>OW121773.1:13683422-14883422 GCA_933228765.1 Miltochrista miniata | reverse complement strand
GACAATTATTTACGAGCGTTTCCGTGCTTCGGAAGGCACGTTAAGCCGTTGGTCCCGGTTGCCAGTAAAATGGCAGTCGTTAAGCCAAGTTGAAGGCCCTACGGGCGGCTTGAAAAATTTCAACTGTGGGTCGTCACAACCTGCGCCCGGGTCGGCAGCGCGTGTGTAGCGCCTCTGGTGTTGCAAACGTCTATAGGCTACGGTTACCAACCTTCCGGTGGGCCGTAAGCTTGTCTGCCACCTAAGTAGTATAAAAAAAAAAAAAAAAAGCTGCAGAAATACTGTGCACTTGGTTAAATGTATGGATGTTATAATTCAAAATGATACAATGATATTGGAAGTCGTGTCCTAGCTTTTATAAAAGATTGTATTAACAGAACGTAAAACGCGAAAAAGTATTTTCTATTATTTTTCAATTCATCATATGGGCAAACAGGTAGGGGTCGACCTCGGCGTACGCATGACGATCAAATTAAAGACCTATTGGGAAAAGGCCAGGTCAAGAGTACCCTGAACCAGCGAGCGTGTATGAAAGCACTTATGAAAGTCGAAGAAGCGAAAGTGGTATGCCAGGATCGTAGCTAGTGGAAAGTCATAGTCTCTGCCTACCTCGATTGGAGACAGGCGTGATGATATGTATGTATGTATAGCCTGTCACTTTCAAGCCCTACCTGAATTTGGAGGCGTGAGGTACAATTTCATTGGCTGTATCAATAATCGTTTGACTTTATTATGGTTTCATACCCAAAGGTTAAGATCAGGTCTCTATTTCTCAAACTCCGCTGTTCATCCGTCTGTCTGTTCACCAGGCTGTAGCCATTGAAAAGTGGTAGCTAGGGAACTGTAGTTTTCAAAACAAATGTATGTTTGTGGCCGCTATAACCAAGAAAACTATAAACAGAATAAAATAATGCAATCAAACATCAAAGTAATATTTTGTCGTATATTGGGCGATTTTTTATTGTGCTTAACGCCGTTGAGCCTGGCTGCGGTCTGACCTCCCAACCCCGTAAGAGTACTTGCGCCGACGACTCGTTCGTTGGTTAGGAGGTGCTTCACAAGCAAAACAAATCTTTTTTAAGAAATAAATAAAAATTTGAACACTGGAGTTCTTGTTGGGACGCCTTCTTCCTAACCTTCCACCAGATTTGAGAGCAGACTGGAGATGGCTACATAAAAAAAGGGAGTTTTGCATAATAACTTTCATGCGTAGGTATTTATCAAACGATTCGAGACTCTTCTTGTTTCTCATAAAATGCAAATTAGCCTTTGAAAAATCAAAAGCTGTTGAAAATTTTCAGTTTGACGGCGGATATTACAGTATTCATTTGCATATTTTTGTAAATCAAAGGCAGCAATACGATAATATGGTGTTTTTGTAAAATACTTTACCACATGGTTTTGTAGTGGCGAGTTCGTGCGGTGAATTAGACTTGTAGTCAACTTTGTTGTTGTACAGAACTGGTTGTAGGTAATTTTAGTACAAAAATATTATAAGAATGTGGAGATGTGGATGTTTGTTTTTTTTTTCAAACTCTAACGGTTGAACGGTTCTGACTGAATTTTGTTACACAGATAGAATATAGTCTGGGATTACACATTGGTTGCTTTTTATCCCTGAAATCAAGGGAGGGTACAACTTAATCAGAATTTTATAAGGGTAAAGCCATACGCATCGTAATGTCTGCCTTCCGAAGTGTTAGATTCTCTAATCGAATCATAGCAGTTCACTACTGAACGAAGGCCTCCATAAGGAATTGTTTGATAATGATGCCTACGGCTACATTCTATCATCGCACCGCTCGCAACAGACAGGGTGTCCATCCTCATTATGTTGCATCCGGAGCGCTCGAGCACGGTTGTAACACTAAGATGATCAGTGTTACTCACCAACTAGCGCGAGGTAGCTATGCAGAGAACTCTATCCCAGGGCGCCTTATTTCTAAGTTTCCAGTCTGTGTGCAAGGGTAGGCTAGGGCTCTCACGAAAACAGACAATAGGGTATACACACATATATTTACTAAGTACACAGAGATACACAGAGACACACAGAGAGCTTATTCACTGATAGACACAAATATCACAGGTACACAGAAGTAAAGTCAGGGCTCAGGTATTAATACTACTAGGCTACACATAAGTAGTGGATTTACTGGCCTGCAGAGTGAGCTGAGTGAGAGTGACTGCCTGTTGTTACTGCCAGGTGATGACGGCAGATACTTCTCACATGAGAAGCTCGTGTAGTCCGCACTTCCACGTTGTCGTACCACGTGCAGCCCACTAACTTATAGGTGCGGCACCAAATATCTCATCCGGCAACTAGCCCCGTAGTAAAAAACCCTGTCATGAAAGAAACGACAAATTAAGATCTTGGCTGCGCGACAGACGACAATCGACCCGCTTTGCAAAAGAAGAAGTGACTCACCAGTTTTCTGGGTAAAATGTAGCAAGATGCAATGCAGCAACCCAATCACAGCCCGTTAGGCTACGCGAGGTAACAAATAATCGCGCTTGAGCGAAAAACTGATTCGCGGCACAGTCTCAGAGCAAAAGCCAAAGGACCTCCAACTACCCCAAAGCAGGTCTCGGTCAAAAAAAGTCCTGTCTTTCACGAAAAATCTTAACCAAACCCGTTCCTTTAAATGCGAAACGCTTCGTCACCGAACTTATGACATCCTGTCATTCTGACAGCAGAAATGTCACCACTGACAACCGATTAAAAAAAGATAACTCGATAAGGCTGCTTTCACATCCTAAATACTGCATCTATAGAAAATAAATGCTACACGGTAAGATACGATAGAGGCTTTCTTCCGAGTACACTTAGGTTGTGGAATGATCTCCCTGCCTCGGTTTTCCCAAACGCCTACAGGTAGGCAGCGCGAGTGTGACGCCTCTGGTGTTACAAACGCCCATAGGCTGCCGTGACCACCGGTACATCGGGTCAGGCCGTATGCCTGTCTGCCACTTTAGTGGTTTAAAAAAAATTGCGATATAACACACGTTATCTGGCAGGTGGATGTCCAAGCTTGCACAATATTCACCACTTGACTTTTATGCCAAGAAAATTGTGGTATGCCTGTTACAGTCTTGAAATGAAGGAGCTGGCCGTGTCTACTTACAGCATTTTTTTTGTAAACAGCCCATAATTTGACTTAGTGACTACTATGTTATTGGCACCGAGTACCAACGCTTAACCAGTTTTCCGAAACATAGAAACCAGGCACCAAACACATAACATCGGAAACAGGTCAACAAACATGTCAAAAATATCTGAAAATGGTGATAGAATTTAATTATTTTTCCATTCATTTATTTTAAGTGTTATTACATTTTTGTAATCAAATATCAGCTAAGCCGCTCTCACATCCATAAAACCACACTGAAATACCAATAATCCCAATACTGCCTAAGGCAAAGAAACACATCGAAACGAGAAACTAAACACTCTCTAAGAAATAAAATACAACAAAAAAAGAATCTAATAAAGCAAGGTTGTTCGAAGACAGCGTTATCTCGGAAAAAGGCCGCTCAATCTCGAATAATATTAATTTATCGTACAAAGTAGCCTCTTTATCGGGCAATGAAATGACTTAGCACTGATTACGATGCGTGTCTCAGCCCACTACCCCTCTGTCTACCCTCTGTATCTTATAATTACTCGAAAATACGAGACCCTCAATAATACAACGATACATTGCGTCATATTGACCGAACATTCAACAGCTTTCGATGAAAATGTTTCAATGGATGGCTCCTTATTTTCAGAGGTGGCAATAGATGGTTTCTTTTGGTAAATGGGTAAGCGGATTAACTTAATGGCTTCTCACAAGGATCTTTATATTAAATGGTGAAACAAATCGAGCTTTCTCATGCCTACGTTAATGGTATCAGGATATCTTATTACGTTTAGTTTTTATTGGAACAGAACCATTTAGCAGCCATTTTTGATGTTTGATTATGCAGTAAGCCAGTAATCTTGTTAACGAATAACTGTAGTAAATGAGTGTTTAGAAGTAATTGTATAAATAGTTCGAAATTTGTTAATTTTTGTTCAGCGTCTATGCTACTTTTTTGTCTAATCACGAAAGACAGTTGTTTGTCTTTCGCGATAGACTTTAAAAACTACCTACTGATGAAAAGGCGAATTTTGTATTTTACTAATGTCTCAAAAAAAAATTCAATTTAGTGAAGGAATTTTCGAAATCCTCATTTATTGACATTGAATAGGAATATTATAATAAACTGTGCACGGAATTTATAAACGCACGGAAAGGGGGTTACAATAAGTAGATATTCTCAATGCGCTAAAATTAAAACACAAAACAAAATGATACTATCATACCCAACATTAAAAATGCCCTAAACGCGAAAGAGAGACAGATATAGGATAAAAAGAGAAAGAAAGGATTAAAAATTTAACGGTACTTAATCAGGATGAGCATCGCCCACCCTATTACCGAACTGCTACGTAGGCGTGTTGATTAGAGCATGTTTTCTCGAAATGGTTTCTTTTGGCAATATTTCACTGAGTCTTTACGTAGTATAAAATACAAACGGATTTTCTGTGTGCTTAGATCTTTTAAACTACTCATTACCACTGTATCATTACTCTATGGATTTAATGTATTTTGCATTTACAGATTTGGTAATTCAAAGGGAAGGCTTAATGTACACATACATACATATATAAATACATACATATATAAATACATACATACATACATACATACTTACATACATACATACACACATACATATAGTCACGACTTTATCCCCAAGGGGTAGGCAGAGGCATAGTATACGCCCGTATTTCACCTTTTAGTTTCATTTCCCACGTAATAGGTGGTGAGCCTAGTACCGTGTTGAGTAAAGGAAAGCCCAGTGTTGGGTTAACGATTGTTAATGATTTACTGACGACTGGGTTTCATTTGAGTTTTTTTTCTCTACGCAATAGATCGTTTTGCAAAAGTATGCCCTTAGTCGCCTCTTACGACATTTTATGCTGTTTCCCATCGCCACACGGGGCATTACGATATGCAATGCTAGTATAATAACTTCACTGTTACAAACTTCCAATATGCTATAAATAATTATGAACACTATTTAGTATGCTAACAATATCATAAATTTACTGTGGAAAAATGTTACCAACCTTAACCCTAGAACCGTACCCTGGGATAGAACTGAAAAAAAAAAAAATATTGGCTATAACTTTTTTGTTTTAAAACGGATCTTTTCGCACGTCCGCGTATTCACGGGGGGCGGGGGATCGTGTCGAAGCATCGGCCGGGCGCGAGTCCTGTTAGCGTACGATCGTGGCAAGCCTGAGTGGAGTACTACAGCACCCCTGGGTATGCATCTACAAAATGCATGCACAAATAAGTATTGGCGGTATTTTAAAAAAGCACGACCTTCTAGTGCTCCATCCTCTTCAGATTCAAAATCTGGTAGATGTTCCTTTTGTCCCAGGTCAAAAGACCGTAAATCAAGCACTCGATGTGAAAAATGTAAAAATTTTATATGTTTAGAGCACCAATAGAAGATTTGCCAAAACTGTTAATATAAGTTTGGTAATTTTTTGTTTAATTATGTAACGTGAGACTGAAATAAGTGCCATAAAAGTCTATCTATCTATCTTCACGCCAAATCCCTTGCGGGGTAGGCAGAAAGAACCGAGCGCCACACGGCACGGTCCATACACACCTCACTTGCTTCTTCAACTTTCATTTTTCTTTTCATGCATGCACGTCGGTTCCTACGGCTCTTGACACCACCTTCAACTAACACACGATTAATTTGGTCGTGGTAGGTGTGTCGTGGCCTTCCCCGACTCCTACGTCCATCCACTTTCGCGTTGTATATCTGTTTTGTCATTCTTTCATCTCCCATTCGTTCCACATGCCCGAACCATCGTAGCATGCCCTTCCTTACTTTAACACCGACACTCTCTTTCAGACCAACTCTCTTTCTTACATCTTCATTCCGAACGCGATTTGCGAGCGTTACTCCGCAGATTTTGCGTAGCGCGCGCATCTCGACCGCGTTTATTCTACTTTCATGCGTTTCCTGCCATACCCAACTCTCGCTTCCATACGTTAGCGTAGGTATCAGCACCGCATTGTGTACTGCGAGCTGGGCCTTTTGACTTAAGCCCTTGGTACCTAAAAGTTTGCCTAACGCTCCATTCACACTATTGCCCGCAGTTACCCTCTTTTCTACATCAGCGGTGTACCGTCCATCCCTGCTAAATGCACATCCAAGATATACAAACTCATCCACCTGTTCCAGCACTACATCATTTACAGTTATCCTGGCATTCGTTCTGTCCTCTTCTCTTTCGAATACCATCACTTTCGTTTTAGTCGCGTTCAAATGTAAGCCTCTCATTAGACAATCATCTTTCATCGTTGTGACTAGTGACTGTAGTTCTGATGGCGATTCGGCTATGAGCACGGCATCATCTGCATACAGCAAACAGTTAACAAGTACGTCACCCATTCGCAATCCAACATTCATCGATCTTACTCTCTTAAGACAATCGTCCAGGTACAGGACAAACAGCAGAGCCGACAGCACGCAGCCCTGTCTGACGCCAATGTTGACGCCAAACCAGGGAGACAGGCTGCCGCCCACCCGCACACATGCCGTACATCCCACATATGTAGACTGCACAGCACGAAGCAGCGCACCATCAATCCCGTATCCTGGCAATATATCCCAGAGATCCTTCCGTACAACTCTGTCAAATGCTTTCTCCATGTCCACAAAACCGCAGAAAACCTTCCGGCCTACAGCCAGCTGCTTCTCTACAATGTTGCGGAGCGAGAAAACTTGGTCCATACATCCCCTTCCATTTCGGAAACCACCCTGCGCCTCCCACAGTAATCCGTCAGATTCCACCCTCATTCTCCTTTCAATAATTTTTCCATACACTTTAGCTGCTATACTGATCAAACTGATGGCCCTATAGTTGGCGCACTCTATACGTGAGCCCTTGCCTTTATACAAGGGCACGATGATAGCACGCCTCCAGTCCATTGGGACCCTTCCAGTCTTCCAGCATAGATTGCTCAATAACCAGAAGGCGTCCCGGACGCAAGGACCACCTAATTTGATCATTTCAGCAGATATCCTATCAATTCCCGCAGACTTTCCATTTTTCAAGCTTCGTATCGACCATTCAATCTCTTCCAAAGTAATATCTCCGCTTGATGCTTGCACCGCAAGATCAGTCATCGACTCCCTCGCAGTGCCCGCATCCGGAAGATATTCATACATTTCTCCAAAGTACTCATTCCACCGCTCTAACACCTCTAATGGGTCCGCAAGAATGTCCCCAGCTTTACTTTTTATCTTATCCATTCTGGAAACTGACGAACAGCTCCGAGACTTCTTGACCTCCCTCCAAAAGAGTTTTGTATTCGTCTCGAAGTTCCTCGTCAGCTTCTCTTCCGCAATCAAATTTATTCTTTCACGCTTCTCTTTCACTTTGGCTTCATTCTTGCAGAGGCGGTAAATTTCTTTCTTCGTGTCTTTCATACTGTCATTCAGTTGCAAAGACGAGACATAATCCAACCACGCTTTCTTCTTTCTTGCTACGCAGGATTGAACTTCTGCATCCCACCAGGCATCACCTTTCGAATGTTCATGTCTCTTTGCACACCCACATGCTTCTTTTGCACTATCCACTATACTTTCTTTCATAATATTCCAGCATTCATCCACATCTAAGCCGGAAAGGCTCGCGTTTGCAAGCCTTTCACTGACTAAGCCTACATACATACTCCTTACGCTTTCATCTTCCAGTTTTTCACTCTTTATCCTTTTATAGTCTCCGAAAGGGACACGCACTCGCCAGTGCCTCCACTTCTTGAAAAGACCAACAAACCGGCTTACCACCAGGTAGTGGTCAGTTTCAAGAGTGGGGCCTCTATAGGCTCTTGTATCCCTTATAGCATGTCGAAGACGACTGTCTATCAAAATCAAATCAATTACACTTTTTTCTTCCTTCCGTCTCCAAGTATACGTGTGGATATCTTTGTGACGGAATAAACTGTTCGCCACAAGGAGGTCTCGTTCCAAGCATACGTCCAAGATTGACTTACCAGCATCATTCGCTCTCTTATCTCCATACGGACCAAGGACAGCATCGAAACCATCTCGCTTGGTCCCCACCCATCCATTCAAATCACCACACATGATCAACTTTTCATTCCCGTCAGCCAAATCGAGGACGTCTCTAACGGAATCCCAGAACTCCGCGAGCACTTGGGGATTAGCCGAGCTGACGGGAGCATAGGCTGCGACCAAAAAAACTCTCGTGATCCCCAGTTTTATACGTACCCACAGGAGTCTTGGGCCTACCAATCCATAATCTTTCACTCCAGAAGCCAAACGGGAGGAGAGCAAGACACCCACTCCCTTACTGGCATGATCCTCTTGGTCCACTCCGGACCACAAAGCAATGATTCCGCCAGGAAGATCGTCGATGCCGCTCCCCTTCCGCTTAGTCTCTGTGACACACAATACATCCAGGCATCGCTCTTTCATTACATCTATCAATTCATTCATCTTACCTTCCATACCACCACGCACATTCCACGTGCCTATCCGGCACTCGGCTCCTCGCATCCCGCCAGAGTTGGCGCTGCGTGAAGGGTGGCGGCCCCCTTCGCCGCGTGCGCATGCAGTCATACCGACGGGGGCACACCGGTACACACCGGTGGTAAAAGTCTATGTATGTTGATTGTATTAATAAATGTTTATTCTTATGAAAAAAATGTTTTTTAATACAGTTGCTCAAAAAGTGACGTATTACAGGGACGTATAGCGTTCGGGATGTGGGCTATTACACACTCGTGCTTTTTCTTTACCATTCCCGCACTCGTGCGTTTACTTTCCCAATTGTCAAAATAATGTCTGTGATTCATGCAAATATTTCTAAAAAAAGTACTAACTTGTTTCAATATCAGATTAAAAGTAATTTTAATTAAAATTTAAGCATAAATTAATATAAGTATCGGCCAAATTAAATTTATAAATATAAAAAAAGTTGGCTGTATGAAGTGCACAGCCATAGTCTCTGCTTAGGAAGGAACATATACTTTTACGGTTGGCGCCATTTTGGATATTCAGGTTATTTGTGTTCTTATTATTTTATAAAATTGCTTAATTTTTTCGCATCTGTATTAAAAATAGTTGTTCAATACAACGTGTGGGACTGTTATTTAAACTCGTTCCGACTGTCTACCCTCGCCTTCGGCTCGGGTCAACACCTGTCGTAACTCGTTGTAATAACAGAGATCCCACACTTGTATCGAAAACTACTATTCTATAACGGGGTACACTAGTACCCCTGGGTACTGTTATTTAAAGTCTATGATGGGTACGGTTCTAGGGTTAAGCAGGACTCAACTCTACTAGCATGCCGAAACGGACACTTAACAGCCATCTCCAGTCTGCTCTGAAATCTGGAAATGGTGGAAGGTGGGTTAGTTAAGAAAAAGGCGTCCCAACAAGAACTCCAGTGTTCAATTTTTTCTTTCTTTCTGAAAAAGATTTGACTTAAAAGGAAAGTGCTCTTGCGGGGTTGGGAGTTCGGATCGCAGCCTGTCTCAACAAAATTAAGCACAATATAAAACCGCCCCAAAAAGCTGGCATAACATTACTTTGATGTATGACAGCCTAATTCTTTTTCTGTTTTAAGTTTTTCTTAGTTATAGCGGCAATCACGGGACATCCTTTTCACGGGACATCCTTCCTGAGGGCTTACCCGGGGCTCTCAACCATAGGCTGTTGGGCGTTACGTGAGGTTTTTTAGTCGGTAAGAGTCCGGCATAGCATCCTACGAGGATTTTCCCTCAGGTTAAAAAAAAAAAAAAAAAAAAAAGTTATAGCGGCAACAAAAATACATATTACTAACTTTTAAACTTTCGCGTTGCATGATATTATGAAACTATATGAAACGGGAATTAACGCGATCATACCTTATATTTGAGGCTTGACGTTTCGGCTGGGTTGCACCAGCCGTGGTCACAAGCAGACTGAAGAGGCGGTGTCACTCCGATTGCGAGGTAGAATCGTTCAAATCTACCCTCGCATTGTCCATCCACGCACTAGTACACACTACGCTGACAGTGTCCCTATTCTGGAAGCCGTCCGTATTCCGATCACTACCCGACTGTGCAAAAGAGCGAGATTGCGTGATGTTGATAACTGGATTCCACGTCGCAGATAATTTGTAACCGTCCTCTCTATTGAAATTAAGATGTTTTTTAATTTCGATTGCTTCACGCACTGTTCTTGAATAGAAATGGCGGTCAGTGGAGAGGTCTTGAGGACGGTGAAATTCAATCCAGTGGTTAGTGCCTGATTGTAATATGTGCTCTGCAATCGCCGATTTGTTGGTCTGTCGGTTCTTTACAGCGGCGATATGTTCCCTGACCCTTTCAGCTATAGTCCGCTTAGTTTGGCCTATGTAGGAACTCCCGCAGCTGCAGTTTATTTTATAAACGCCCGGTGTTTGTAAGAACAGTACATCCTTCGGTGTTCCAACCATGCTGTTTAATTTGGCCCCCGGTGTGTATACAGTTCGAATGGAATAATTTCGCAACACCGTTCCGATCTTATCTGTTACTCCTTTCACATAGGGCAAATATGCAGGTTGTCTGCTTACGTCTGGATGTCTACCGCGTCTTGCCGGCTTCTGTCGTAATCGCTTCACTTTATATCCGTTACGATTAAGTACCTCCTGAACATGGTTGAGCTCTCCCTCTAAATGTTCAGGGTCACAAAGATCATGGGCTCTGTTTATCAATGATGTCATAATATACAGCATGGTTGGAACACCGAAGGATGTACTGTTCTTACAAACACCGGGCGTTTATAAAATAAACTGCAGCTGCGGGAGTTCCTACATAGGCCAAACTAAGCGGACTATAGCTGAAAGGGTCAGGGAACATATCGCCGCTGTAAAGAACCGACAGACCAACAAATCGGCGATTGCAGAGCACATATTACAATCAGGCACTAACCACTGGATTGAATTTCACCGTCCTCAAGTCCTCTCCACTGACCGCCATTTCTATTCAAGAACAGTGCGTGAAGCAATCGAAATTAAAAAACATCTTAATTTCAATAGAGAGGACGGTTACAAATTATCTGCGACGTGGAATCCAGTTATCAACATCACGCAATCTCGCTCTTTTGCACAGTCGGGTAGTGATCGGAATACGGACGGCTTCCAGAATAGGGACACTGTCAGCGTAGTGTGTACTAGTGCGTGGATGGACAATGCGAGGGTAGATTTGAACGATTCTACCTCGCAATCGGAGTGACACCGCCTCTTCAGTCTGCTTGTGACCACGGCTGGTGCAACCCAGCCGAAACGTCAAGCCTCAAATATAAGGTATGATCGCGTTAATTCCCGTTTCATATAGTTTCATAAAAATACATATTATGTGAAAATTTTAGCTTCCTAGCTACCACTGTTGAATAGAAGCTTTTGAACAGTGGTAGCTAGGGAGCTGAAATTTGCCTAGTGAACAGACAGACGGACGAACAGCGGAGTTTCAGAAATAGGGACCTTTGGGTGTGGAACCATTTAAAGTCGAATCTTCATTGATACTAGTAGCCAATGAAATTGTACCCCGGACTCCAAACTTAGGTAGGGCTTGAAAGTGACAGGGTATAAGATTAATGAAGCCCTTTTGCAAAATAATAGAAAGTACTTTTGTCGCGTTTTACGTTCTGTTAATACACTCTTTTATAAAAGCTAGGACACGAATTCCAATATCAGTGTATCATTTTGAATTGTAACATCCATACATTTACCCAGTGCACAGTAATTCTGCAGCTGTTGCAATTTATGTTGACCGCTCGTATCGCTTTATGAAATCTAATATCCTGCTATTGAGCAGAGTCGGCTCGAAATCGATTCGTTGTAATAATAACTAACTAACTAACTAACTAACTATCTTCACGCCAAATCCCTTGCGGGGTAGGCAGAAAGAACCGAGCGCCACACGGCACGGTCCATACACACCTCACTTGCTTCTTCAACTTTCATTTTTCTTTTCATGCATGCACGTCGGTTCCTACGGCTCTTGACACCACCTTCAACTAACACACGATTAATTTGGTCGTGGTAGGTGTGTCGTGGCCTTCCCCGACTCCTACGTCCATCCACTTTCGCGTTGTATATCTGTTTTGTCATTCTTTCATCTCCCATTCGTTCCACATGCCCGAACCATCGTAGCATGCCCTTCCTTACTTTAACACCGACACTCTCTTTCAGACCAACTCTCTTTCTTACATCTTCATTCCGAACGCGATCTGCGAGCGTTACTCCGCAGATTTTGCGTAGCGCGCGCATCTCGACCGCGTTTATTCTACTTTCATGCGTTTCCTGCCATACCCAACTCTCGCTTCCATACGTTAGCGTAGGTATCAGCACCGCATTGTGTACTGCGAGCTGGGCCTTTTGACTTAAGCCCTTGGTACCTAAAAGTTTGCCTAACGCTCCATTCACACTATTGCCCGCAGTTACCCTCTTTTCTACATCAGCGGTGTACCGTCCATCCCTGCTAAATGCACATCCAAGATATACAAACTCATCCACCTGTTCCAGCACTACATCATTTACAGTTATCCTGGCATTCGTTCTGTCCTCTTCTCTTTCGAATACCATCACTTTCGTTTTAGTCGCGTTCAAATGTAAGCCTCTCATTAGACAATCATCTTTCATCGTTGTGATTAGTGACTGTAGTTCTGATGGCGATTCGGCTATACGCACGGCATCATCTGCATACAGCAAACAGTTCACAAGTAAGTCACCCATTCGCAATCCAACATTCATCGATCTTACTCTCTTAAGACAATCGTCCAGGTACAGGACAAACAGCAGAGCCGACAGCACGCAGCCCTGTCTGACGCCAATGTTGACGTCAAACCAGGGAGACAGGCTGCCGCCCACCCGCACACATGCCGTACATCCCACATATGTAGACTGCACAGCACGAAGCAGCGCACCATCAATCCCGTATCCTGGCAATATATCCCAGAGATCCTTCCGTACAACTCTGTCAAATGCTTTCTCCATGTCCACAAAACCGCAGAAAACCTTCCGGCCTACAGTCAGCTGCTTCTCTACGATGTTGCGGAGAGAGAAAACTTGGTCCATACATCCCCTTCCATTTCGGAAACCACCTTGCGCCTCCCACAGTAATCCGTCAGATTCCACCCTCATTCTCCTTTCAATAATTTTGCCATACACTTTAGCTGCTATACTGATCAAACTGATGGCCCTATAGTTGGCGCACTCCATACGTGAGCCCTTGCCTTTATACAAGGGCACGATGATAGCACGCCTCCAGTCCATTGGGACCCTTCCAGTCTTCCAGCATAGATTGCTCAATGACCAGAAGGCGTCTCGGACGCAAGGACCACCTAATTTGATCATTTCAGCAGATATCCTATCAATTCCCGCAGACTTTCCATTTTTCAAGCTTCGTATCGACCATTCAATCTCTTCCAAAGTAATATCTCCGCTTGATGCTTGAACCGCAAGATCAGTCATCGACTCCCCCGCAGTGCCCGCATCCGGGAGATATTCATACATTTCTCCAAAGTACTCATTCCACCGCTCTAACACCATTCATCTAATGGGTCCGCAAGAATGTCCCCAGCTTTACTCTTTATCTTATCCATTCTGGAAACTGACGAACAGCTCCGAGACTTCTTGACCTCCCTCCAAAAGAGTTTGGTATTTGTCTCGAAGTTCCTCGTCAGCTTCTCTTCCGCAATCAAATTTATTCTTTCACGCTTCTCTTTCACTAAAGCTTTGGCTTCATTCTTGCAGAGGCGGTAAATTTCTTTCTTCGTGTCTTTCATACTGTCATTCAGTTGCAAAGATGAGACATAATCCAACCACGCTTTCTTCTTTCTTGCTACGCAGGATTGTACCTCTGCATCCCACCAGGCATCACCTTTCGAATGTTCATGTCTCTTTGCACTCCCACATGCTTCTTTTGCACTATCCCCTATACTTTCTTTCATAATATTCCAGCATTCATTCACATCTAAGTCGGAAAGGCTCGCGTTTGCAAGCCTTTCACTGACTAAGCCTACATACATACTCCTTACGCTTTCATCTTCCAGTTTTTCACTCTTTATCCTTTCATAGTCTCCGAAGGGGACACGCACTCGCCAGTGCCTCCACTTCTTGAAAAGACCAACAAACCGGCTTACCACCAGGTAGTGGTCAGTTTCAAGAGTGGGGCCTCTGTAGGCTCTTGTATCCCTTATAGCCTCTCGGAGACGACTGTCTATTAAAATCAAATCAATTACACTTTTTTCTTCCTTCCGTCTCCAAGTATACGTGTGGATATCTTTGTGACGGAATAAACTGTTCGCCACAAGGAGGTCTCGTTGTAATAATACTTTTATAATAGAATCTCATTTAGGTAGGTGTATTTTATAAGACTTCTGTATCCAAAGGGTAAAAAGGAACCCTTTAACTGACATTTCACTGTCTTGTTACCATGCTGTATCTCATAACTCGTGACAGTTAGAGACATAAAAAATTTGCAAATTATTATTTCTGTTGCAGCTTTAACGAAAAATAGAAAAGGGGTCTCACGTACAACAAACTTCATTATTTACCGTTTTTATAGACAGTTTTGATTAATTGACAGCGGAGTCTCGGTAATTTGGTCCCGTTTTTACACTTTAGGTACGGAACCCCAAAAGAGAAGCATCTCTAAGGTGGATTGCAGTCAAACGAATATACAAATGAATATGGTGAACTATAAAGATTTGCTTATTCACTGCGAAACTCTAAAAATAAAAGATAAATACATCATATTCTTATTGCCATAATTTATAAAATAATATCTTACTGCTATCAAGCACTTTAAGTAATTTCAGTTCTTAGTTTGTAAACTAAAAAGTTGGGAAAGTATTCCCGCCTCGAGTGGAAAGCTTTTTCACCTTTACAGGAACATGAACTCGAAATTAAAGAGCTCTTCAACATAGCGAGTGAAAATTTAATGTGATTAAAAACAAACTTGTAGAACTATGAATTGTAAACTACGAGAAAATGGTATTAAAAGTTTTGAAATTGTGAGAGATTTATGAGCGAATATACTCTGTATATTTGTAATAGTTTTTTTGGAAAAAGGTAGTAGTTTTGAAGCATTCGCCCTCGGGCTTGGTGTTTTTTAAACAATCACTATCGTAAGCAACGTTAGCTATAGCCGATCACTGGATGGGGTACCACTACGAAATCACTTTGTGACATTTATATTCGAGCGTTTCCGTACGTCGGAAGGCACTTTTAGTCATTGATTCCGGTTTTCGGTAACGTTACAGTCGTGATGCCAAGTTGAAGGCTCTATTGGTTACTTGAAACATTTGAACAGTTTTACGTCACAACCTGCGTCTGTGTCCACACTGGGAGCGTGTGTAGCTCCTCTGGTGTTACTTAACGTCCATTGGCTACGGCAACCAAACCATCAAGTGGGCCGTAAGCTTGTCTGCTACCTAAGTATTAAAAAAAAACAAAGAAAACCCGGTCAAGTGCGAGTCGAACTCCCGCACGGTGGGTTCCGTACCAAATAACGACAAAGAAATCACGTTCTTTGTGTGACAGACTCCCTTATGCCCTCCTTTTTATATTTTATTATTCTTTGTTATATCGGCAACAAAAATACATCTTCTGTGAAAATTTCAGCTCTCTAGCTATCACCGTTCTTGAGTTAATTAAAATATAAAGATTATTTCACTACGTACACGGTAGTACAGGATTGTGTGCGAAAATCAGTCCTGAATTACTTGTGGTTGTCGATTTTTTTTAAAGTGAAATATTGCTGCGAGTAAGTACGTGCGCCAGAAGGGGAAGGTGTCAGCGGTGGTGAGTATGTGGGGAGCACCCTCAGAAATATAAAAAAAATGAATTTATCTTTATTACAATAAAAATAACATAATAATATTTTAAATTTTGTTTTTATTTAGTCTGTTAATGCTGTGTACTCTTCTATTACAACGTTGTAAAATTATACGTCTGCTTTATTTCAATGTGAAAAATTTTGATCGGCATTTTCCGACGAATGTGAATTGAATAAGCTTTTTACAGAAAATTAAAATCAGCTTTTAAAATTTTACAAATAGATGTCGGTACTTGTAGGGTTCCGTACCCAAAGGGTAAAAAACAGTACCCTATTTATGAGACTTCGCTGTCTGTCTGTCTGTCTGTCGGTCTGTCCATCATAAGACTGGGATTGTTCGGTGGAGCTCTGTGTCGCACGTATTTATTCGCAGCTATATTTCCCTTTTAAAAATTTACAATCGCAATTAAGGACTGATTTTTCGCAGACAATTGCGCGACAACCCTATACTACATTGTTTGTAATAAAATAATCTTTATATTTTAATTAACTTTAATTCATTAACCAGGTCGTTGCTATTACTAGTATCGATTTAAGAACCTGTTTATACCTGCGTAACAAAAGTTGTGACGAGAAAAAAATCGACAACCTAACATATTTGCATATTCTAAGGGCGTTATACTTTTAATTGGTATGGAATGTATCTATTAAGCAAACCAGTAAATAGTTTTTTTTTTATTCTAAATTTATCATATTCTGGACTGAAATTTTTAGTCAACCCTATTGCAAATTATTAATGACTAGCTGACCCGCGCAACTTCGTTTGCGCAACATAAGAGAGAGTATTTCTTGTTCCCATCGCATTTACTCCCGTTGCGTTGCGTTTACTCCCGTAGCGTCTCGTCGTTAATATTCAATACTACGTGAGAGAGAGAGAGAGAGAGAGAGAGAGAGAGGTTTCTCATTTTTCCCCCGTTTTTGAAACATTTATTGTTACTGCTCCGCTCCTTTTCGTTTTAGCGTGATGCTATATAGCCTATGACACTCCACAATAACGTAGCTTTCTATTGGTGAAAGAATTTTTAAAATCGGTTCAGTAGATCCCGAGATTACCCCTTACAATTTAACAAATATACAAACACACAAACTTTACTTCTTTATAATATTAGTATAGACATATTTAGTTGAATATAATACACTTTTCATCAATTAACCAGCTCGGTCAAGGTCGTTCTTAAAGGGATCCTAGGATATAAGAAGCTCCTATTGTCAAAATCATATTATTCTGTGGATGAATATTTGTCAGATAAATTTATTGGAATATGAATTTTAAACAATTAATAATGTTTAATATTTTATTTTTTGGAAATTGTTTTGACATCACTTATTTCAAATTGATATTGACAAATTGTAATTATATTGATTACTGAATAGTTTTGTTTCACAATAAACATACTCGTAGGTTATTATAATATTTATCAAAGTTATGTTTGTTGTCTATGTAATTTTTGCATGCTGTGTAGTTAAGTATGGTGTGACTCAATAATTATATTAGCCGTCAATCATCGACATAAAGATATTTTACAATGTCTAGTGTAAGAGTTTATGTCGTTAATAAACATAAGAAAAAGTAGCGGTCCTAGATACGAATCCCAAGGAACTCCGACAGCTGTGAACTAGGATTGTGAATCATATCCATTGGCATTGTCTGGACATGAACATTCCCGGGAGATAACTCTCCTACTTGTCTTCGCCCAAAACTATCGGCCTCTATCATGACTGCCTGAGGATGGGGTATACTACGCCAAATCGAATGCCAAATACTCGAACGTTCAAAATATCGAACGTTTAATATATCGAACATTGATATTGTAATCTTCGATATTTGAACGTTCGATATATTGAACGTTCGATATTTTGAACGTTCAATATATTGGCATTCGATTTGGCGTAGTATACCCCTGAGGATGGCAGGGAACTGCTTACTCACATCACCTGCCTGGCTTGCTTCTGTAAGGCCACAGAACGACAGCGTGTCGTGAAAATTTCACGTTTAGCGCACTTCGACATACTGACCTCGCAATTTTATTATTTAAAATAAAATGTTTATGATTGACGATAATTTCCTAAACACAGTTCCATTATCGGTCAAAATAAAGTTAAGTGTTTCGTTATACAATTAATTATTTTATTTTACTAGAATGCACTACTGGTTCTGCATACATAATTTTTTTTTTATCTCACAAACCAAATTCTTTAAGAAAATTAACTCCATTTTCTAAATAAAAAATAGTGTATCAAGTCAACCTTCAGATTTAAAACTTTTACCATTTTCAAAATTAAGTTAATCCATTGCTGCCTTAGGGGCTAAACTAAAGGGATTAGTAATATTTGACCAAAAAATAATTGACAAAAATGGTCATTCGACAAACAACGTTTCACCGAATGTTTATTTGGTAAATGAGACATTTGACAAAAGTATCATCTTACAAAAACTCACTTAGCAAATGATCCATTAACAAACACTCCGCTGCATCTTAGATTGTGTATGCATCTTAGATTTTGAAAAAGCCGCCATCTCAAATTTGCGGTCATACTTTGAAGAAATAATTCTGTATGGTTGCATCTTTCATTTGGGGCAGATTATTTACAGGCAAGCTGATTACCACCTGCGCAATATAGGTCGACGGAGCCCCGCTTCGCGGGCTCCTATTTCTGGGTCGTTTAAAAAAATAACCACGAAGTCTACGGCGGGAGCTCCGCTCCGCTTTGCTCCCGCCTTAGCCTTCTAACCTAACCTATCCGAGTCGGGGTACTCTGAGTCGGGGTGTTAACCATAATGCCGTTTTTTATATACTGGGTGTAACAAATTACCTCTCCAAATTTCATGAGATGACTTGGCATCGGAAATCAAATACAAATATTTAATAAAAAAGGGGGGTAAATTTTTTAATATTTTTTTTTATTTTTTTGTCGCACATTAAGAATTCATTTTTTACCGCGGCAATTCGAGGTAACATGGTCGCAGTGGCAAAACAAACACAGAACACCCGTCTGGCTGTCGTTGTCGCTTTCTACTGCCGCTCAGTAGCGATAGAAAGGGTTAAAAAGGGAATTTATGGACCTATAAGACGGCTTTTCGGTTAAAGTATTCATGTGATTTTTTTTTCTTCATTTTTGTAATATTTCTTGACTGATGCCACGTCACGTGACGAAATTTGGAGAGGTAATTTTGTTACACCCAGTATATTAAACGTGAACAAAAAATGACAGGTACTCCTCCGGAAGAAAAAGAAAATAAGAAATATGTCTCCAAAGATGAACGGATTAATAGAATATTAATGTTAAAAGACGATGATTCAGAAGTAAAATTAATAAAATCGTTTGCAGCTAATTTAAAATTGTGAATACTTATTTCACATAAACATTGATTACACTAGTGTATTAATATCTTAATAAATAAGTAATTATTTTCCAAATGATGTGTATTAATTTTATCCATACCATATCATTATTAGATTTAATAATAAACGAAACAATTGTCGCTTAATACATAATATCAAACGTTTTAAGACCAAAAGTAGTTTTATCAGATAACTCAGTTGATAAATGTTCATTTTGTAAAATAATTATTTATTAAATGTAAATTTATGCGTTGATCATTTGGAAAAGTGAGTCATTTGTAAAATGATCAGTCGGCGAAACCATTATTTTACCAAACGTTATTTGTCAAGTGTAATTTTTCCAAATGACTTTTGGTCAAACAGCAGGACCCCAAACTAAAGACCAACAAACGCACTTGCACATTACTATTATTAGTATCTGATATGTACCTATGGTGATACTTTTACAGGTATAAATGTTCGATTTGTTGATGTACTTGCACAGTAGAGTCATAGTCACCATGCGTTCTTTGGTTTTCTGCTTGGCCATAATAAGTTATGCTGGTAAGTCAGTTTTGCTTTTTTGACTGCCTCATTGGTGCAGTCGGTTGTGTAAGCGACTGACGCGTCGAGGTCCTGGGTTCGATTCGATTCCCGGGTCGAACCAAAGATTTGTGTGATCCACAAATGTTCGTTTTGGATTTTGTGTGTTTCGATTAATATATACCTATGTATTTAGAAATATACCTAAATGTGTTTATCAGTTGTCTAGACTATAGCACAAGCTTATATTAGCTTAATTTGTGCTAGAGGGCCTGTGTGAGAATGTCCCACAATATTATTATAATTAGTTTTTTCTTAACGCGGTTTTACACATTTACGAGCATCAAAGCCCTATTGCGGAGCGCAACAGGACCAGGGCGAGGTGAGGGCGGCTCTCGGGCAACTTAAAAACAACAAGTCCCCTGGGGAGGACGGAATTACAACTGAACTATTGAAGGCGGGAGGGGGACTCCGGTTCTCAACGAGCTGAAGAGTTTGTTTAATTCCGTCCTCCAACAGGGACAAACACCTGAAGCGTGGAGCGGGAGGGCGGTGGCTCTGTTCTTCAAGAAAGGTGATAAGACCTTGCTGAGGAAGTACAGACCCATCTCACTCCTGAGTCATGTTTACAAGTTTTTTTCGAGAGTAGTCACAAACCGCCTCGCCGGAAGGCTCGACGAGTTTCAGCCAAAGGAGCAAGCCGGATTTCGAAAAGGCTTCAGCACCGTGGATCACATACATACTGTACGGCAGATTGTACAGAAAACAAACGAGTACAATCAGCCGCTGTGTATGGCTTTTGTGGACTACGAGAAGGCCTTTGACTCTGTCGAAATAAAATACTCTTTATCTTTATTTTACATGCTCCTTTATGTAGGAACGAGAAATCAAAATTGGGCATAAAATATGCCTCTGCCTTACCCTTCGGAGAAACAGGTATAATTATATGTATGTGTGCTGAAAGACATAATTAATAAAATAAATCACTATTCAACTGCTCATATCGTTTAGAATGACACCATCGAAATAACATTTTTCACGAATTTTAAAAGCATGTAACAAAAAAACCATAGCGCGCACAGGGTTAATGTAGTAGTATTTTTTGCTAGAAATTGTGTGTTCTATGCGAATATTACATTCTCTTTTTCTGGCCGGCACTTTCAGTTTTTGGTCCAAAATGAATGATGTCCTTTCAAATCTACTTTTGGCTATAATTTTTCGTATACTAATACCGAGAAGGATGTCTTCATTTGCACCTCTTTTTAACCGACTTCAAAAAAAGGACGAGGTTCTCAATTCGTACGCTATGTTTTTTTTTTTTTTGGATGTATGTTACGCGATAGCGGCGCCAATTATGGATGGATTTTGAAAATTCTTTTTTGTTTGAAAGAAGCTACTTCTGAGGTGGTCCCATATCCAGGGTATCAGGATCTGATGCTGGAATCCAGGAGAAATCGAGGGCAACCACCGAAAATTGTAGGGACAACTAGTGAGTTAGTTAACTTTTTGATTAAGTGCTTTAATGTACTAAAATTTAATGAAGGTCTGGAGTCGATCTGATGATGGAACCGAAAGACAGTCAAGGGGATTCCTTAACGATTTACAGCAGTTACCTTGTGTTTCGGCTTGATTGATTTGTGTTGATGAGAACTTTACACCTAGATAGAAATACTTTTCGGTCCACCCGTCACTTAAAATAAAAAAATAAAAATTTTAAATAAAAAATAGAACCGACTTCATATAAATCCTTAAAAATAAAATTTACCTAGCACATAGTAATATGTATTTTGATTTATCCCATTTTATTCAATATAATATTGAAGTTGGTGCCATTAATAATACCTACCTAAACCTATGGGTTTACTTGGCGCCGACTTCAATATGATCAATACATATAATAAAATCGTAACAGGTCGCTGTCTGTACATGGAAGATAAATAAGAAAAAATATTATAGGGGGGCTTTATGAACGCAGTAGAACCCAAAACAATGATTTTTAGAATTTTTGTCTGTTTGTCTGTATGTCTGTATGTCTGTATATCTGTTTGTCTGTACGGTTGTGCACGCTAATCTCAGTAACCGCTCAACCGATTGCAATGCGGTTTTTTTATTGTGTTGAGGTTTGCTCCAGTTAACATTTAGCGTTTGTTTTATGTCTATCGGTTTAGAAATAAAAGAGTTATGACTGCAATCCACCTTAGAGACGCTTTTCCTTTGGGGTTCCGTACCTAAAGCGTAAAAACGGGACCCAATTACCGAGACTCCACTGTCAATTAATCAAAACTGTCTATAAAAACGGTAAATAATTAAGTTTGTTGTACGGGAGACCCCTTTTCTTTTTTTCGTTAAAGCGGCCACAGAAATCCTACTTCCTACTAATATTATAAATGTGAAAGTTTGTGAAGATGTTTGGATATTTGGATGTTTGGATGTTTGTTACTCAATCACGCTCTAACGGCTGAATGGATCTGGCTGAAATTTGGTCCAGGGATAGAGTATAGTCTGGAATGACACATCGGCTACTTTTTATCCTGGGAACATGTTCCCACGGGAAGCGGGAACGGGAACCAAATTTCACGCGGGCGAAGCCGCGCGCATCAGCTAGTATAATATAATTTGCAAAATTTTCAGCTCTCTAACTGTCACGGTTCATAAGATACAGCATGATGACAAGACAGTGAAATGTCACTAAAAGGGTACCTTTTTACCCTTTGCATACAGAAGTCCAATAAAAAACACTTACCTATATGAGATTTCTATTTTAAAAGTATTATTACAGAATCGATTTCGAGCTGACTCTGCTGAATAGCAGGATATTAGATTTCATAAAGCGATACGAACGGTCAACATAAATTGCAACAGCTGCAGAATTACTGTGCACTGGGTAAATGTATGGATGTTACAATTCAAAATGATACACTGATATTGGAATTCGTGTCCCAGCTTTTATAAAAGATTGTATTAACAGAACGTAAAACGCGACAAAATATTTTCTAATATTTTGCAAAAGGGCTTTATTCATCATAAATGGGCAAACTGGTAGGGGTCGACCTCGGCGTACGCATGACGATCAAATTAAAGACCTATTGGGAAAAGGCCAGGTCAAGAGTACTCTTAACCAGCGAGCGTGTATGAAAGCACTTATGAAAGTCGAAGAAGCGAAAGTGGTATGCCAGGATCGTAGCTAGTGGAAAGTCATAGTCTCTGCCTACCTCGATTGGAGACAGGCGTGATAATATGTATGTATGTATAGCCTGTCACTTTCAAGCCCTACCTGAATTTGGAGGCGTGAGGTACAATTTAATTGGCTGTATCAATAATCGTTCGACTTTATTATGGTTTCATACCCAAAGGTCCAGATCAGGTCCCTATTTCTCAAACTCCGCTGTTCATCCGTCTTTCTGTTCACCAGGCTGTAGCCATTGAAAAGTGGTAGCTAGGGAACTGTAGTTTTCACAATAAATGTATGTTTGAGGCCACTATAACAAAGAAAACTAAAAACAGAATATTTTGTCGTTTTTTGGGTGGTTTTTTATTGCGCTTAACGTCGTTGAGCCTGGCTGCGGTCTGATCTCCCAACCCCGTAAAAGCCCTTGCGTCGACGACTCGTTGGTTAGTTAGGAGTTGCTTCGCAAGCAAGCGAAACCATTTGAAAGAAAGATAGAAAAATTTGAACCCCGGGTTCTTGTTGGGACCCCCTTATTCCTGACTACCCACCCTCTACCAGATTTGAGAGCAGACCCGAGATGGCTACATAAAAAAAAGGGAGTTTTGCATAATAACTTTCATGCGTAGGTATTTATCAAACGATTCGAGACTCTTCTTGTTTCTCATAAAATGCTAATTAGCCTTTGAAAAATCAAAAGCTGTTGAAAATTCGAACTGAGTTCGACCCTCTTCAGTTTGACGGCGGATATTACAGTATTCATTTGCATATTTTTGTAAATCAAAGGCAGCAATATGATAATATGGTGTTTTTGTATAATACTTTACCACATGGTTTTGTAGTAGCGAGTTCGTACGGTGAGTTAGATTTCTAGTCAATTTTGTTGTTGTACAGAAATGGTTGTAATTTTATTACAAAAAACGTTATAAGTATGTGGAGGTGAGGGTGTTTGTTCTCTTTCACCCTCTAATGGTTGAACGGTTCGGATTGAATATTATTACAAGGACCGAATATAGTCTGGGATAACACATTGGCTGCTTTTTATCCCTGAAATGCAAGGGAGGGTACAACTTAATCAGATTTTTATAAGGGTAAAACCATATGCACCGTAATATCTGCCTTCCAAAGCGTTAGATTCTCTAATCGAATCATAGCAGTTCACTACTAAACGAAGGCCTCCATAAGGAATTGTTTGATATGATGCCTACAGCTACATTCTATCATTGCACCGCTCGCCACAGACAGGGTGTCCATCCTCACATGTTTGCATCCGGAGCGCTCGAGCACGGTAAGATCCGATAGAGGCTTTCTTCCGCATGCACTTAGGTTGTGGAATGATCTCCTGCCTCGGTTTTCCCAAACGCCTACAGTATGGGGTTCTTCAAAAGGGGTCTTAGAAGGTTTTTAAAGGGTAGGTAGCGCGAGTGTGAGAGGCGCCCTGGTGTTGTAAACCACCGGTACATCTGGTGGGGCCGTATGCTTTCTGCCACTTTAGTGGTATAAAAAAAAATTGCGGTACAACACACGGTTCTCTTATCTGGCAGGTGGATGTCCAAGCTTGCACAATATTCACCACTTGACTTTTATGCCATGAAAATGGTGGAATGCCTGTTACAGTCTTGAAATGAAAGAGCTGGTCTTGTCTATACTTACAGCAGATTTTTTGTAAACAGATCACAATTTGGTTTAGTGACTAGGTACTATGTTATTGGTGGGTCTAGTTCATAATATCGACAGTCACTACATCGATGGTCGCTGTATCGAAAACGTTCTATCGACGGGCTAATGTATCGACAGTACCCCAAATCGATGGTACGCTACATCGAAAGTACACCAAATCGATGGTACGCTACATCGACAGCACACTAAAACGACGGTACGCTACATCGAAAGTACACCATATCTATAAGACGCTTCATCGACTACCCGACCTGAACCAGATTTAAATAAAACACAGGATTTTTAAAAGTTTTTAATCACAATAACTAAAATCTGTAATTTTTTAGATTTTTATTGTTTGAAATCACACGAATCGATAGGTTTTAGTAATTATTAATTTCTGATTTTTTTTGGTCACTATCACTATCAACAAATATGTTTCTTCAATATTTTTTTTGTGGGGTACATCAATATCTAGCAATTTACATATTATTATTTAACTAATTTAGACCAGGGTAGGTTAATTTTGAAAATAAAAAAAATGTAGTAGATTGAAACCTATTGCAAAATGTAGAGAATTTAACACCAATAAAAGGGAAAAATAATTTACTGGCGTGCTGACGTCGGGAAGTAAAAAAGGGGGTTCTTAGGAGTGAAAAGAGGGTTATCTCGATTTCCGGCAAAAAAAAGAAATATGTCTTAGGGAGAAAAATTTAATGAATAAGTAAGGTAATAAAAATATACATTTGTGTTCATACTTTTTTTTAATATTACCTCAAAAAGTGTGTCAAAATTTGAAAAAACCAAATTTTTGGTTTATTATATATATTTATCTTATTTCAAAATTTCTGTTTTTCCATGGAATTCGGTGAAATCTTTCCTTTTTATGTTCCAAATTACTTATTCGACCTACACTTACTCGAAAAATATGTTTTTGTTATTTAAGAATTGATATTAATAAATAGCTCAAAATTGTACATGGATGATTAAAAAAGTAAAATCTATTGACCAAAAATAAATTCCAAAATTAATCATAACTAAAACCTATTGATTTGTGTAATTTCAAATATTAAAAATTAAAAAATTTACAGGTTTAACTAATTGTGATGAAAACCTTTAAAAAACCTGTGTTTTATTTAAATCAGGCTCAGGTCGGGTAGTCGATGAAGCGTATTATCGATATGGTGTACTGTCGATGTAGCGTACCGTCGTTTTAGTGTGCTGTCGATGTAGCGTACCATCGATTTGGTGTACTTTCGATGTAGCGTACCATCGATTTGGGGTACTGTCGATACATTAGCCCGTCGATAGAACGTTTTCGATACAGCGACCATCGATGTAGTGACTGTCGATATTATGAACTAGACCCGTTATTGGTACCTACCGAGTACCAACGCTTAACATGTTTTCCGAAACATACAAACTAGGCACCAAACACACAACATCGGAAACAGGTCAACAAACATGTCAAAAATATCTGAAAATGGTGATAATAGAATTTAATTCGTTTTCCATTCATTTATTTTAAGTATTATTACATTTTTGTAATCAAATATCAGCTAAGCCGCTCTCACATTCATAAAACCACACTCAAATACCAATAATCCCAATACTGCCTAAGGCAAAGAAACACATCGAAACGAGAAACTAAACACTCTCTAAGAAATAAAATATAACGAAAAAAGAATGTAATAAAGCAAGGTTGTTCGAAGACAGCGTTATCTCGGAAAAGGGCCGCTCAATCTCGAAAAATATTAATTTATCGTACAAAGTAGCCTCTTTATCGGGCAATGAAATGACTTAGCACTGATTACGATGCGTGTCTCAGCCCACTACCCCTCTGTCTACCCTCTGTATCTTATAATTACTCGAAAATACGAGACCCTCAATAATACAACGATGCATTGCGTCATATTGACCGAACATTCAACAGCTTTCGATGAAAATGTTTCAATGGATGGCTCCTTATTTTCAGAGGTGGTTGTAGATGGTTTCTTTTGGTAAATGGGTAAGCGGATTAACTTAATAGCTTCTCACAAGGATCTTTATATTAAATGGTGAAACAAATCGAGCTTTCTCATGCCTACGTTAATGGTATCAGGATATCTTATTACGTTTAGTTTTTATTGGAACAGAACCATTTAGCAGCCATTTTTGATGTTTGATTATGCAGTAAGCCAGTAATCTTGTTAACGAATAACTGTAGTAAATGAGTGTTTAGAAGTAATTGTATAAATAGTTCGAAATTTGTTAATTTTTGTTCAGCGTCTATGCTACTTTTTTGTCTAATCACGAAAGACAGTTGTTTGTCTTTCGCGATAGACTTTAAAAACTACCTACTGATGAAAAGGCGAATTTTGTATTTTACTAATGTCTCAAAAAAAATTCAATTTAGGGAAGGAATTTTCGAAATCCTCATTTATTGACATTGAATAGGAATATTATAATAAACTGTGCACGGAATTTATAAACGCACGGAAAGGGGGTTACAATAAGTAGATATTCTCAATGCGCTAAAATTAAAACACAAAACAAAATGATACTATCATACCCAACATTAAAAATGCCCTAAACGCGAAAGAGAGACAGATATAGGATAAAAAGAGAAAGAAAGGATTAAAAATTTAATGGCGGCTGTACACACTCGTCGAGAGCCTCTCGCCGAGAGCCTCGGCCGAGAAGGCTCTCGACGAGAGCATGCCTGTACACACTCGTAAGCCCAGAGTCTCATAGCACTCCCGCGACAATGGACGTGGAAATTGCTGCTGCTGTTTGTTTTTGTACCGCAAGCTATTATTATTATAAAATGTTTATTCAATAAAAAAAACCATTATAAACTGATTCCGCTGCAGCTCCAGACTGAATAGAGGCAAAAAACTATAATTCGAGTTCTTTAGACCATTTAATGAAATACCAATTAAAACTTTCTGAGGGCAACTAAATGAACGAGTGTGTACATGCCCGCTCCCATTTACCTCGCGAGAGCCAACGAGACCCTTTGACTCGGGCGCAAAAACCGACACGCCACCGAGAGCGACCGAGACGAGAACGAGAGAGCGAGACAAGAGCGAGACGAGACGAGTGCGAGTGTACACACTCGCACTCGGCCTGTCTCGGGGTGTCTCGACGAGTGTGTACAGCCGCCATAACGGTACTTAATCAGGATGAGCAACGCCCACCCTATTACCGAACTGCTACGTAGGCGTGTTGATTAGAGCATGTTTTCTCGAAATGGTTTCTTTTGGCAATATTTCACTGAGTCTTTACGTAGTATAAAATACAAACGGATTTTCTGTGTGCTTAGATCTTTTAAACTACTCATTACTGTATCATTACTCTATGGATTTAATGTATTTTGCATTTACAGATTTGGTAATTCAAAGGGAAGGCTTAATGTACACATACATACATATATAAATACATACATATATGAATACATACATACATACATACATACTTACATACATACATACACACATACATATAGTCACGACTTTATCCCCAAGGGGTAGGCAGAGGCATAGTATACGCCCGTATTTCACCTTTTAGTTTCATTTCCCACGTAATAGGTGGTGAGCCTAGTACCGTGTTGAGTAAAGGAAAGCCCAGTGTTGGGTTAACGATTGTTAATGATTTACTGACGACTGGGTTTCATTTGAGTTTTTTTTCTCTACGCAATAGATCGTTTTGCAAAAGTATGCCCTTAGTCGCCTCTTACGACATTTTATGCTGTTTCCCATCGCCACACGGGGCATTACGATATGCAATGCTAGTATAATAACTTCACTGTTACAAACTTCCAATATGCTATAAATAATTATGAACACTATTTAGTATGCTAACAATATCATAAATTTACTGTGGAAAAATGTTACCAACCTTAACCCTAGAACCGTACCCTGGGATAGAACTGAAAAAAAAAAAAAATATTGGCTATAACTTTTTTGTTTTAAAACGGATCTTTTCGCACGTCCGCGTATTCACGGGGGGCGGGGGATCGTGTCGAAGCATCGGCCGGGCGCGAGTCCTGTTAGCGTACGATCGTGGCAAGCCTGAGTGGAGTACTACAGCACCCCTGGGTATGCATCTACAAAATGCATGCACAAATAAGTATTGGCGGTATTTTAAAAAAGCACGACCTTCTAGTGCTCCATCCTCTTAAGATTCAAAATCTGGTAGATGTTCCTTTTGTCCCAGGTCAAAAGACCGTAAATCAAGCACTCGATGTGAAAAATGTAAAAATTTTATATTTTTAGAGCACCAATAGAAGATTTGCCAAAACTGTTAATATAAGTTTGGTAATTTTTTGTTTAATTATGTAACGTGAGACTGAAATAAGTGCCATAAAAGTCTATGTATGTTGATTGTATTAATAAATGTTTATTCTTATGAAAAAAATGTTTTTTAATACAGTTGCTCAAAAAGTGACGTATTACAGGGACGTATAGCGTTCGGGATGTGGGCTATTACACACTCGTGCTTTTTCTTTACCATTCCCGCACTCGTGCGTTTACTTTCCCAATTGTCAAAATAATGTCTGTGATTCATGCAAATATTTCTAAAAAAAGTACTAACTTGTTTCAATATCAGATTAAAAGTAATTTTAATTAAAATTTAAGCATAAATTAATATAAGTATCGGCCAAATTAAATTTATAAATATAAAAAAAGTTGGCTGTATGAAGTGCACAGCCATAGTCTCTGCTTAGGAAGGAACATATACTTTTACGGTTGGCGCCATTTTGGATATTCAGGTTATTTGTGTTCTTATTATTTTATAAAATTGCTTAATTTTTTCGCATCTGTATTAAAAATAGTTGTTCAATACAACGTGTGGGACTGTTATTTAAACTCGTTCCGACTGTCTACCCTCGCCTTCGGCTCGGGTCAACACCTGTCGTAACTCGTTGTAATAACAGAGATCCCACACTTGTATCGAAAACTACTATTCTATAACGGGGTACACTAGTACCCCTGGGTACTGTTATTTAAAGTCTATGATGGGTACGGTTCTAGGGTTAAGCAGGACTCAACTCTACTAGCATGCCGAAACGGACACTTAACAGCCATCACCAGTCTGCTCTGAAATCTGGAAATGGTGGAAGGTGGGTTAGTTAAGAAAAAGGCGTCCCAACAAGAACTCCAGTGTTCAATTTTTTCTTTCTTTCTGAAAAAGATTTGACTTAAAAGGAAAGTGCTCTTGCGGGGTTGGGAGTTCGGATCGCAGCCTGTCTCAACAAAATTAAGCACAATATAAAACCGCCCCAAAAAGCTGGCATAACATTACTTTGATGTATGACAGCCTAATTCTTTTTCTGTTTTAAGTTTTTCTTAGTTATAGCGGCAATCACGGGACATCCTTTTCACGGGACATCCTTCCTGAGGGCTTACCCGGGGCTCTCAACCATAGGCTGTTGGGCGTTACGTGAGGTTTTTTAGTCGGTAAGAGTCCGGCATAGCATCCTACGAGGATTTTCCCTCACGTTAAAAAAAAAAAAAAAAAAAAAAAAAAGTTATAGCGGCAACAAAAATACATATTATGTGAAAATTTTAGCTTCCTAGCTACCATTGTTGAATAGAAGCTTTTGAACAGTGGTAGCTAGGGAGCTGAAATTTGCCTAGTGAACAGACAGACGGACGAACAGCGGAGTTTCAGAAATAGGGACCTTTGGGTGTGGAACCATTTAAAGTCGAATCTTCATTGATACTAGTAGCCAATGAAATTGTACCCCGGACTCCAAACTTAGGTAGGGCTTGAAAGTGACAGGGTATAAGATTAATGAAGCCCTTTTGCAAAATAATAGAAAATACTTTTGTCGCGTTTTACGTTCTGTTAATACACTCTTTTATAAAAGCTAGGACACGAATTCCAATATCAGTGTATCATTTTGAATTGTAACATCCATACATTTACCCAGTGCACAGTAATTCTGCAGCTGTTGCAATTTATGTTGACCGCTCGTATCGCTTTATGAAATCTAATATCCTGCTATTGAGCAGAGTCGGCTTGAAATCGATTCGTTGTAATAATAACTAACTAACTAACTAACTAACTATCTTCACGCCAAATCCCTTGCGGGGTAGGCAGAAAGAACCGAGCGCCACACGGCACGGTCCATACACACCTCACTTGCTTCTTCAACTTTCATTTTTCTTTTCATGCATGCACGTCGGTTCCTACGGCTCTTGACACCACCTTCAACTAACACACGATTAATTTGGTCGTGGTAGGTGTGTCGTGGCCTTCCCCGACTCCTACATCCATCCACTTTCGCGTTGTATATCTGTTTTGTCATTCTTTCATCTCCCATTCGTTCCACATGCCCGAACCATCGTAGCATGCCCTTCCTTACTTTAACACCGACACTCTCTTTCAGACCAACTCTCTTTCTTACATCTTCATTCCGAACGCGATCTGCGAGCGTTACTACGCAGATTTTGCGTAGCGCGCGCATCTCGACCGCGTTTATTCTACTTTCATGCGTTTCCTGCCATACCCAACTCTCGCTTCCATACGTTAGCGTAGGTATCAGCACCGCATTGTGTACTGCGAGCTGGGCCTTTTGACTTAAGCCCTTGGTACCTAAAAGTTTGCCTAACGCTCCATTCACACTATTGCCCGCAGTTACCCTCTTTTCTACATCAGCGGTGTACCGTCCATCCCTGCTAAATGCACATCCAAGATATACAAACTCATCCACCTGTTCCAGCACTACATCATTTACAGTTATCCTGGCATTCGTTCTGTCCTCTTCTCTTTCGAATACCATCACTTTCGTTTTAGTCGCGTTCAAATGTAAGCCTCTCATTAGACAATCATCTTTCATCGTTGTGATTAGTGACTGTAGTTCTGATGGCGATTCGGCTATACGCACGGCATCATCTGCATACAGCAAACAGTTCACAAGTAAGTCACCCATTCGCAATCCAACATTCATCGATCTTACTCTCTTAAGACAATCGTCCAGGTACAGGACAAACAGCAGAGCCGACAGCACGCAGCCCTGTCTGACGCCAATGTTGACGTCAAACCAGGGAGACAGGCTGCCGCCCACCCGCACACATGCCGTACATCCCACATATGTAGACTGCACAGCACGAAGCAGCGCACCATCAATCCCGTATCCTGGCAATATATCCCAGAGATCCTTCAGTACAACTCTGTCAAATGCTTTCTCCATGTCCACAAAACCGCAGAAAACCTTCCGGCCTACAGTCAGCTGCTTCTCTACGATGTTGCGGAGAGAGAAAACTTGGTCCATACATCCCCTTCCATTTCGGAAACCACCTTGCGCCTCCCACAGTAATCCGTCAGATTCCACCCTCATTCTCCTTTCAATAATTTTGCCATACACTTTAGCTGCTATACTGATCAAACTGATGGCCCTATAGTTGGCGCACTCCATACGTGAGCCCTTGCCTTTATACAAGGGCACGATGATAGCACGCCTCCAGTCCATTGGGACCCTTCCAGTCTTCCAGCATAGATTGCTCAATGACCAGAAGGCGTCTCGGACGCAAGGACCACCTAATTTGATCATTTCAGCAGATATCCTATCAATTCCCGCAGACTTTCCATTTTTCAAGCTTCGTATCGACCATTCAATCTCTTCCAAAGTAATATCTCCGCTTGATGCTTGAACCGCAAGATCAGTCATCGACTCCCCCGCAGTGCCCGCATCCGGGAGATATTCATACATTTCTCCAAAGTACTCATTCCACCGCTCTAACACCATTCATCTAATGGGTCCGCAAGAATGTCCCCAGCTTTACTCTTTATCTTATCCATTCTGGAAACTGACGAACAGCTCCGAGACTTCTTGACCTCCCTCCAAAAGAGTTTGGTATTTGTCTCGAAGTTCCTCGTCAGCTTCTCTTCCGCAATCAAATTTATTCTTTCACGCTTCTCTTTCACTAAAGCTTTGGCTTCATCTTGCAGAGGCGGTAAATTTCTTTCTTCGTGTCTTTCATACTGTCATTCAGTTGCAAAGATGAGACATAATCCAACAACGCTTTCTTCTTTCTTGCTACGCAGGATTGTACCTCTGCATCCCACCAGGCATCACCTTTCGAATGTTCATGTCTCTTTGCACTCCCACATGCTTCTTTTGCACTATCCCCTATACTTTCTTTCATAATATTCCAGCATTCATCCACATCTAAGTCGGAAAGGCTCGCGTTTGCAAGCCTTTCACTGACTAAGCCTACATACATACTCCTTACGCTTTCATCTTCCAGTTTTTCACTCTTTATCCTTTCATAGTCTCCGAAGGGGACACGCACTCGCCAGTGCCTCCACTTCTTGAAAAGACCAACAAACCGGCTTACCACCAGGTAGTGGTCAGTTTCAAGAGTGGGGCCTCTGTAGGCTCTTGTATCCCTTATAGCCTCTCGGAGACGACTGTCTATTAAAATCAAATCAATTACACTTTTTTCTTCCTTCCGTCTCCAAGTATACGTGTGGATATCTTTGTGACGGAATAAACTGTTCGCCACAAGGAGGTCTCGTTGTAATAATACTTTTATAATAGAATCTCATTTAGGTAGGTGTATTTTATAAGACTTCTGTATCCAAAGGGTAAAAAGGAACCCTTTAACTGACATTTCACTGTCTTGTTACCATGCTGTATCTCATAACTCGTGACAGTTAGAGACATAAAAAATTTGCAAATTATTATTTCTGTTGCAGCTTTAACGAAAAATAGAAAAGGGGTCTCACGTACAACAAACTTCATTATTTACCGTTTTTATAGACAGTTTTGATTAATTGACAGCGGAGTCTCGGTAATTTGGTCCCGTTTTTACACTTTAGGTACGGAACCCCAAAAGAGAAGCATCTCTAAGGTGGATTGCAGTCAAACGAATATACAAATGAATATGGTGAACTATAAAGATTTGCTTATTCACTGCGAAACTCTAAAAATAAAAGATAAATACATCATATTCTTATTGCCATAATTTATAAAATAATATCTTACTGCTATCAAGCACTTTAAGTAATTTCAGTTCTTAGTTTGTAAACTAAAAAGTTGGGAAAGTATTCCCGCCTCGAGTGGAAAGCTTTTTCACCTTTACAGGAACATGAACTCGAAATTAAAGAGCTCTTCAACATAGCGAGTGAAAATTTAATGTGATTAAAAACAAACTTGTAGAACTATGAATTGTAAACTACGAGAAAATGGTATTAAAAGTTTTGAAATTGTGAGAGATTTATGAGCGAATATACTCTGTATATTTGTAATAGTTTTTTTGGAAAAAGGTAGTAGTTTTGAAGCATTCGCCCTCGGGCTTGGTGTTTTTTAAACAATCACTATCGTAAGCAACGTTAGCTATAGCCGATCACTGGATGGGGTACCACTACGAAATCACTTTGTGACATTTATATTCGAGCGTTTCCGTACGTCGGAAGGCACTTTTAGTCATTGATTCCGGTTTTCGGTAACGTTACAGTCGTGATGCCAAGTTGAAGGCTCTATTGGTTACTTGAAACATTTGAACAGTTTTACGTCACAACCTGCGTCTGTGTCCACACTGGGAGCGTGTGTAGCTCCTCTGGTGTTACTTAACGTCCATTGGCTACGGCAACCAAACCATCAAGTGGGCCGTAAGCTTGTCTGCTACCTAAGTATTAAAAAAAAACAAAGAAAACCCGGTCAAGTGCGAGTGGAACTCGCGCACGGTGGGTTCCGTACCAAATAACGACAAAGAAATCACGTTCTTTGTGTGACAGACTCCCTTATGCCCTCCTTTTTTTATTTTATTATTCTTTGTTATACCGGCAACAAAAATACATCTTCTGTGAAAATTTCAGCTCTCTAGCTATCACCGTTCTTGAGTTAATTAAAATATAAAGATTATTTCACTACGTACACGGTAGTACAGGATTGTGTGCGAAAATCAGTCCTGAATTACTTGTGGTTGTCGATTTTTTTTAAAGTGAAATATTGCTGCGAGTAAGTACGTGCGCCAGAAGGGGAAGGTGTCAGCGGTGGTGAGTATGTGGGGAGCACCCTCAGAAATATAAAAAAAAATGAATTTATCTTTATTACAATAAAAATAACATAATAATATTTTAAATTTTGTTTTTATTTAGTCTGTTAATGCTGTGTACTCTTCTATTACAACGTTGTAAAATTATACGTCTGCTTTATTTCAATGTGAAAAATTTTGATCGGCATTTTCCGATGAATGTGAATTGAATAAGCTTTTTACAGAAAATTAAAATCAGCTTTTAAAATTTTACAAATAGATGTCGGTACTTGTAGGGTTCCGTACCCAAAGGGTAAAAAACAGTACCCTATTTATGAGACTTCGCTGTCTGTCTGTCTGTCTGTCGGTCTGTCCATCATAAGACTGGGATTGTTCGGTGGAGCTCTGTGTCGCACGTATTTATTCGCAGCTATATTTCCCTTTTAAAAATTTACAATCGCAATTAAGGACTGATTTTTCGCAGACAATTGCGCGACAACCCTATACTACATTGTTTGTAATAAAATAATCTTTATATTTTAATTAACTTTAATTCATTAACCAGGTCGTTGCAATTACTAGTATCGATTTAAGGACCTGTTTATACCTGCGTAACAAAAGTTGTGACGAGAAAAAAATCGACAACCTAACATATTTGCATATTCTAAGGGCATTATACTTTTAATTGGTATGGAATGTATCTATTAAGCAAACCAGTAAATAGTTTTTTTTTTTATTCTAAATTTATCATATTCTGGACTGAAATTTTTAGTCAACCCTATTGCAAATTATTAATGACTAGCTGACCCGCGCAACTTCGTTTGCGCAACATAAGAGAGAGTATTTCTTGTTCCCATCGCATTTACTCCCGTTGCGTTGCGTTTACTCCCGTAGCGTCTCGTCGTTAATATTCAATACTACGTGAGAGAGAGAGAGAGAGAGAGAGGTTTCTCATTTTTCCCCCGTTTTTGAAACATTTATTGTTACTGCTCCGCTCCTTTTCGATTTAGCGTGATGCTATATAGCCTATGACACTCCACAATAACGTAGCTTTCTATTGGTGAAAGAATTTTTAAAATCGGTTCAGTAGATCCCGAGATTACCCCTTACAATTTAACAAATATACAAACACACAAACTTTACTTCTTTATAATATTAGTATAGACATATTTAGTTGAATATAATACACTTTTCATCAATTAACCAGCTCGGTCAAGGTCGTTCTTAAAGGGATCCTAGGATATAAGAAGCTCCTATTGTCAAAACCATATTATTCTGTGGATGAATATTTGTCAGATAAATTTATTGGAATATGAATTTTAAACAATTAATAATGTTTAATATTTTATTTTTTGGAAATTGTTTTGACATCTCTTATTTCAAATTGATATTGACAAATTGTAATTATATTGATTACTGAACAGTTTTGTTTCACAATAAACATACTCGTAGGTTATTATAATATTTATCAAAGTTATGTTTGTTGTCTATGTAATTTTTGCATGCTGTGTAGTTAAGTATGGTGTGACTCAATAATTATATTAGCCGTCAATCATCGACATAAAGACATTTTACAATGTCTAGTGTAAGAGTTTATGTCGTTAATAAACATAAGAAAAAGTAGCGGTCCTAGATACGAATCCCAAGGAACTCCGACAGCTGTGAACTAGGATTGTGAATCATATCCATTGGCATTGTCTGGACATGAACATTCCCGGGAGATAACTCTCCTACTTGTCTTCGCCCAAAACTATCGGCCTCTATCATGACTGCCTGAGGATGGGGTATACTACGCCAAATCGAATGCCAAATACTCGAACGTTCAAAATATCGAACGTTTAATATATCGAACATTGATATTGTAATCTTCGATATTTGAACGTTCGATATATTGAACGTTCGATATTTTGAACGTTCGATTATTTGGCATTCGATTTGGCGTAGTATACCCCTGAGGATGGCAGGGAACTGCTTACTCACATCACCTGCCTGGCTTGCTTCTGTAAGGCCACAGAACGACAGCGTGTCGTGAAAATTTCACGTTTAGCGCACTTCGACATACTGACCTCGCAATTTTATTATTTAAAATAAAATGTTTATGATTGACGATAATTTCCTAAACACAGTTCCATTATCGGTCAAAATAAAGTTAAGTGTTTCGTTATACAATTAATTATTTTATTTTACTAGAATGCACTACTGGTTCTGCATACATAATTTTTTTTTTATCTCACAAACCAAATTCTTTAAGAAAATTAACTCCATTTTCTAAATAAAAAAATAGTGTATCAAGTCAACCTTCAGATTTAAAACTTTTACCATTTTCAAAATTAAGTTAATCCATTGCTGCCTTAGGGGCTAAACTAAAGGGATTAGTAATATTTGACCAAAAAATAATTGACAAAAATGGTCATTCGACAAACAACGTTTCACCGAATGTTTATTTGGTAAATGAGACATTTGACAAAAGTATCATCTTACAAAAACTCACTTAGCAAATGATCCATTAACAAACACTCCGCTGCATCTTAGATTGTGTATGCATCTTAGATTTTGAAAAAGCCGCCATCTCAAATTTGCGGTCATACTTTGAAGAAATAATTCTGTATGGTTGCATCTTTCATTTGGGGCAGATTATTTACAGGCAAGCTGATTACCACCTGCGCAATATAGGTCGACGGAGCCCCGCTTCGCGGGCTCCTATTTCTGGGTCGTTTAAAAAAATAACCACGAAGTCTACGGCGGGAGCTCCGCTCCGCTTTGCTCCCGCCTTAGCCTTCTAACCTAACCTATCCGAGTCGGGGTACTCTGAGTCGGGGTGTTAACCATAATGCCGTTTTTTATATACTGGGTGTAACAAATTACCTCTCCAAATTTCATGAGATGACTTGGCATCGGAAATCAAATACAAATATTTAATAAAAAAGGGGGGTAAATTTTTTAATATATTTTTTTATTTTTTTGTCGCACATTAAGAATTCATTTTTTACCGCGGCAATTCGAGGTAACATGGTCGCAGTGGCAAAACAAACACAGAACACCCGTCTGGCTGTCGTTGTCGCTTTCTACTGCCGCTCAGTAGCGATAGAAAGGGTTAAAAAGGGAATTTATGGACCTATAAGACGGCTTTTCGGTTAAAGTATTCATGTGATTTTTTTTCTTCATTTTTGTAATATTTCTTGACTGATGCCACGTCACGTGACGAAATTTGGAGAGGTAATTTTGTTACACCCAGTATATTAAACGTGAACAAAAAATGACAGGTACTCCTCCGGAAGAAAAAGAAAATAAGAAATATGTCTCCAAAGATGAACGGATTAATAGAATATTAATGTTAAAAGACGATGATTCAGAAGTAAAATTAATAAAATCGTTTGCAGCTAATTTAAAATTGTGAATACTTATTTCACATAAACATTGATTACACTAGTGTATTAATATCTTAATAAATAAGTAATTATTTTCCAAATGATGTGTATTAATTTGATCCATACCATATCATTATTAGATTTAATAATAAACGAAACAATTGTCGCTTAATACATAATATCAAACGTTTTAAGACCAAAAGTAGTTTTATCAGATAACTCAGTTGATAAATGTTCATTTTTTAAAATAATTATTTATTAAATGTAAATTTATGCGTTGATCATTTGGAAAAGTGAGTCATTTGTAAAATGATCAGTCGGCGAAACCATTATTTTACCAAACGTTATTTGTCAAGTGTAATTTTTCCAAATGACTTTTGGTCAAACAGCAGGACCCCAAACTAAAGACCAACAAACGCACTTGCACATTACTATTATTAGTATCTGATATGTACCTATGGTGATACTTTTACAGGTATAAATGTTCGATTTGTTGATGTACTTGCACAGTAGAGTCATAGTCACCATGCGTTCTTTGGTTTTCTGCTTGGCCATAATAAGTTATGCTGGTAAGTCAGTTTTGCTTTTTTGACTGCCTCATTGGTGCAGTCGGTTGTGTAAGCGACTGACGCGTCGAGGTCCTGGGTTCGATTCGATTCCCGGGTCGAACCAAAGATTTGTGTGATCCACAAATGTTCGTTTTGGATTTTGTGTGTTTCGATTAATATATACCTATGTATTTAGAAATATACCTAAATGTGTTTATCAGTTGTCTAGACTATAGCACAAGCTTATATTAGCTTAATTTGTGCTAGAGGGCCTGTGTGAGAATGTCCCACAATATTATTATAATTAGTTTTTTCTTAACGCGGTTTTACACATTTACGAGCATCAAAGCCCTATTGCGGAGCGCAACAGGACGCCCTTTTGTGGTGCTGCCGACGATGTTGAAAATTTCCGATTATGATTTTTAACCGAGTTCCCGGTTTGATTTGACGTCGCCGTCGGATCGTTTGTTTTTCGTTTGTTAGCCGATGTGACGGGGATGGTTCTTAGCTCTCTATAAATGTTGAAGTTCATCAGCTCATTTCTTTTTTTTTTAATACCACTAACGTGGCAGACAAACATACGGCCTACCAGAAGGACCGGTGGTCACAGCAGCCTATGAACGTTTGCAACACCAGAGGCGCCACTCTCGTGCTGCCAACCCTGTAAAAACCTTCTAAGACCCCTTTTGAAGAACCCCATACTGTACGCGTTTTGGGAAAACCGAGGCAGGGAGATCATTCCACAACCTAAGCGTGCGCGGAAGAAAGCCCCTATCGGATCTAACCGTGCTCGAATGCGCCAGACGTAGAGTGTGAGGATAAATTCCCTGTCTGTGGCGAGCGGTGCGATGATAGAACGTAGCCGTGGGATACTCAACTCCTCAGAAAATATAGGACATATACCATGTTTGGATTTATTAGAACAGTCCCAAGATCAGGGGTGTTTTAATTTCCAAATTAACACATATGATCAATACGGTATTCAAAATAACCTTTATTGTTACAGTATCAGTAAAAACACAAACAACAAATGCAGAAGATGCAGAAGACGATTATAGAATAGTTGGAGGTAGACCAATTAGCATCGAATACGCGCCATATCAAGTGGCACTGATGTATAAGGGACACTTTATCTGTGGTGGTGCTATTTTAGCACCTAATATTATATTAAGTGCCGCTCATTGTTATAATGCGTGAGTATTAATGTTTTTTTTTTAAATTTGTGGTTGTTTACAGTCAAAAAGAATTTAAACGTGTATTTTTACCAGCTTCCATTTTCAGAAGGTCGTTCTTATCTTAAATGTGTAGTATCTAGAAAATACGAAACTAATAAAGTTTGACTGCAAACAAGCGTAATCAGATCACTCTTACAAATCGGGATTTAAAGGTGCTCCCTGACCGGGAGCATTCGCGCGTAATGTAACGTTACGAGTCGAGAATTACAGCCGGTGAGGGAGGTGAACCGAGCATTGCAATGCGCGCCTTGTAATGATACAAGACGAGGTTACGCCAGTGAGGGAGGAGAATCGAGCATTACAATGCGCGGCTTGTAATGATACAATGTGTATCGTTTTGATACAACTCGTAACATTTATAGATTCGACTCGAGCATTACGTTACGATGCTACCTCCCTGACCGACACGAGCATTCGCGTGTAATGTAACATTTATTATAGTGACACACTTCTGGGAAGTCCAGAGTGATCCCAAGAGTTCCCAGGCGGTTCAGTAGTTTAGGTAAGGTAATTTGTCCTGGAGTCAATAAATGCAAGAATTCAGAGTAGGTAATAATATTTTTATTACAATTCACCAGTAATAAACTTATATCTAACTTAAAAATCTATGTACTCATCCGGATTCTGGGTTGGCACTTCCTTTATCCAGGATATGTAAAATACGGCTATACGCCTATATCTTCAATAACTAGCTGCTTAAGGGTAGGTATAGGCAGGGTTTTTTTTTAAATCTTAACTTGGAAGCTCATTCTGAAAAGAACAAACAATATATTTTATATACACCCTCTTCAACCATAGATTTCCCTAAACTTTCCCTTACATTATTTTTAACCCCATTTTAAAACATTTAATATACAAAGAACATTACCCCCTTTTCTAAATTTCACAAACGCCTGCCTGATAAAATAAAATTACTTAAAATATACTTTTTTACATAAAAATTACTTAATAAAATTGATGATTGATGCTTACCAGAGCTTCCGTTTTCACAAATATAAAAATTTAGTTAAATACTTGGGCTATTAAGCCACTCACTGATTATTTCAGTGGAAATATATTTTATAGAATGATTTAATGTAAATTTTCTTCGACAGTATGAAGTAAAATAAAAAATTTAGTTAGTTCCTGATTTTTCTTTCTTTTTACTAATGCGCACGCCTATATATAGCTTACATCCCACCATATCTCCTTCCATCAAATATCCCTACTATGACACTATTAAGGACACACCCCTTATACCGACCTAAGTATAACCATTATACCTACGCTTAATAGCGCCTAATAAACTAATTACAGCAAATCTATGATTTACGCCACAATATCCCCTCCCCAAGAGAAAATTTTGTCCCTATAGACAAAATTTAAGAATACTAATTCAATTTAAAAAATTTGAATTAGTATATAACAATCAATCTATAACAACTGTATTACTTAGATAATGTCTCCCAAAATAAATAATTTAAATATTCCAATAGAGTAAGGCCCTTCGTACACTTGGCTACGCAAATCTTCGATACTAATGTTGTCAACTTATGTCGCGAATATTTGGTAGCGCACGAACCGTACACACGAGATATCTCAAGACGCGATTTTGTCCATTCTTCTACTGTAGACATAGCGACAACACGTCTCAGACTAATTTAATTTACAAAATGTCTGACACAAGTGACGATGAAACTATGATTTTGGCTTACTATCTTTACCAAAAGCGAAGAAATCGTCGTAATAGGAAATACTGGGTTCATCCATAAAGAGAACAAAATTTTAAGTGTAGACTGTTTGTAGCTGCAAAAGAATTACAACAAACAGATACTAAATTCAAATTGAATATTCAACAATTGCTCTGCCATCTTGGAAATCGCCGCGACCTTAGTAGCGACGATCTCGGCCAGCAGGTAGCGCGCGACTGGCGTCGGCGACGAATGAACTAAATGTCGGCGACGCATGTCTGTGTACGAACCTCTTTGAATTTGTATTGCGGTAGTCGCTTAGAGACCAAAATCGTTGGGTATCGAAGATTTGCGTAGCCTAGTGTACGAAGGGCCTAACTCTGATGGTGTTCACAAGATAGATAGAAGAAAAGACGTATTTAAGGCTTAATATTAAGAAATCCAGGTAATACGAACCGCCTGAATGTAATATAGAATATGGCTTAAATTGAAGACTGAGATTTCTATAACCGTCTCAGAGAAGAAAATTTATATAACAACATATACAACGATGTAATAACATTGTATATGTCTATATAACTGAATGCAATATATTTGCATATGATAAGCAAGCCTTTAAGAGCTTCCTATAGTACCACGTAAATCTGCGAGGGCAAGCTTACCGCTTCCGAGTGGCAGTATTTACTACAAAAAAACCAAGAAACCGAAATATAGCACTGAATACACCTACAGAATCATCCTACCAGAATTCTAACCACAAATATACAAACAACCCAGAAAAAAAAATCACATTTACCAACCTTAATATTTCACTGAAATCCAAATCCAATATGTAATAACGTTTTCAGAACGTATGCATCACTATTAACATAATGCATGTGCATAAAACTTTCATAACTTTGTAATTCTTAATACTTTGTAATTTTATAAACTCACGGCACGTACACAACTTTCACTTAACATGACAATGAATTCACAATGTAACCTCAAGCTTAACAATATTTCGAGGTACCCTCATAAATTTTCACAATTATTCATAAGGTCTCTTACACACTGACTTAAATTTCTCGTGTATGTTTGACTGTCCGCGACAACATCCTAAAGTAAATTAACGTTCATTTTTAAATAACTGACCTGACATTGTTATTCTTGTCTTACTTACTTCAATTTAACTTGATAAAAATTTAAAAATAACATGAAGTTAATTTTGTTCTAGAATAGGGGAAAAAAAAATAATTTTTTTTAGCGATGCAGTTTATTTGTATGCAAAGTTACCTACTGACTATTTCAAACTTTCATAACTCACCAGACTCACCCATTCCTTTGAATAATGTGCCTTTCATACTCTCATATTCATACCTTTCATACATTCATACATCCTCATACATTTCACGCTCATAAAATACCCATGCACACTTGTGTCATCAATACAATCACATGATGACGCAATTCTTATATACAAGAGAATTTAGCTTAAATTTTACACTAAATCTCAACATTATTCATCAAAACCGTATCCTGTCCTTACGCTTATGGAATTGTGATAGCATGATGAAATGCAGTCTGTAAGTGGCCTAACGATATTCACATGATATTCACAACTACCCATACTTATGAGAAAAATAAAATGATACTACGATTTACTTAGAAAATATTTTTAGTTACGAGGTTAATTTTTGGAATTATTTTTTGAAGATTATAATTATCTATTCTCTGTAATTATTAAGTTTAAAATCTTTTATATGCCACGTTCCAATGTTTTTGCCAAATTCATTAGCAAGCTCATAAACTAAAGGAGATCGTTTTCCTATAATTTTACACTTTAAATATTTAGGAGCTAATTTCTTCGAAAAATGTTTATCTTTATCGCTTAAATAAAATGTTCGTTTCCATATTATATCACCTACGTTAAATTCTGCCTGTCTTTTGCGTAAATTATAATGCTCACTGTTTCTACTATGTGCCTGTATCAAACGTGATTGAACTTTGTCAAAAATTAAAGACAATGCACCACGGTTCTCCGCATATTCGTCTCGGGGTTGAAAAACTATACTGTCATTGCCTTCACAATCAATATAATGAGAACCACAGCTAACTAATTCTCTGCCGAAGGTCAAAAAATTTGCAGTGAATCCTGTAACTTCGTTTACTGCGCTGTTTATCGCAAATTGTATCTTTGGCAAAATTAAATCCCAACCTCTCTGATCGTCATTAATAAAGGAAGAAATGGCGGTAACTATTGTCTTGTTGTACCGTTCCACCATATTAACCTGTGGCGAATAATAGGGTGTGTAATGCAATTTAGGAATTTTATATTTTTCTAGCATACGTTTAAGCGTGACACTAACGAACTGCTTCCCATTGTCCATTATAATTGTAGATGGAATGCCATGAACTAGAAAAACCTTTTCCTCTAATAATCTAGTAATTATTTCGGCCGACGCTCGTTTAATTGGGAACAATAAACAGTATTTACTAAAACAACACGATACCACCAAGATATAGGCGTTTTGGAGACGTGTAGTCGTTAACGGACCGACTAAGTCTATGCTGAGGACTTGAAATGGTCTGGTACACTTCTTTGGTCTTCCCATTTCACCCAAAGTAGAGTGATTTTGTGCTTTCTGAGCCAAGCAAACCTCGCATAAAGAAATAAACCTAACCACGTCTGAATGCATGCCCGGCCAATAGTACCGTAATGTTAACCTTTTGTAAGTTTTAAAAATACCAAAATGACCGGCTGTTGGTTCCGCATGATTTTCCGAAATAATTTTTTCACGTTGTTCTGAAGGTATTACCTGCTTCCATTCAAACTCTTTATACAGTGTAAGTGAAGACTTCATATAACGATATAACAATCCTTGTTTAACGATATAATTTGGGTAAGATAGAGGTGTACTTTGACAACCGTTAAATATATTTAAGTACCACTCATCCTGAGTGTTTAAAGAATTTATATAATTTTTGTTAATAGCGGTTATGTTACCTTGACGAGACAATGCATCAGGTATCACATTATCTACCCCCCTTCTATGTTTAATATCAAAATTAAATGACGACAATCGAATACTCCACCGTGCTAACCTACCCGTTGGATTATTCAGGTTAAGGAACCATTTCAGCGCCGAATGATCGGTGTAAACCGTGAATCTTTTCCCGTTATCTATGTAACAACGCCAATGTTCCACTGCCGATAATACTGCCAAGGTTTCCCTTTCGGTGGTACTGAAATTCTTCTCCGCCCCTGACAGAGAACGACTGTAATATGCAATTGGGTGTTCTACACCATTTATAGTCTGTGTCAGTACTCCGCCTACGCCATAGTTACTAGCATCTGCATGAATTTCAAAAGGTAAATCAAAATCAGGACACCTTAAAATAGGAGCCGTAACCAAACAATTTTTTAAAATATGGAAAGCTGTATCCGCCTCACTTGACCAAATAAATCTTTTATTATGTGATTTCTTTGTTGATGTGAGTCGGTTAAGTGGACCTGCTATTGAACTAAACCTAGGCACAAATTTGCGATACCAAGAAACTACACCCAAGAAACGCTTTAGCTCTTTTTTATTCGTTGGGGTGGGGTATTTAACTATTGTTTGAACTTTATCTGGGTCGACATGTAACCCCTTTTTATTAACTATATAACCTAAGTATTTAAGTTGATCCCTAAAAAACACAGACTTCTCAAAATTAATAGATAAATTTGCGATTTTCAATTTATTAAGCACTTTTAACAATAATGAAATATGGCCTTCAAATGACTCAGAACAAATGACTATGTCATCTATATATGCAAAAACTGAATTTTCAAACTCAGGACTATAAAATAAGCTGTCTACCAGCCTTTGACATGACGCAGAACCGGAAGTGAGTCCAAAAGGAAGTTTTTTGAAGCAATAGGTTCCTCGTTGAGGGATATAAAAGGCTGTTTTATTCTTGTCACATTCAGCAATTTTTATCTGCCAAAATGCCTTCGACAAATCAATACTACTTAAATATCTAGCATTTTTTAAATTATCAAGTATTTCTGACATATAGGGAAGCTTGTACGCATCCTTTTTAGTTACAGAATTTAATTTACGGCTATCTAAACAAAACCTAAGGGATCCATCCTTTTTCGGAATCAGTAGAACCGGAGATGACCAAGGACTGTCACATTTTTCAACCACTCCTAATTCTAACATTTCGTCTAACTGTTCGGATAAAATACGTTGTTTTTCTGGCGACATACGATAATATCTTTGTCTTATTGGTAACGCGTCGCCCGTATCAATTCGGTGTTCTATTAACGAGGTACAGCCCAAACCACGGACCTCTGTAGAAATCAATCGAAATTGCTGTATTATGTTATCGGCCGCCACGCGCTGATCCGATGTTAAATTACTATACGATAATAAATTGCCACTTTCGGTCGCGACTGTACATAACTTATTATCTTGTTGTTGACAGCTCGACCAAGTAATGGACTTACAAAATTTTGGAAATAAATTGAATTTTTTCCAAAAATCTATACCTAGAATTAATGTGTCAGTAATAGAAGGTACAATGAATGCTTTTAGAATGTGACATTGATTTTCAAAATGTATACTCAAATTAAAATAACCAATGGCTTTCAACAACTGACCCCCAGCTGCAGAAAAATTTATCAAATCATCGGTGTACATTATTTGACCTGATTCTAATAACTTAATATGCGAGTTATTTCCTAAAATAGTAGCCGTACTACCAGAGTCCAATAACCCGCAATAAAACATATCGCTAATCTTCACCTTAGCATAAGGTCGCACATCATTAGACGGTATTTTATCATGGATTGCTGTGATATGATAACTTAAGAAAAAAGTACGAATTGTGGAAAGCCAATCCTCCCAATCTAGCCTATCAAATTTATAATGACTAATAATTTCCTTCGACTTTTCTACTACACAGCAATCCTTTGTAGTTAGTTTTTTGAACCTGACATAATCTGTGATTGACAATTAGAACACTGTGGAAACTTAACTCCTTTTCTACCACATCTAAAACATAGTACATCTGAACGCCTACATTCCTTAAGCGAGTGACTCGAGGATTTACATCGCGGACAAAATTTTAAATTATCTCTTTGCATTGGTGAACCTACTGCCGTAACGTAAGACTCAGACCTATTCTTGTTAAAATTATTTGGAACATTGGAGTGGAATTTATGAAAATTAATATTTGAATTTTTTGAAAAACTAGATCCATTAAATTGATTTTTATTATTGAATTTTGAAGTTTTACTGTTAACATTTTCACAATTATTGTAAGCTAAATCCGGTGCTAACAAATCAGACGACAACTTTGAAGGATCCCGCGAATGGGCTGTAAACGAGTGAATCCTTTCGTAACTTTTACAGGCATCTTTTAATGCTATTATAGACTTCAAAGCATCTTTGTTCGCGGCTAAGGTACTAGCATAACATGGTTTCATATTACGAAGCAATATTTTAAGCTGTTCTTGTTCTGAGACCTTCTCCGTCAATCTAGCGAACATTCCTGACATCTTTGCAAAAAATATTGTAATGCTTTCGTTATCCCCCTGTAATCTAGCCCTAATTTCAGCCAATAACCGATAATCATAATCAGAATGAGTAAAATCCTCTACTAACAACTCTGATAATTCCTCCCATGAAGTCACAGATTGCCTTATGTTCCTAAACCAATGAAGTGCTTCGTCCGTAAAGATCTCGGTGGCATATTGCAAAATCTTAGCCTGCGATATGTTCCTAGCCGACCTAAATTCCTCAATTCTTTGCAGAAAAGCTTGAACATTAGTTCTACCATTATATTTAATGCGTTGCAAGTCACTGAAATGGGATCTATCACAATGTATCGGTGCAGGAACATTACGCTCACATACATCCGTCTTTTCATTCTCAGAACTACTACCTTCCTTTCCACTATACATACACTTTAATTTGCCAAAAATCTCGGCTAAATTACTAGATACAGCAGCAATCTTATCTTTAAGTTTTGAATTTGACTTATCCAAACGCTGAACTCGTAAAAACAAATGACTGTACAATGCCCACGAACGATCAAAAGTAACAGTATCCGACTTGTCTTCCATCAAATTTACTCTAGATTTAAGTTCCTTAAGCGATATCAGAACCCCTCCCAAATCCTCTTCTGCATCAATCCCCGAAAACTCAATATCTGAAGCTGGTACCGACAATATTACTGAATTTATCTGTTTTCTTAACCCAATAACCGTAGAAGCCGGCTCACCACCGCGAATAACTACTTCATAAGTTAATTCATTTTTATTGAGCAAGAAATACCTAATTTTATTGATATCCATATTAAACGGCTCTGGTAAGCACCGAATCACTCACAATTTTTAATACACAAATCACTTTCTCTATTCACATAGAACTACAATATCATTCAGATTTTCCTGAAACAATACACAAATTATATAAAACAAAACCTACCGTGACTGGTTTGCATTAGATATCTTTAAAACATTAACAACAATTTTACTTCTACAAGAAGGTTCGTAACAATTTTATTAATGTGGGTATATTTTTTGCGTTAAATTTATTACAAGGAATTGTCAAAAACAATGAGGGTAGAATTTTTTCCTTATGATGAACAATACAAAATATGAATATGACTATAAGCCAACATTTATATAATAAAAGATATTCTACTATTACAGTTTGAAATAAAGTAAAAAAACTGTAATTAAATTTGGGGACAAGCTACGTTAATAAAAATGATGTTAGCAAATTTTCAAATTTCGGAATACCCGTTTAGCCAAAAAATGTTAAATGCAAACAAAAAGTTCAAAATTCGGGCATCCAGACTAGCATAGGCCAAGGGCGTCTAATCCTTGAGGTAGCACTAATTTCGGGGGAGGCTACCTGCTAGCGGGAAACACCTTACAACAAAAATTTTTAATTACCTAGGAGTCACTAGACCCAGCAAATCTGTAATACCGCACACAAGCTATCAACTACCAGGACAATTAATTAAGTTCGGGCGCCATGACACACTTCTGGGAAGTCCAGAGTGATCCCAAGAGTTCCCAGGCGGTTCAGTAGTTTAGGTAAGGTAATTTGTCCTGGAGTCAATAAATGCAAGAATTCAGAGTAGGTAATAATATTTTTATTACAATTCACCAGTAATAAACTTATATCTAACTTAAAAATCTATGTACTCATCCGGATTCTGGGTTGGCACTTCCTTTATCCAGGATATGTAAAATACGGCTATACGCCTATATCTTCAATAACTAGCTGCTTAAGGGTAGGTATAGGCAGGGTTTTTTTTTAAATCTTAACTTGGAAGCTCATTCTGAAAAGAACAAACAATATATTTTATATACACCCTCTTCAACCATAGATTTCCCTAAACTTTCCCTTACATTATTTTTAACCCCATTTTAAAACATTTAATATACAAAGAACATTACCCCCTTTTCTAAATTTCACAAACGCCTGCCTGATAAAATAAAATTACTTAAAATATACTTTTTTACATAAAAATTACTTAATAAAATTGATGATTGATGCTTACCAGAGCTTCCGTTTTCACAAATATAAAAATTTAGTTAAATACTTGGGCTATTAAGCCACTCACTGATTATTTCAGTGGAAATATATTTTATAGAATGATTTAATGTAAATTTTCTTCGACAGTATGAAGTAAAATAAAAAATTTAGTTAGTTCCTGATTTTTCTTTCTTTTTACTAATGCGCACGCCTATATATAGCTTACATCCCACCATATCTCCTTCCATCAAATATCCCTACTATGACACTATTAAGGACACACCCCTTATACCGACCTAAGTATAACCATTATACCTACGCTTAATAGCGCCTAATAAACTAATTACAGCAAATCTATGATTTACGCCACAATAGACTAGCTGATGCCCGCAGCTTCGCCTGCGTGAAATTTAGAGATCCAATATGGCCGCCGCGCCGTTATCACAAAATTTCATGATGGGTATCGTTTAAGGAGTTTTTTGATATGCTGAGTACGAATTTCGGGTTAATTTAGAGATCCAATATGGCCGCCGCGCCGTTATCCCAAAATTTCATGATGGGTATCGTTTAAGGGGTTTTTTAGTATGCTGAATACGAATTTCGGGTTAATTTAGAGATCCAATATGGCCACCGCGCCGTTATCACAAAATTTCATGATGGGTATCGTTTAAGGGGTTTTTTGGTAGGCTGAGTACGAATTTCAGGTAAATTTTGCAATCCAATATGGCTGCCTCGCCACCGTTGTAAAATTTCATGTAGCATATCGTATAAATGGAATTTTTATATGCTGAGTACGAATTTAGGGTTAATTTTGCAAAATTATCTTGAAATTCATACTCAGCATACCAAAAAACCCCTTAAACGATACCCATCATGAAATTTTGTGATAACGGCGCGGCGGCCATATTAGACTGAAAAATTATCAAAACTTCGTACTCAGCATAACTCAAACTCAAACTCAAAAAAACATTTATTTCGCATAATCCAAATACATAGGCACTTGCGACACGTCAATGAATACAATGCAAATAGTACCACCATTTCGGAACGCGGCCCGCTTGAGAAGAACTGGCAAGAAACTCGACGGGCTTTTCTTTTTGTGCTCTATTTACAAAATTTAAACTAAAAATCACAAACTATTGCTTGAGAATGCAGTAGAGCAAGCAGATCATTTCCAGGCTTCCTTGTCAAGCAAATAATCGTCAATTGAATAAAACGAAAAACCCCTGAAACGATACCCATCATGAAATTTTGTGATAACGGCGGGGCGGCCATATTGGATTGCAAAATTATCATAAATTTCGTACTCAGCATACCAAAAAACCCCTTTAACGATACCCATTCTGAAATTTTGTGATTTTGGGGCGGCGGCCATATTGGATCTCTAAATTAACCCGAAATTCGTACTCAGCATACCAAAAAACCCCTTCAACGATACCCATCATGAAATTTTGTGATAGTGGCGCGGCGGCCATTTTGGATTGCAAAATTATCATAAATTTCGTACTCAGCATACCAAAAAACCCCTTTAACTATACCCATTTTGAAATTTTGTGATTTTGGGGCGGCGGCCATATTGGATCTCTAAATTAACCCGAAATTCGTACTCAGCATACCAAAAAACCCCTTCAACGATACCCATCATGAAATTTTGAGATTTCGGCGCGGCGGCCATATTGGATCTCTAAATTAACCCGAAATTCGTATTCAGCTTACTAAAAATCCCCTTAAACGATACCCATCATGAAATTTCGTGATAACGGCGCGGCGGCCATATTGGATCTCTAAATTAACCCGAAATTCGTACTCGGCATACCAAAAAACCCCTTAAACGATACCCATCATGAAATTTTGTGATTTCGGCGCGGCGGCCATATTGGATCTCTAAATTAACCCGAAATTCGTACTCGGCATACCAAAAAACCCCTTAAACGATACCCATCATGAAATTTTGTGATTTCGGCGCGGCGGCCATATTGGATCTCTAAATTAACCCGAAATTCGTACTCAGCATACCAAAAAACCCCTTCAACGATACCCATCATGAAATTTTGTGATTTCGGCGCGGCGGCCATATTGGATCACTAAATTAACCCGAAATTCGTACTCAGCATACCAAAAAACCCCTTAAACGATACCCATCATGAAATTTTGTGATTTCGGCGCGGCGACCATATTGGATTTCTAAATTAACCCGAAATTCGTACTCAGCATACCAAAAAAACCCTTAAACGATACCCATCATGAAATTTTGTGATTTCGGCGCGGCGACCATATTGGATTTCTAAATTAACCCGAAATTCGTACTCAGCATACCAAAAAACCCCTTAAACGATACCCATCATGAAATTTTGTGATTTCGGCGCGGCGGCCATATTGGATCTCTAAATTAACCCGAAATTCGTACTCAGCGTACCAAAAACCCCCTTAAACGATACCCATCATGAAATTTTGTGATTTCAGCGCGGCGGCCATATTGGATTGCAAAATTGTCATGTAATCACCTACAGAGATAGATTATAGTCTGAAATGATACAAGTTTTATCCCGGGAATAAGTTCCCATGAGACGCGGAAAAGAGAACAAAATTTCACGCAGGCGAAGCTGCGGGCATCAGCTAGTCTATAATAAATGTTACATTACACGCGAATGCTCGTGTCGGTCAGGGAGGTAGCATCGTAACGTAATGCTCGAGTCGAATCTATAAATGTTACATTACACGCGAATGCTCGAGTCAGTCAGGGAGGTAGCATCGTAACGTAATGCTCGAGTCGAATCTATAAATGTTACATTACACGCGAACGCTCGTCGGTCAGGGAGGTAGCATCGTAACGCAATGCTCGAGTCGAATCTAATTTGTTACATTACAGGCGAATGCTCCCGGTCAGGGAGCACCTTAAAAATAATACTAGACTACATTATTTATTTATTTATTAGTTTATGTACAAACAAATAACAATAAAAAGAGAAAATATAATAAAGAAAACAGCAATGTACAAGGGCCTACTAATTTCTTGAGTTACGATGGTAACACGGTAACATTTGGTGTTACCTACCTATTCCGATGAACATTGGACACTTTACGTAAAGCGTGTTACGTACTTATATCATTATTCATGGCTTCTTCGCATTATCTACTTTTCACAAATTATTTTTTATTGTAAAAACATGAAAACATATAACATTATTACGAAATCGCTTTGCTGACAGCATGCCATTAAACAACAATGACACTGTCAATCGGATTGAACTTTCAAAAATGTGTCACAATAAAAAGTAATTTAAATCAAAAATAATGAGTATATGGAGTATTGATATCAACTCTGGAGAAAATAAGCCCCACATTATCGTACATTCCCTTTATAGCTCGTTTTAGTATAAATTTTAATAAAATACGAAACATGTCTTTTGAGAAATAAGTTCGTATTGTTATAAGTTTATTATATACCAAAGTTGAAGAAAATCAGACCAAGGAATCACGTTCTCCCATACAAACTTTAAACGCCTAAAAGCAAATTTTTAAATAAGTATCATTAAGGTCGAGAATTGCTTGCACCTATTTTTTTTGAATGGCGATCGCATCTAGATTACAAAATATGGCTGCGAGTAGTTTTTCACCTTATCAACTTGCTTATAGTCGTTTGTTTTATTGATCTGCATATGTTTTATCGGTCTTCATTTGTTTTTTCCATCTTCATTTGTTTTGCCGATCTCTTTATGTTTTGTCGATCTTTTATTTCTCCGATCTTCATTCGTTTTGTCGATCTTCATTTGTTTCGCCGATCTTCATTTATTTCGTCGATTTTCTTTTGTTTTACCGATCTTTTGTTTTACCATTCTTCATTTAATTTGTTGATCTTCATTTATTTGGTCGATCTTCATTTGGTTTACCGATCTTCATTTGTTTCGTTGATCTTAATTTGTTTGATCGATCTTCATTTGTTTCATTGACCTTCATTTGTTTCGTCGATCTTCATTTGTTTTGCCAATCTTCATTTGTTTCGTTGATCTTCATTTGTTTTACCGATATTCATTTGTATTGAAAATTATTTGATTACTTTATAAATTTTAACTTTTAGATGTTCTTCGTACACCACTACCTATGATGGATCTTTTTCCACTCGCATGTCCTAAAAGATCCATTTTTCATAAAAAAATACTTTAAGGTACTAAAGTGGACATGATATGTCCACAAAAATCTATGATGGATACCAAATTTTAGTCAGATACCGCATGTTGTCCTAGGTGAGCGACGGGATGCGACATTAGCGACGCGGCGCTATGTGACATAATGCGACCCATATCGTATCGAATTTCAACTTGATATTTTCGTGTCGCATCACATTGCGTTGCGTCGCGTTTGTCGTTCACCTAGGACAACACCTATCATATACTTTCTTTACGGAGCACCAGGTCCGTACATGATGTGCAGTGCCACGAACAGGAGCAACAATCAGGTTCATCAATAAACGTTTTCATGATGATTTTATTGGTGCTACTTCTCAATCAGAACACCAGAGCTGCTGTTCTTTTTCGCGGAATTGCTACCTTAGAGCATAACAAACTTTCTATCATTATCATGTTAGTAAGATAACATATTGTTTTATTTAGCTCATTTGCAATGGAGGAGTATTCGGTCCGCGCCGGCTCGTCATCACGAGTAAGTGGTGGTGAAATTCGTCGCGTAGTAGCGTTTCGTCCGCACCCTAGTTACACCCTTAAAACACTGGACTACGATGTCGCTATACTGAAGTTGAAAAGGGATTTGGTTTATAGTACAAAAATAGCTAGTATTGCTATGAAAGATAAAGGCGAAGTAATACCTGATGGTGATATGATTACCGTGACTGGATGGGGCCGTCTTAAGGTAAGTAGCTCCAATCTCAAACTTATAGAATTCGGGACTTCACGCAAATTTCTTATTTACTTACATGCACCGACGTTAAAAACCGCGATAATTTAAAAACAACTGCAGCTCAAATATTTAGAAGCTCTTTATTATGGACCTTTTAATATTATTATTATGCTTCTATTTTTGTTTTTAATATTTTTTTGGAATTTTCTCTATCGTTATTTTTTTTATTTTGTTTTTTATTCAATGATATTGAATAATATTTTGTAATAATACAATGACATACATACATTTTTTGTCACACCATTATCCCAAAATTACTGGCAACTTGGACCAACAATGACTAAACTTGCAGAAATACGGAGACAATAATGGAATAATGGAGATAGTAATGTACTGATTTTTGTTTCTGATATAACTGTGGATAAGGCTTCGCCAGGGCGGGAGCTTATTGCATATTAGCACCCCCTTTACTGCTTTTCTATTAATTTCGAGTCTCCCGAAATTGACTCTACATAGGGCTCTTTGAAATCATACCAAAACCTACAAACGCCTGACTAGTAAACATAGGCTCTGTGTTGCTCCGCGAATTTACTTTCGTAAAAATATTAGAAACCAGTAAAACTTCTCAAAACAAATAAAAATCTATTCGTAATACAGTGATATGTTAGTAAAAACGTTATTTAAAACATTAGTGCACTTTTTGAAAACATATTCGGAGAAGTTTATGGGATGGTGAAAGCCACCAGAAATTCAAGAATACGCAATATTACCCCATGCAAGGCTTACCAATCGATTAACCAGCCATACCACAATACCACAGTGAGTACCAACTTAATTCTAGTAACGAATTCAAGAAGTGTATCTATAACGCAGAAAATTTTTTCTCGGATAGACAGTTGAAAAATTCAAATAAGTACTCAAATGCATTTTAGAGATATCTGGACACCTAGCGGTCGAAAGTGGAACCTCAAGATCTGTCAAACTATCTAGGACACAGTAACTGTACTGGTGTTGCTACTGCTCGCTAGATGTCACTTTCAACAAACTAGAATTTGTTTATACAAAATTGGATCCATAAGATTTTTTACATTAAATTAAACTGAAAACAACTTAAAAAAACGGTCAAGAATGAATAATTCAGAAGAAAATTCCAGTCCAAATAATATAACGTTTCGCCAGAAAAGACTTAATGTGTCAATTGATTCCGTGGATTTGACTTTCGCATCACCTTCACCTCCACAAAAATTACAATACAGAAGTCTGTTAGATCACTCAGACTCAGTGGACGCAGTGTTGATCAAAGAACAGAACCAACAACTGCGAAAGGAACTGGAGAGCGCACACATAGAAATCGAAAATCTACTGTTCGAAAATAACGAACTAAAACAAAAGACAATTATTCAACAGAAACAGATATTCTACCTCAGAGAAATATGCCAGGGTTCACTGAAGACTGTTGATACAAAATCTACGCATAAAAATAAATGCCTAATGGATACATTAAGCGGAACTACAAAAACTCCAGTCTACGCAAAAACTATATCCCGTACTCAACTCCAACAACAACTAATAGATGGCGCCACCAGTCTCACACAACAAGCAGGACAAACCCGAAGTCTACCACATACAGATATGATAATGGGTAAAAGAGGGATACCTGGTGAGAGAGGGATCATGGTATGCAAAAAGACTTTGAAGTTTGTAAATAACACTACACCCACGATAAAAACTAAATCGGACCTCCAACTATCGATTCAAAATATACCCAAAGATACCAGATTTTTTTCAAACAAAGCATCTGAAAACCAGCCAACTGTAATGACAGCAACACCGCCGAAACCACAAATAATACTGCTGGGAGACGAATATCTGCGAGGTCTCTCAACACCCTTCATCAAAAGCAGAAAAATAGACAACTACAAGATATCGGCGATAACTAAGCCTCAAGCAAAGAGTTTCCAGGTATTGAACAGCATTGACGGCTTTGTTTCTACGCTGACTTGCTCTGACATTGTTATTTTATCTGTTGGTTCAAATGATAAATCCCCTTATAATTTATTTTCAGTGCTCAGTATAGCCTTAGACAAATTAAAATTGTGTAAACAAGTATATATAATGAAGATACAACATAACCCTTATTTAAATGAATACATGTTGAACCAAAATATAAAATTGTTACTAAAAAGCTATCATAATTGTGAATTTATAGATATTTTTGATAATTACAACGGAAAATTTACCACTAGAACTCATATTCATTACATAAACGCATTTTGTATCAAAATGAATGTAGAAATAGAGTACCTACAATACAAAACCAGTCTCCTTATCAACAAAAAACGGGTATATACCCAAACAAAAGCAATTCCCAAAAGGTATCAACAGACAACCATATCGCATTATTTTAGGCCAATTACATGTAATGGTAACCCTACAATACAAGCAGAGAATCTAACGAACCAACCAAATCTCAAAAAATACAATTTGCCAAAGAATCGTCCCTTTCGTGCATAATTTTGATTTTGACATACTCTTTCAGAATACTCAAGGTTTGAATAACAAGCGAGACTTGATAGAGGCACTGACAAAAGATCAATCGTTGCATGTACTTGGCTTGACTGAAACGTGGGCAACGGACTCAAAAAGAGACTTACTAAAATTGGAAGGGTATAATTTGGCGGGGGCTTTTTACCGCAAAAAATATGACCGGGGCGGAGTAGCATTATTTGTAAAACAGAATATAGAATATTCAGAACGAGAGGACATTTCAGATATTAGCGTTGAGTATATACTGGAAACATGCGCTATAGAAATAAAAACATTAAATCTTTTGGTAGTAGTCATATACTGGCCGGAAGAAGAAAGAGAAACAGAAATTTTCTATGAGACTTTGGAAAAATTATTAAAACTAATAATAGTAAAGGACTCGTCCAGGGATATCCTGATAGGCGGAGATTTTAACGTTAATGTCCTACGGAAATACTCTACATCACTCACCCTACTGAATACAATGGCCAGCTTTAATTTCCGCCAAATGGTAAATGAACCCACTAGGATAACCGCCACCTCTTCTAAATGTATAGATTTGGTTTTCTCCAATATTCCCTACAAAGCAAACGTACAAGTTGTTGAACTTGGTATATCGGACCACAAGGGAGTTCTGACCACATTACCCATAGGAAACACTGTAGAGAAAAGTAAAAAGAACTGGCACACATTCAAAAGGAAATACAACGAGCGCCAAATCAAACAGTTTAAATCAAAATTAGGTAAATTGAGTTGGGAAAAAATCATTCACTTGGATAAAACCATCAACGAAAATTATGCCTCATTTCACAATACTCTACAGGTACTATTAGATATATGCATTCCAAAAACAAAAATAAGGATAGTACCTACAGTTTCTAAGACGTGGTTAACAAAAGGAATACGACGATCTTGTAACCATAAGCGACTTTTGAGAGCATTGACTAATACCAGTAACAATCCTGTACTATATGCTCATTATAAGATGTACGAAAAGATACTCAAAAAAACAATTATTACTTCAAAAAAGCTACAGTACATCAGAAAAATGTCAAAGTCCCTTAATAAAACTAAAGCAATGTGGCAGGTTATAAAAGAACGTACAAATAAATTAACAAAAAAGCGAACAAGTAACATTACCCTAAGCATTGGGGACAGGTTGACGGACGATGCCAATGAGGTCGCGGACACATTTAACAACTATTTTGTATCAGTAGGATCTGCAGGTGGCTCGTGCCCTCCTGGACGCCCAGTGGCAAACCCTAGTCTAAATAGTATTTATTTTAGACCCACTGACCCCAGTGAAGTAAGCTACATATTGCGAGTTATGAAAAATAAGTATAGCTATGGTCAAGACGAGATTCCTCCGTTTCTGGTTAAAGCATGTTCGGACGAATTAAAAATTCCGTTAACAATGCTTATCAACCAATCTTTGGACGAAGGCACGGTGCCCGACCTATTGAAGACTTCAATTATAAAGCCGATTTTTAAGAAAGGAGATAAGTATGACGTTGGCAACTATAGGCCTATATCTCTGCTACCAACGTTTTCAAAAATATTTGAAACAGTAGTTTCCAGACGTCTATATAGGTACTGTGAGAAATATGAAATATTCGATGACAGTCAGTGTGGATTTAGAAAAAACAGGTCAACAACTTTGGCAGTATACAGATACATACAAGAAGCATTAAATATACTAAACAAAAAAGAATACGCAATAGGAATTCTACTAGACATGAGCAAAGCTTACGACCGCGTGCCATACAAAATACTATTGGACAAGTTATATTCGTTAGGTGTAAGAGGTAAAGCACATGAATGGTTCACTTCCTATTTAAAGGGCCGCACTCAGTGCGTAGAAATAGATCACCACTCACACTGTGGCCAAATCACTCAAGTCAGATCAAAACAAGTAGAAGTTCACATGTCCATACCTCAGGGTAGTGTATTAGGGTGTATCTTATTCCTATTGTATATAAATGACTTACCAAAAGAAATTGACGCACACACTATTTTATTTGCCGATGACATATCCATAATATTTCCTTGTAAAGACACTGCTAATTTAAATATAATTTTGGACCAAAGCCTTTCAAAAACAATAAGTTGGATGACTGATCATAACTTGGAACTTAACTTTAATAAAACAAAAATCATGCAGTACAGACCATATCAAAAAAGAGAATTAAATATAAACTATGCATTTAATAACTGTAAAATTCAGTGTGTAGATGAATTCCCACTATTGGGCTTAACAGTGGATACACATATTGACTGGAAGGCTCACATACAAAATGTTTCAAGCAGACTGTCAAGGTTTACATACGCGCTATACGAATTGAAAAAGGCTACTGACCTACAAACTGCAATGACAGCATATTATGCTTATGCTTACTCATGGCTAAGTTACGGCATTATATTATGGGGGAATAGCACGGACGCGGAAAAGCTATTTATATTACAAAAGAGATGTATCAGAATTTTGGCCAACATTGACAGTATGGAGAGTACAAAGCCATTCTTCTCTAAATTCAAAGCTCTAACTCTTACCAGTATATATATACTAGAGATCTGCAAATTTGTTAGAAAACACCCCACTATGTTTCCATTGGTTAGCGAACAACGACCCCAAAAACGTAACTTAAGGTACAACAACAAATTAGCCTTGCCAAGTTGCAAATTGGCTAAATTTCATTCAGGACCTTTTGTCATGTGCATAAAAATATACAATAATTTACCTAATGATATAAAAACAATTGACAGCGAAATTAAATTTAAAAATGAACTTCAAAAATATCTTACATCTAAGATCTATTATAGCTTAGACGAGTACTTTAAAAAAACATGGCAATAATTACGGTAATTTATTTCAACCTATGAGTGAAATTTATTTTAAATTTATTTTATTTTATTATCTTGTTATTGACGTGGATTGAGGAGCGGAATATTCGAACATATTGACATGATTTAATTTGATATTGTAATGTTTTGATCGTATCTAGTACTATATAATTATTGATGAAATTGTGAATTACATTGACATCCAATTAGTTAGGAATTGACATTTTGTTACTAAAATTAATGAATACTTAATAGATATAGCGTAATGTAAGTGCTTTTTTGTGAACTTTTCAATTGAATGTAACAGCATGCCCGTGTAGTGTACATGTATCATACTACTGTGTAAATGTTGCTGTGCCCGAACTGGGTCCACAATTGATACTTTAATTTTGTATTATAATACCTGATTTACATTGTGGAAATGCAATAAAGAATACAATTACAATTACAAACTATTATGCTACTAACTACTATCAAACTTTAAACATTTATTTATTTATATTTATTAACTTCATTATATAATTATATATAATATAGTTAGCTAGATTATATTTACCTAATATCAAATTAATATTTTTTTGTACGTGGTAGACATGCCACGAACTCAAGCGATCCTTTGGTTCATTCAAAAATGTCCTTATCGTTATAATTCTATGGTCCTAATATAATAATAATTTATTATAGGTACGTGTTTTATAATATCAGTTTTTCTCTTTTCATTAATAATAATGCTATCAGTAAAAATAATTTAGGTGACGTTAAATAATAATAGTCTAATCATGTATTTTATTTCCTAGGAACAAGGTCCAATGCCAGAGCAATTACAGAAGGTCCATTTAGCTAAAGTAGATTTTGATGATTGTAACAAAAAATATAAATCTTTAGAACTCACAAAAAGGATGTTCTGTGCTGGAGGAGACGGTAAAACGGATTTCTGTCAGGTAAATAAAACAATAGAAGTAGATTTTGAAATGCTTTTTATTTTATTTTATACAGGTGAATTTTTGGAGGATGGCCAAATCCGAAACTTTAAGGAATAGCAGAAAATGCTCAAAGGAGTCACGAGCAGTGGCGGCTGGTGGGTACTCAAACTGGTGGTGCACTTTACTTGCTCGCTAGTTTTAAATTTAATAAGAGCCTTGGTGGTCCCGCCAATTTTATATCAACTTTATTTTGAATCCCGGCATTAGGCTGACCACCTACCTATTACGTGGGACATAAAATGTTATTATTTTAATCTGAGATAAAACTATAAGCACAAACGTGGGCGTATACTATGCCTCTGCCTACCCCTTCGGGGATAAATGCATTCATATGTATGCAGTATGTTTATTTTGAAAAGTTTTGTTAACACACCCCAGACACTTTACAAACAATATTTTCTTTTCTTTAATAAATAAATAAATATTTGTTTATTAAAGAAAAGAAATATAGAATAGAACTAAGATCAAAATAAATAAAAAACTAACAATCTAAAAATCAAACAATAAATATTTAACCCGTCACAGAACTCACAGATACATACATACAGCGAAACAATACCGGGAGAATTCGAATTCGTCAAACAAAACATCGGGTGCTCTCGGGTAAAGTTCGGTTTTCCCTAACGCGTGCGGCGCACGAAATCAGGCTCATCGCTCGGTACATTTTCTATGAACTATGCTTTGTCTCACGCGCCAGGCGTTTTAGCTCGGATATAGTACAAGTTGTATGGGCCGTTCTCGTGCGCTCGGGAAAACGCACGCCGATGTTTTTTACAGGGAATTTAGGCTTTAGTAGTGTAGCAAAGAGCTTAATTTGTTTCGTCACAATAAGATATGTTATTTGTTTTAAGTTTTTGTAAGAATAGGTTACTTACATACCTAATGGTAGGTAATTAAATATTAAAGGGGTCGTAATTTCGTAATTTTTATATCTTTTGAACTGGTGGTTCACCGCACGAGCGCACTTAAGGTACAGCCGCCACTGGTCACGAGCCCGATTTTGATGAAACGTATAACCTCATCATTAGATTTTTGAATAACCAATAATTAATCTTAGCTAGTAATCGAACCCATTGATTTTGAAAAAAAAAAAACACACCGTATTATTACACCATACGATAGTGTTGCTATAAATGATTCCGGGAAGTAATAACATACGGCAAACTGTGACTCCTTTGAAAATTTTTAGCTATTCCTTATAATTTCGGATTTGGCCATCCATGCCCTTTTCAAAAATTTACATGTATATGTATATTATGCTTTTTATTATATTATTAGAATTTACTCAATCATAAATTTTTGATCGTGGAAAAGAAAAATACCTCAATACGTCTTGGGGCAACGCGACGTAAGGTGGAAGAATTGATCGGTTTCGGGTAGAGTTTCGACGGCGGAGCGGTTACGTGTCTTGCACGGTATGCGAGGAGACGCAGGTTCAAATCTTGCTCGAAACCGATTTTTTTCCATAAAAAAATACATTATATTTTACAATACAAGAAATACAAGTTGCGGTGAACGCTCGAACGCAGCCATTATGCCTAATACCTGCGAACGATCAACTGGACGCTAGAGGTCATAGCACTGGGTAATAATTAGGCATTATGCGAGTATCATTTACAGTATTTCGCTTTTTAGATTTATTATTAACTAGCTGTTACCCGCGACTTCGTCCGCGTGGAAATTATTTTATAAGCAAAGTTTGAACCGTATTCTATTTGAGCCTCTAGGATAAGTCGTAACCAAAATGTGGGAACATATTTAGGACATCCTCCAACTTACCCGGGGAGTTATGCGCTAGATGGATTTTTTTAACATGAGGAAAATCCCACATGAATGTACTATGACTCCCACTGACTAAAAACCACACGTATCCTACCTAACAGCCTACGATTGGGAGCACCGGGTAAGCCCACTAAAGGATACCTTAGGACTGCGCTAGATGGATAGGAAGAGACCTCATGGTTTTAGTGGGTCCAAGGCCGGTATGACGTACGTGTTTATTAATTAGTCCCTTTAATAATTATAAGAGTAAGTAGTATGGTGAAGCGCGAATACGAAACGTTTGTTAGATAAGGGCCACAGACTGAAAACTTTACGCATAATCGGAAGAGTTGAGACGATAACACTAACGCTAACGGTAGCCAGTAAATGGCAGTCGTTAAACCAAGTTGAAGACCTTATAGATTTAATAATTTTCAAAAGTAGGCAGTACTAACGCCTGTCCATTTCAACACGGCAATGCGGCTCACCACCTATTACGTTACGTGGGACAAATTAAAAAAAGGTAAACATATAATATGACTCGATACCCCTTTAGGGATAAAGGCGTGACCGTATGCATGTACTTATTATGTTTAAGGTGATTTAATTTATGTACCTATGTCACTGTAGCCAAAGCTCAACATTTTTTAGTAAAGTTGTTTTAAGAATGTTCATTATAAACAACGTTTGTGTGGCGTGTTGGCTTAATCATAAAAGAGCTGCTTAATGGTTATGGCTATTGTAAAATAATTCGCCGAAGGCGTGGACTGAATTGCTTTAGAATAGACTTAATCTTTAAGCTCTTTTTTGATTAAGCAAACAGGGCAGTTTCACACTCTGCTTGATGAGTCTGATGAAGAAATACCTCTCCTTTCATAGATCTTATGTGACGTATACGAAGTTGCGATGGTTCGCTTGTCTATACATATTATAAAACTGTTGAGGGTCGAGAGTCTACTGAAGCCGAAAATGAAATTACATTTTTCATGTGTGTCTGTCCGTCTGTATTCCGAATAAGTAATATCACGCCGAAGTTACTGAATGGATTTGAATGAAACTTAGTACAATCAGAGCTTATAATCCGAGGAAGGTTCTAGGATACTTTTGATATCGATATTTTGCGCGGTTCCTTTGGGAGAAGGGATGAAAGACAAAACGGTTTTTTAGTTGTTACTTCTCAATGCGTTTTCGGATTCCAAAATTTTTTTTAGTGTTATAAAGGGAATACTGTAAGGAATGTTTCACACAAGTTTCCATGTTAAAGGTTTTCTAGTTCAGGAATTAGAGACATCCCAACTTTTGCAAAACCTAGAATTCAAGGATCCCTTTGAATGTGAGGGTAAATCTAAACTGGCGTGTTGGCTTAGTGATAAAAGAGCTTAATGATTAAGGCTATTGTAAAATAATTCGGTCCGCGCCGAAGGCGTTTACTCACGCCCCCCCCCCCCCCCCTTAAAAGCGGGATCGCACCCGAAACCCCCAAAGACGTGGCATAGCACCCGAACCACCTCCTAGGCGAGGACGCAGTGGCGGCCGTGGGTCTGCTGGGAGTCCTGGGACATCCTTCCGAGGGCTTACCCGGGGCTCCCAACCATAGGCTGTTAGGCGTTACTTAAGGTTTTTTTTAATTGGTAGGAGTCCGGCATAGCATCCACGATGGATTTTCCTTCACGTTATAAAAAAAGTATACTACATATTACATGGCTTGTACAATAGTATAGCGTAGCCTGAAATTTGATTTATATTAGTGTGAGCTATGAGATCTAGAAAACTGATAAACTTACTTATTATGTTATATACTAAATGCATATTTAAAAACAAACACGTACTCTAATGAATTTGATTTTTGTTCTTTATCAAGCCTATAAATTACTACTACTAATCTTTACAGTTAGGTACTTTTGATTGTTGCCCGTAAATACATAAACAAATATATTTTGTGTCTGTCAAGCCGTTAGAATAATTATATGAAAGAATCTTACTAATATTATAAATGCGAAAGTTTGTGAGTGTGGATGTTTGTTACTCTTTCACGCTCAAACCGCTGAACGGATCGGGCTGAAATTTGGTACAGAGATACATAATAGTCTGGAATAACACATAGGCTACCTTTTATCCCGGGAATAACTTCCCGCGGTAACAAATTTTACGCGGGCGAAGCTGCGGGCATCAGCTAGTATGAAATATAATTTCATTGACTGCCTCTGTGGCGTAGTCGGTGTAGTGATACTGCCTTTCGCGCCGGAGGGCTTGGTTCGATTTTTGGGTTGTTCCAATTAGTTGTGTGTTCCACAAATGTTTGTTTCGGAGTTTGGGTGTTTTCTATGTATAATATGTATGTATTTAGAATTATATAAGTATGTATATCAGTCGTCTGGATATCGTAGCAAACACAGAATTTAATTTTTCCCTACCGGGCCTCCAAGATATTTAGCGTGATAATATGTAACCGGTGTGTAAAACCAATCTCTTACTAATATTACTGCAACGTTTTAGTTTAATCAATCCACATACTTACATATTTCATTAGCCTCTGCCTAGTCCCTAGGATATGTAGCGTGATAATATATAGCCTATTTAAAGATCCAACCTCTAGATTGCTATTCAAATAAAAGATTAATTAAAATTATTCAGTAATTTCTGTATTTTGCATAAATATACAAACAGATTTTCATTGTTCTCTGCCGAGGTCCTAAAAAATTTAGCGTAATAATATGTTGTCCGAGTGTAAAACCTATTTCCTACTAATATTCCTGCTGCGTTTTAATTAAATCAATCCAACGGTTTAAACATTTCATTGCTCTCTGCTTAGCCCCTAGGATATGTGGCGTGATAATATATAGCCTATTTTAAGACCACACCCCTAAGTAATATTTTTGCATAATTTGAACCAAATCTGTTCAGTACTTTTCGAGATCCTTCCGGACAAAGCAAAGCAAACAGACAAACAGACAAACATACAAAAAAAATTCTAACTATATTTTCAGCTTCGGTATCTTATGTAGAACACCCGGTGAGTATTTTTTTGTTAATATTTCCAATGTACAGTTTTGGCTTTTCTATCATTTTATTATATGTATAGATGTCCGAGTGTAAAACCTATCTCCTACTAATATTCCTGCTGCGTTTTAATTAAATCAATCCAACGGTTTAAACATTTCATTGCTCTCTGCTTAGCCCCTAGGATATGTGGCGTGATAATATATAGCCTATTTTAAGACCACACCCCTAAGTAATATTTGTGCATAATTTGAACCAAATCTGTTCAGTACTTTTCGAGATCCTTCCGGACAAAGCAAAGCAAACAGACAAACAGACAAACAGACAAAAAAAATTCTAACTATATTTTCAGCTTCGGTATCTTATGTAGAACACCCGGCGAGTATTTTTTTGTTAATATTTCCAATGTACAGTTTTGGCTTTTCTATCATTTTATTATATGTATAGATTATTAAGTACTTACATAAATTTATGTTCACGCATTATTGGCCAGTAGGTACAGGCAGAGTTCCTTTGAAAAATCAAATTTGACATGAAAAAAAAAATTATTTTTTTATCACAAAATATTAACGAGTGTAGGCAGTAGAGTCACGTGTGCAAGTATTGCACAAATGCAGATCTACATGTTGTATATATATATTTTTTAAATAATACTTTTAACTTTAAACTATTACAATCTAGCTTAAATATGGACTAATAAGTAATTTTTCTTTTACTTACACTTCTAACTTAAACTTAAACTTCACCCCGTGTGGCGACGTGGTTCCGTGTTGCGACGGGTAAGAGCACAAAAGATCGCCACCCCAATACATCCTGAGGCTGTCGTAAGAGGCGACTAAGGTAACACTTTCGCAAAAAGCCATTGCGTAGAGACGGCAAACTCGAAATGAAACCTGGTTGTCAGTAAAATGACAATCAAGTTGAAGGCCTTATGGTCGGCTTGAAAATTTTCAACTGTGGGTCGCGGCGACCTGCGCCTGTCCAATGGCAATAGGCTCATCACCTATTACGTGGGACATAAAACTATAAGGTGAAATGTGGGCGTATACTATGCCTCTGCCTACCCCTTCGGGAATAAAGGCGTGGCTATATATATGTATGTTAAATTTCTAAAATACTTATCCTAAGCAGATAATCCATAGATTTTTCTTAGAGTCTGATAAGTTTATGTACACGTTGCTCTTGTGTTAACATACGAGTAGCACTACACTAACTCAAGGGGTTTAGTTTTTTTTTTTTTTTTTTTTTTTTTTTTTTATACCACTAAGGTGGCAGACAAGCACACGGCCCACCAGAAGGACCGGTGGTCACCGCAGCCTATGAACGTTTGCAACACCAGAGGCGCCACACTCGCGCTGCCGACCCTGTAAAAACCTTCTTAGACCCCTTTTGAAGAACCCCATACTGTAGGCGTTTGGGAAAACCGAGGCAGGTAGATCATTCCACAACCTAAGCGTGCGCGGAAGAAAACCCCTACCGGATCTAACCGTGCTCAAACGCTCCGGACGTAGGGTGTGAGGATGAAATCCCTGTCTATGGCGAGCGGTGCGATGATAGAAGGTAGCCGTGGGCATCATGTCAAACAATTCCTCGGAGCACATACCATTGTACAGGCGGTAGAACACGCATAAGGAGGCATAGTCTCTCCTGTCGCGAAGAGGTTCCACACCACCTGTCAGTATAGGATCGTTGACAACTCTCACAGCTCGCCTCTGCACCGAGTCAAATGGGCGAAGCTGATATTCAGGTGCCCCCGCCCAGAGGTGACAGCAGTACTCCATGTGTGGCCGCACTTGCGACTTATATAGAAGCAGTGTTTGCGCCGCAGTAAAGTACCGCCGCGCCCTGTTGAGCACACCGAGCTTCTTGGACGCCAGCCTGGCCTTGTCCTCCAAATGACTGCGGAACTGAACGTCACTGGAGATGTCAACACCAAGGATCCCTATACTTTTAGAGATGGAAAGAGATGTGCCCTGGAATCGTGGCGCTACAGTAATTGGGGCTTTCTTAGCGGTGAAGAAACACGCCTGTGTCTTGGAGGGATTGAACTGGACAAGGTTTTGTCTACCCCAATCGGACACTCTAGTAAGAGTAGCCTCGATTTCAGACACAAGCTGTTCACGACTTTCCTCCACTGCGTCCCGAGAGAAACCGGGACGGCCTGTGTAACAAGTGTCCCCTGTACTGTCGTCCGCATAACAATGAATGCCGTCAATAGACAACATGTCATTGATATGCAGCAGAAACAGGGTAGGGGACAACACTGAGCCTTGCGGTACTCCAGCGTTTATGGCCATGCAGTCAGAACAGCTGCCGTCGACAACAGCCCTGATGCTTCTATCGGCCAAAAAGCTGGACACCCATCCGCATAATCTCTCGGTCAGTCCGTAGGAGGGCAATTTTTTAAGAAGACCACGGTGCCAGACCCGGTCAAAGGCTTTAGAAATGTCGAGGCTCACTGCTAGAGCCTCGCCCTTACTCTCGATAGCCGTCGCCCATCGGTGTGTGAGGCACACGAGAAGATCGCCCGTCGAGCGACCGTGACGGAAACCGTACTGCCGGTCACTGAGCAGGTCGTTTTCCTCAAGGTACCTCAGGAGCTGTGTATTTATTACACGCTCCATCACCTTAGACAATAGTGAGGTGACGGCTATAGGCCTGTAATTGGCCGGGTCGGTCCTATCACCCTTCTTGGGCACAGGATGCACATACGCGATCTTCCACGATGCCGGGACTTGTCGCATGGAATAAGAAAGCGAGAAAAGACGTGTAAGTACCGGACACAACTCTGGACCACACTGCTTAAGTACTACCGCGGGTATACCGTCTGGCCCACTCGACTTATGAACGTCCAGAGAACGAAGCTCCCGTCGGACGTCCCGCTGCGTAAATTTAACTTCCGGCATGGAAGTTCCACACCACGGAACGTCCGGCGGCACAGCACCCCCGTCGCTCATGGTCGAGTTAGAGGCAAAGAGAGAACCCAAAAGGTCGGCCTTCTCCCTGGCACTCTGGGCCAGACTACCGTCGGGTTTAAGCAAAGGTGGTAAACCTGACTGACAGAAGTTTCCCTCGGCAGCTTTGGCAAGCGACCAGAATTCACGACTCCCTGAAGGGTACCCTGCTAGCCGCTCACCAATTCTGCCGACGAAATCGAATTTAGCCCTGACAATTGCTCTTTTGCTGGCCCTCGAGGCGGCATTTAATTTGCGTTTCACCTCAGAGATGTTAGGATCTGAATTTGCACGAGCCGTGGTCCAGGCTCTGTAGGCAGATTCTTTCAGCATCAAAGCTTCTCTGCAGAGCCGATTGAACCACGGTCGCTTTTTTGCTCCTACGGGGATCCAGCGGTTGGGAATATAGCACTCCATGCCCTCCAGGATCCCCTCAGCGACTGCTGCAGCGCAGGAATCCAGATCGTCTGAGGCAAAACAAAGCCGCCTCCACGGGTACGACGCGAAGAACTCCCGCAGTCCATCCCAGTCTGCTGACTTATAGTGCCACACATGTCGCCACTCCTTGGGCCGAGGTGGTTCAGGCCTTGCGAGAGGCACATGCGCCCGAATGATACAGTGGTCCGACGATCCGAGCGGAGCATCCACTGAGACGTTGTATCCATCCGGACGCGTTGTCAGCAGGAGGTCCAGCAATGCGCTATGCTCGTTCTCCTTATCTGGTATCCTCGTATGGGATTTAACCAGTTGGGAGAACCCATAGGTCAGGGCAAATTCGTGTGCAGCGTTCCCCGCAAAGTTGGTCATCCGGGAGCCCAACCAGTCAACATGATGACCGTTGAAGTCCCCCAGAATCACAATCTCCGCAGAAGGATACTGCTCAATCACCTTGTCAGTCGATTGTTGCAGGTGGTCAAAAAGGCGAACTGTGTCCGTGTTACCGCTGTGAGACCTGTACACGCACGCGTAGATCCGAGTGTGGCCCCCGTGATCCACGCGCGCCCATAACGTAGACAGGTCCCTGTCTTCAAGGCTTGTAAGACGGCGACAGCAGACATCATCACGGACGTACATACATACCCCGGCTTTCGGCTTGAAGTTGTACTCAAGCTTATAGCCAGGGTACATTAAGTAGGATGTATCGCCCGGGCATGAAATCTGCGTCTCCGTCAGGAAAAAAAGGGTCGGCTTCGCAGTTTCCAGATGGTGGTGGACTACGTTGAGGTTCTTGTGCATACCTCTGATGTTGCAAAGGTCCATGTAAAGTGTGGACGACGAAGCCGCTGTGTATACTTTTCTTGTCTTTTTTCCTTTAGCCATGTTCTTTTTTAAAAAGGGGGGTTAAAAAAGTGAAGAGGTGCCTGTGTGCCGGTGGCGCAAGAGACTAAGCGAGAGTCTAACTAACCAAAGGCAGGCAGAGGTAGTGCGGTAGATTGGCACGGCGTACGGAAGGGCCCCCGGTCCCCCCCCGATGCAGTAGCCGCGTCCACTCCGGTATCCTCCTCCGGCACGACCACCGCACCAGGGACTTTACACAGGCTGCTGGTTCAGCCTCCTGGGGCGGAGATTATGTAATCCCCAGGTTCGGGTTCCGTACAGCCTGCGGGCGGTCAGCGGTCAACCGTTTCACCGGGTCTCCCTGACCGCCGTACCAATATTCCGCGCCTCTATCTGCCAATGGAGACAGATTAAGCCTCTGGTCTCACCGTCACCGGCACAGAGTCACCCCAATGAGCTCTGGATCCCTGCTAACCGACGGGGAACATAACCCAACCGGAGTCAGGTTACTATTACCGCGGTCTTCTGCAGGGCGGAGGTACTGCCTCAGGCGGGCTGCTCAACGAACGGAGTACCGTTATGCCCTTCCTCCTAATGTGGGCTTTTTCGTTAATCCCTAAGATATTGAATCTTAGGGATCTGATTGAAGAAGCCACTACTGTACCCTCAGGGTGTAACGTTAGCTCCATGAGAAGTAACGCATGACCCCTAAACCCCGAGGGTTAAAAAGTTCTTTTGAGTCTTCTTTTTAAGTCTGTCCAATCGAGGAGTAGCGATAACATGCTATTATTTGCTAGTTTTTGCTGTATGTGTACTGCAAGAAAGGTTAACATAGTTTCTAGAACAGCGGAAAGTACTCTATCCGTGCTGTTATTATCTATACAATACAAACAATACATACATACAAATAAATAAAATTGGAGTGTCTGTTTGTAATATTAAAATAACCGCTTTCTACTATATGCATATGAATGTATATACGGTACACATACCAAAATATATATTTTTTAAATTTTTGTCTGTCTATCTGTTTGTTCCGGCTAATCTCTGGAACGGCTGGACCGATTTAGACGGGACTTTCACTGGCAGATAGCTTATGTAATAAGGAGTAATTTGAGCTGCTTTTATTTTAGAAAAAAAAAAAGACGTGTGGCACTCGGGGACTGCCGCGGTAAAGCTATTACATAGCATTTTTTACCAACTATGCTAGTATAATTATTTCTATATAAGAATACTAGCTGATGCCCGCAGCTTCGCCTGCTTAAAATTTGTTACCGCGGGAAGTTATTCCCGGGATAAAAGGTATGTCTTATTCCAGACTATAATGTATCTCCGTACCAAATTTCAGCCCGATCCGTTCAGCGGTTTGAGCGTGAAAGAGTAACAAACATCCACACTCACAAACTTTCGCATTTATAATATTAGTAAGAAGTAAGAAGTAAGAAGTAAGATTTTAAGGCCTATGTTCAACAAAGTAAAGTACCAAGTGCCTACTTGACTGTGGACATTTGGGCTTTTGGAATTTTGTTTTAGAACTTTTTAAGAAGAACAATTATTTTGTAATAAATTATTTTTATGTAACTTCAACCATTTACGCAGAGGCGCAACGGATACTCTTATAACGATTAAATGTTTTCCGTTTTCGAAACATTCCTCATTGCTGCACCACTCCTATTAATCTTCGCATTATGTTATGTAGCCTATAGCCACTATCAATAAATGTACCTACTTACTATCGAACAGTTTTTGAAAGCCTACCAGTAGTTTCAGCAAGGCTTGCCTTGGTATGATGTGATTCATGGTCCCTTTGCAGCGTGTGTCCAATCCAGCGCAGCAGCTACACTTCCGACGTTTGATCTGTTGGGGTCTCACTGCAGCGTTCCAATAGTCTTACGTTCGTGATGTTCTCGGGCCCATATGTACCGAGGATCCATTGGAGGCAGCGTTTGACGAAGACTTATAGCTGGTAGCTGGTGCGAAATGTCTTTACTTTAGTGACCTTCCATGTCTCGCATCCGTATAGCAGTTAGCAGTACAGTTTTAACGTTTACTTTGTTTTGAGTTTCACTCTTCGTGTCTATTTTCGCAACTGCCTACGGGGCGCAGCTGTGTAAAGGTTATTCTGGCCTTGGCGAGACTCGAAATGATGTAGGGTACTCTTCTATTCCATCAGTTTCTGACACGACACTCCCGAGGTACGTGAATTAGTGCCTCCACCACATCTCTTGCGTCTGTCGATTTTAATTTCAGTCCAGCCATTCGCTGCCTCATCCTGCTCGTTGTCCTGCACGTTGTCCTGCAGACATGCATGACGGCGTGTGTGTGCCTCAGCAGGCACAGGACATCGGCATCATTAATATCCTCCAGGATATCAGTATAGGCCCCATTCTATGCCACGCCGATTGTTCTTTGCGGTATTCAGCATTATACCATCTATTTTCTATGGATGGTTGTTAACTATCCTGTTATCTTCATAACGATCCTCTAAGGTAGGTACAGTATGTATTTTCAAGAGAGTTTGTGAACTCTATTTTTAATTTCTTTTTCAGAATATTGATGACATTTGATTGATGTCATTTTATACACGTTACGTCTACTACATTGATACATGTAATAAAATTCTAACACGCCGGTGTTTGTATGTAAATTGTTTATACTGAGGAAAATTCTATACTGAGGAATAGTTTTAACCATTAAGCTCTATTTTGATATAGCATACAGGGCAGATTTACACGCTACTTGATGAGTATGATTAATAAATACCTCTAATTTCATAGACCTTGTGTGACGTAAACAAAGTTGCGAGGGTCAGCTAGTTAAAAGATAAAACAATAGGTTTCTTCTTTCTACTTAAAAACTATTTTTACAAATTTTATGGTAATAAATAATAGACATTCTTTGAAATATGCATGAATGGTATTGTTGTGACTTTTATGACACGTTTAAAGTACATAGGTATGGGATAGATGGCGCTCGCGGCTACGTCAGCGTGAAATTTTCTTCCCGCTTCCCATGGGAACGTACTCCCGGGTTTAGTTATCTTTATAGCAGTATTATATATAAATTAACAAAACAAAAAATGATACTGCATTGGTGATAATAATAATAAAATGTATGTATATACAGTACTCACTCATTTTCTTTCACTATTTTTCGTGACTTTCTACATTAATAAATGCACTTTGTTTATTTATATTTAAAACACTTTTTACACAAATTATACGAGTACAGTTCACTGTTGTACATAGATGATGAATACCTATACACCTATAGTCGAATTTTTATTTAGACGAAGTAAATTGACAGCAACTAATGTAATTGACAGCATCGAAATTGTCATTTCACATTAAGAACTCTAAATTCGACCAACACTCTTAATTCAACTTTGGTCGAGTGGTTAAGACGCGGATCGGTACGCAGAAGGCGCAAGATCGATTCTGGGTACAAGCATCAGTTTTTGGATTATTTGACATAATAATAATAATATATAACGACTGCAGAGTTCATAATTGACGTAAACAAAAAAATTATGAATTGCTAGACTAGATACACGAACGTGGCCGAAGGTAGCCGAGAGTGTGACTCGTTTTCGTGACACAATTTCTGGATTCGGTCTCCACGCAAGGCCCGCGATAGAAGCTATGCAATAGCTTAAAACTTTTATTTTAGAAAAAAATGCCAGAAACAAAAAAAACTATTTTTTTTATTACATTCCACGCGGACGTAGTCGCGGGCACAGCTAGTATAATATAGAAATAGATAATCTGAGATTGAAATGAAAACTAAAAGATTAATAAAGGACTTATTAAACATCCTAATACATATTACTGTATTCTATCATTATTGTTTCTTCTATCCCGGACAAGAATTTACTTTTAAGCTTCTATCTCAAGAAAACCTGTAAAATTTGTCTAAGTCTCATATTGCCCTGATATGGAAGTAATTGGACGCCACCTGATTTATTTCTTTTTGTTTTAAGGGCGATTCAGGTGGCCCTGCTGTACACAAAAAAAAATTATGTGGAGTTGTATCTTTTGCGCTAAATCACTGTGCATATCGAGGTATCCCTGGTGTTTACGCAAAAATTTCAGCGATAAGAAAATGGATAGACGACAACATGGAAGAATTACAAGGCAGGGATTCGAAACCGGCAAAAAATAAAAAGGGAGTTTCGACAAGACTACCTATTTTCTTCTAAAAATCACTTGCAGCCCTAAAAAGAAAACGTAAAAAGTATCTTAATGTACTATTTTGGTAACTGGTTTAAAGAATGATTGTAAAATAAAAATAAATACATTTATTGTTAAAAATTACAGAGAAACATAATTATTACATATCTATATTTACATTATTACTATCTAAACTAAACCTAAATAAGGCCGGGATGCGGGGTCCTACTAACATCTTAAGGACCCCAAGGGGTCGGATCCTCCTCGTGGTGCATCCTGGGCAACGGAGTAGCGACCACTCCCCTTCCTCTGTGGGGGAGTTGTGCTACTCTGGCTAATTCCGGCCGAGGCGGGAGTAACCCACCTGTGGGTTGCTCGGTGGTGTGTGTTGCTGCCGGCCGTGCCGTTATTCACGGCCGGCAGTAGCAATGCTGGGTCGCCGTCGCTTCGCCATCTGTGCTGGCGAGACGATGGCGACAAAATGGGAGAGGCACTGCGTGTGGGGCGGGAGTTTGGGTAGATGCTCCCGCCCTGCCATGCAGTTCGGGCTGCCGGCCGTGAATAACGGCGCGACCGGCGGCAACAGTGCTGGGCCGCTGTCACCTCGCCAGTTGACGAGGTGATGGCGGCAAAGCAGGAGGTGCACTGTGCGGGGGAGCGGGAGTAACAGATAATGCTCCCGCTCTGCCGTGCAGTTCGGGGGCGCCACGGTGAGGAGTCACTGCGCGCCCCCGATTGTTTCTTGACCGTGGGCGTAAGGTCGGGGGACCCCACCCACCAACGGTCACATGGCGGTGGGCACCTTTCCCGTGTTCCGAGGGTGGCCATTAGCGCACGCCTGCGCCGCTCTCTGTCTCCTCTATTACAGAGGGGCGCTCGAGAGCGGTGCAGGCGTGGTCTTCAGCTCCTTGGGGAGCTTTGGGGAGCCGCCCACCTGGCTCCCCCGAGGTGAGCCCCGAATAAACGGGGCGCCCCTAGCCGGGTCGACGTGAATAATCTTTTGATATCCCTCGGCCCGGCTAAAGGGTGAGGAGGAACACCGCGGGGTTTAGTGGGTAGGACGGTCCATTCTGGACCGGGCCGGGAGTCCCACACACCATCCCAGCTGCCCCCGCAGATGGGATGAAGGCGCGTAAATGCGTTCCCCGCGTCAACAAAAAAAAAAAAAACCTAAATAAGGCCCCCGTGGCATTGTGCCCAAAAGACTATAATTATAGCAGCTTCCCCCTTTGAATAGCAATACCTATTCGTTGAGCGAGAAAACTGCCAGCCCTTGGGTCACCAGTTGACTCCACAAGGCGCTTTTTCAAATTCTTGAAAAAATTTTGCGCATTGGAACCCCATGGACCTAGGGTCTCGACACCGACTGGACAAAAACGATACGATGAGTCGAGACCCTTATATTTATTAATTTAAATATTTCAGCCGCTTCCGCTGCTGCACTGGCTTTTAATTTTGTTTTAGGAAGTTGGGACGGGGCCAGAGTGTCAACACAAGTTGCATCCCAGTTAATTTTAATTTTCAATAGGCCCATAATTGAAACACCATATTGGAAATATTTACACCGCTCTTAACACACTAACAGTTTTTTTTTCACGTGAGGGAAAATCTACGACTAAAAAAACCTCGCGTAACGCTCAACAGTAAGTATCTATGACAACCGGTAGGATAGAGAACCATAATATCTCCTCTCCAGCCACTCGTCCATGACCGGTCTGACGAATGGTGAATCCCCCCTTTGGTTGCTCAAGTCGCACCTTCCATGTCTCCACGGTTTCCTGGTGGAGCTGGTACCGCTGGGCCTCGATTTCTCGAGACGCATGCCTTTGGCCACACTCCAGCACCTCCTTGCGCCATCTGAATAGTGACGCAAGGTCAAGGTTTGAATTTTGTTACCATTAAGACCATACTTTTTTTGCCTCTTGTTTGCTCAATGTGGCTATGTGGCCAGCCTTATGGGGACAGTAATAGTAAAGATAAATTATAAAAAGTATTAAGTATGTAGGCACTAGTTGACTTGCACCGGGACGGGATGAAACGACATGAGTAGTTCAGTACGGGACAAGATGAGACATGACAAGATTCGCCCCCACAGTCCAGACATGGTGACTTATCCACCAAACAGAACGCGACAGTACGTGACGTAATAACGGACGAGACGGGACGCGACGTGACGGAACGGGGTTTATTTCTTTTCTCGTGTGGAAATCCTCATGGGTGTTATGTCGGACTTCTACCGGCTAAAGTCACACGGTGCCCTACCATCTGCCTATGGCCGGGAGTCCCGGGTATGCCTTTGGAAGGATAACCCCGGGAACATAATACTATATTGTATGTGATATTATTAGTATACATTAAGAATGTTAAAGCCTACTTTTCTGCAGTAAACTTCTGAACAATGTACTGAATGTTTTATTTTATCCTCTACTAGCTTCTACTGGACTCAACATATTAATATAATAGTTAAATGTTTACTTTGGCATCGGTTTAGGTGCTGGTAATGGTCATGCAGGAATCTCTGCCTGGGACGGCTGTGTTTTTCGAGAGGTATCCGCGTTACGATCCACGGCAGCCCCACATCCCAGCTTATTTATTTCTTCTCGAAGGGCCCGTATCTGCTCCAGGGAGTCGGCAAGCTCATTCTCTAGGTTCGATACTACTAGGTAGTGGTGTAACACGCACAGGCGGTTTCGTTGCCAGTCCCAAGTGTTCGGGTTCCCTACTTTTCCGTGGTGTTGTGGTCTGTACCTTTTCCGGTAGGTCATTCTCGCTATATGATACCGTTGCCAGCCGTCTATTCCAACCTGTTCTATTGCATAGTTCTGTTGGCAGAACTACTGGTAGTTTTTAAGTTTAAGAGCGCTTCAATTATCTTTTAAACTGCATAGCCACTTTTGGTAATACCTATAAAATTTGCCAAAAATATGTGACAGCCCTAGTAACATATACATTTGTAATTGTATCATAAAAACTGAAATATTCAGACAATAAACATCTAACTCACTATAATCATATCAAAACGAGTCTACGAATAAAGTAACTTCCCGGGAATAAAAAGGGCGAATGAATAAATGCTATCGTTCGATTTATTGTCCGGAGTAGCTGGGGAGTAATGAAACTGAATAATGCATGTCAGTGAATATTGCGAGCTGATATAGGGTTAGCGAACGGAGTTAGATGGAGGATCTTACATTTTAAAGTAGTTTCGTTTCAAACTTTCTTACAGGAGTATTCGATCTTTTAAAACTTACTAGTATTAAAATTCAGTCTGGACTAGTTTAGAGTATTTTATTGAAATCTGTTACCACGAAGTACTCCAGACAGATACTATTTCCACGTGGAGTTTAAATACTTTGCTACCGTTTTGCGAGTATTGTTACGTAAGTGAGGTGAGGTGAGGTGTGTGTGACAATGTGTATTAACACACTGTCACACACACCTCTTCTCTCAATAAATTATTATACAACCGTGTTATCAACAGTTTATCTGCAGATGGCTCTGTCTTCTAAGATACAGGACTAATGACTAATTTGGAGACCAGAGTTGTCTTTTACTGTACTCTTTGCATAGCGTAAGATATTTGTGTACTATAGTGTTCATATTTGGATTAAATAAGATTTTTTATTTTATTATTTTTTGAGTAAAGATTTGTTTTTTTGTTTCTTTCTTTGTAACGAATAGGCTCCGGAACTACCGGACCGATTTGAAAAATTCGTTAACTGTTGGGAAGCTACACTCTTTGCGGTGAACATAGGATAAACATACTATATTATATTCCCGTATTCCCACGGGAACGGGAACTACGGGGGTGTTTTTTAATGAATTCATTCATTACGTCATCTGTCCTTCTTGTGAGATCTTCTCACTTGCAGATTGCCACTTCAGGTCGGATGGTTCTTTCGATTATGTGGGTTAACTGGACATGCCTTCAAATAACTATATTGCAGATTTGACAACAAAGAAACAGTGTACTCACTCACTTTTGCCTTCTAAGTGACAGCAAGTCTCTTTGTCGGCACCACTCTTGGCTGTCACTTTTTAGTTCCATATCGATAGACTATTACTAGTACACTTCTAAATAATTTCGTTTAATTCTTTATAACAAGATGTTTTAAACATTCAAAAAAACAAAGTCTTGATATTCATCTACTAATTCAATGCGGCTGTACATCAGTTTTGACCTTTATTTTCATCGCGGCTTAACTTTAAAATTAGAAGCAATTACATAAAGTATCAACTTGAAACATTAAACCAGAAAAGTTTGAAAACAGCAGCAAAACCTCAAGTAATAAGTGTCCATAAACTCTGTCGACCCTACTAATCAAAAGTACACAACACAGCCTTGTTTTATGTTACAAGTTTGACTTCGTTTCACGAAACTGAGTTCACTGTAGAAAGGTACTATTTATCACTCGATTTAATACTTACAGTACACTTACTGTTTTGCGTAACTGTATCTACGTTACAGCATGATTTTTTCGTACTAAAATAATGAATTTAAAACACATATACAAACACATATATATAAAAATTTACACCTAAACCTTTTTCTTGAATTACTCTATCTATTGCTAAAAATTACATCAACATCAGTAAACAGGTTAAAAGTTCTAAGCGAACAGACAACGCAAGCAATGCAATGATCAGATCATTAAATCAACAATTCGAACATACTTCCTATATTTAAAACTCTACCATCAATTTATACACACAATTACAGATTATTACAGATTAACCCTACCGTGTAGGCAGGGGCATACTAGATGCCCTCAGTTCACCAGATACAAATATCTATATATGATTGTCCCACGGCAATTTTGGAGTTTAAAAAAAAATACTTAAAGAATATGCACTGCCAACCCTACAAATGCCATAAGGGAGCCGTGATCACACAACGATTAGATTTTCATGAGGCTTCAGGGCAGTAGATAGATGCGTTTCCTGAAAAATCGATATCTGATTAAAATTGATCAATCCTCTTTTAAAAGTTACTCTAGTTGTTTCAAAGCCATATGATTGCATATTTCTTACAAGAGTGCGCCTGTGAGAGTGATGTATATCTACATATATGAAATTCCGAGGTGGTAGACAGAGGCACATTACACATCACATTCTGCCTATTGTTCCATTTAGCTGCGTAACTGGTAAAACTTACGAAACAATCGTGTATTATAAAATTATATGATTTTTTTTTAATTTGAGCCTAGGTAACAATAACCTTTGAAACGGAAATATAATCAAGGTTCTAAACGCAATTTTTGTATACATGATAGTGTGACGTAAACGACTTTGCGAGGGTTATGTTATTATCTACATAAAATCACTTGAAAGTAAAGCCTTCTTCAATGGATCTTGTATAACAGCTGCCTGCAGCTATGATAAGCTTATTTTAATGTCCTATTTTTTTAAGATATTCAATTTCACCAAACTTTAAAGATAACTTGCTAGTGACTTTGTTCGTGTAATACAAAAGGATTTAAAATAGAATTGCAAACAAAATCAGTGATGATATTAAACAAGGTTTGGATAAATTTATCTTTTTGTTTTGTAATGAAAGAAGTTATTGTGCCTTTTTAAAAGTTAATATTTGTAGAGTCTCTTTAAAATGAAAATTGGGTAAGTAATGCTTTTGTTCTTACTTATTCCTTTCCTTTATATATTTATAAGTCCCGGCTGACACACCTTGAAACCGGAAAACCAATCGTGGACCGTCGACCGTACATCGTGCACCGTAGACCGTAAACCATCATTTTTTTTTAAACATGGAAAAAAAATAGTTTTGAGCAGAATTTAAACCTGTGTCTACTTGCAAAACGTGAGGACGCCTTAACCACTCGGCCACCGAAACCTACTCGGAACCATCCAAATTTTCCAACTTATATACGTCTTGGGGCGACGTATCCTGCTCGAAACCAATTCTTATACCATTTTTAAAATATATGTTCAGTTAGCATACTAATTGCTTTTCAAAAATTATCTTGATGTAAACCATCTAGTTCCTATTCCTCAACCCCAGCGAAGTATTATTCATTAATTGTGATTATTGAACGATGTGTTATTCAATGTGTAAAATACTGTTCAGTAATTTTTTTTTTACATTGTTCAAAATTTCATGGGTTCCGTAAATCGAGTAAATATTTTCATCTGTTTTGAAATCGTGTTCTGGGTCCGTTTAATCATACTTTAATAACATTTGGTAAATTTGAACAACTTCGTAAATCCGTTAGCCAAATTTGCGGACGTTGTAATTAGTACCAGTCCTGTAATTGAACACAAAATATATTTTGTGCGCATAATTACTGAAACGTGAAATGGTTTGTTAATTAGTTCTTCACCTTCATCTATGTCGCTGCTAAGGTAGGCAGATAAATGAATAACATTTACCTACTAATACTCATGCTATAACGGTTCCTAAGAAAGCCTGAAGACAGACAGACAGACAGACGGACAGCGGAGGTCGCGTTTTTAACCTTTGGGTATGGCACACTTAAAAATACCAAATGCTACAATATTTAAAAGTAACCAAGGAAGTTCAGTCATGGAGTTCTACGTTTCTTTACATCAATAACTTTATTCAGATTTTTATTAAAAGTACTTGACCGTAATTCGAAGCTTATATAATGAGATAGGCATATCCGTTACCCGTAGGCTTATCTTACTCATGTTTGATGACGTATTTCCGTCGACTCAGCAGGCCGGGAGCGCCACCTGTGAACTTATAAATGCAGATGGCGTCCATTTTGTCCACATTGGCGTTTTGATTCCCGTAGCAAAAGGTTATAGCAGGAACACCTGCTAGTGCATTTATTTTTTCTAGTTACTAGTTATATACCTATTAAAGTTATAAAAAGTGACTTGGGATGAAGTAAATGAATTTACAGAAATAATTATTTAACGGCTTTGCCGTTCGTTTGAATATACAGTGAATCTAAAACAAGTGACTTGTGATTGAAGTAAGTGAACCTACAGACATATTTAACGGTTTGACCGTTCGTTTAAGTCTCAGGTATGTTTTTACTTCATATTTTTACGATCACATATGAGTGTGATACGTCATAACGTGAAATAACCTATTATTTTAAAATAGCACGTGAACCTTTCGAGGTTGCAGTTTCTTTTATTTAATATCTTTAGTTACAGCTAATATCAAACTGATTTTATAGATTGTATTCATAGGTACTAATACTTTTTTTTTAGATATTATTTGCTTCGTGTACTTACAGCGTCAGTACCGCCGAATATAGAAAATATTTTCAAAATATTTTTATACCTACCCACATAAAGGCACATTAATTACTAGATGTTCCTATACATGTAAAAATATGGCCTATTATGGGTAAAATCGTAATCATCCCAAGTTTCTGAATACGTACGAGTGTGTTAAAGTAACAACTAAATGTTCACCATGAAAGTAGTACTTAAATTTTAGGTACCTAACATAATACTATTTCTTTTAGTTTGGTTTCTTGATAGAAATGAATTCTCCATCCTTAGAAAGTGAGCTAATTCCAAGTGGAGTATTTCAGAAGCGCGCTCTGAGCTCCAGTGACTGTATTACGTACGTCAAATAGCTACAGTTCCAGCTCATTTAGCTCAAACTTCAAATAAGGGCGATCGCGACGCCACGTGCATTGTCGTAAGTGGAGTAAAAGAAGCCGACTTCCACTAAACCAGATAAGGATGATGGAAAAAGGTGAGTTATTTCTCATTTACCTAACACTGGTCCTGACCAAGTGTAAATTTCTTCACAGATCAGAGGTTAATTTACGAGGATGATAGAAACAGCCAATCATCCTTGCTTCGTATTTTATATAGGGACAGCATTAAAAGAGATTTCGGTTACCCAAGATCCTAAGACACAGTATAACCTAAAAGGTTGATAGACACGTTTTGGCGACAAATTGCCTAGATGAGATAATATGCTGATACCCACTATTGTAAAATCATAGCCCTGGGTTCGTTAACCTAAACAAAAAAGGGGAGATCCGACAATTCGAATCCCTGCTACATTTTGAAAAAGCTGACAAGGCTCTTTCTGCCAAAAGGCTTTTGCTGCCAAAACCTGTTGTATTTTAACAAAGAGAATCTTTTGAAAGACTTAAGTTTCTTCGAAAATATTTATGACAAAATTTAGGACCTACTTTAATAATAGGATTTCCATAAATCTTATATCAATTTATTACAAATGGCCTGCGGCCATAGATCTGATTTCATATATTATTCTCAGAATTGTCAAAGACCCAATTCTTAAAAATGAACCTTGATAAAATATCGCCTTCAAACACATACATTTTCGAGGCTGAAGCCTTTTCAACGGCACTCGGGAAGGCATGCATTTTGGTCTTCGATCTCCAAAAAGGATGACCCCGAAAAAAGTTCATCCAAATCATTACGCCAGCCTTCGAGAGGATCAGGCGTCAAGATCAGATCTCTATCGAATGGAGTCCAGATTCCATTGTACCAAGAGCCTTTTTAGGCCTGTATTACAGTTACCACTCTCGACGGGTGTGTACAATATCTATAATAATTGGGCATACGACAGTAAATGTCCCTTCAATTAAGAAATTTCTGAGCTCAAGGCTCTCAAAGAGACTGAGAAGTTTAACATCTTCTGCCCATACCAGCAAAGGAAACACTAACCAGTTACCACCCTCGAAGGGTATGAACAATATCTATAATAATAATTGGGTATACGATAGTAACCATGCGTACGATAACATACTAAGTAACCATGCAAGGATGTCCCTTCAATTACGAAATTTCCGAGCTCGAGGCTCTCAAAGAGACTAGGAGAGGTCTAACATCCTCTGCCCACACCAGCAAAGGAAACACTAATGATATGACCCTGTCATTCTATGTCGGTCAGTTAACTCTGTACAAAATACGTTGGTAAGGAACGATAGTACCAAAAAGTATTAAATTTCTAAAAGGGTACCGCATTCCCTTTATCCAGAAACTCCAATCCGTCCTGCACGGTATTCGAGAGGACGCAGGTTCGAATCCTGCTCAAAACTGATAACCTTCCCACATTTAAATTTACACCGAACTCTGTTCAAGTCCCGTCCTGACAAAGTTGTAAAATTTTCGCTTTATGTTAAAATGCTTTGGAAAACTTGACTATGGTGGAATACTAATTGCTTTAAATACTTAAGAATCCATACAACAAACTCTTTTTAAAAAGGTTCCCTTTTTAACTGAAATGACCACATTGTACAATGGTTCAAAAGATGAATGCTCAAGGCACTCTAAAACTAGTTCCTTTGTCACCAAGTTTGGTTTCTCCACTTTTCCTAACTTCAAATAGCGATGGGTCATCCGCCCAGAATTCTGTTTTAGAACATTGTACGCCTTTGTGAAGCCAGAATTATTCTATCTTTCAGCATGTTCCGTTTACCAGATTTCCTCCAACCACGAGATTGGATGTGCAAAATACATCTCAGTCAAGCTTATTTTCATGATAAAGCTGATGTAGTGTACATTATTCTTTCTCAGAGCACATTCTTGTCTTCCGCTCGGGTAAGCCGCACCCAAAACATTTTCGTTTCTCACCATCTGGGTGCCTCGATTTCTATAGAATAAGAGTATTCAAATTCTCGTCTACCTGCACAAAATCTCATTTTGCGCATCAAAATCCTGTTACTCTTCACAAACACGTACAAGTAGCCTTGAAAACTCTTCAAACCCAGGGATGGTTAGACAATTGGGAGAAAACAATAATAGGTTCCCAAAGAAACCTCTCATATCGTTATGCGATAGACATAGAACTACCTGAAAGTCCAATACCAAAAGAAAAGATATTAGACATAAAAGGAAGATTTATTTAATTCCAAATCAAAGAAACTTAGTTCTTTTAAAGAAAATTCAAACTTGGTGGGTCTTTTGAATTTTTACCACTTTCGCAGTGCCTAGAGGTAGCTTTACCTCAGCGTCACATTCGGTCAATCCCCTAACCGACAACCCACTGAAGAAAATAGTAGTGCACGGAGTGGTACAAGTGGAACTCCAATAGTGGGTCCGCAATTACCGGTTCTCGACAATTTTACAAGCTTTCCATACGAGATGCTTTCTTACCACGGACGCGTCAGATTTCGCTTGGGAGCCCAGCTAGAAAACATTTCTCTAACAGGCTCGAGGGCCCAGAATAACAAAGATTGCACTGCATCAAAGAGAGATGTTGACAATCTTACACATGATTCGAAATCATATACCGGTACTGTGTTACAGTCTGTACTTATTCAAAGCAGTTGTAGTCCCCCCCCCCCCCCCCCCAGAGGGACGAGACCAAATCAATTGCCTTGACGAACTTAACTCGTCAGCTTGCGTGTAATGGTCCGACATCAAATTGACTTCACCATACACTGCATTCCGAGCCGATACCATATTATGTATCAGCTCCTCCGGGTATTTTTTGTGAGCATCCTTGCTTCAAACACCACTAAAGCAAGATTGCCTACAAACAATATTCCTATTATGAAATGGAGAACACTACATGATAGGCCTGTTTGTAATCTGTGGATATTACTTCCACCACCATTTTTAATACCAAAGATGCTGTCACACCTTAATCGGTCAACAGGATTGTTTGTGGTGCCGCGATGGCACAAGGTATTAATAGAGGGCAGATCTCAAAGCGAGAGCTCTGTAAGTTCCATTCTTTCTGCAGAACCTGCAAAAGAACCTAATAAACATTATTTCTTTCCTTCTAATAAACACCTCGACAGGTCTCCCACCACCTCACATAGAGAATCTGTGGAGTAGTGAAATGTGGGGGGGGGGGCGAAGAGGTAAATAACAGATATATAATCAAAAGCTTCTACTATTGAGCTCCTGGAGACCTACCTTTTAAGATACTTATAAATTTTACAGTTTTAACCGACTTGCATTTTATTCATGATTATTATATAATACGATTGGATGCGCCAGTACCGACGCATACATATTTTTTAGTTTATGTATTTAATGGTATTTATTATAATTATTATATGTCAACACTCACGCACTAAACGCATCTTACTTTTATGTATTGTCTATGGCAACACTATCCCGCCCGCTTCCTACATTTTCATTCCGCCATAGCTATTGGAAGATACGCACGCACCCGTCTCTTAACGCTCCGCTCCGCTATCGGCCGCTGTGATTACCCATCATATCGCGCTACATCGCTTATCATCAGCCACAGTCTCGAGAGTTACGGTTATAACTCCTGTGTGCATATTTCGCGGTCGTGAATCAAGACCCCGAACGCAAAGCTGGGAGCAGCGCCTACCTACCAACAAGAGTTCAAGGTAAGTGCATTTCCAAGTGTGGTCCTCCGTCCGGATATTCCATCTAACGCATTCTTTCTACTAATAATATTAATTACCTCTTTTCCTATTAAATTCACGCATACGCATATATATATTTAGTATATTACTCATAAATACTCAACGCAAATATTATATTTAACGCCACCCGCACGCATTAGAAAAGTTAATTATCTTTTCACACCGCATATTTTATATTACTCATAAGTACTCATATTCTATAACGCATTTACGCTATTTATCATAATCATATTTACCTATATATAATCAACCCGCTGGCAGGTAGCGCCCCCCGAAATTATCGCTACCCAGGACTTGGACCATCCTGGCCATGTTAGTCCGGTTGTCCGATTCTAGGCAATCATTTTGATATTTTTTGGTAATTAGGAGTTTTGGCATAAAGTAAAACGGACAATCCAAAATTAACAATTTTCTCAACCGTCATAAATTTAACGTAGTTTTCCCCAATTTCATTACAATTTCATATTATCTTTCGAATTGTAATCGTAGATAAAACTCATATTTATACGTTAATTTTATACCCACATATATTTATTTTATTGTGACGGTACTGGGCAACGCAGCCGATACATAACGGTATTCAAACGATTAACAGCTGATTGTTACGCAGACTCCATATTGGGTTTGTTCTCTGAATACTTTACCGCAAACAGCTGATTTAAGCTAACAGCTGATCGTTGTTCGAATTTTATACTTTTTCGCTGAATATTTCTATTACCTACCCACTTATATACATACTCGTATCTCGTATCAATTATATTATCATGGCTTCTAAAGACAAATCCCATAGTAAAAGTTCAGACGAAAGTCAGGTCATGATAAATTTTTTAGAATACAAAAAACAAAGTTTGTTTCACATAGTTCAAGAAGTGTACAACTTAAGTCTCAAGGTTACCGATGAAACAGTACGCATGATGTTTCTCGCTCGGGTTCAATCTATCGATAAAACCCGATCGGATTACATCGAAACTATCGATAAATTGTTAATTGAACAATTAAAAGATAATCCGCAGGTACAGCCGAGTTATAGTGTTTTTAATACATTTGATGAATTATACTGTTTCATAAAGCAAACGGAAACTACTCTGAGACAAGAACTCGACGATAAAAAGAAAAGTGATAATTTTAATATCAAATTACCCCCACTTAAACTCACAGGTTTCGATGGTACTTATGGTAAGTGGCCTATATTTTATGAAAATTTCTGTAGTGTGATACATACGAATACTCGTCTCACCAACGCCGAAAAGGTTCAATATTTGATAGGTTGCCTTTCGGGTAAGGCACTTACTGTTTGTTCAGGCATAGCTGCTACCGCACAAAATTACGATGTTATTTGGCAAGCCCTTCTGGCTAAATACCACGATACCAGGGTTCAGGCGTCGTGCTATTTAGAACAAATGTTACACCAGAAGCCAGGGCAATCGGCTGATCAGATCTTGGAGAACTTTTGTTCAGCTGAAGCAGCTCTGCAGCGACTACCTATCACAAATTTATCAGATTTCATAATAACTCATTTAGCATTAAGCAAGTTTGATAAACCTATGCTTGAATTGTTTGAACAATCTCATAGACATTTGAGTGTACCTACATATAGTGACGTCAAAACATTTTTGACAGAACAAAGCAAACTCCAAACGCTCCGCTCACCATCACATTCCCAAAAAGGTGATTATCGCGCTCAGCGGAGTTCAACCGCCTCTCATTTAAATAAACCTAAGTCATTTTTTACGCAAACCCGCCCTACTAATTTGAAATCAGTCGATACTTCTAACATAAAAAATTGTATCGTATGTAACAATAATTCCGCTCACCCTTTGTTCAAATGTCAACATTTTATTCAAGAGACTGTTGAAACGCGAAATGAAATAGTTCGTAAACATTCCTTTTGTGTTAATTGTTTAGGTTTTCATCACGTGAGTGCTTGCAGATCTGTTAATAGGTGTTCGATTTGCAATCGGTCTCATCATAGTTTACTGTGTTATAAAAATAATTTGAACGCATCAAATTCAACAAGAAATCATGCTGCCGGCAACGCATCGAGGCAGGCAAACGCGTCTACTGCGCCGTCCGAGCATTCCATGTCGACTCATGCGTCATCGGCAGATGATCCGTCCCGCTCGCACTCGCGGGAGGCGCGGTCACATAGTGGCAATATCGCGTCGTTATCGGCTGTGATCCCTCCGCCGCGTAATTCAAGCAGCGCGACCACGGTTTTGTTGCCGACTGCTTGTGTATATGCAAATTATAAATCGGATCGTATACGTTTGTTTTTGGACTCAGGGTCTATGAGTAACTTTATTACGAAGTCTTGTTGTGAGCGTTTGCACTTAACCATACTTAACGCTCCTTCTGTCATTAAAGGCATAGGTCAACTTGAAAGCCAATCTTATGGAATTACGCATTTCAAAATATATTCGCGATTTGATGCCCGCTGTTCTTATTCGGTTAGTGCACGGGTTATAGACACTATTACAGATTTTTTGCCTAACGTGGAAATTGATACAGCGGAATTAACCCATTTACAAAATTTACCTATGGCTGACGAACGATACTATACTCCGGGTGGTATAGATTGTTTGTTAGGTAATGAACTCTTCCCCATGATTTTAGGGTCGCAAAAAATTACATCCCCAACCTCATCAGTAATCGCGATAGAAACCACGCTCGGATACGTCGCAATGGGAAAGGCGCATGCTTTACCTTATTCGCTAGTGGCAAACAAGCATCCCCGCGATCGCATGTCTCATTCCTCCGTGTCCGACAAGGCCTTCTTATGTCACACTCAAGATGTGTCTCTCGAACAATTAACGCAACGCTTTTGGGAGATAGAACAGGTGCCAGATAAGAAGCACATTAGCACGGACGACGCAGCATGTGAAAAGCTGTTCTCGTCTACGTACTCACGCGACGATACCGGTAGATATACGGTTAGTCTTCCCTTTAAATACCCTCCCAGTGAGCTAGGGCATTCGTACACAATCGCCAAACGCAGGTTTTTAAATTTAGAAAAAAAGTTAGACGCTTCTAACTTACGCAACGATTATAATGCCATTATTCAAACATATATTGATCAAGGTTATCTCACTAAAGTGTCAAATAGCTTTCTAGACTCTCAAGTTTATTATATGCCGCATCGGGCCGTTTATCGCCCTGACAAAGAAACCTCTAAAACGCGTGTGGTCTTAGACGCTGGGTGTAAAACCACGTCAGGTAAATCGCTTAACGATTTGCTTTATACGGGACCAATATTACAGAACAATATCTTTCATTTGCTTCTCAATTTGCGTATGTACCCGGTTGCTGTAACCGCGGACATAGAAAAAATGTATTTTCAAGTGAAACTTACTCAAGATCATCATACATATCAAAGAATATTATTTAGGTTCGATTCCAATTCTCCTATTGAAAGCTATCATTTCAACCGCGTTTGTTTTGGCGTCTCCAGCTCACCCTTCCTGGCAATGCGAGTCGTAAACCAGCTCGCGTCAGACTGTCGCGCTTTATATCCTCTGGCGGCTTACGAAGCTGACAATCACATGTATGTTGACGACTACGTTAGTTCCATAGAGAATGTAGATTTAGCTGAAGACACCTATAGGGAAATGGTCGCTATGTTTAAATCTGGAGGTTTTAACTTAACTAAGTGGATCTCTAATGACAATACCCTATTGTCACGTATCCCGTCAATTCATAAGAGCTGTCTCGCTGTCAAGTTTGATGAGGATCCTCATGTTGACACTAAGATCGTGGGTATGCAATGGCAACCTAACGATGACACCTTTAACTTTAAAATAGTGATCGACATGCCTTTAACATGCACTAAACGCTCGATCCTTTCCGTAACCGCGCGCTTGTTCGATCCGCTTGGAATCATCAGTCCAGTGGTCGCATACATGAAGTTGCTTATACAAGAATGTTGGAAATTACAACTGGACTGGGACGAGACGGTCCCGGGTTGCATTCTGTCTAAATGGAAACACTTTCATAGGGAGTTGTCGCGTTTATCTGAAATAAAAATACCGAGACATATAGGTTTAACATCCGCTCGTCGAATTACTCTAATAGGCTTCTCGGATGCCAGCCAGCAATGTTATGGTGCTGTTATCTATGTACGAATAGAAACGGCTGAGAACGGAAACGCTCTTAATGTGAATCTACTGACCGCTAAATCCAAAGTGTCAGATTCTAATAAAACGCTAGCGCGTTTAGAACTCTGCGCGGCGGTCTTACTCGCAAAATTAATTAATTCTGTGCGCACTGTTTTTAATAAGCGGTGTCAAATAAACAATATATTCGCATTCTCTGATTCTACGGTAACCCTTACCTGGATTCACTCTCCCGCTCATAAGTTTCAAACTTTTGTAGCTAATCGCATCGCTCAGGTAAATGAATATCTGCCTGCTTCCCATTGGTATCACGTTCGTGGGGTTGAAAATCCCGCCGATATAGTCTCGCGCCCTGTGACACCTAAAGGGTTAATAAATAACTATCTTTGGTTTCACGGGCCGAAATGGCTGTCCGCACCTATAAATGCATGGCCTGTGAAGGAATATAAAATCAATCATAACGAGAAGACAGAATTACCGGAAATTAAAATAGCTTCTCTCCATGCACATACCATACCTGTCTCCGATCACGTTCACATGATAGACGAACTTGCCGAGCGTTGCTCGAGTTGGGTAAAATTTATTCGTTCACTGGTTTATGTATTACGTTTCACAAGGATTCTCAAATCCCGCGGTATACTTTCTGTATACGATTTAGAATACGCAGAATATTATGCGGTCCGCTTCGATCAGTCTAAGTATTTTCAGGTAGAATTACAAGCACTTAAGGCTACTAAAATTTGTCCAAATCAGGCTATTTTAAAACTCAACCCTTTTCTTGACGAACAAGGGTTAATTAGAGTAGGTGGTCGACTTACTCATTCTCAACTAAATTACAATACAAAATATCCAATACTGCTATCACCCAAAGGACGTATAGTGTCGCTCTTAGTAGACCACTATCACACCGACAATTTACACACCGGTCCTGGACTAGTGTTAGCATTGACTCGCCAAAAGTATTGGATTCTTTCTGCACGAAATTTGATTCGCCAACGAGTACATAAATGTAATTTATGTTTTAAAGCTAGGCCTCGTTCTACAACTCCACCTATGGGTGATCTTCCATCCATTAGAGTTTCACAAGTAAAGTCGTTTGTGCATACCGCAGTTGATTACGCGGGACCCTTTTACGTAACTCACATAAGGCGTCGTGGAGTAAAAAGTCATAAAGCGTATATTTGCTTGTTCGTCTGTCTCACAACAAAGGCGCTCCATTTAGAGTTAGTAAGTGATCTTAGTACAGATTTATTTCTCGCTGCCTTTAAACGTTTTATCTCACGCAGGGGTCCTGTTTCAGTGTTGTACAGCGATGGAGGCACTAATTTCATAGGTGCGAAACGAAAATTGAACGAAATTTACACGCTTATACAGTCCACTAATTATAAAAATGATCTGAATAAATATCTAACTCAACATAAGATTCAGTTTCAGCACAGCCCACCTTTCGGGCCCAATTTTAATTCGTTGCCTGAAATTAATGTCAAATGTGTTAAGTCTCATTTATTTAAAGCTATCGGGAGTCAAATACTCACCTATGAAGAATTCAGTACAATATTGGTGCAAATTGAAGGCATTTTGAATAGCCGTCCGATTTGCATACTTTCTTCGGATCCATCGGATCCAACCCCCCTAACGCCTAATCATTTTCTTAATGTTACTCCGCTTAAATATTTACCCGCTGAACACATTGAACCCCTATTACCAGATAACAGACTCACCCGCTATCAATTATTAAATAGAATTGTTCAAAGTTACTGGACACGTTGGAGCAAAGAATATCTTACCTCTCTCCAACTTAGACATAAGTGGAATATGCCGTCCAAACCTGTGACGATAGGAACTGTAGTTGTTGTTAAGGATGACAATACGCATCCTTTATCGTGGCCACTCGCGGTTGTATCAGAGGTGTTTCCCGGGAAGGATGGTGTAATTAGAGTCGTCAGAATTAAGACTTCTTCTGGTGAATACATTCGTCCTGTAACTCGGCTTTGCCCGTTACCCACGCAATAACTCCTACGCTTTTGAATTATTTTTTAGTTCATAAGTTTTCATTCCTTTTATTTTTTTATTTTGTTTATTCAATGTAGAGGAAGAATCCTCTAAGCCCCCCGAAGTTGGATGCGCCAGTACCGACGCATACATATTTTTTAGTTTATGTATTTAATGGTATTTATTATAATTATTATATGTCAACACTCACGCACTAAACGCATCTTACTTTTATGTATTGTCTATGGCAACACTATCCCGCCCGCTTCCTACATTTTCATTCCGCCATAGCTATTGGAAGATACGCACGCACCCGTCTCTTAACGCTCCGCTCCGCTATCGGCCGCTGTGATTACCCATCATATCGCGCTACATCGCTTATCATCAGCCACAGTCTCGAGAGTTACGGTTATAACTCCTGTGTGCATATTTCGCGGTCGTGAATCAAGACCCCGAACGCAAAGCTGGGAGCAGCGCCTACCTACCAACAAGAGTTCAAGGTAAGTGCATTTCCAACGATTCTGTTACATAAATCTGTTGTTGCTGTACTTGATAATACAGAAACCGCTAGTCACCCTTACATGTTCGCATGTTTTGGTTAAACATATCTTGGTCGATCTCTTTGAAAAATGTAGAGAAAATTAAGTCACATATTGATTGATATTGGGATTGATGACTTAGTTAAATATTACCAAGTATTGATTACACAGAGAACATTTTTCAAGTATCTCGTCATAGTGATTTTATGCTTAGGTCGCCGCTTCCACGATCTAACTTTGCTCGATTGCTTTAACTCACGTCATAGGTACTACTTTAGGCCCGAATCAGAGTCCGAAACTGATCATTTTCATTTCAGACAATCTGGTTGGAAAACTATTGAAAACAAAGATAATACCTACGACTAATCAATTGAATCCTTTATTCTAGATAGAAATTAGGTTAATCAGAGTAACCGATATGAGACTACACAGTCAAATAGTTTACTTATGACTGTGAGAGGTACTCCAACAATTCTAGCCCCGGCACTACCCTGTGAGCACCAGCTTCTAAGAATTGGTGGTGGTGGTAAGATTAAATTAATTCTAACACGAAGTAATTGACGATGGGTTGGTAATAATGTCAGCAACTACCACCAATCAAATATAATAATAATACGCAATTATTTAATCCTGTAAATAGAAGGAAGTTTACTACTCCTTATATAAGATTCCTTATTTAGTCTATTTAAGATAACATATAAGTTGTTCAATGTGGTAAAGATTATAAATCTAGATACCATACATACAACATTCTATAATATTATTTTCCTAAAAATAAATTAGAATCACATTGGCGTTTCCGTCACTCACCAGGCGAAAACAAACATTTCTCATTATATAAGCTTCGAATTACGGTCAAGTACTTTTAATTGCGGCGTTTTCCCTGAAAGAAAACGCATATTAAAATACTTACCTAATTCGAAGCTTACTTTTTAAATCTGCCTGGTGAATAAAAGCCAATGAGGACAAAATGGACGCCATCTGCATTTATAAGTTCACAGGTGGCGCTCCCGGCCTGCTGAGTCGACGGAAATACGTCATCAAACATGAGTAAGATAAGCCTACGGGTAACGGATATGCCTATCTCATTATATAAGCTTCGAATTAGGTAAGTATTTTAATATGCGTTTTCTTTCAGGGAAAACGCCGCTATTTCAGAAGACATGCACTTATCTCATAATTTTTAGTAAAGCTAAACCTAGAACTCACTAAGGGTCGTATTACGTTAAAACGGGCAGAAACACAAGAAACTCTTCAATAAAGCAAAAAGTTACCTAAATCGTTCCTTGAGAACTGTAGATTATAACTCTAATTGAAATAATGGTAGAAAGACAAATTCACTGTTTGTAAATAACATTTTGCGTAAACATAAAGGTTATAAGCGTAAATAAAAAGCGAAGAATAACAGAATAACGTATGCTACGTCAGCTACGACGTAGACAAAGATAGCTACGCAGCTACGAATTCAATTTTTTCTCATAATATTTAGTAAAGTGAAAGTAAAAGATTTGGTAAACATAAAATAAAATTAAAAGTGGTTTTACTTTGTAGTCTTCAGGAACGTTCAGTATTTGCTATGTTTCTAATTATTAATTACTAGCGGACGTCACGGGGTTTCACCCGCGTAGTTCCCGTTCCCGTGGGAATACGGGAATAAAATATAGCCTATGTTCACCGCAAAGAGTGTAGCTTTCCAACAGTGAAAGAATTTTTCAAATCAATCCAGTAGTTCCGGAGCTTATTTGTTACAAACAAACAAAAAAAACAAATCTTTTCTCTTTATAATACACTCGAGAGCAATGAATCCGGGTCACTTAAAGAATCCTAAAAATCTCGGAAACTAAAAATGCTAGGTTAATGTAATAAATTGTATTTAATAGACAATGTAATACTCCTTAAATGAAGGTATTAAAACTTCTTAGTTATTGTAAAGTTATATCATAAAAAAATCAAATTTGAAAAAGGGCCACTTTCGAAGATGGAACTACGAAATTACAGCATTTGGTGTTGCTTTTGTTTGTAATCTGTCATTTATGTGGGTACATAAACCATGTTGATAGTGCTCTATATTCATTAATCAAGCTGAAATTATGTCGCTTACGCCTGAAGAATGCACCAGAATACTTACAATGCTGGAAACCGGCCGGAGTCAGCGCGATACAGCCAGGACTGTCGGTGTGTCGCTGTCAACAGTACAAAGAGTTCTCCGACGTTACGAAGAAACTGGTTCTAACCTACGCAGACCAGGAACGGGCAGAACCAGGTGTACCACAGCACGAGAAGACCGATACTTGGTGAACACCATGCTTCGAAATCGATTTTTCACAGGAACTGAACTCACCAATCAGTTTCGACGCCTCGGAGGAAGTAACCCAAGTGCATGGACAGTAAGACGTCGGCTTGCTGAATCTAACTTAAAACCCCTTAGACCTGCAAACGGCCCTAAACTGGAGCGTGGGCATCGTATTTCGAGAGTAAGGTATGCCCAGAGCCACGTAAATTGGAGTATTGAAGATTGGTCAAAAGTTATGTTCTCCGACGAATCAAAATTTATGCTCTACAAGCACGATGGAAGACACAGAGTGTATCGAAGACCAGGGGAAAGATTCAAGCAAGCATGCATCGAAGAAAAAGTAGCCTACGGTGGTGGGTCTGTACTTGTGTGGGCCGGAATTTCTTCTGAAAGTCGCACAGAGCTGGTGATCATAGAAAACGGCTCTTTAACTAGCGTAAGATATGTGGAAGAAATCCTCAATGATCACGTTGGTCCATTTATGGTCAATTTAGGTGAGGATGCTATATTTATGCATGACAATGCCCGACCTCATACAGGTAGGATTGTGAATGACTACCTTCAAGAGATGAACATTACTCGTATGGAGTGGCCAGCGCGCAGCCCGGATATCAACCCGATCGAGCATGCTTGGGACGAGCTAGGCAGATGCGTAAAACAACGAAACCCTCCCCCAATCACGCTTCGTGAGCTCAAAATTGCTCTCACAGAGGAATGGGAGAATATTCCCCAAAATCGTATAAGGAACTTGGTGTACAGCATGCCAAACCGCGTAAACGCAGTAATGGAAGCACTAGGAGGCAATACGAAGTATTAAAATTCAAGAAAATCGTAATAAAGTTCAAAAATTTCATGTTTCCTATTTTTGTTTTAAGGAGAGATCAGCAGTTTTTTCTTTATGTAATTTTGTGTTAATAAAATGTATGGTGACTCATATTTTTTTTACTTTCATTTAAGGAGTATTACATTGTCTATTAAATACAATTTATTGCATTAACCTATCATTTTTAGTTTCCGAGATTTTTAACATTCTTTAAGTGACCCGGATTCATTGCTCTCGAGTGTATTAGTATAGAGTTACCAAGATGGTCCCGGATTCAATTCTTACCTGAGAATATGAGCTATCTATTAATTTATGTGATACTAGAGGACGTCACGCGGTTTCACCAGCGTAGTTCCCGTTCCCGTGGGAATACAATATTTTTTTCTTCCATAAGAACCTTCTCCTGACAATACCTTACTCAACAAAAAAATAATTATTGAAATCGGTCCACCCGTTCTGAAGTTATGCGCTTACCAACACATTTTGCGATTCATTTATATGTATATATAAGATGAAATATAGAAGTAAGTATGTTTATCAGTAACTTGATCCCAAAACACAAGCTTAAATAAAATTACTTTAGAGAAATGTGCCGCTAAATCAAAATCTTTTTAAATATTTACAGACTTGTTATCTGACCAAGTTACGGCGTTTTCAAACGACATCAAAAACTGATAAGATTTTCCATTCATTTATCTTCTTTTGTACCATTTTAATTTTCTTCATCTCAAATTTTTACTTCTAACTGTTTTGTATAAATTTTACGATAATTTTAAGCAAAGTTTTTGACTTTTCATATCAAAGTCGGCCATCGGTAATACTGAAACACTTTATACCATGGCAAGAAACGCTTAACATAATTAATTATTCATAATATTGTTACTAAGACATACCATTTAATACCTCTGATTTAACCTTCAAAACATTCAGCATAGATTCAGGGCATTAACTTGAGAATTAAGAGCTTCCTCCTTAATCAAACTGTTTACAGTATCCAGATGTTTCAAACTCTGTGTATAATTAAAGCGAGGCTGTTCTACCCACACCCCCATGTTTTAAACATATTAGTTACTAGCTGAACCCGCAACTTCGTTAACGTCACATAAGGTGTATGAAAGGAGAGGTATTTCTTCAGCAGACTCATCAAGCAGCGTGTGAAACTGCCCTGTTTGCTTAATCATAAAAGAGCTTAAAGATTAAGTCTATTTTGAAACAATTCAGTCCGCGCCGAAGGCGTGGCCTGAATTGTTTTGGGTCCAGACAAACAGACAAAAATTCTAAAAGTCATTGTTTTGGGTTCTATTGCGTTCATAAAGCCCCCCTATAATATTTTTTCTTATTTTTCTACCATGTACAGACAGCGACTTGTTATGATTTTATTATATGTATTGATTGATATTGATAGCTGACCCCGCAACCTTGTTTACGTCACATTAGGTGTATGAAAGGAGAGGTATTTCTTCATCAGACTCATCAAGCAGCGTGTGAAACTGCCCTGTTTGCTTAATCATAAAAGAGCTTAATGATTAAGACATTTTAAAAACAATTCAGTCCCCGCCGAAGGCGTGGACTGAATTGTTTTAAAATAAGATAAAGCCAACACGCCAGTTTAGATTTACACTCTCATTCAAAGAAACCGCTACAATTAAAATTTTAAACATATCTTATTCTTAAAAGTGTTATAACTTTTTTATTTATAAATCGATTGACATGAAATAAACGCTAAATGTTAAGTGGAGCAAACCTCAACACAATAAAAAAAACCGCATCGCAATCGATTAAGCGGTTACTGAGATTAGCGTGCAACCGTACAGACAAACAGACATACAGACAAACAGACAAAAATTCTAAAAATCATTGTTTTGGGTTCTATTGCGTTCATAAAGCCCCCCTATAATATTTTTCTTATTTATCTTCTATGTACAGACAGCGACCTGTTACGATTTTATTATATATGTATGTATGTATGTATGTATGTATATATTGATGTATCGATGTATTGATTAAGCCAACATGACAGTTTAGATTTACACTCTCATTCAAAGAAACCGCTACAATTAAAATTTTAAACGTATCTGATTCTTAATAGTATTATAACTTTTTTTTATAAACCGATTGACATGAAATAAACGCTAAATGTTAAGTAGAACAAACCTCAACACAATAAAAAAACCGCATTGCAATCGGTTAAGCGGTTACTGAGATTAGCGTGCACAACCGTACAGACAAACAGACATACAGACAAACAGACAAAAATTCTAAAATTCATTGTTTTGGGTTCTATTGCGTTCATAAAGCCTCCCTATAATATTTTTTCTTATTTATCTTACATGTACAGACAGCGACCTGTTACGATTTTATTACATGTATTGATGATATTGATATTGATATTGATTGATTGATTGATATTGATGTTTTGAGTAAGCCAAAACGCCAGTTTAGATTTACACTCTCATTCAAAGAAACCGCTACAGTTAAAATTTGAAACATATCTGATTCTTAAAAGTGTTTTAACTTTTTTTATTTATAAACCGATTGACATGAAATAAACGCTAAATGTTAAGTGGAGCAAACCTCAACACAATAAAAAAAACCGCATTGCAATCGGTTAAGCGGTTACTGAGATTAGCGTGCACAACCGTACAGACAAACAGACATACAGACACACAGACAAAAATTCTAAAAATCATTGTTTTGGGTTCTATTGCGTTCATAAAGCCCCCCTGTAATATTTTTTCTTATTTATTATCCATGTACAGACAGCGACCTGTTACGATTTTATTACATGTATTGATTGATATTGATATTGATATTGATTGATTGATTGATATTGATGTATTCATTAAGCCAAAACGCCAGTTTAGATTTACACTCTCATTCAAAGAAACCGCTACAGTTAAAATTTTAAACATATCTGATTCTTAAAAGTTCTATAACTTTTTTTTATAAACCGATTGATATGAAATAGACGATAATGTTGAGTGGAACAAACCTCAACACAATAAAAAAACCGCATTGCAATCGGTTAAGCGGTTACTGAGATTAGCGTGCACAACCCTACAGACAAACAGACATACAGACAAACAGACAAAAATTCTAAAAATCATTGTTTTGGGTTCTATTGCGTTCATAAAGCCCCCTTATAATATTTTTTCTTATTTATCTTCCATGTACAGACAGCGACCTGTTACGATTTTATTACATGTATTGATATTGATTGATTGATTGATATTGATGTATTGATTAAGCCAAAACGCCAGTTTAGATTTACACTCTCATTCAAAGAAACCGCTACAGTTAAAATTTTAAACATATCTGATTCTTAAAAGTGTTTTAACTTTTTTTATTTATAAACCGATTGACATGAAATAAACGCTAAATGTTAAGTGGAGCAAACCTCAACACAATAAAAAAAACCGCATTGCAATCGGTTAAGCGGTTACTGAGATTAGCGTGCACAACCACTTTTCAATTGTTAGCTGAGACACCAAAAATACAATGTACATTTCTACTTTCGCAGTTTTGTATTAATGTGTGTAGTGGAAACCTGGTGACCAGTAACACAGGTAATTTATTACCTAATTCAGGCACCAGAGATCCACAACCAAATTATCTTGTAATTCTGTAAATATAAGAAAATGTAATCCAATTTTTATTGTTGGTAAATAAAAGAATTTATTTATTTTATATTTATAACCGTACAGACAAACAGACATACAGACACATAGACAAAAATTCTAAAAATCATTGTTTTGGGTTCTATTGCGTTCATAAAGCCCCCTATAATATTTTTCTTATTTATTATCCATGTACAGACAGCGACCTGTTACGATTTTATTATATGTATTGATTGATATTGATTGATTGATATTGATATTGATGATATTGATGTATTGATTAAGCCAACACGCCAGTTTAGATTTACACTCTCATTCAAAGAAACCGCTACAATTAAAATTTAAAAAATATCTGATTCTTAAAAGTGTTATAACTTTTTTATTTATAAACCGATTGACATGAAATAAACGCTAAATGTTAAGTGGAGCAAACCTCAACACAATAAAGAAAACCGCATTGCAATCGGTTAAGCGGTTACTGAGATTAGCGTGCACAACCGTACAGACAAACAGACATACAGACATACAGACATACAGACATACAGACAAACAGACAAAAATTCTAAAAATCATTGTTTTGGGTTCTATTGCGTTCATAAAGTCCCCCTATAATATTTTTTCTTATTTATCTTCCATGTACAGACAGCGACCTGTTACGATTTTATTATATGTATTGATTGATAGGACAAAAATATTCTGTAGAAGAAAAGTAAGTAATGGGACTTTTATTTTAAAAAAATCCGTAATTAAAAAAATATTGTTACTTACACAACTTCATCTAGCCCAAATTAAGCTAATATAAGCTTGTGCTATGGGATCTAGACGACTGATAGACATACTTAAATATTTCTAAATACATACATATAATAACATAGAAAACATCAAAACCCCAAAACAAACATTTGTGGGTCACAAAAATGTTTGAACCGGCCTGGAAATGGAACCCAGGACCTCAGTGCAGGACCGAATGCGCCACCGAGACAGTCAAATACAAATGATATCAAACAGAACGATTTGACTGTTTTCTTTCTTTGTTTGCATTGAATAGGCTTCGAAACTCCTGACCTGATTAGATATTTTCTTACTGTTGGGAAGTTACATTATCCCGAGTGACGTACCATGGAAACGGGAACAACGCAGGAGAAACCGCGTGGGGTCCGAAAAACCTAATAAACTTAATGGAAAAAATATGTGGGTTCTTTGCAGTATTTGATGACAAATGTTTGCTATAAAAAGTAATGTAGAATTTAAAAACTTATTTTGTAACGTAAAAATTTATTTGTATTTGTGAACAGCTGGACAGATTTCACAAATTTTTGTTCTGAATTTAAAATTGATACGAACTGCTCCAGGCTATAACTAACTGTAACTTTTTTTGAATTTTCAATTCTATTAAAATATCAAACCTTGGTTATTTTACTGAAAGCATCTAAAAATTAAAACTTAAATTCACTTTGTATATTTACCTCAGCAGGTGATTCACCTTAACTCTAAACTCTGTAGCACAATAAACTCAATCAAAATATTTAACTAATCAAATGTAAATTTGCCAACAGTATCAAAGAGAAATACCTCTATAAGCGGAGTTCAGTAAACTTATAACAAATTCGATTACGCTACAAGCGAAATTAAGCTTTAATTCAGAAGAGGTAGGGTCGTATAGAGTTTGTTTCAGTGATAGAAAAAATATTTAATAAGGAATTCAATAAAATGTACAAAGTGCAGAAAGAATTTGATCAATAAAGGCTGACTAAACAATAATGTCGGAAAATCTAACAGATTTGTTTATTTTCGGGTCCCAAAATGAGAAATGCGGGGTATTATTACTGAAACTCTACTGTCGATCTATTGTTATCAGGCTGTATCTCTTGAACCGTAGTAGTTATATAACGGGTGTTTTTTTTAGAGGTATAGAACTTTAAGTTGCCACCACTTTTTTAACTGGCGGTAATTTTCAAGTCAAGTGATTTATGTTTAGTTTGGTTTGGCATTTTAACATGAATAGACTGACGCCGGAACAACGCTTCCAAATTGTGCAAATTTATTTTGAAAAGCATGGTTCTGTCCGAGAAACGTATTGCGATTTTCATAAGCAAATTTTGTTGAGCGATGAAGCCTACTTTTGGATGAATGGATACGTCAATAAACAAAATTGCCGTATTTGGGGTGATGATAATCCTCAAGCGTATGTTGAAACACCGTTACATCCAGAAAATCTGACTGTGTGGTGTGCTTTATGGGCTGGTGAAATAATTGGTCCGTACTTCTTTAAAAACGATGCTGACCAGAACGTTACAGTTAATGGTGACCGCTATAGAGCGATGATTACTGACTTTTTCGTTCATCAATTGAACAACCATGATGTGCAGGAGTTGTGGTTTTAACAAGACGGTGCAACATGGCACACAGCTCGTGTCACAATTGATTTATTGAAGGAAACGTTTGGTAACCGCATAGTTTCACGTTTTGGTACCGTGGTTTGGCCTACAGGATCGTGCAATTTAACGCCACTTGACTATTTTCTGTGGGGATATGTGAAGTCGCTAGTCTACGCCGATAAACCCGAAACGATTGACCCCTTGCAGGACAACATTCGGCGCGTTATTGCCGATATACGGCCACAAATGTTGGAAAATGTCATCGAAAATTGGACCTCTGGATTAGACTACGTCTGAGCCAGACGTGGCGGTCATATGCCAGAAATCATATTTAAATTATAATGCCAGAAAATTGTCTTTCGAATAAAGTCAATTTCATATCAATAAAAAAAATCCCTTTTGTTTTATTCCATTTCAAAGTTCTATACCTCTAAAAAAAACACCCTTTATTTCTACAGATCATGTATTTCTGTTGTCCTATGATATAAAAAATATCTCATAAAACGAAAGTAATTCGTTTTTCGTTTACGGATCCCTAGGTGCACAATCCTTTTCGCCGAAGATTATCGGCCTCCATGACCGGGGGCCTGAGAACGGTGAGACGGCTGCTAACCGTCCTTATAGAAGCAGGCCCATGACGGCAGCATGACGTGAGGAGTTCACGCACGCTCCCCCTTAGAAGCGGGATCACACACGAAACCCTCCAAAGACGTGGGATAGAACCAGCCCCTAGACGAGGCCATAGTAGTAGCCGTAGCTCTGTTAGGAGTCCTGGAACATCCTTCCGAGGGCTTACCCGGAGCTCACATCCATAGGCTGTTGGGCTTTACGTGAGGTTTTTTAACGTGAGGGAAAATCCATCGTGGTCTATCTAGGACTCCCAAGATCCGAACTGCCCTATAAGCGATACAGTTAGTTATTTTTATACTTAGCCTTTAGTTGGCTATTTTTATAATTAGCCTTTAGTTGGCTATTATTATACTTAGCCTTTAGTTGGCTATTTTTATACTTAGCCTTTAGTTGGCTATTTTTATACTTAGCCTTTAGTTAGGCCATTTTTATAATAACATGGTACGTTTATCAAGTCAACTGCAAACAATTATGGATGCAACATACGAACTGGTTTCGTCACTAATTAACACTGATTTCCTGAACTCCTGTTACGGTGAGAGGATTTGCTATTATGTAAATTTTATAATTGGTTTACCACCACATTGGTTCAACTGCAATAGGCTCACCACCTATTACGTGGGACATAAAACTATGAGGTGAAATGTGGGCGTGTACTATGCCTCTGCCTACCCCTTCGGGGATAAAGGCTTGATGTATGTATAATTGGTTTAGTGGGGCAAATACATCTGTAAGTAATCTATTAGAGCTATTACCTATTACCACACAGTATATTAATGAATTTTCGAGGACATATTTTTTCACTGTACCATTTTAAAAAGAAAGCAAAGCAGGGTTAACTTGCTTGTGTTATAGGGACCAAATATACCAGACAAGGAAAGGATATAATACTTGTATATGGTTTTTTTAAATATTGTATTTATAGTACCCACTAAGAAACACTTTTTTACAGCTTCAAGGACTTGAATTCTATAGTTTTAAAACCTTCGCCAATTCGTGAAAAGTAGTTTCTTATTTATTTTTTATTATTATTTTACACTTTATGTACATGTACACACATGTATTATACAAATTTGTAATTAGGAGAAAAGAGTACAAAAGTTGTCTGACAGACAAACTTACATACGGACAACAATGGATCCTATAAGGGTATATAATAGCGTTTTAGTATAGTACCACAGGGCGGAAACTCCATACAAAAATGTTCATTTTCACTCACACTAATATACATGTATTGTGAATGCTTGAATCAAGCTTGAATGTGTGTGTGAATATACTGGGGACACTAGCTATGGAAACAAAATAATAAGGAACAGAACGCAATCTCATGTATGTAGGTACTTTTTTTCAAATCTACCCTCGGCTAAGCACAAATTAAACCAAAGCAATAGCACAAAGTACGTAGGTAGTAATACGTAATGCAACGCAGTGACACTCTCTCAAGCACTCACACGGCAATAGGTATAGTAAGTTCAACTCATCTGTGCGCGCGGCACTATGTGTGGGTAAGCCTCGTCTAAACACAGTGACTTCGTGTGCGTGACATGAGGTACAGTGAAGTACAAAATACAAAAACACTTGTTTAACTAAAATAAAATCTCAATGGGTGAAATGTATGTTATACATATTAATATGTATCGCTGTTTGAAGAATAAAATTGAGGAATTTTAGGATTCGCTGCTCTCTCCAAGGTTAATTATAAATTCAATCAAAATGTCGATAGTATTCTTCTTCTTTGGCGTGCCGACAAGTATAACGCCACATCTCTTCATCAATTTACTTAAACGTTCGTTTATTACCTAATTTCATTATTTCCATCACATTTTGTTCGATTTTATGTGAAGCATTATAATTTGTTTAAATTCCCCATACATTTTCTATTGGGTTTAGTTCAAGATATACGGTGGTAGCCGAAGAACTTTTAAGCCATATGGCTGAGTGGAGTGCACGGCGTGGGCACAACAGCGCCAGGTCCTCGTAGTGGGTCTGGGCGTGGACACTCTCGCTCGGGGCTATGGTGCGAGCCATGCTCTCCAGCGGGAGTAAGTGGGACTGCGCCGCCTCTTTCTGCGAGCAGGTCATGCTCGCGAAGGAGGCGGCGGGCCGGGTGCGGGAGAGAACTCTCCCACCCGAGTTCCGCAGTCGGCGCCCGGGGCGCCGCCGACGTGTCTTCGCCGAGGACTATCGGCCTCCATGACCGGGGGTCTGAGGACGGTGAGAGGGCCGCTCACCGTCCTTACAGAAGCAGGCCCATGACGGCAGCGTGACGTGAGCAACTCACGCACGCCCCCCCCTTAGAAGCGGGGTCACACCCGAAACCCCCATAGACGCGGGATTGCACCCGAACCACCCCTTGGGCGAGGCCGCATTGGCGGCCGTAGGTCTGTTGGGAGTCACGGGACATCCTTCCTGAGGGCTTACCCGGGGCTCTCAACCATAGGCTGTTAGGCGTGGCGTGAGGTTTTTTAGTCGGTAAGAGTCCGGCATAACATCCTATGAGGATATTCCCTCACGTTAAACAAAAAAAAAAAAAGCCATATGGCTGAAGTATGTCATTCATCTCATAACAATCTAGCTGACACATAAGGTGTGCTAAAAGCGTGTGAAACTACCCTGCCCTCTCCCAAAGGAACCGCGCAATATATCGGGAACAAAAGTATCCTAGAACCTTCCTCGGATCATAAGCTCAGATTGTGCCAAGTTTCATTTAAATCAATTCATAATCAGGATACAGACAGATAGACATGAAAATTTCTAATTACATTTTCAGCTTCAGTATCGATTAGAGAACGCCCTACAATTAAAATTTTCAAATTATCTTCCATGTACAGACTCTCGACCCTCAAAAGGTTTTTTTTTAGAGGTATAGATATGGTTCTTTTAATTTTTTTAATCAAGTCATACAGTACAATTTTTGTCATATTAGCAGTTTAAGCAATGTTTTTTTTTCGTCGACCATTTCTGCATATCTATTCTTTTTGCATTAGAATTAGGAGCTCTATCATTTATGACTTTTCTGTAGGCCTTTATAAGTTACACAATTCTACCATACATTATTTTGTTAGGTATACCTCGAAGGGTTTAGGCAGCGTTTTCGTTAAAAGCTCCCAGACACCTTATTTTTTTCCGACATCTCCAACTAATATCATTATATTTTAGTCAATGTATACAAAAACTCAACAAATTATATACGTTAACCTTTCTCAAGAATCATTGGTGATCTCAGCATGGAAATCCCCATGCAGTATTTTTTAAATTTATCGTGAACAGACAGATGCGGCGGGGACTTTGTTTTATTATATGTAGTGATAACAAATATTAATTCCATCGAATTGACACATAAAAAATATTTACCTGACTTCTTAAACATTTTCTCCGTGAAGAATTAGACATTTTCTTTAACGACTGTACCCATGGTATTATCACTAAGAACACTATGTAATGAATTATAATGCGACCAAGTTACACAGGATCTCAACGTTGCAGTTACATTAAGACTTGTCATGATATTTGATTTCGTTTCATTATAACGTAAGAGTTGCCTGCAAACGTGGTAGATGGCGCTGTATGCTTTTTGTACAAATATGATGTATATTGCGAGCGTTTCCTGCAAAGACTGCTTGGCACCGCTGGTGTCGTCAATAAATCGAGTTATGTCTCTACCTCATAATATAAAAATGTACTCTGTGAAGACGGCCGCATCACTGTCACACAAATTAAAGCTGTATAATTACTAGCGCACGCACACATAGCGCCGCGCGCACTGATGAGTTGAATTATCTATACCTCAACTTTGGTGGGGGGATGGAGAAGCTTACTCGGTGGGAGGCAGGGAGTTGCCGATCTGTATGTCATACTATTATACTATCTTTGATAGTACGGAACCCTAAAATAGCGTTTATTCATCTTTATTAGACTACTAGCTGACCCGCGCAACTTCGTTTGCGTGATAAATGAAGAACCGATTTTATGCAAACTTCACATAAACCATCTACTAAATAGTCCGAACCACGCCTAAACATTTGATTTGGATAGGTGAGCCCGTTCTTGAGTTATAAAATTACAACGAAAAGTGGCATTGATTTTTATATATATAGACTAGCTGACCCGCGCAACTTCGTTTGCGTGATAAATGAAGAACCGCTCGAGTGATTTTGGGCAAACTTCACATAAACCATCTACTAAATAGTCCGAACAAAGCCTAAACATTTGGTTTGGATAGGTGAGCCCGTTCTTGAGTTATAAAATTACAACGAAAAGTGGCATTGATTTTTGTATATATAGATAGATGCTTGGCTAAAATTAGACAAACCATCATAACAACCTATTGGGTTCAATCAAACCATCATCAATCAGGTCAACCATTAATAATTTCAAACTTGTTATTCATAGTAGGTGTATGAATGAATTGTGTAAGTTTCAAGTTAATAAACAGTGCTTCGTATACATCAAAATATACTACTTAATTAAAACACAGCAAGGTCGTACTTTATAACACGTACTACACTATTAAATTTTAACCATAGTTCCTAGTTAATTTAAAATTCACACACGTAAACTCGTCACCGTACTTTAGTAAAATATGACTCACATACAAATGAAATGGGTCAGCCTGCAGAATTTTCTTGTATAATTTTTATAACTATATTTTGTACTAGGTAGCTGACACTCACAACTTCGTTTGTGTTACATTTTTCATTGCTGCTTAGCTCCTATTCATTGTAGCGTGATGATTTATAGCCTATGACACTTCACAATAACGTAGCTTTCTATTAGTGAAATAATTTTGAAAATCGGTTTCGTAGATCCAGAGACAACCACCACAAACTGAGAGAGAGAGTGTGTGACAACAGTGAGACCAAAAACTCACAAACGTTACCTCTTTATAATATTTGTATTGTCATGAGATTATTATCTTCATTTAAATCTATTTATATATTCCAAAGCATTGGAAATTAAAACCTAATAAATCTTGTTAATCACTGGACTCCTGACTCGTGATTATTCTTTCATACCAATTGTTTCAAACACAAGAAGAAGTCACTTTTACAAGAGTATACTGTACTGAACTTATCTTATAACTATGAAATCAAAAAACTCATATCGTTCAATCAGGAAGAATTTCCATACGAATGAACTATTTTTAATAATATAACCAAGCGTTTAGAGTCCAGTGAATAACAGTACGAGTACAAAACGTAGTTTTATAAGGAGTATTTACGGCCAAAGGCGTACATTGCTGAAAAATGGCTTTTTAGGAATTGTTACATATGTACAATATAGATACGTAGGAGGGAAATCACTGAATAAAATAATGTAAGGTTTACTTAATTATTATGTTTATTGCTAAGTTTAATAACGATTTATAGTGATATTGTTACATTTTGCATAATCGACTAAATCAGAATGTATTAATTCTATTGGCAACACTGACAACTTTGAGAGGTTACGAATGGTGGGAATGAGTTGTCAGTGGTGCGTGGCACAGATTTTGCGGCCATTACGTTTTGGGCGCTCGTCGAGATCGGACGATTAGATAGAAAGTGTACCTGTATGTAATAGTACCTAAGTACCTATTTATAATATACTATTACCGAAGAAGCTATACTGCAGTTTTATTACAGTTCAGAAGTGGTAAGTGCACGCCTTAAAACTATTATACTTCTTAAGATTTCAATACATTTGATTAAGATGTAACCAAAAACCAAATAAGTAGCAAAGTGTTTAGTGGCTTTCTAGCAGTTTATAGTGTTAGTTTATAGCTTATTACGAGTATGTTAGTTTGCTAAACGATTGTCTCATAGTTAGTGATAAACATTTTTGCTTATTCCTTGGAGGGTATTTAAAAAAAGTGAATAAAAGAAATTAACTTTTCAATTATATTCTTTCTCTGCCTAAAACTATTATTACACATTTAGGTAAGCAGATAGCTTCGTATATTCTAGTTCTCAAAAGTTTCTTATTCGTAAAAAAAAAAAAAGTTAAATAGATTCTACTACCTACTGTTTATGCTACAGGAGTTTTCGTTAATTTGTACTATATAATATGGTACAAAGATAGTGCTACCTTATAACATAATTATCACGAATATTCCAGTTAGCTAAGCGATTATCTCGTAGAATGATGACGAACATATTACTTTATTAGTACTGACTGTACTGAGTACTGAAAAGAAATTGATCCAAGGTTCTGATCTGTTGTGTGTGTGTGTGTGTGTGTCCTTCTGGTGATTCTATTCTTCAAACTATTATACATTTATACAGTAATAACTGTAGGTAGTCAAGTTTTCAACAGAAAAAAAAAAAAAAAATATGGGTAGGTTCTACTATTTAAGCTGCGGGGTTTCTTAAAGGGGGGTGAAATTTTAGTCAATTTTGAGCTACGATGCGCCGTTTCTGAGATAAATGGATTTTTGTATTTTCAACTTCAATATATTTGGTAATTAATTGAACAGCCTTTAATGTGTTTTATTTTTATATAACGAGTTCCAGATCATGCCACGCGATGAGGAAAGCGTCCCGCGGCGATTAGTGACGCCTGTCCCCGCTCGACCAGAGCACATGGAAGGGTCGCCTAAGAGTGTCAGCGCGAGGCAGAGCCGCCGCCGCAGCCGTCATCGCGACTGCCACGACCGCAGCCATGACCGCAGCCGCGATCGCATGCGGAGTCGTAGCCGCAGCTGTCGTCGAGGCTGTCAGCGGTCTGGAGAGCGTCGTGCTTCAAGCATATGTGAGCTGGAAAGGGAGCTGGACCGGGAGCGTGAGCGTCTTCGGCTTAAGGAACGTGAGGTGAGCAAAGCACGCAACTACCTATCGTCTCAGCGCAGACTATGCGCACAACTCAAACGTCGCCGCAACGTGCGGGATCTATGACATCTAGCAAGCGTCATAGAGATGCGTGTAATACTAATGATATTGCCGACGAAGAACCTCAACCTAGGAGGTCAAAGAGTGTCTGCTTTTCTACTAAAGATATAGTTGGATTATTTAACTCTATGAAACAACTTGCGTCACAGCCATCTACAGCGATTGCACCAACAAATCGTAATGACTCTAAAAATATGCTACCCTTAGACCATATAACACGGGACTAGCCTTTGCGAACCACCGCATACAAAAATATTCTGCCAGTTTTCGTACAAGTGAAGAAGGAAACACAAAGACAGATAAAATTTCATTGCATTTAAAAATGTATTAATCGACAAACGCGTAATGGCTGTTGTGTGTTAATTGTTATTGTACAGTCAACTACAATGTAATGTACTAGTTTAATCATATAAAATGATGTACTGATTTACAGGCTCTTCATAAAGCCAAAAGACCAAATGGTCATGTGCAATGGCAGAAAACAATGCTTAAGTAAGGCGCATCCTGTGGTTAGATGATCTAAGATGCTACCGGATTTTAACCCCTCTTTGAAAAATCAACGCATTGACATTTGGATAAAGGTGAATAAGTGCTCTGCTGTATACGGCTGGGACGAAAGGACTACCATACACTTTGCATTACAGAAACTACAGGGTCTGGCCAAGACTTGGTACGAAAGCTTAAATTCAATTCTATTTACATGGCCAGAGTGGCAACAAAAGCTTCTTAGTGCATTCCCATATGAACAAAACTATGGCCAGGCCCTGGAGGAGATGCTGAAGCGCAAAAGTAGGTACAGTGAACCCATAGAAAACTACTATTATGAAAAACTAGCTCTCTTAAACCAGTGCGATATTAAAGATAAGCGCGCTGTAGATTGCATTATCCACGGCATTAGTGACAGATCGATTAAATTCAGTGCCCTAGCACTACGGTGCAATCACCCCGATCAACTACTGCAATTTTTGATGAGTAATAAGGAAGGTCCAACTAATTCGGAGCGCTTATTCGTTTCTCGATATAGGTCGGGGAATGATTTGAATGCGAATATTAACAACAATATTAAGACGTCAAACAAAACCAATGTACCCTTCAATCATCATTGCTTCAATTGCAAAGAGAAAGGACACACTTTCTTCCGATGTCCGAAACCCCTCAAAAGATGTACCAAATGTAATAAGGTAGGACATCATTCTGAGAACTGTACCCTTAGTTCTGATAAGAAATCTGATGAAAGTAGTAAAACGATGTGTATTTCAGCGTCCAAACCAAATTCAAAATTTATAAAAGAAATCAGGATTAATGATGTTGAAGTACGGTCCTTTGTAGATTTCGGTAGTGAAGTTTCACTCGTTAGGAAGTCTCTCTTGAATGAACTAGGACTTCAACATGATGGTACAGTGACCGTACTAAGGGGGTTCGGTAATGAATTCGTGCGTTCATTAGGAAACGTCAGTGTCAATATCTCTGTCGATGGTGTGCCAGCAAATATCTCTTGCCGTGTAGTTGACGATGTTTTCTTAGATGAGCCAGTTCTGATTGGCCAGAATTTCACCGAACAGCCCCACGTTATCGTACACAAAACTGCCACAACTTTAGACTTTTTAAACATTAACAGTGAGATGCCGCATTCTCATTTCCATACAGTCGTTGATAGCGTGGTTAAAATTATTGTGCCCAATGACGTGACATTAAGCGGAAGTGCCTCAGTGATGGTTTTGGTAGCGCCACATCATGACGGACTAATTCTGTTAGACAGCAAATTGACTGGCAAACCGAATCAACAGTGTTTTGTAGTGGGTGGATTATACACTGTAAGAGATGGTAGAATTTATGTAGACTTGACGCCTGTTAGTGTAGACGTATCATTTTCTAAAGGAACCACCCTATGTCGAGCGACAAGCGTTAAGGTTGTCAATAAGATTCTTACGTCAAAGTCACAAATCCGTAATGCTATTGATACTAGTCAGATTCGAATAGGAGACGCCGTGAGTGAACTAGAGAAGTCTAGGCTGGTGGAGCTGTTACAGAAATATAGTCACTGTTTTGCTTCCTCATTCAGTGAGTTAGGTTGTACCGACACAGTAGAGATGAGTATCGAATTGAACACCAAGGCTCCCGTCGTTTATCGTCCATATCGCTTATCTCATAGTGAGCGACTTTAGGTACGCGAAATGGTTGATGAGATGCTTGCTGCAGGCATAATCAGAGAGTCGGCATCCGAGTACGCGAGCCCCATAATATTAGTCCGCAAAAAGGATGGTAACCTGAGGTTATGCATTGATTATAGAATGTTAAACTCAATAACAGTCAAAGAACGTTACCCTATGCCAATAATAGATGATGAAATAGCTAGGTTATCAGGACAAGCATATTTCATCTCACTGGACCTGGCCTCTGGTTATTATCAGGTCCCAATGTCTGAAAGTTCCAAACCATTTACATCTTTTGTAACACCAGATGGGCAGTATGAATTTAATCGTATGCCCTTTGGTTTAGCTAATGCACCAGCGGTTTTTCAACGCATGATGCATAAGGTTTTAGGTTCTGCTCGATTCTCGGAGGCTACTTCATATTTGGACGATTTACTAATCTATGGAGCTAGCATTGACGTGTGTTTAGTCAAGTTGGAACATATTTTACAACTGCTCGACAAAGCTAACTTAACGCTTAATATGACGAAATGCGAGTTCTTAAATGACAAGTTAGACTATCTAGGCTACGAAATTAGTTCGTTAGGAGTGAGACCTGGTAGCAAAAAGATACAATGTGTTGTTGATTTTCCACGTCCGCTGAACCAACATTGTGTGCGTCAGTTTCTTGGTTTAGCTAGCTACTTTCGTAAGTTCATTCAGGGATTTGCCCAAGTTGCACATCCCCTGAGTAAACTCCTGAAGAAGGACGTTCCCTGGACCTGGTCTGTTGAGCAAGAAGAGGCGTTCAGTACTATCAAAGAACGACTAGTCGTAAGGCCAGTCTTAGCTATCTATAATCCCTTAGCCGAAACAGAGCTGCACACCGACGCCAGCAGAGTAGGAATAGGTGGCATACTATTGCAGCGTTCTGATAGCTCACAGTCCTTTAAACCCGTGGCTTTTTATAGTCGCCAAACATCCCCTGAGGAGAAAAACTTCCACAGCTATGAGCTAGAGACTTTGGCAGTCATCTGTTCCATGAAAAAGTTTAGAGTTTATTTATTAGGGCATAAGTTCAAGGTCGTATCCGATTGTGTAGCTCTTCGAACCACCTTTGCTAAACGTGATTTAATTCCACGAATCGCAAGATGGTGGCTGATGATGCAAGAATTCGAGTGTTCAATTGAGTATCGACCTGGAACCAAAATGTCGCATGTTGATGCTCTATCCAGGAATCCTGTTGCTGAAGGGTCACCGTGCGAAGTTGATCAATATCCTATGATTATGTCTATAACCAGTGATGATTGGCTACTCACTCTTCAGTTAGGTGACTCAGAGCTTAGTAGGATACGTGATATTTTGCAAACAAAGTTAGATCCAGAAGGTCTAAAATATATCAAAGACAATTACATTATTAAGGACAATGGTCTTTACAAATGCGTAGGTGGAGACGAAACGAATGTCCGATGGGTAGTCCCAAAAGGGGCGAGGAGGCAACTGTGTCGACTTAACCACGATGACATTGGTCACCTGGGTATAGAGAAGACTTTAGAGCGTATTTCGAAAACGTATTGGTTTCCTCGAATGACAAAGTTCGTGAAGAAGTACGTAAGCGCCTGCATGGAGTGCGCATATTCCAAAAGTAAACCTAATAACTCTGAAGGATTATTGCATCCTATACCAAAAATAGAGATTCCTTTTCATACGCTCCACATTGACCACCTCGGCCCGTTTGTGAAATCGAAGAAGGGTAACTCCTATCTCTTGGTAGTAGTAGATGCCTTTACAAAATTTGTCTTTATAAAACCAGTTCGGAACACTAAAGCAGTAACAGCGCTAACGGTGCTGGAAGCTATATTTGATATTTTTAGGGTACCTGACCGTATCATCAGTGATAGAGGTACTTGTTTTACGTCACATGTTTTCAAAAGATTTTGTCTCGACAAGGGTATTAAGCACGTGCTCAATGCGGTGGCCAGTCCGCAGTCAAATGGACAGGTGGAGCGCTACAACCGCACTATTCTGAATTCCCTGACGGCACAAAATCTAAACGATGATGAAAGGGTTTGGGACTCCAAAGTTGGCAAGGTTCAATGGGGTCTTAATAATACTATACAAAAGACGACAGGGAGAACTCCTGCCGAAATAATGTTCGGTACAAACATGAATAGTGAAATAGACCCGCGACTCAATAATTTACGTCAAGTGACTAGAGATGAGACCGAACTTGCTACCATACGTGAGCAGGTCAAGGATAAGATTGACAAAGAGCAATCAAAACAAAAGTCTCACTATGATGAGAATAGGCGACCCGCTCGTATGTATGCAGTAGGTGATTTGGTGAAAATCACAAAAACGTCGTTCAATAATGATGGCAAGAGTAAAAAACTCTGCCCAGCTTACGTAGGTCCATATCGTGTAGTTACGTCCCTCGGAAATGATCGTTATGAGTTGGCAGCTATCCCTGGTTTGAGTAGTACTAAGAATAAACGCAAAACCGTAGTGGCTGCTAGTAGGATGTTACCGTGGGTTCACGTAGCTGCTTTAGAGCTTAACGAGAGTAATACGGATACTGATGACAACGAAGTCGAAAATGATGATACTTAACTCCGTAATTTGTTAATGTGTTGTGATATTCAAATACTATTAATTATGATGATATTAGATAGTTTGTGTTTTTGATTGTATAACGTTGTCGCCAATAAGGTGCTATATATTGTGATTGATGATAATAAGAATGTTTATTGCTATCTCATTGTGATAGTTGTAAGATAATTGGTTAGTCTTAATTTAAATGTATGATGTTTATGTTGATTGTAAAGCATACATAGTTGAATGAATAGATAAGTAATATACAATAAAAACTTGTAATAGTGTTTAAGTTTTTAGTTTTTCTAAAATTTTTTAATGTTGAGACTCCAAAAGTTGGAGCAGTTTAGAGACTCCAAAAGTTGGAGCAGTTCAGAGACTCCAAAAGTTGGTGCAATTTAGAGACTCAAAAAGTTGGAGCAGATTAGAGACTCCAAAAGTTGGAGCAGGTTAGAGTCTTCAAAAGATGGAGCTGTTAGGAGGCTCCAAAAGATGGAGTTGTTAGGAGGCTCCAAAAGATGGAGTTGTTAGGAGGCTCCAAAAGATGGAGTTGTTAGGAGGCTCCAAAAGATGGAGTTGTTAGGAGGCTCCAAAAGATGAAGTTGTTAGGAGGCTCCAAAAGATAGAGTTGTTAGGAGGCTCCAAAAGATGGAGTTGTTAGGAGGCTCCAAAAGATGGAGTTGTTAGGAGGCTCCAAAAGATGGAGTTGTTAGGAGACTCCAAAAGATGGAGTTGTTAGGAGACTCCAAAAGATGGAGTTGTTAGGAGACTCCAAAAGATGGAGTTGTTAGGAGACTCCAAAAGATGGAGTTGTTAGGAGGCTCCAAAAGATGGAGTTGTTAGGAGACTCCGTAAGTTAGAACTATCAGAATAAAGTTGAAAGTGTCAGAGACTCCGAAGTTAACTCTCTAATATTATTCAGATAGTACACATGTTTATAGCTTTAAGCTTACGCTTGTATTCTAACATTATACAAGCCCGTAATATTGCGTTTTGCGTCATAAAATGTAAATTGACCATGTATATATATATAGCGTGTAATTACATATTATAATTAATGTGACCGAGTGTAAGGTTTAGCTTATAATTATATCCGTGTATGGGGACATACACGCTGTCAGGATGGACGAGTGTAAGGTTTACTTAATTATTATGTTTATTGCTAAGTTTAATAACGATTTATAGTGATATTGTTACATTTTGCATAATCGACTAAATCAGAATGTATTAATTCTATTGGCAACACTGACAACTTTGAGAGGTTACGAATGGTGGGAATGAGTTGTCAGTGGTGCGTGGCACAGATTTTGCGGCCATTACGTTTTGGGCGCTCGTCGAGATCGGACGATTAGATAGAAAGTGTACCTGTATGTAATAGTACCTAAGTACCTATTTATAATATACTATTACCGAAGAAGCTATACTGCAGTTTTATTACAATAAGTTACCGATATGTTGATTAATCACAGAATTTATTAACCACTGTTTCTTACAAAGATTAGGTCTCTACAGTATCGCGACAGTACAACGTGTGTTCGGTAACACCAAGTGAATGTTCGTTTATACTAAGATCTAACAAAGAGCGCTTTCATAATGTGGAATATTAATAAACAATCATAAAATATCATACTTTATGTCCCTACAGCTTCATTCAGTATAACATTTCAATACATATTGTGGATGTGAATCGTTCGTTGTAAAATGGGTCGTTTTAGGGCAATCTAGTAAAGAATGAACAAAAAAAAAGAGATTGCAAATACACTCCCACTTTAGAAATATTCGCGTTACAGTTAAAAGAATTAAATTAGATTTTTATATAAAAATATATTTTCTTGAAGAATTCGGATATGATTTAATTAGTTTGAGTCTTTTGTTTGTAAATATTATTCTTATTGGAGCAATTGCGCCTGAAGTAAATTTCATAATTTGAGTTTCTTTATGTTTTCATAAGAAATTTTTAGTACAATTCAGTAAAAACAAGGGATTCAAGTCCGAAAATATTGAGCATCCTTAAAATGATTTTTAAGTTTACAATTATTTTCATTTCAATTTTGAATAACAATATGATCAAACCAAGAAAAGCACACTGTTTATAAAAAAATCAATTTGCAACTACAGAAATCCACAGTGACCACAACATTTTGTATTTTGCAGCATTCTCTTCTCACAACAGAATAGATATTGATACCTATGCCCTAGTTCTAGTTATGTAACAACTAGCAGACGTAACGAGGTTTCACCCGTTCCCGTGGGAATACCGAAAAAACATATAGCCTATGTTCACCAGTGTTAGTGTGGCTTCCCAACAGTTAAAGAGTTTTCAAATCTATTCTTTAGTTCTGGAGCCTATTCGATACAAACAATCAAATCTTTCACTTTATAATGTACAGATGGTACACAAAGAATATAGGCACCTAAATTTTTCTGTGAGGATCCATGACCATCCAATTCAGTGACATTCATAGGAAAGCTATCAGTGTGGAGTAATGACCGAATTCACTGAGCAGCCTTTCCATATTCATGCGGTCTCCATGACCAGAGAGTAATTGATAGCGTGGAATAGCTGCGGCCGGTATGCAAAATTGAACCTATATAGCACTGAAAATGCACAGAACGTTATTCTATAGGTGTATTAGAGCCATTGTGTAGATTGAAGGTTTCTTTTTTATTGAAATACTAGCTGACCCAAGCGACTGCGTTTGCTTTTTTTTTCCACAACGAAAAAAAAATCTGTCTAAGTTGGTAAGTCGGAACAAATGAAACAACATTTTCATTTTCTTTTTGTTTATTTATTTGTTTTAACAATAAATGATTCACAATTATTGTATCAGCCTTGACTTCCAAATTACCGTGAGCTGTATGTAGAAAATCAGTTCATTCCCAAAATTAAACATTGTGGAGAATTTGTCTTAATTGTTTCAAGACCCATCGCTACAAAAATTGTGACAAAGCATAATTATTTCTATCAGATTAGCTCAATCACAAAAACTACATAGAGAGTTGTATCGGGCTGGCCTCGCGGAAACTCGGAGTCCTAAATAAGGTGAGACGGTACTTCACGCCACATCAGAGATGTTTGCTGTACAAGACGCAGATTCGTCCCTGCGTCGAGTACTGTTCTCACCTCTGGGATGACTCCGCGAGGTACTTGTTGGACGCACTTGACGCTATGCAGAGACGTGCTGTCCGAATAATTGGTTGTCCTGAGGTGACGGGAGGCCTCGAACAGTTGGCGCAGCGAAGAACCGTAGCGTCCTTGGCTGCTTTCTACCGAATGTATCACGGCGAATGTTCTAAAGAGCTCTTCAATCTGATCCCACCATCACCTTTCCGATCCCGAACAACGCGTGCCGGGCAGAGATGCCACTCATACACAGTGGAGAGAATCTTCGCCAGAACCGAGCGTTTCAAAAGATCGTTCCTCTGTCGAACTATAAAAACTTGGAACGACCTGCCCGCACACGTGTTTCCCTCATGTTACAACCCCGGGTTCTTTAAGAGGAGCGTGAAGAGGCACATCACAGGGCCGCCAACTTGAAGACCGCTGTAAGAAGTGGCCCCCAATCGCGAGATGCGCCACGGCTATCCATCGTGGCGACGTCAATTTGGCGAGCTGAATATAAAAAAAAAAAAAAAAAAAGATAAACACCATGTCTGCATGATCTCTGGAAACCTTCTTTCTTTTTTCTTTTTAGTGTTCTGTACCCAAAAGGAAAATCCGGCACTCTTTCCTTCTGCCTGTAATCTTTTAAACCGTGATAGTTAGATGGTTGAAATTTACACAGAAACTGTGCTAATATAAGCTTGTGACCTTAGATATTTTAAATACACAAATACTAAAGATAAATTAAACCCAAACACAGAACAAATCAATATGCTAATCACACAAAGAGATTTGTCCTGGGTGGGAACCGAACCCACGACCTCCGAATCCGTAGCCAGGTACTCTAACCACTAGACCACGAGACCAGTCATTTCAACTATGAAACATCATTAAATGATATTATACTATGTAGACGCTATAACAAAATTTACTAAACAAGGTAATATATATTTATTAGGAGACTTCTAGACAACAAACTTCATTGGAAACTCCAAAATAATAATTATTCTTCAGCACTACTATATTTTAACTTACTGTAGGCACTGCAGTAGATATGAGTTTGAATATTTTGTGAACAATATCAGCTACCTACGGAAGTAAGTTTTCAGAAGGTATGTATTTACTTCTAAATTACAAAATTTTTAATTGGCTATTGAATAAGCATTCTAAAGCTCTAATTAAGAACAGAAAACAAACAAAAACTGCGAAACGTCTCAGTACTCACCTTTTGTTTTTGAAGTCAAGGAAACCGTTGAATGGACGCCCCTATTCAAAAATACGCCTTGGGGTGCAACAGCTAACAATTATTATTGCAGCAACTTTAACAATGAAACCATTGTGGAGCCGTCTGATGTAACGAACCAACTTTCGAACTATGTTTTGTTACGAACTTCGAACTTAAACCAAAGCCAAATTCCTCACTCTTTATTAGGAGAAGGTAGGTAGGAAGAAGCCGAAACGGCTAGAGTAGAACACAGAGGGGGTGGAGACTATTAGCAACGGCGCTAGCAGAAACCCTGGAACGCAGGGAGTGCAAACCGCCAGGAGGCCTATTAGTTAGAGGCGCGCATGAATTCAGCTCGGCGGCGCCCTTGGCCTGGACGTCCGAGAGCCACTAAACAGGCCGAACTAGAAGCGGACTCGCTGAAGGATTTTCCACCTTTCTGACACTCCTGAAAGAGGACTGGAAGTGCCCGACTTTCATTCTGTCACTGCACATTATAACTGCTGTGAAGACTTCTGGCTTAAAGTTTTGCGGTAGGCTCCCTGCAGGCACAACTAATTAGAGATGGTGCAGTACCTACACCCGTGGAGGCTTTTGCACTATCAACCTCTGAGGACGTCGTAGTAGCGATAAGGTTTTAGCGCAGAGGTCGCCAGACAATAGAGGCGCTCTGAAGAGCAAGGAATTTTTCCATAGGGTCAGATTTCGTAAGTAATGACTAAATCATTTCAAAGCAAGACATGAGACATACAATAAATTAGATAATTATAATTTGTCAGTCTAGTATGAACTCATAAATCAAACTTCAGCTTTAAGCTCGTCTCAACCTTAACACAATCCAAATTGGGAAAGTTTGAAAAGCTTTTGATTCTGGAAATAATTAGCAAGATTATGAATCCGCCGAGCTTTAGGAGGATTTCGTAAAACGGTGAATAGAAATTGTCTTTAATAATTTTAGGAAATTCGTAGATTTTACTCCAAGAAAAAATGTTAATGATTTTAATTATGCCATAATACTTTTTCTTTTCTTAAATTTCTTTATTTAGAATCCTAAGAATGTTGAAAGATTCCTAAGTCTAAAAAACCGGCAAGCTTGAATGTTTTAGAATAAGCTTCTCTTACCTGTAGGTCAAGGTATAACCACTTTATTGCTCAGTAAGTTACTCACCAACCAGCGCGAGGAAGTTATGCAGAGAACTCTTTCCCAGGGCGCCTTACTACAGAGTTTCTAGTGGGTGCGCAAGGGAGGCCAAGGCTCTGACGAAAACAGCCAATAGGGTGTACACACATATATTTATCATGTACACAGTACACTACAGAGACAATGAGATTATATACATATAGAAAGCACAGACATACATAAGAACAGTTATACAAAAAAATAGTACGGGTTTAGGTACTAGAGTACAGCACTAAATTATTTCCGCGTGAGCAGGTACTAGAGGTGAGGAAGTAAGCGGCTAGACTACACATATATAAATGGGTGACAAGTACTGGCCTTCGAGTCGAGTTGAGAGCGACCCCGTACACTGTCAAATCCAGGTGAAGTTGGCAGGCTTCTCTCGGAATAACCTCGCTCGTGTGGTCCACGTGTTTTTGGGTGTGGTATAGAATTCTCTGGACTGGGCGCTTCACCCCGTACTAAAAAACCCTGTCATGAAAGAATCGACAAATAAAGCTACTGACTGCGCGACAGACGAAAATCGACCCACTTTGCAAATAGTTAATTGAAACTTACCAGAATCTGGGTATAGGTTATCACAGAATTCAATTCTTTCTGAGGAAAGTAGGTAAAACCCAGGCTAATTTCCTTAGCAAGTCCTCAGGTTTGAACTTATAACCTCCAAAGAAAAATGAGGTGCGCTATTCAGAGTTGTCTCAAATTCCCAGATGCTTAGAAGATGGTAAAAGAGGCTTGGAACTTCATAGCCGGGCTATTTATACCCTCACTATCGAATCCTCGAGAAAATCTCTTAAGAAATCAGTTTGCAGCGTAATTCCTGCGTCCAGGCTCAAAAAACCCATAGACTATCCGTCCGTTTCCTTGAGAGAGCTGTTGCCACAATGAATTGATTATGGCGCTCTCACACGCTCAATGACGATTGACAAGCCCAAGACCAGACATTGCTACACATAGAAAATAAATGATACAAAGGAGGTCAATAATCTTGGACAAAGACAAGTCTGTCTTGACCGGGGGCCTGAGGACGGCGAGGGGTGGCTCACCATTCTTACAGGCAGCAGGCCCAAGACGACAGCGTGATATGAAAGATTCACGCACGAAGTGAGATAACACCTGAACAATCCCCAAAGACGAGGGAAAGTACCCGAACCCCCTAGATGAGGCCGCAGTGGTAGCCAAAGTCTTTTGGGAATTCGGGAACATCCATCCAAAGGCGTACCCTAGCTAGGCTCCCGACCGTAGACAGAAGCAGGTCTTGTGCTGTTTTAGTCGGTAAAAGTCCGACATAGCATCCATGACGGATTTACTAAAGTCAAAAAAAGGCACCTGAGAAGAAAGGATTTTTGGAAATTTCTTTATAAAAGTGGTTAAAATACAAGAAACGACTAAGATACAGAAGTACCAAGTCGTGGACAAATTTCTGTAGTAGCATTGAAAACTGCACGCAAGCTAATAGAGTCAGACTGATACTGGCCAAACAAGGAACATAGATATCTGGATCTATAAAGAAGCCTGACGGCAGCCTGACAAACACCCGTGAAGAGGCGGAGAGTATTTTAATACAGACGCACTTCCCAGGATGCCAAATGCTGCAGACACCCGAGTGGCCGATGGAAAACGTAACCACAGAGGAAGTCCACTGGGAGCTGGCACGGTAGTCAACCAGGTCCTTCAAATCCGCAGGACTGGATGAAATCTTCCCCGCACTATTAAAATGGGGAGGACACCAGTTGGCATGGTCACTAACCATTATCTTGATAGCATGTCCGGCGCACAGATACGTACCCAGACTGTAGAGGGAGGTTAAAGTGATCTTTATACCAAAACCCGGCAAAGGGGACTACTCAGACCCCAGATCAAACAGATCGATAAGCCTTACGTCTTTCCTCCTAAAAACTCTGGAAAGATTGTGTGACAGAGACATTCGAGGGACGGCCCTTCAAAATAAACCACTGCATCTTAATCAACACGAATATGCCCCCGGCAAGTCTACGGACTCAGCACTACATGTAGTGGTACACAAAATAGAAGAGGCCATCTAGATTAAATCAATGTGCCTTGGCACTTTCATAGACATAGAGGGAGCTTTCGACAGAACTAGCTTCAGAAGCATAACCATGGCACTGACAAGACATGGAGTGAATACGGTAGTCGGTGAATGGATAGAAAACATGCTGAGTTGAGTTGAGCATTATAAAACTACAGTCAAGTGGGAAACAGTGCGCAGCAGTGGCCAAAGGATGTCCACAAGGGGGCGTCGTCGCACCGCTGCTATGGAATCTCGTTGTAAATGACTTAATAACCAAACTAAATGCAAATCACCACTACACTGTGGGGTATGCAGACGACATAACAATACTGACAAGGGGAAACTTCACCAACACGGTGTGTGATGTCACACAGACGGCGCTTAAGATCGTGGAACGTCGGTGCACTGCTAACGAGCCATCGGTCAATCCCAGCATGACGGAGTTGGTATTGTTCATAAATAAAAGGATTCTGGGAAGGGTACACTACATTAATACGAAAAACTTAATTCCGAAAGTCACAATCACGAATTTCATAAATCCGAATTTCATAAGTCCGACTGATTTGAAATCCCGAAAGTCAAAAATCCGATGTTTCATAAATCCTTTTTATTAAAAGTCATAATTTTTTTTTTTTTTGTTTTGTCGTTTGTCTTCCACTCACTTGGAAATAATATTTTCGGTAGTTAGACTTGACAATACTTTATTAAAAAAAACGGGTGGAATCGGGAACATAAATAAATCGTCTTTAATGATAAGTTTTCGGGTTAAAACAGGAACGGGTGGAAACGACATTCACCCTTCGTATTTATGATATTTCGGATTTTTGATAATCGGAGTTCGTATTTATAATATGGCGGATTTTTAATGATTCGGAATTCAACGGTTCGGTTTCTTGAAATACGGCATTCTGACAGCCGGAATTGTAAACATTCGGAATTTTAAAATTATGACTTTTAATAAAAAGGATTTATGAAACATCGGATTTTTGACTTTCGGGATTTCAAATCAGTCGGACTTATGAAATTCGGATTTATGAAATTCGTGATTGTGACTTTCGGAATTAAGTTTTTCGTATTAATGTAGTGTACCCCCAGAAGGGAACACCCAAAAATTCCGAAATATGTTTTTCCGAATTTCAATATTCCGATGTTCAAAATTCCGAAGATTATAATTCCTAAGAAACAAAGTTCCGAATATTCAAAAGGACGATATTCATTTATCCGAAAGTCATAAGTACGAATTTTTAATTTTCCTAATTTCATTAGTACGAATAATCAAAAGACCGGACTGTTATTTTCCCGAAAATCATTATTCAGAATTTCAAATATCCGAAAATTCACTGTTTAAGTTTTTTTAATAAAGTACGGTCAAGTCTAACTACCGAAGATATTATTTCCAAGTGAGTGGAAGGCAAACGACAAAGCAAAAAAAAATAACCACGATGGCTAGGGCGGAGCTCAGCTCCGCTTCGCTTTTGCCTTAGCCTTTTAACCTAACCTATCTGAGTCGAGGTGTTAACCATTATAAGTGAATGGTTAACACCCCGACTCAGAGTACCCCGACTCGGATAGGTTAGGTTAGAAGGCTAAGGCGGGAGCGAAGCGGAGCGGAGCTCCGCCCTAGCCATCGTGGTTATTTTTTTTTGCTTTGTCGTTTGCCTTCCACTCACTTGGAAATAATATCTTCGGTAGTTAGACTTGACCGTACTTTATTAAAAAAACTTAAACAGTGAATTTTCGGATATTTGAAATTCTGAATAATGATTTTCGGGAAAATAACAGTCCGGTCTTTTGATTATTCGTACTAATGAAATTAGGAAAATTAAAAATTCGTACTTATGACTTTCGGATAAATGAATATCGTCCTTTTGAATATTCGGAACTTTGTTTCTTAGGAATTATAATCTTCGGAATTTTGAACATCGGAATATTGAAATTCGGAAAAACATATTTCGGAATTTTTGGGTGTTCCCTTCTGGGAAACTATCGGTTGCCACGTCTCTATGGCACTGAATTACAATTCTCCAAAGAGGTCAAGCATCTTGGGGTACTTCTTAACCGCAAACTAAACTGGAGTAATCATCTCGAAAACAAAATCAACAAAGCTACAATCACATTCTGGCAGTGCCGCAGAATGATAGGAAGCAAGTGGGGGTTGAGCCCCAAGATCACCCTCTGGCTATAAGAATCGATAATCAGACACATCGTTGCCTACGGGGCTGTGGTATGGTGGACACGCACAAGCCTAACCACAGTCGAGAAGGTCCTGGAAAGTTTCCAAAGACTGGCCTGCATGGCATCTACCAGTGGAATGAGAACTACGCTTACCGCCGCCATGGAGGCGATGCTAGGTCTCCCGCCGCTGCACATCTTCATCAAACAAGAAGCTGCGGCTACAGCCATTAGACTCAAAAGTCTAGAACTAGTTCTTCTTTATGTATGGTACCAAATGCAGTTATTTTTTTGACCGCAGTTCTGAGAGTTCGTTGTTGTATACTCAAAGTGTTAAGAAAAAGGCAACCACAGACCTGGAGTCGCTCTCCATTCCGCGTCAAGAAATATTTTAAAGTAACTTGTCTCCTGACTCTCCACTCATTCACTCACTAAAAGACCTATGCTAGTTAAGTCCCTTAGAATGATCCTTTTTTATATAAATTGTAGATACATCTGTCTCGGTGTTTGCATTATCATGGGGATGGTAAGACATACAGGAACGCCGCTTAGACAGATCCATTCGACTGGTAAGGTCAATTAAGCCTAAAATGTCAGATACGTCAGTTAGTCAGATTAGGGACGATTTGATTCGTCGTGATTGTGTGAGTGACACCAGGTATAATAAAGTTCCTAAAAATCAAAATGGCGGATTTTAGGCGCTATAATTATTTGACTGCGAAGGGCGCAAAAACTGCTGAACTGATTTTGATGCGGTATTATTTGTTGATAAGGTCTTGGTCAGACCTAAAATCTTACATTTGTTTAAGAGCGATCAGTTGAGTAGAACCAGAAATATATTTATAATAATTATGGTTGAAATTTGGAAATGTCCCTTGACTACACGAAAATAAATAACTCCGCTACTAATTTAACTAAAAAGTTTTAAATAAACTTAATTATTAAGAATGCATAAAACCCGACTGCCAAGTAAACATACAACTGAAAAGCCAGAAACAAGCTCTACATTTCTTTGTGATTTTCTTTAGCTACTTACTGTTTTACTTTGTCAGCATCAGTTGCAGGCGGGAACAAGCTATGTCAAGCGAGTGGTGGTTTACAAAATAGCTACATGTTCCCATAGCTTGTTCCCGCCTACAAATGTTGCCGACAAAGTAAAACAGTAAGTAGCTAAAGAAAATCACAAAGAAATGTAGAGCTTGTTTCTGGCTTTTTAGTTGTATGTTTACTTGACAGTCGGGTTTTTTGTATTCTTAATAATTAAGTTTGTTTATATTAATATTTTATTTATAAAACTAGCTGTTACCCGCGACTTCGTCCGCGTGGAAATTATGTTATAAGCAAAGTATGAACCGTATTCTATTTGAGCCTCTAGGATAAGTCGTAACCAAAATGTGGGAACAAATTTAGGACATCCTCCAACTTACCCGGGGAGTTATGCGCTAGATGGATTTTTTTAACGTGAGGAAAATCCCACATGAATGTACTATGACTCCCACTGACTAAAAACCACACGTATCCTACCTAACAGCCTACGATTGGGAGCCCCGGGTAAGCCCACTAAAGGATACCTTAGGACTGCGCTAGATAGATAGGAAGAGACCTCATGGTTTTAGTGGGTCCAAGGCCGGTATGACGTACGTGTTTATTAATTAGCCCCTTTAATAATTATAAGAGTAAGTAGTATGGCGAAGCGCGAATACGAAACGTTTGTTAGATTAGGGCCACAGACTGAAAACTTTACGCATAATCGGAAGAGTTGAGACGATAACACTAACGCTAACGGTAGCCAGTAAATGGCAGTCGTTAAACCAAGTTGAAGACCTTATAGATTTAATAATTTTCAAAAGTAGGCAGTACAGTAGTAGCCTGTCCATTTCAACACGGCAATGCGGCTCACCACCTATTACGTTACGTGGGACAAATTAAAAAATGGTAAACATATAATATGACTCGATACCCCTTTGTTTGGGGATAAAGGCGTGACCGTATGCATGTACTTATTATGTTTAAGGTGATTTAATTTATGTACCTATGTCACTGTAGCCAAAGCTCAACATTTTTCAGTAAAGTTGTTTTAAGAATGTTCATTATAAACAACGTTTGTGTAGCGTGTTGGCTTAATCATAAAAGAGCTGCTTAATGGTTATGGCTATTGTAATAAAACTGTTGAGGGTCGAGAGTCTACTGAAGCCGAAAATGAAATTACATTTTTCATGTGTGTCTGTCTGTCTGTATTCCGAATAAGTATCACGCCGAAGTCACTGAATGGATTTGAATGAAACTTAGTACAATCAGAGCTTATAATCCGAGGAAGGTTCTAGGATACTTTTGATCTCGATATTTTGCGCGGTTCCTTTGGGAGAAGGGATGAAAGACAAAACGGTTTTTTAGTTGTTACTTCTCAATGCGTTTTCGGATTCCAAAATTTTTTTTTAGTGTTATAAAGGGAATACTGTAAGGAATGTTTCACACAAGTTTCCTTGTTAAAGGTTTTCTAGTTCAGGAATTAGAGACATCCCAACTTTTGCAAAACCTAGAATTCAAGGATCCCTTTGAATGTGAGGGTAAATCTAAACTGGCGTGTTGGCTTAATGATAAAAGAGCTTAATGATTAAGGCTATTGTAAAATAATTCAGTCCGCGCCGAAGGCGTTTACTCACGCCCCCCCCCCCCCCCCCTTAAAAGCGGGATCGCACCCGAAACCCCAAAGACGTGGCATAGCACCCGAACCACCTCCTAGGCGAGGACGCAGTGGCGGCCGTGGGTCTGCTGGGAATCCTGGGACATCCTTCCGAGGGCTTACCCGGGGCTCCCAACCATAGGCTCTTAGGCGTTACTTAAGATTTTTTTTAATTTGTAGGAGTCCGGCCGGGATTTTCCTTCACGTTATAAAAAAGTATACTACATATTACATGGCTTGTACAATAGTATAGCGTAGCCTGAAATTTGATTTATATTAGTGTGAGCTATGAGATCTAGAAAACTGATAAACTTACTTATTATGTTATATACTAAATGCATATTTAAAAACAAACACGTACTCTAATGAATTTGATTATTGTTCTTTATCAAGCCTATAAATTACTACTACTAATCTTTACAGTTAGGTACTTTTGATTGTTGCCCGTAAATACATAAACAAATATATTTTGTGTCTGTCAAGCCGTTAGAATAATTATATGAAAGAATATGAAATATAATTTCATTGACTGCCTCTGTGGCGTAGTCGGTGTAGTGATACTGCCTGTCGCGCCGGAAGGCTTGGTTCGATTTTTGGGTTGTTCCAATTAGTTGTGTGTTCCACAAATGTTTGTTTCGGAGTTTGGGTGTTTTCTATGTATAATATGTATGTATTTAGAATTATATAAGTATGTATATCAGTCGTCTGTTGTCTGGATATCGTAGCAAACACAGAATTTAATTTTTCCCTACCGGGCCTCCAAGATATTTAGCGTGATAATATGTAACCGGTGTGTAAAACCAATCTCTTACTAATATTACTGCAACGTTTTAGTTTAATCAATCCACATACTTACATATTTCATTAGCCTCTGCCTAGTCCGTAGGATATGTAGCGTGATAATATATAGCCTATTTAAAGATCCAACCTCTAGATTGCTATTCAAATAAAAGATTAATTAAAATTATTCAGTAATTTCTGTATTTTGCATAAATATACAAACAGATTTTCATTGTTCTCTGCCGAGGTCCTAAAAAATTTAGCGTAATAATATGTTGTCTGAGTGTAAAACCTATCTTCTACTAATATTCCTGCTGCGTTTTAATTAAATCAATCCAACGGTTTAAACATTTCATTGCTCTCTGCTTAGCCCCTAGGATATGTGGCGTAATAATATATAGCCTATTTTAAGACCACACCCCTAAGTAATATTTGTGCAAAATTTGAACCAAATCTGTTCAGTACTTTTCGAGATCCTTCCGGACAAAGCAAAGCAAACAGACAAACAGACAAACAGACAAAAAAAATTCTAACTATATTTTCAGCTTCGGTATCTTATGTAGAACACCCGGCGAGCATTTTTTTGTTAATATTTCCAATGTACAGTTTTGGCTTTTCTATCATTTTATTATATGTATAGACTAGCTGTTACCCGCGACTTCGTCCGCGTGGAAATTATGTTATAAGCAAAGTTTGAACCGTATTCTATTTGAGCCTCTAGGATAAGTCGTAATCAAAATGTGGGAACAAATTTAGGACATCCTCCAACTTACCCGGGGAGTTATGCGCTAGATGGATTTTTTTAACGTGAGGAAATTTTATATAAGAATCTTAATGCGGTTCACAAAATACATCTAGTTACCAAGTTTCAATATCATAGGCCTTACAGTTTCGGAGAAAAGTGGCTGTGACACACGGACGGACAGACAGACAGACAGACAGACATGACGAATCTATAAGGGTTCCGTTTTTGCCATTTGGCTACGAAACCCTAAAAAGGTACACATATAATATGACTCGATACCCCTTTGGGGATAAAGGCGTGACCGTATGCATGTACTTATTATGTTTAAGGTGATTTAATTTATGTAAGTACCTATGTCACTGTTCTTTTTTTTTTTTTTTTTTTTAGGGAAAATCCTCATGGATGTTATGCCGGACTCCTACCGACTAAAAAACCTCACGCAACGCCCAACAGGCTATGGTTGTGAGCCCCGGGTAAGCCCTCGGAAGGATGTCCCTGGACCTATGTCACTGTAGCCAAAGCTCAACATTTTTCAGTAAAGTTGTTTTAAGAATGTTCATTATAAACAACGTTTGTGTGGCGTGTTGGCTTAATCATAAAAGAGCTGCTTATGGCTATTGTAAAATAATTCAGTCCACGCCTTCGGCGCGGACTGAATTGCTTTAGAATAGACTTAATCTTTAAGCTCTTTTTTGATTAAGCAAACAGGGCAGTTTCACACGCTGCTTGATGAGTCTGATGAAGAAATACCTCTCCTTTCATAGATCTTATGTGACGTATACGAAGTTGCGATGGTTAGCTAGTCTATACATATAATGAAACTGTTGAGGGTCGAGAGTCTACTGAAGCCGAAAATGAAATTACATTTTTCAAGTGTGTCTGTCTGTCTGTATTCCGAATAAGTATCACGCCGAAGTTACTGAATGGATTTGAATGAAACTTAGTACAATCAGAGCTTATAATCCGAGGAAGGTTCTAGGTTATTTTGATCTCGATATTTTGCGCGGTTCCTTTGGGAGAAGGGATGAAAGACAAAACGGTTTTTTAGTTGTTACTTCTCAATGCGTTTTCAGATTCCAAAATTTTTTTTTTAGTGTTATAAAGGGAATGCTGTAAGGAATGTTTCACACAAGTTTCCATGTTAAAGGTTTTCTAGTTCAGGAATTAGAGACATCCCAACTTTTGCAAAACCTAGAATTCAAGGATCCCTTTGAATGTGGGGGTAAATCTAAACTGGCGTGTTGGCTTAATGATAAAAGAGCTTAATGATTAAGGCTATTGTAAAATAATTCAGTCCGCGCCGAAGGCGTTTACTCACCGCCCCCCCCCCCCCCCCCCTTAAAAGCGGGATCGCACCCAAAACCCCCAAAGACGTGGCATAGCACCCGAACCACCTCCTAGGCGAGGACGCAGTGGCGGCCGTGGGTCTGCTGGGAGTCCTGGGACATCCTTCCGAGGGCTTACCCGGGGCTCCCAAGCATAGGCTGTTAGGCGTTACTTAAGGTTTTTTTTAATTGGTAGGAGTCCGGCATAGCATCCACGATGGATTTTCCTTCACGTTATAAAAAAGTATACTACATATTACATGGCTTGTACAATAGTATAGCGTAGCCTGAAATTTGATTTATATTAGTGTGAGCTATGAGATCTAGAAAACTGATAAACTTACTTATTATGTTATATACTAAATGCATATTTAAAAACAAACACGTACTCTAATGAATTTGATTATTGTTCTTTATCAAGCCTATAAATTACTACTACTAATCTTTACAGTTAGGTACTTTTGATTGTTGCCCGTAAATACATAAACAAATATATTTTGTGTCTGTCAAGCCGTTAGAATAATTATATGAAAGAATATGAAATATAATTTCATTGACTGCCTCTGTGGCGTAGTCGGTGTAGTGATACTGCCTGTCGCGCCGGAGGGCTTGGTTCGATTTTTGGGTTGTTCCAATTAGTTGTGTGTTCCACAAATGTTTGTTTCGGAGTTTGGGTGTTTTCTATGTATAATATGTATGTATTTAGAATTATATAAGTATGTATATCAGTCGTCTGGATATCGTAGCAAACACAGAATTTAATTTTTCCCTACCGGGCCTCCAAGATATTTAGCGTGATAATATGTAACCGGTGTGTAAAACCAATCTCTTACTAATATTACTGCAACGTTTTAGTTTAATCAATCCACATACTTACATATTTCATTAGCCTCTGCCTAGTCCCTAGGATATGTAGCGTGATAATATATAGCCTATTTAAAGATCCAACCTCTAGATTGCTATTCAAATAAAAGATTAATTAAAATTATTCAGTAATTTCTGTATTTTGCAAAAATATACAAACAGATTTTCATTGTTCTCTGCCGAGGTCCTAAAAAATTTAGCGTAATAATATGTTGTCTGAGTGTAAAACCTATCTCCTACTAATATTCCTGCTGCGTTTTAATTAAATCAATCCAACGGTTTAAACATTTCATTGCTCTCTGCTTAGCCCCTAGGATATGTGGCGTGATAATATATAGCCTATTTTAAGACCACACCCCTAAGTAATATTTGTGCAAAATTTGAACCAAATCTGTTCAGTACTTTTCGAGATCCTTCCGGACAAAGCAAAGCAAACAGACAAACAGACAAACAGACAAACAGACAAAAAAAATTCTAACTATATTTTCAGCTTCGGTATCTTATGTAGAACACCCGGCGAGCATTTTTTTGTTAATATTTCCAATGTACAGTTTTGGCTTTTCTATCATTTTATCATATGTATAAATAATATTTTTTAGTTCGAAATTTTCGAAGTTTTACCTTTAAAGACACATAATACAATATAGGTGTGGAAATGAAAGTTTTAACAAAATATTTGGAAGCTAAGGGGTATTCGAACTTCGAAATTCAGTATGACAGTCATTGATTAGAGGTATGAGGCACAAGTCTGTCATTTTCATAGTCGGAAGGTACTGCTCGTACATACACGTGATCAATATTATTCTCTGCAATAACGACATGCATGCAATTAACCATCACTCTCACAGGCTTTTCATGAGAATATCAGCGTTGTTTTAACCAACAAATTTTTAAGAAATCCAAAATAAGTAGGACTATTTACATATTATATCGATTTCATCTTAAATATTTGGAAGTAGCTTCTACGAACTAAAAAGCTATTCCCAATATTAAAATATAATAAGTTAAAAGCTTTCTAACAAACTGCAAGCTTAAAGTATCTACTCCAGTCGAAATATCTTAGTACCTAGAGGAAAAACTCATTTAATCTATTAAAGTAAAATGTTCAGGAGATACTTACTTAGGAATTCGTTAAGCTTCTAACCTACTTTTATGAAAATGAACTTAGAAAAGTTGTAGCATTTATTTTCTATAGATGCAGTATTTAGGATGTGAAAGCAGCCTTATCGAGTTATCTTTTTTTAATCGGTTGTCAGTGGTGACATTTCTGCTGTCAGAATGACAGGATGTCATAAGTTCGAGGACGAAGCGTTTCGCATTTAAAGGAACGAGGTTTGTTAAGATTTTTCGTGAAAGACAGGACTTTTGACCGAGACCTGCTTTGGGGTAGTTGGAGGTCCTTTGGCTTTTGCTCTGAGACTGTGCCGCGAATCAGTTTTTCGCTCAAGCGCGATTATTTGTTACCTCGCGTGGCCTAACGGGCTGTGATTGGGTTGCTGCATTGCATCTTGCTACATTTTACCCAGAAAACTGGTGAGTCACTTCTTCTTTTGCAAAGCGGGTCGATTGTCGTCTGTCGCGCAGCCAAGATCTTAATTTGTCGTTTCTTTCATGACAGGGTTTTTTACTACGGGGCTAGTTGCCGGATGAGATATTTGGTGCCGCACCTATAAGTTAGTGGGCTGCACGTGGTACGACAACGTGGAAGTGCGGACTACACGTGCTTCTCATGTGAGAGGTATTCTGCCGTCATCACCTGGCAGTAACAACAGGCAGTCACTCTCACTCAGCTCACTCTGCAGGCCAGTAAATCCACTACTTATGTGTAGCCTAGTAGTATTAATACCTGAGCCCTCACTTTACTTCTGTGTACCTGTGATATTTGTGTCTATCAGTGAATAAGCTCTCTGTGTGTCTCTGTGTATCTCTGTGTACTTAGTAAATATATGTGTGTACACCCTATTGTCTGTTTTCGTGAGAGCCCTAGCCTACCCTTGCACACAGACTGGAAACTTAGAAATAAGGCGCCCTGGGATAGAGTTCTCTGCATAGCTACCTCGCGCTAGTTGGTGAGTAACACTGATCATCTTAGTGTTACAAATTGGCTCCCAACGTAGTGGCAAATCTCTGGGTCTACTCTGCGGTAGTCTCAGTCTGGTGTGTGTGCATAGGTGGTTATCTCTGGCGAAACCATCCTGTAATATCGTCCGAGACGCTCCAGGACGTTAATTGGTGGTGCTAGCAGCTAAGCACAAAACCTTCCCTTTCGTCTTCTTCCAGCTCCCTACATCTTTGGCTGGAAAAGACACAAAATTCTAAATTCTAAAATTTAAAAATAGCTGTGATTTTGGAAAAACTTTTTGATTTTATTTGGAATACCCACTTCTTTTCTTATTGTGTTTTTTTTCTTCTTTATGTTCTTTTTTTATGGTGCACACATATATTTATTATATTATTAGTGTAGATTAATATATAATATATATTATCCTATAGTTTCACCTTGTAAGGTAAACTTAGTGAATCTCTCTGTGTTAACTTAGTGAATTTCTCTGTGTAACTTAAAACTTTTTTATAAGGTGTGTACATACCTTGTAATTTTGAATGTTAACCTGAACTGTGTTATCAGAAAATTTAGAAACTTTTCTCTCTTAATATACCCTTAATCTTTGTTAAATTCTAAAAGTCAATTTGAAACATAATTACCTAACTTAGTACACTTTGTTGTAACTCAATTTACATTTTTACTTTGTAATTGATCCCTATCTGTGCCATTTTATCTTTATAATTGTTGTAAGTAAATTTTTACATAATGGCACAGATGAAAAAACATATTAATTATTTAAGAAAGGATGAACTTGCTAACGAGCTGTCCCACATGGGTATTTCAGTGGAACCGGAAACGACAGTGTCTGGCCTTCGGAGTGAGCTAAGAGCGGCACACCGACTCGTCCGTCGAGGTAGCATCAAAGCGAGTGCTCCGGTACCCGCTGATGCATCGGCTGAGCTCTCGATCTGCCTCCCGAAGGTGTCCGAGCTGGAGGAGGCTATTCAGTCAGGTGACATCTTCATTAATAAGGGTAGTCGTCTTAGGGTGTCCCTCAGGGCCAACTACTTATTGAGTAGGTTAGCTCGTTGTGGTCTGGATTGCCCCGACCTGGTGGATATTCGTGGTAGGCTAGTGAAGATCATCGCTAGGGCTGAACCCAGTAGTGATTCTGAATCCGAAGGTTCGGATGATGATGGTGATGATCCTTCGGGTCGTGACCAGGTGGAATATACTTCACCAGTAGTGAGAGAGGACCGCTCGGTGCGAGCTAGTTCAAGTAGGAATAGTTCTACATGTAACATAGTGTATAAAGAACGTCCCCTTAACTTATGTTCATTTAACTTAAAATATGATGGTTCTACTTGTGTACGTGTGTTTTTAGAGAGATTAGAGGAACTTAGATGTGCTCGGGAGGTTACTAAGCCTAGACTCCTTATGGCTTTCTCCGACCTGTTGGATGGACCGGCTTTGTCTTGGTTCCGTACAAACAAAGCTAACTTCATCTCATATGAGGATCTTATTAGTGAGCTTAGAGATACCTTCGATATTCCTGATTATGATTACCGCCTCAGGAACGAGATAAGACAGCGTACACAAGCCCGCTCTGAGTCCTTGGTTAACTATATATGTACAATGCAAGCCATGTTCTCAAGGTTGTCATGTAAGATGCCCAGTGAGGAACAGCTGGACATTCTCATGCACAACATTAGACCTGACTACATGAAGGAACTGGCCTTGCATGATGTCAACTCTGTAGATGACTTGAGACGTTTGGGTAAGCGCTTGGAGCTTGCGCGTACTAGGGCAGACGCTTTCCATGAGCCTGCTCTTGACAAGTTTGAGATTACATCTGACTTACACCAGCTTAAGAACAAAGGTGTACAAAAGCCCGCTAAGCAGGTGTCTGCAGTGGAGACGCCGGTTACCCCCCACGATCGCAAATGCTTTCGTTGCGGCGGGGGCGGTCACACTGCATACAGCTGCACACAGTCAAGGGAGCTGGTGTGTTTCCGGTGTGGTCTCAAAGGAGTCAAGACCCCAGACTGCTCACACTGTACTAGCAAGTCAAAAAACGCGTAGGCCAGGGCCTTATTAGGAACTCTGTGCATCACTCTGTATCTGAGTCTATTTCTGATAAGGTCCTGTTTCCTAAACGGGATAGTGACATTAGACCGTATCTAGTTGTTAAGGTTTTAAATTTAAATGTCTTAGGCCTTCTAGATTCCGGTGCCTCCTGCTCTATACTAGGTAAGGGAGCGCACCGCATCTTCTTGGAACTGGGTTTTGATCTTGTGAGTATCAATCCTACTTTTCGTATTACAACTGCAGACAGCACTCACTTGCAATGTCTGGGTTGTATCTCTTTGCCAATTGAGTACAATTCGGTTATCCGAGTTGTCAAGTTCTATGTTGTCCCAGGTATAACCACCTCCATGATATTTGGAGTGGATTTCTGGCAACAATTTAAGTTAAGTGATAAGTTAATTTTACAAAATATTAGTCTTGATAGCTTTAGTGATAATAATCCTATAGAGTCTGTGTCCCTTAACGGTGGCCTCGAGGATTACGACAACCTGACAACTAAACAAAGGTGTGTAATCAACGAGGTCATTGAAAAGTTCGACTCGTTGAACACTGATAAGGTGGGTTTAGGTCGGACCTCACTTGTGCACCATGTCATTGACACTGGTGACAGCAAGCCGATCAAGCAGCGTTATTATCCGCTCTCTCCCCTTAAGCAGAAGGCCCTGGAAGCCGAGCTGGACCGAATGCTGGAGATGGGAGTAGTGTCCCCGTCTCAGTCCGCCTGGAACTCTCCAGTGGTCATGGTGGAGAAGGCGAACGGCGACCTCAGATTGTGCTTGGACTCTCGCAAGCTGAACTCTGTGTCTAAGAGTGACGCCTACCCCTTACCCTATATCAATCAAATCTTAGACCATCTTAATAATGCTAAGTATTTAACCTCTGTAGATCTGAGTGCGGCCTACTGGCAGATTCCATTCGACTCACTCCAGTCTGCTGAGAAGACTGCTTTTACGGTTCCCCGGAGAGGATTGTTCCATTACAATTCCATGTGCTTCGGTCTTGTCGGTGCCAGTGCCACGATGCAACGCCTCATGGACCGTCTGTTTGGTCCCGAGTTCGACAACAAGGTATTTGCGTTTCAGGATGACATAGTCTGTGTGTCCAGCACCTTTGAGGAGCATGTAGAGCTCTTACATAGAGTCTATCAGCAACTCAAGGATGCTGGCCTAACTATTAATATGAAAAAATCCCACTTTTGTCGGAGTGAACTCAAATACCTGGGGTATTATGTGGACAAACATGGCTTACGGACAGACCCGGGTAAAGTTGAGGTTATCCTCAACTATCCCACCCCTTCTAACCCTAAGGAGGTTAAGAGATTTCTGGGAATGGCCGGCTGGTATCGTCGCTTTGTTAACAACTTCTCGAAGATTAGTAAACCTCTGTGCAAACTCACTTCTACGAACCTTAAGTTCGAATGGACCCCTGAGGCTGAACAGTCCTTTAACCTGCTAAAGTCAGCCTTGGTTTCTGCCCCTATATTAAAAATGCCTAACTTTGAGATGCCCTTCCGCATTCTTAGTGACGCGTCAGCTTACTCAGTTGCTGCTGTACTGACACAAACTCACGATGGTGTTGAGCACCCTATCGCCTACTGTAGCCGTTCTCTCAACAAGAACGAGGTGAACTACAGCACAACTGAGCGAGAACTTCTGGCCGTGATTTTCGCTTTGGAACAATTTCGACAGTACGTCGAAGGCCAAAAATGTACGGTCGTCACGGATCATTCATCTCTTCTGTGGTTCCATAAGCTAAAAAATCCCACGGGTCGTCTAGCACGTTGGAGCATGAGGCTCAGTCAATTCGATTTTGACATAGAGCATCGAAAAGGTAAAGACCACGTTGTACCTGATGCTCTGTCTCGTATCAAAATTGATTCCCTCGATGCAGTACCCACTAAAGACCCGTGGTATGACCACACCATGAATAGTGTTCGGAAGAACCCTAGGAAGTCACCAAATTATGACATTCGTGACAACCTTCTATATAGGTTAACTAAAAATAAATATTCTTTGACTTCAGACTTTGACTGGAAGCTGGTGGTACCTCAGGAGGATCGCTTGCCCCTGCTCTCTAAGTACCACGATGACACACTTAGTGCCCATGGTGGCGTTTGGAAGACGCATAAAAGGTTAGCCCTAAATTATTACTGGCCCAAGATGTACGAGGACGTCAAAGAGTATGTTGGGAATTGCGAAACATGCAAGCAGTACAAACCCGTAAATACGTCTCGTCCCGGCCTAATGGGTAGCCCGAAGCGGGTTTCGAAGCCATTCGAAGCTATCTCTGTCGATCTGCTTGGTCCCTTTCCCACTTCGAGCAATAGAAACGTACACCTGATCGTGGTCTCCGACTACTTTAGCAAATACGTCATGTTGTGCCCTGTTCGGGTTGCCACAGGCGCTGTAGTCGCGAGGTTCATAGAGAAGAGTGTGTTTCTCGTGCACGGAGTCTGCAAGACTATTTACATGGATAATGGCCCTCAGTTTGTGAGTAAGCCATTTAAGGATCTGTTGGCTAAATACAATGTACCTAATATATATTATAACCCTAGGTATCATGCCCAAACTAATCAGGCGGAACGAGCTATTCGCAATGTGGTTCAAGCGATCTCATGCTATGTGAAGTCACAACACAAGTCTTGGGATCAGTTCTTGGTTGAGATACAGTGTGCTTTAAACACTGCAGTTAACGAAGCAACTCGTTTCACCCCTTACTTTTTGGTACATGGTAGGGAATTTATTGGGGATGGAGTGCTGTACAGGCAGACAGATATCGCGTGCCATCCTACTTCAGTCTCTGTAGACGATCCATCAGCCTTCGGTGTCAAGCTGAGAGAAATACAACGCATTTACGACCAGGTGAGGAAACATTTGAACGTTGCCCACCAGCGTAATGAAAAGTATTACAACCTCAGAAAAAGGCATGTAGAGCTGAAAGTGGGACAGATAGTTTACAAACGCACGTTCTACCTGTCCAACAAGGCCAAGAATTTTACTGCTAAGCTAGCTCCTAAGTTCCTTAAATGTGTGGTGACTGCTAAACGATCCCCTTTAGTATATAGGCTGTCAGATCTGGACGGTAAGGATCTTGGGGAGTACCATATCAAGGACATCCTGAAGTATCAGGAGGAGCAGTCTCCAATACCTAACGTAACTACATAGCACTGTTTCTCTAGTTTATTAAACCAGTGCTATGTGATCATTATGTAAGACTATTTTAATCTTTTGTTTGTATTTCTATATGTGTACGTGACTTTAAATTGTCACGTTGTAGTTTCTTCTATGCACCGCACCGAGCGTTTTTCTCTCATTCGCTTCTTAGTACTCTACATTATCCTGAGAGCTTGGGTAGTGTTAGGGTATCGGCAGTGAGTAAAGGGAGCATTCGTTTTCTATGAAGGGCATTAGACTCTAGTTACTTAGCCTAACCGTTACACGAGTCAGTGTCTAGTTAGGTACATAGGAGGATCTTTCTTTGGTATTGTAATGGTCGTAGTCAGCTGGTGTTTGAAGGACCTAGCTGGTTGTCTTTGTTTATTAGTCAGTACTTTTCTGTTTTCTTTATTGTGTATTTCCAGCGTGTCATATCCGCAGGAAATACTATTAAAGGGGGGGTGGTTGTAGCATTTATTTTCTATAGATGCAGTATTTAGGATGTGAAAGCAGCCTTATCGAGTTATCTTTTTTTAATCGGTTGTCAGTGGTGACATTTCTGCTGTCAGAATGACAGGATGTCATAAGTTCGAGGACGAAGCGTTTCGCATTTAAAGGAACGAGGTTTGTTAAGATTTTTCGTGAAAGACAGGACTTTTGACCGAGACCTGCTTTGGGGTAGTTGGAGGTCCTTTGGCTTTTGCTCTGAGACTGTGCCGCGAATCAGTTTTTCGCTCAAGCGCGATTATTTGTTACCTCGCGTGGCCTAACGGGCTGTGATTGGGTTGCTGCATTGCATCTTGCTACATTTTACCCAGAAAACTGGTGAGTCACTTCTTCTTTTGCAAAGCGGGTCGATTGTCGTCTGTCGCGCAGCCAAGATCTTAATTTGTCGTTTCTTTCATGACAGGGTTTTTTACTACGGGGCTAGTTGCCGGATGAGATATTTGGTGCCGCACCTATAAGTTAGTGGGCTGCACGTGGTACGACAACGTGGAAGTGCGGACTACACGTGCTTCTCATGTGAGAGGTATTCTGCCGTCATCACCTGGCAGTAACAACAGGCAGTCACTCTCACTCAGCTCACTCTGCAGGCCAGTAAATCCACTACTTATGTGTAGCCTAGTAGTATTAATACCTGAGCCCTCACTTTACTTCTGTGTACCTGTGATATTTGTGTCTATCAGTGAATAAGCTCTCTGTGTGTCTCTGTGTATCTCTGTGTACTTAGTAAATATATGTGTGTACACCCTATTGTCTGTTTTCGTGAGAGCCCTAGCCTACCCTTGCACACAGACTGGAAACTTAGAAATAAGGCGCCCTGGGATAGAGTTCTCTGCATAGCTACCTCGCGCTAGTTGGTGAGTAACACTGATCATCTTAGTGTTACAAAGTACGGACATGAACTCGATGTAATGGTTAATCTACTTAAAAGAAATAATATACTCACTTCATTCTCCTAAGAGGTAAAAATTGAGATGGTGGTGACTTCCTGTTGTTGAAATTCTTTAAGCCCATAAGGCCTTTGACTTTACTTACTGCTAGTTGGTGACTTAACACAACTTCCTAATCACGGAAATGTTCCTAAATGTACCTACGTTTCCGTTTCCGTGAGAAGTGGAAGTATAGTATGACGCTGCCTACCCCTTAATAATAAATAAATAATAAATAATAATTTTATTTGCTAGAAAGGTGGTACAATATGATATTAGTTATATTGATTTTCATGAGCTACACCAATCACCATTATACATAATGGTATTCAAATTGTAGATATGTATCTACCAGTACGAGTACAATTATGTTGAGTCAGCTATACAATGTCAAGATTTAGATATTAATTATTATATAAAATTCGATTCATTAAATTTTTCAATTATAGTCACTAGAATTAGGGTTATACAAGTCATATTTTTTACCATAACCATACATTTTACCCCTACTGGGGTAGAGGCTATATAATAATCTACATGAATAAGTGGATTACACGGGTTCAGTTGGGTTCGTAGTGTGGCACAATACCACAGGGCGGAAACTCCATACAAGTGATTCGTTTTCAATTCTGTCACCTACACTATACAAGAAGCCGTGAGATCGTTCTCACCCGACTGCCCCTCTCTAATACGTTTTTTTTTTTTTTTTATACCACTAAGGTGGCAGACAAGCATACGGCCCACCAGAAGGACCGGTGGTCACCGCAGCCTATGAACGTTTGCAACACCAGAGGCGCCACACTCGCGCTGCCGAACCTGTAAAAACCTTCTTATACCCCTTTTGAAGAACCCCATACTGTAGGTGTTTGGGAAAACCGAGGCAGGGAGATCATTCCACAACCTAAGCGTTCGCGGAAGAAAACCCCTATCGGATCTAACCGTGCTGGAACGCTCCGGACGCAGAGTGTGAGGATGAACTCCCTGTCTGTGGCGAGCGGTGCGGTGATAGAACGTAGCCGTGGGCATCATATCAAACAATTCCTCAGAGCACACACCATTGTACAGTCGGTAGAACACGCATAAGGAGGCAAAGTCTCTCCTGTCGCGAAGAGGTTCCACACCACTTGTAAGTATAGGATCGTTGACAACTCTTACAGCACGTCTTTGCACCGAGTCAAATGGACGAAGCTGATATTCAGGTGCCCCCGCCCAAAGGTGACAGCAACGCCCAGGATCCCTATACTTTTGGAGATGGAAAGAGATGTGCCCTGAAATTGCGGCGCTACAGTAATTGGGGCTTTCTTACCGGTGAAAAAACACGCTTGTGTCTTGGAAGGGTTGAACTGGACAAGATTTTGTCCAACCCAATCGGACACTCCAGTAAGAGTAGCCTCGATTTCAGACACAAGCTGTTCACGATTTTCCTTCACTCTGTCTCGAGAGATACCGGGGCGGCCCGTGTAACAAGTGTCCCCCGTACTGTCGTCCGCATAACAATGAATGCCGTCAATAGACAACATGTCATTGATATGCAGCAGAAACAGAGTAGGGGACAACACTGAGCCTTGCGGTACTCCAGCGTTTATGGCCATGCAGTCTGAACAGCTGCCGTCAACGACGGCCCTGATGCTTCTACCGGCCAGGAAGCTGGACACCCATCCGCATAATCTGTCGGGCAGTCCATATGAGGGCAATTTCGTAAGAAGACCACGGTGCCAGACCCGGTCAAAGGCCTTAGAGATGTCGAGGCTCACTGCTAGAGCCTAGCCCTTACTCTCGATAGCCGTCGCCCATCGGTGTGTGAGGCACACCAGAAGATCGCCCGTCGAGCGACCGTGACGGAAACCGTACTGCCGGTCACTGAGCAGGTCGTGTTCCTCTAGGTACCTCAGGAGCTGTGTATTAATTACACGCTCCATCACCTTGGATAAAAGGGAGGTGACGGCTATAGGCCTGTAGTTGGCCGGGTCGGTCCTGTCACCCTTCTTGGGCACAGGATGCACATACGCGATCTTCCACGACGCCCGGATTTGTTGCTTGGAATATGAAAGCGTGAAAAGACGTGTAAGTACCGGACACAACTCTGGACCACACTGCTTCAGTACTACCGCGGGTATACCATCCGGCCCACTCGACTTATGAACGTCCAGGGATCGAAGCTCACGTCGGACATTCCGCTGTGTAAATTTTACTTCCGGCATGGAAGTTCCACACCACGGAATATCCGGCGGCAAAGCACCCACGTCGCTCATGGTCGAGTTAGAGGCAAAAGAAAACCCAAAAGGTCGGCTTTCTCCTTAGCGCTCTGGGCCAAATTACCGTCGGGTTTAAGTAAAGGTGGTAAACCTGACCGACAGAAATTTCCCTCGGCAGCTTTGGCAAGCGACCAGAATTCGCGACTCCCTGAAGGGTAGCCTGCTAGCCGTTCACCAATTCTGCCGACGAAATCGAACTTAGCCCTGACAATTGCTCTTTTGCTGGCCCTCGAGGCGGCATTTAGTTACGTTTACGTTGTCATTTTTGTTTTATTTCAAACTTTAGATAGATGATCCACGTGACCTAGTGACGTAGTTTAATGCGACAGAGTCACAAACTACATACAAAATCTCGACATAAGCCCCTCTGCACTCTATTTTATAGAAAGGGGCTAAAACACGCAATGTGAATGACCAATAAGGCTATGCAAATGTTTCCTTAAAACACCCGCCGACTATAATGACAGCTTCGGCGGAACTGGCGGGGTGGCGACGCTTGGTCAGTGGGGGGCAGGGAGTTTTCTATCTGTAGTATGTAATACTATTATTATCTTTGACAATACACAGGCAAACTGTGTGTCACTAGTTACACAATATTTAGGCAACCAGATTAATATAACAGTAAATTCACATAAAATTCACATAAAACCACTCAAATAGAAACACATGTTGCAATCAGCTGTGTACATAAAGCACTTCGCTTTATACGAAACCCTAAATGTAGGTCAAAGTGGAAAGCATAGCCGCATATTCTCGACCGTACGACTGAAAAGTTTAGAAGAAAATTTACTCGTGAGAAGTACAGTTAAGGTCTTGTTATTGTAAAGATATCAGGAAATACATTTGATCAGAATAATATTAGAATTTTTCGTGGAAGGCAATCTCTTACAGGCAACTAGTAAATTTGATAAATCATATAAAAATATTGGTATATTTTACACAAAGTCATCATATCCCCAAAGCTTATTTAATGCGGTCTAAACTACTTATTAACGTACTGATATACTTTGACACACATACATGTTTTATAAAAAACTCCAAAACAACTATTTTTTAATCACACCATTAGTATTAGTTACGATCTGGATTTTTTAGCTAAGACCTCAAAATTGCATAACAATACTTTCTACTCGTCGAATTTCGAAATCCAACGGGTTTCGTGTTACTCCAATTATTGTGCCCTCTTCAAAATTACATAGGCAATTACGACAAAATTTTAGCAGAAATCAACAGAACGAACACAGTATATAAACAAGCCCGATATTTGGATCGACGCGAGGCACACGGAGCTGAAAGCAAACACCGTTACCGTTAGAACTACGAAGTGCAAATAACGTCAGTGATTTGTATGCAGCATAGCGTTTGTACTTTATAACTGTGTATTTGTTTTACTTCGATGAGGAATAGTTTCTATAAACACGTCTTGCTTGGTTTCTTCAACTCAACCCTATCTAATTCTATTAATTGTGAGGAGTGATTTTTATTATCGTCTAATCAGCACTTCTGGTAAAATACTGGTGTGTAATTTAACGCTGCCCAGCCCCTTAAGCATATGGACTTGATTGGATTGTCAATTGCATAAAGCTCTGCATAGTGAATTACAATCGAATTTAGAGATTCAACTGGTTACTGAAAAGTCAACTTCAAAATTACAATGCAAATGACGTCAGCAATTTGTTTGCAGCATAGCGTTTGGTTTGTACCTTGTGTGTTTTTGTTATACTTTGACGAAGAATAGTTTCTGTACACACGCTTTTCTAGTTTCTTGATCTTAATTTTATTAGCTGTAAAGAACAGCCATGATTGGGTTTCTTAGCTTTGGTAATGTGTCCGTACTGCTTTTTTTTACGTGTGAAAATCCAACATATCCATGTTGGATTTTCACACGTAAAAATAGCCTCCTACCGACTAAAACCACACGATGCCTTACAAATGTCTACGGCCGGGAGTCCCAGGGCTCTCGGCAGACTTTGGCGAACACTTCGACCTCGCTTATGGGGTTCGAGTGCTATTCCGCGTCTGGGGAGTTGCTTCGGGTGTTAACCCGCTACTTGGGGAAGGGGGGGGGGGGGGGGGGGGAGTTGGGTACTGTCCCACCACTATCACCACTATGAGGGGCAAAGAGATATTCTCCATCGTCTTGGCCTGCTTCTGTAAAAACGGCGAGCAGCCAGCTCACCGTTCTCAGGACCCCGGTCATGGAGGTCGGTAGTCTTGGGCATAATGCAGCCTGCAATGACTCCGCCGCCGATCGCGGAACTCGGGAGGTAGATTTCTCTCCCAGTCTCTCCCCGCCACCTCTTTTGCATTACACATAACCTATGTGCTAAATGCAACAATGAAACGGCCTTATACGCTCTCACGCTTTAACCTCTTGAACTGATTCTGTAAAATTTGGAAAATTAAAATTGTATTGAGTTTTGAAATAATATAGACATGTTTTTAACAACCGAACAATTTTCAGTGAGAAATGGCTTCTATATTATTATCCAGGCTTATTCCGTTTAGCTATTAGAGTGTGATCGAAGAACTAACATTCAAACATCTTTAACATTTATTATATCAGCAGCACAGAACACTTTTATCCTACGGAAAGAAGTACAACTCCATACAAAAAAAATGCCAACACGGAGCACGCTAGCGCCTCCATTTAATGCCCAGGAACTAATACATTTGGCGCGAGTTTTAAACGTGCTATTACAGAATCCTTATGAAGCTTTCGAATGATCAGAAGAATGATCTTACTCAAAATCATAAAAATTGACCATTTTTATGATTTTGAGTAAGACCATTCTTCTGATCATTCGCACCTTGATTTCGAAACCGTTACTAAACGAAATTTTTACGAAATTGAGTTAATAACGCCATCTTTTTTAAATCGTCAGGAACTACCGAATGAATTTGACAGTTTATTTAATACCTCAATATTACGGTAGATAGCTCTAAACTAAAACGTTACTAAACGAAAATTTTAAACAAACGCTAATGACATAACCGTTATTAAACCAGTTGTCACCGGTCATTTGAGGAGTCGACGTACAAGTTTATAATAAAAGTGTAACTATTGATGTAAGAACGGTTGACTTTCTCGTTAAGCTATATTATTACTTATTTTTATTCTATAAAGTGTGTTTTTTTGTTTAGTCACAGTTTTTAACTTAAAATGTGTATTTTATTTTTTTCAAATTTAAAACTAAAACCGTTACCTTTTGTATAATCCTTATAATAAAGATTCTAGATAAAAGTATGACATAAATATATAGTTTCAAATTGTGATTTTTTGTTTAGTATAGTTCTTAACTAACTTGATTCTCATGTTTACGGTTAGGATTATTACAATAAGTATATAAACAGTGGTAGTATTATTACAATAAGTATACAAATACTAAGTATAAAACAAATACAAAAGATTTATAGATGACTGTTTAGTTTCATATTGTGTTATTTTATTTTTACTTAGCTAGAGCCCTCGGAAGGCCACCACTGCGGCCTCGCCCAAGGGGCGGTTCGGATGCTATCCCGCGTCTTTGGGGGGTTTCGGGTGTGATCCCGCTTCTAAGAAGCGGTGTGCGGGAATCCCTCACGTCACGCTGCCGTCATGGGCCTGCTTCTGTTAGGACCGGGAGTAGCCCTCTCACCGTCCTCAGGCCCCAAGTCATGGAGGCCGATAGTCTTCGGTGAAGACACGACGACGGCGCGGCGCCCAGGCCGCCGACTGCGGAACTCGAGTGGGAGAGTTCTCTCGCGTTCCCGCCCCGCTGCCTCTTTTACGAGCATGACCTGCTCGCAGAAAGAGGCGGCGCAATCCCACTTACTCCCGCTGAAGATCATGGCTCGCATTATGGTCTTGAGTGAGAGATTGTCCACGTCTAGACCCACTACGAGGACCTGGTGCTGTTGCGCCCACGCAGTGCTGACACTCGGCTGTGGTTTCCTGGTGTCTTCCCCACCGATACATACCGAAACTACCGTACCCGGCAAGCATCTGTGACAACCAGTAGGAGTAGCAGTAGAGCACCGTGTCTCCTCTCTAGCCAGTTCTTCCATGATTGTCTGACGGCCGCAATTGTGGCGAATTCGCCCTTTGGTTGCTCAAGTCGCACCTTCCATGTCTCTACGGTTTCCTGGTGGAGCTGGGACCGTTGGGGCTTGGTTTCTCGAGACGCAGGCCTATGGCTCCACTCCAGCGCCTCCTTGCGCCATCTAAATAGTGACGCAAGGGCTCTCGCTTCCAGGTCCCATGGAGGGGTTCCGGCTAGGAGACATGCCGCTTCACCGGAGATCGTGCGGTATCCCCTTATCACCCTGACGGCCATCGCCCTCTGCGGGCTCAGCAAACTAGCCACGTTGCTGACCGTCAGGGTCTCCGCCCATCCGGGGGCTCCTAGGGCCATACTTCGCATGATCCCCAGGTACAGTCTCCTTGTAGGGAGCGTAGGGTCCCCTGATGTTGGGCATCAATGCCCCCATCAGTTTTGGGACCAAACTTCGGAAGTGATGTTTGATTTTCCACCGGCCATCGAGTACGAGCCCCAGATACTTCAAAGAGGACTCGATGCTGATGCTGACGCCCCCTACCTGTAGGCTGGATCCCGCAGGTGGTCCCATCTGAATAAGAATTAGTTTTCTGTTGATATTATTATTCAAAATAAGTAAATACGGTGACTGTAAGCTTCAATTAAATGATAATTATTAAAAGAAGAATAAAGAGTTATTTGCCATTTATAATTGTACTTCATACGTTCGTTTAATAAATAGTGATTTTAACTATTACCTTTTATTTTATCCGTGTCTTTAAATATATTTCACACTCATTATTCTATCATTTAAAATAGCTAGAATTTTATTTTTTACATAGTAACATTCAATTCATACTAACATTACAATATTCAATAATAATTGAAAAAAGAGTTATTGCAAAAGTGTTACTATAAAAATTAAAATTATTATAAATCAGTAATTATTTAAATTATCTAATTATGTGCCTTCACATCTTGAAAAGGAACTAATAATTTAATAAGTAATCTAAGACATACCTCATAAAAGTTCATAAGTTTTTCATTATGAGGTATTTAGTAGGTCAAAAATCTTAAATTGCTTCTCCTGTAAAATTTAGTTATTTTGTTTAGTAACGGTTTCGAAATGAAGGTGCGATTGTCAAAGGTCGTACTTCTTACTAATATTATAAATGCGAAAGTCTATGAGTGTGGATGTTTTTTACTCTTTCACGCTCAAATGACTGAACGGATCTGGCTGAAATTTGGTACAGAGATACATTAGACGGCGCGGGCGAAGCTGCGGGCATCAGCTAGTATGTTTATAAAAGAAAATACATATTTCAAGGTCAATAAAAACATATATTTCAATATCAGTAAAGTTTAATGAATACTTAATGCGAAAGTAACTCTGTCTGTTACGCTTTACATCCTAAACAACTGAACGGATTTTGATGAAATTAAACATTTTGCAGTATATTTATTTTCCGCTTCAGCGCCTTTTTTGATGCTTCTTCTGTGTACTGCCTATTCTGCAAAACACAATACCTTTTTAAGCATATATTTATGGTGGACATAATTATGAAAATTTTATTGTCATTATAATGTTCAGCCAGTTAGTTTTCTTGAGATATTCTTTAGTTGACTTTGTAATAGTAGGGCAAATGATCCAGATATGTTCTTGTTCATTAAATTTTGAACATTTTCATTTGCTAGTATTTTAGGTAAAATTTGATGATTCTTACTTCTTTTCCTTAATCTCATAATCTCTCTCAAATTTTTTCTACACCTTAAATATAGTTTCCGTTTTCTTGGGGTTAATTCTGCAGATCTCTTTAAATCCAGTTCCCTTAAAATTCCTCTGCCAGTCTGTGGTACCTGGAAATGATAAAATGCATTTATTAAAACCTGCAGGAATTTGAGTATGGCTTGAATCCCTGAATTTAGATTCTGATACAATATCCCTGTTTTAATAATATCACTAATACTACTAATTCTAGCAATGACGTCGTTTAACCAAACTGGTGATCAGTCCTGTATGGGGCCATTTCACCAAACTCCCATTCAACGACTGCCATAGATATTTCTATAACAACTGGACCGATGGCCTAGCATGCTCTTTGATTTGGGAAATTCATTGAGCAATCCAAGATGTTTCACAACCCTTGTAACATGTTGACACTTATTTAGATTTGTTCGTTTAGGTCTTTTATGAGTAAAAATATAGGTTTCCAATAAAAATGTGTGCAGGTAAAAAGTTATAAAGGGGAAATGAAAAGTGGTTATTCTGCAGGCTATGTCGGTAACCTTAGATCTTTGTCATATGACTTCATTTCAAATTTCAATCTTCTAAGAAAATCCAAACAAAGCTCGCTCCATAACCCGCTTGGAGTATGAATTATATATAGAGTTCTATTCTCTATATAAAACTTCTATGCCTAAAACTTTATTAAACATACCTTGCATTCAGCAGATAGAGGTGTAACGCACGGTTCATTTTGAGTAATCTGTACATTTCCTAGCAAAAATGAATCCACTTGGAGTTACACCTCTGAGTCATTGGATATGAGTTATGACAGTTTCACTTGAAGTTGAACATTCTAACCTAAAATTTAGATTGCGTTCCAGAAAGACGATCACAGGATTATAGACATACACGTTGTCTTTGTCTGGCGTATAGCGCTTTTTCATCTAGCAAAATTCGCCCAGGTGTTCGCATTTGATGCTAAGAGAGTTGACTCCCCCTGATCAGCAGGATTCACTGCGATAAAATAGTAGATACCTAGTTTGCTTTGGTCACCAAAAGCACAGCCGACAGATTTTTCTCTTTAGACTGTGCCAAAAGTTTCTATTCTCAAGACAAGTAAAAAGCACTTCCCCACCAGATTAAAAAAAAAAGCTGAATTGATCCCAAACACTATTCTGGGACTTGAATAATTTTCTTATTATTCATTTACACTCTTGCAGCCTCTAGCTGTTTATATATGTCCGATAAATAAAATAAATTGTCCAAGCCTCATGCATAAACAGGTAAATAAAATTATTCATTGGACAGGTGTCTCATGTTTTATTCCAGAGCATCTTGGTACTGTGAGCCACGAGTGAGGACCGCGATAAATCCAATACTAGGAGTAATACTTTATTAGGATTGACACCGTACCGTAATCTTATTTACAGAATAGTTTTATATCTTATCTACTAGAGGTTGCACACGTTTCCGTCCGCATAGAATTCTGGTCCCGAACACGTATGCCATGTAAATATAATGTCCAATATAATTTGACTGCCTCTTTGGTCTAGAGGTCGGGTTCAATTGCCACCGGAGACAAGAAATTGTGTGGATCCATAAATGTTCGTCTCAAAAGTCTGGATGTTTCTATGTATGATAAGTATGTATTTAAAAGTATATCAGTATTAATACGCGTGGTCTGATACCCATAACACAAGCAGGTTATTCCTAGCTTACTTTGGGATCAGATAGCGTTGTGCGAAAATGTCCGTGAATATTTATTTTTTATTTTCTTTCTTCACGGAAATCTTCTTTTTTTTCTAACGAAGGTACCCGGTCTTTTGGTAGGCTTACATGGGAATATATTGGTCCAACACGCAAAGGCCTTTTGAGACTTTTAATGTAATGAGAAATGGGACGCCCACTGCAGACAATCCACGTCCGCCTTATGAAGAAGAACGGCAATGGACTGCCTACAATGGGAAAAAATTTCATTAGTTAGCTTGAAAGACTAAACAACCTTCAGAATTTTTTCTTATAATAGGTACTTAGGGGGCAGACTCAGGGGGAGTTGGTTACCGTAGCTTTTGGACGTTTGCAACAGTAGAAGCGCTACCCATGCGCTACCGACTCGTGCGCAGGTTGTGATATAGTTGAAAATTTTCAAGCCGCACATAAGACCTTCAACTTGGCTTAACGACTGTCATTTTACTGACAATAATGGTTCAACAAACGATCAACGGGTGACCGTCAAGATACGTTTTTCACTTAAATGGCGCTGTTGGAGGGCCAGCTTCCAGCATGGGTGACGTATATGATCACAAACAACGACGGTTACAACCGACGCCTATCCTTCTGCATATCAGTGATATGCTGTACCTTCGGAGCATACATTGCTATCCAGGCGATAGCACCCTAACCAGAAGTTACTCGGTATTTTCGTAAATCTATGTACTCTGCCCATCCAGTGGCTGGGTGAACCGTTGAGGAAAGCAGTCGGTAACTTGTAGATAAACCAAATTTCCCAATAGGGTTCCGAGAATCTGGTCTATTTCGAAATCGATCAGCTTCTCGAAACGGTCGGATCGAAATCTCCCCATTCCTACGCCAGTCCTCTCTTCAGAATGCAGCTATTCCACTTCAGAACAATCTAGACATCCTCAGTATAGGCGTTAAATGCGATTTCATCAACAAAAACTATATTGTGAATTGTATTGGGCTTATTTCGTGGAAACTAAGTGAGGTCGCTCTTTACGCCACTCAAGAGGTGTCTGCTCTACAAGACGCAGAATCATCTGATGATCTTCATACCATTATCTCACTAGTTCGCTCCTATGAACAATAACTGACTAGTTTCTCATTAAGAACTTATTCAATCCAGAAGTTCCATCTTCAACTCAGGTACTATACTTCTATCAAATCTTGAAAATAAAACTGATCTTCGGTGTAATAGCGAACCCGTTTGACTGGTGAGAAATCTCTCGCCTGGAATCCCTTCTCTGGATGAAATCGGGCCGTCGATCAGGGAATAGACCCTGTACCAAATTTAATTACATTAGACCCGTCCAAACTATTTTAAATCCAAACCAAGCAAACATTTATCTTACGGAGGATTCCAAATGAAATTTTGCTTTTAAGAATTTTGTTAAAGATTTATTTAGTTAGATTTTGTGATGTGATTCATGGTTCAAGGGTTCAAGGTGGTTTTAGGTATGAGTAGGTTTATTGTCAAGGTGTCAGTGAGTACCCACATTTATTATATTAGTCAAATTAAAATAAAGATAGTACATAGATTGATCCCCATTAAATTTTTACTCAATTTAAAAGTAGTTTTTAACATTTTTGCATCTAGGCTTAAATAGTGAAGTTGGTTCAAATTTAGATGATTTTTTTTTAAATTTTTGACAGCGTTACAAACATGACTGTCATAAAACTGTTGATAGATAATTTTGTAATCGGAGACTAAAATAATCCCGTCAAGCATTTGGATTCAAAATAACAGCAAAAAATCACGATTGTTTTTTTGAGAACTCAGATATTATATTTTTCCTGATTTTGGCATTTATGTTGTAGCGGCTAAGATATACATCATTTCAGAACCTGGTGACAGACAGACAGTCTTTTTAATAGGTCAGTTTTTAAGTTTTGTGTACGAAACCCTAGAAAGATCCATAGGTACTTACAAACTTTTACGCTTATAATATTAGCAAGGTCTTCAACACAGATCTACTCGTCCCCACTTTCCTAATACCAACGTTATTTTGTTTAAACCTCCAAAACCACTGCAGTACTTAAAACCGACAGTGGCCGTACACCGGACAGCTCTAAATGGACCGTTGTCGGTCGCTATAAATCTTACACGCCCTGAATCCAACCATACATGGAGAGTCGTAATAAACACTGGTCAGGGATATTTATGGTCGGTAACTGGGTGATATGGGAATATGGCCAGTGGTGTAATGTAATGAACGTCTCTTTCATCGTATAGTGGTCGTATATTTTGGTTTGTCAGTTTATAAACTCCGTTGAGAGAGATAATTATTGCAGAGTCGGGTACATAGGAACACAATCCCCAGGGTTCTTCAGTAGGAAGGTGAAAAGGCACAGCATTGAGTTGCAGATTTTATATAGGTACTTATTTCTTATTTCATATACTTTTGATGCCGCATCGGAAAGGATTTAGAGGACGATGTAGATGATGATCTAGATATTATATATAAAAACAAGAAGCCGTGAGATCGGTCTCACCAGACTGCCCCTCTCTAGCACGTCTTCTAAAAAACCACGTGACCTATTGTTTTGAAATTTTGTATAGGTACTCTCTCAAAATGACCAGCTATTACAGTCTGCAAACTTTCAGTATTGTAAGTCACGTGGTTTTGAAGTTATGAGTTTAATGCAACAGACACACAGACTACAGACAAAATCTGGACATCTGCACTCTATTTTATTGAGAGGGGCTAAAATGGATCAGCAAAATGTATGTACCTACACGCATAACTTCACAACGACTAGACCAATTTTGTTAATTCTTTGTTTTTTGTGTTAGTTATAGCCAGGGCTATAAGGTTTTTATTTAAAAAAAAGAAAAATTATCGGGCCAGCTTGATAAGACAAAACAAAGTTCGCCGGGTCACCTAGTTTGAAATAAATATAGATAGGTAGTATTAAATTTTACAAAAAGAATCTCTCCGGCGGGGAATCGAACCCCGGTCTCCCGCGTGACAGGCGGGGATACTTACCACTATACTACCGAAGACTTGAAATTCTGTTATGAAATAACAGTAGTAGTTCTTTCATTACATTGTCAACTTTATCGCAATACTATTATGACAGCTGAATCATAGATTTAGAATTTTTGTTTATACAGCTGAATAAATAATCAAAACTAAAACATTCGTACAATGTATTGTCATGATAATAATAATTATATTATGCTCATGAAACCTTTCACCTTTAAACCGAAGCCATTGGTTAATTAAAAAGCATGCGGACCTTGATATATATGTCGTGGTATTGTAAACGAGAACATTTTTTTTATATACCACTAAGATGGTAGACAAGTATACACCCCACCTGATCACTACCGACATTTGCAAAACCAGAAAACGATCGCTCTTGATAAAATTTTATTAATTCTAAAATACTAAGTTTATAACAGTCCCGAACTCCTTGTACTAACTGTCATCATTATAACTTGCAGCTTCAGCCATTAGGGTACAAACAAAGTTTGAGCTCTATTTAAAAGTTTCGATGCCGTACCAGTTAGTGAGGCCACACTTTTGAAGTTAGACGGAACAAATAATTAAATTTGATTTTTTTCGAGATGACATTAATTTGTTTAAAGTAGCAACTATTTTTGAAGATCTTGTTCTATCTTTCATTACTTCTTAGACTAACTACGAATTACTACGTTCTCCAGTGCTATTGATTTTATTGATGCATTATTCTACAGTTGTATTTACATCAAAGCTAATTAATTCTTACTACAACAGTTAAATTACAGGGCGGAAACTCCATACAAATGATTCATTTTCAATTCTGTCACCTACACTAAAAACACGTTATGTTTTACAGTGCTTAAATGTGTGTGGGACCACTAAGGTTAAGCAAACGTTCCCTCAAAATACCTTCCAACTATAATGACAGCTGTATTGGGAGTGGGGAAGCTTGCTCAATGGGGGGCAAGGAGTTGCTTATCTGTATAAAACACTATTATATTATCTTTGGTTAAATCAACATCAAAACTAATAGAATGTTACGCCACGTCTCAAATCACTATGACTGTTGACATAAGAAGTTACGCAATTTCCGAGTGTACATCTATATAAGACAGTGCAAGTACATTAATTTGTCGGTCATTCTGCACTGTATACTGAGACTAGCCGAAGCTCTGCCCAATTTATTGTGTGTCTATACGAAGAATAAAATAATTAGCTCAGTCCTAAAGTGTTTAATTGCCCCTTCTGTTACAAGAATGAGCATTATATATTTTTAAGCCTATTACCTTTTTATTAAGCTGAGTAATGGTACTCATCTTGAATCAAATAGTATAATTTTCCACACTATAAATTTACTTTTTTGAAACTGACCTGTGGTCAACAGGTCAGTTTATTTACCACAGTAATTATCTTCTGTATCAGGCTAAGGTGTTATTGAATTCAATAAGTTCATACTATCACACAATTTTATCAAAATACCGTTCTTCAAATTCAACTAATCATGGTTACACTACAATATAGTTACTTCATATTTCAACGGAACTTCTGAAGTCTCTACTTTGTTACTGACGACGCTCCTGTATTTAATTGCTAAGAAATTGTTGTTTATACAGTTGGTTTACAGAAAGTCCATCAGGATATTTTCTTAAAATATTAGGGGTGAAAGTATGAAATTGCCGATATTACCGAAAATCTAAATTGTTTATTTTTTTAATTTTTAACAAACTTATTTATTCAAAATAGTTACCATTATTATCTATCTATACATTGCTGCTATCTAATAGGAAGGTCATTTATGCCTTTGCGATAGAACTCTAAGGATCTAGACTGCACAAAATCTGTGAAAGTATTTTGTACTGCCTCCTGGGAAGAAAACTTCTTGTCACGTAGATAATTGTCCAAATCACGAAAAAAATGGTAGTCCGTTGGAGCAAGGTCTGGCGAATACGGAGGATGACGAATGGTTTCTAAGCGCTGTTCCTGTAGGGTTAAAATGGTTTCTCGTGCTGTGTGAGGTCTCGCGTTGTCATGGAGCAGATCGGTCAAATCGTGAGGCACCCATTTTTCGTATTTTTTTATTTTATTGATTTGATGCAAATGAGTCAATATTGTGGGTAAGGTAACGTTAAACCATGCCGCTAATTCCTGGGTAGTTTGACTAGGATCGGCTTCCGCCATCTCTCTTAATTCATTGTTATTCACCTGTGTGGGCTGTCTTCCTCGTGGCTCGTTCTTCAAGTCGAAGTTTCCTTCACGAAAGCGTTTAAACCAAAATCGCACGGTGCGTTTATTAGTAGACCCCTCTCCAAACGCAACATTGATATAGCGGGCTGTTTCTGCCGCGTTACTTCCGCGTCGGAACTCGTATTAAAAAATTACTCGAATTTTCGCAGTATCTATCTTTCTTGTCTAAGTTGAATATCAAAAACAATTAAAAGTCGATATTCAAATGTTTCCCATTTTTTAAAAGAAGAACATATTAAAAACTATGTTAAAAAAGTTTCATTCGAAAACCTCAAACCACGAAGATTCCATGTCAATTCAAAGAACCTATTGCAATAAAACGGCAATTTCATACTTTAACTCCTATTATTAAACACGCTTAAAGTCATGCGCCAGTCCCTTTTTAACACGGCAATAGGCCGACTAGCGATTACGTTTACCAAAAAAAAATAAGTTGAAATGTGAGCGTCTACCTATGAATCTGCCTATCCCTTCAGGAATAAAGACGCTACTATCTGTACGTATATTATCTTAACAAAATGACCCCGCTGGTAGGTACCGTCCTTTTTTTTTTTTTTTTTTTTTAACGTGAGGGAAAATCCTCGTAGGATGCTATGCCGGACTCTTACCGACTAAAAACCTCACGTAACGCCCAACAGCCTATGGTTGAGAGCCCCGGGTAAGCCCTCAGGAAGGATGTCCCGTGACTCCCAACAGACCTACGGCCGCCAATGCGGCCTCGCCCAGGGGGTGGTTCGGGTGCAATCCCGCGTCTATGGGGGGTTTCCTGTGTGACCCCGCTTCTAAGGGGGGGGCGTGCGTGAGTGCTCACGTCACGCTGCCGTCATGGGCCTGCTTCTGTAAGGACGGTGAGCGGCCCTCTCACCGTCCCCAGACCCCGGTCATGGAGGCCGATAGTCCTCGGCGAAGACACGTCGGCGGCGCCCAGGGCGCCGACTGCGGAACTCGGGTGGGAGAATTCTCTCCCGCACCCGGCCCGCCGCCTCCTTCGCGAGCATGACCTGCTCGCAGAGTAGGTACCGTCCTATAAAGTTGGCGACTCTATGATATGCCTTTTCACGTTTAGCTTGAAGAAAAGGAAACACGGACGCAGAAAGAAACAGCCATAGACCATCGATCTATATTTACTACCATAGACATTGTTAAGACAAGCACCTAATACATCGTAACCAACACCAGAGGTCGCAAAGATCGGCAACGACCATAACCACCTACGATATATGACGTGATATTAAACCAATCGCATCAAGATATCACGTCATCGGCGACCAATCACAGCGCTTGATCTACGGCCATACTACGAAGCATAGAATTATAACGCATAGAAACCCAATACGTGCGAGCGACGTGAAGCCATTTCATGGCAGCTGATACCGGCTGCCTACATCAATCGGCGCTTTAGTACCGGGCATCTAGCGTCAGTGCAAAGAGCTCGCGTAATTTTCGTCTAAAAATGACGTATTGTGCAGTAAAAGGATGCCAAAATTCATCTGAAAATTGTTCCAAACACCTAAAGATCACATTGCATAGGTTAGTACTGCAAAATATGTTACATTTTTGTTAAAAACACCTCATTTAAAGAAACAAAAATCGTACATTTTAGTGACGTCATTTTCATAGACGGTGTTGCAAGCAATGAGAATAAAATTTTCCCACTTTTTCTCTTATTTGCTTCAATATCGGTTTTATGAACTGTTCTTGTTATAAAAATACTCTTATCGCATACATACATATGCTTACGCCTTTACTCCCGAAGGGGTAGGCAGAGGCATTATATACGCCCACATTTCACCTTTTTAGAATTTGTTCCACGTAATAGGGGGTGAGCCGTAATGCCGTGTTGAGATGACGCAGGTTGTGACTGCCTGCTGTTGAAATTTTTCAAGTCCGCCTCAAAAGGCCTTCAACTTTGCTTAATTTCTGCCATTTTACTGGCAACCGGAAACAACAGCTTAACAGCCTTCCGAAGCACAGAATCGCTCAAATAAATTTCACAAAGTGGTCACATGGATGGTCACCCATCCAAGGACTGGCCATAGTGAAAGTTGCTTACTGCAGTGATCGTTTACAGATCACTGAGTACGCGGGTCCACAAGCGCTTCATATCTGCTTAAATAATTTTATTTGCAAAATTTTGTGGGTGGGTACCACATAATTTAGTAAAATATTGTGATTAAAACAAGTTTATTAATTTAATAAGTAAGGTAAGCCTTCGGAAGGATGTCCCAGGGCTCCCGGCAGACTGAGGCAACCACCTTGGCCTCGCCTAGATGATCGGGTGCTATCCCGCCACTTGGGGAAGGGGTTAGAGTTAGTTATTATTCCACCACCATGAATGCTTCTGGAAAAACGTCGAGTAGCCAACTCGTCCTTCTCAGGCCCTCGGTCAGGGAGGCCGGTAGTAATAATATATTACTTACTACCACAGTTTGAAATACAAAATATTACTGATTTCAGAATTTGTTGGTATAGTGGCAGCAGAAATACATCATCTCGGAAAATTTCAGCTCTATGGCTATTACGGTTTCTGAGATAGAACCTCGAGATAGACAGACAGACAGCGAGACGGACGGCTTAACCTTATAAATAGGGTTCCTTATTTACACTTTGGCTACGGAACTCTTAAAGTATATATATGTCTACTAGTAAAAACTTAAACTGTTTATTATAAAGAAAGAAAGAAAGTGTTTATTCATGGCCCAATCTACATGATATTATTATACTGGTTAGTAAGTCGTTTTACGCTTAGTGTTTAATTGAGCATTATTTTAAACTACATATTAATAAAATATGGGAGACTATCTGCCTACCCCGCGAAGAGTATAGCATATAGATAAATAGAGTTAAATGTTAAATTAAATGTATACAAACAATTAAATTTTTTCCCATTTATAGGGTAAATTTTATTTCCTAGCAACATTTTCTGTAAGCTTGTGTGAGTTTCGCCGAATATAAAGACGAGTAGTTTATACCTACATTAATATTGGTTCGGCTTCGCGGGCTCGTACGTATAACTGAGCGACTCTCAGTCTATGTGTTATAAGTCTATGCTACGAAGCTTTTTTCTACTCAAAATTACCTCCGTCAAACACTCGCATCTGAACCTTTGTACTAATAAGCTATCCAGCGGCGAAGGCTGAATTTTTTCAAAAGGAAAGCCGGTGAAAAAATAATATCCAGTTGGTCACACCTGTAGTGTAGGTATTTTGCGTATTTATTAAATGGTGGCGCGCGGCGGTGTAATGCCTTTTGTGTTTTGTTTGCCACCTGTACTATACTCGTAAGATCCATGTATTTAATTCAAAACAATGTCTTACGTGCATGATAAATTGGCTTATAAAAAAGTATCATAAATTATCTACTGATGACTAAAAAGATATTCAAATTTACACTAACTGAAAAGGGCTTAACCGACCTTAGGTGTAAATAATAGACTGTATATCCTTGTACTAAAATTTTTTCTATTAAAACAATATTCACTGCTATATATCGCCGTCCCCGGGGAATAAAATGATAACTGCCAGTATCTTGATTTTAATGTTATGTCCTTTTTGAGATCTTTGAGTGTTAATACATCTACTTAATTTTTTTTGTAATTTTTTTACAGTTATTTACAGAGTTACAAAAAATTACAATAGTATTCGAAGGTTTAAGACAGGCCTAAAAGAACGGAAATAAATGGATAATATAATATTATCAAAACGTATTCTCACTTGTTATTATGACAAATAGTAATATAATTATATTCTCGTACAAAAAACATTCAACTTAATATGATAAATGCATGTTATCATTTTATTCTCGTTCAAAACCGTCCACTCGCTTCGTATAACGTCATTAAGTCAAACGACTTATGAAGTTCAGATCGATAACACATAGTTAAAACATAGAGTGGTGTACACTCCTGATCAGAGGTACACAATCATTATGAACGCGAAGGTGCATGGAAATAAATATGACCTTAAACAGATGATGCAAACAGAGTTTTATAATATGAAGGAATTTATTTATTTATTTATTTATTGTTCAAAACACCAAGGTAACATTCAACATATAAGTATTCCACCCGCTTAATCTTAGTAGGTTTTTGTGCGAGTGGGAATAATTAATACACAATAAGAACTAAATAAAAGATGATGAGGGGCAAAAGATATTATGGACTCAAATCATGGAAGTGAATGTCTCACAGTCAAATCCATAAATTTTGAGATACAAGTACAACTTTTTTTTATACCACTAGAGTGACAGACAAGCATGCGGCCTCACCAGATGTACTGGTGGTCACCGCAGCCTATGGTGACCGCACCAGAGGTGCCACAATCGCGCTGTGGACCCTGTAAAAACCTTCTAAGTCCCCTTTAGAAGAATCCCATACTATAGGCGTTTGGGAAAACCGAGGCAGGGAGGTCATTCCACAACCTAAGCGTACGCGGAAGAAAGCCTCTATTGGATCTAACCGTGCTCGAGCGCTCAGGACGTAACGTGTGAGGAAGAACACCCTGTCTGTGGCGAGCGGTGCGATGATGGAATGTAGCCGTTGGCATCATATCAAACAATTCTTTAGAGCACAAACCATTGTACAGGCGGTAGAATACACACAAAGAGGCAAAGTCTCTCCTGTCACTAAGAGGTTCCACACCACCTGCAAGTATGGGATCGTTCACAACTCTCATAGCTCGCCTTTGCACCGCGTCAAATGGACGAACTGGTATTCAGGTGCCCCCGCCCAAAGGTTACAGCAGTACTCCATATGCGGACGCACTTGCGACTTATAGAGAAGCAGTGCTTGCGCCGCAGTTAAGTACCGCTGCGAACTGCTGAGCACTTCGAGCTTCTTGGACGCCAGCTTGGCCTTGCCCTCCAAGTGACTGCAAAACTGCACGTCACTGGAGATGTCAACTGCAAGAATCCCTATACTTTCAAAGATGGTGTGAGATGTGCCCTGAAATTGCGGCGCCACAGAGAATGGGGTTTTTTTGCGGTGAATACACAAACTTGTGTCTTGGTAGGGTTGAATGGAACAAGATTTTGTCCACCTCAATTAAACACTCTGAGAGCAACCTCGACTTCAGACACAAGTTGTTCACGACTTTCTTCCACTGCAACCTGAGAGATACCGGGACGGCCCGTGTAATAAGTGTCACCCGTACTGTCGTCCGCAAAACAATGAATGCCGTCAAGAGGCAACATATCATTGATATGCAGCAGAAACAAAGTGGGGGACAACAATGAGCCTTGTGGTACTCCAGCGTTTATGGCCATACAGTCAGAACAGCTGCCGTCAACGACGGCCCTGATGCTTCTACTGGCTAAAGAGCTGGTCACCCATCCGCATAAACTCTCGGGCCGTCCATAGGAGGGCAATTATGTAAGAAGACCACGGTGCCAGACCCGGTCAAAGGCTTTCAAGATGTTGAGGCTCACTGCTAGAGCCTCGCCCTTACTCTCGATAGCCGCCGCCCAGAGGTGTGTGAGGTACACGAGAAGATCGCCCGTCGAGCGACCGTGACGGAAACCGTACTCAAGGTACCCCATGAGCTGTGTATTAATTACACGCTCCATCTTAGATAATAGGGAGGGCTATAGGCCTATAATTGGCCGGGTCGGTCCTGTCACCCTTCTTGGGCACAGGATGCACGTGCGGGAGCTTCCACGGCGCCGAGGCTTGCTTCATGGAGTATGAAAGCGTGAAAAAGCGTGTAAGTACCGGACACAACTCCGGAACACACAGCTTAAGTACCACCGCGAGAATGCCGTCTGGCCCACTCACTCGACTTATGAATATCTAGAGATTGAAGCTCCCGCCTGACGTCCCGTTGCTCGAATTTAATTTCAGGCTAAGAGATAGTAGATAAATTTATGAAAATATCGTTGCTTCTCTTTGTTATTTTGATTGTTTTGAAAGATATTGCTATGAATAAGAGTTATTATTAGTTTATCGACCAATGAAAAGGACCTAGTCGGTTAATTTTAGAATAACTTACATTAATAGCAAATTGATATGAAGGCTTTTATTGTTTTTTATTAATATTGATCGATAATTAGGACCTAGTCTGTTAATTTTAGAATTATTGCTAGGATGTTGTGTTTTTAAAACTTTTGAATAAAGCTAATATTGACGATTATCGTAATAAGTTTTATTGGAAAACTAAATTTATATCCTTTATAGAAAAATAGTTTTGCAGCATTTATGAGAATAAAATGATATTAAAGTATTATCATCATCACTCCCATCTCAAAAACCCGTAGAAGAAAATGATAAGAAACGAGTATCATATTTCTTTCTGATCACGCTGAACGGAGAATAAAATGATAATTGACATTATACAACTTTGAGGATGATTAATTTACACTAACTTTTTATTCTTTAAATATCTTAATTTTGACAGATGCTACACAAATTTGACTAAAACGGTTCAAATGAAGAAAAAATTACGTTTTTAAAAACCCAACAATCACGCATATATTTCTAGTATTTCCGGAGTAATCGTTGAAAACATGTTTTTTATTTTTCCTGAAAAGTTGTGTTTTTGCAGTTATCATTTTATTCTCCGGGGACGGCGATATGTCTGCTCAGGTAACGAAACCATACCGCGATCTAGATACTATATACAAAAAAGTGATGCCATCTAGTTACATATTTTGAACTAAAACCTGACTTGAACACTAACCATGTTTTGAAATTATTCTACTACTCTCTGCAAGCTCATACCTACCTATTTCAAATTGTCTCGATTGAAGTTAATTGAAAATAATTCATAAATTTGGGACTTAGACGCGAAATAGGTATAGGTACTTCTAATGTTTTTAATAATATGCATGTACTAGCTAATGCCCGCAGTTTCACCCGCGTAAAATTAGTTCCCGTGGGAAGTTACTCCCGGGATAAACAGTAGCCTATGTGTTATTCCAGACTATAATGGATATCTGTATCAAATTTCAGCCCGATCCGTTCAGCTGTTCGAGCCTGAAAGAGTAACAAACATCCACATTCACACTCACAAACTTTCACATTTATAATATTAGTAAGATTTCAAGTAAGTACCTATAGAGTATTAAAAACCGCGATATTTTACAATACAAAATTGAAATAAAAACATACTTCTTATCTATTTTTTCAAAAATATCTGACAAAGTGATTCTATGGAACAAAACTGCTTTATTATGTTATAAACTATTAATGAAACATTCAGCCAAAATAAAGATTATTAGGTATCCCAAGCCATTGAACTAATATCACTAGCGTATTCTGAGATACCTACTTGATAAATATAAAAAAACACTGACCTTTATTTTTTATCGAACCCGTAATACCGAAGGCCTACGTCCATCAGTGAGCATTATGTGACTCCAAAACAATAATCATGTGTACAGAAATCACAACAAAATACAGAACACAAAACACAATTTTACACACTTTCACGATGTATTTAGTACTTGAAGTAGATAATTATTTATAATTAACTAATAAACAGCACAATACTTTATAAAGTCAATTGAAGCTATGTTATGTTTTATTATTATTCACGGGAAACGCATGTGAAATGAAGTAATAACAACACATCAAATTAAAAACACACTTCGATGCAAAACGTTTCGACGTGCGTTAGGTGCATTTAAATTGGTCGAGTTTTCAAGTCAAATACGTTGTCCTTTCCTATTAATATGACTGTCTCAGGTGTAAGCCACGAACTCATGGCTTACTTTAGGCGAAAATCGACGAATCAAATCTTGAAAAAATGTGAGAGAATAGGACGCATATATACATTTGCGTAGTACTAACGAAGCAGACGCAAAATGATCAGGAAGCCGGGCTTACCGCGTGATATCAGAGATAGGGTCTTTGAACTTTGACTCGAAAATTTATTGCTATGACTTTTGTAGCAGGGGTTGAGACGAAAATGCCGACTTACCATGTAAATTTGCAAATATTTTTATATTTGAATGAGTGTTCGAGAATATATAATTGTGTTTATTAGTTATGAGTAAATATTACATGTCACTGCCCGATCTGAAAAGGGAAGCCACAAGGAATGGGCTTCTATGGACAATTCGCCACTGAGCTATACTTAATCTACTCTTTACTGTACATGAATCTATATTCAATTATATTCATTTATCAAGAAGTCTACGTTCTCAATTCTCTCCTTCAACTCGAACCCTCAAGCATCGCAGCATTACCATAATTTTGGACCTTCGTGACGGATTCACAAGGAGAGAAGAACCAGTACCTGGCTGAGATACCCAAACGCAGAAGCTGCCTTCTATACTTCGTAAAAGTATACCTACACGTGAAGATCGCATACAGACTACCCTGAGCATCCGCTACGTGATTCCAAGTCGCAGCGCAGTGGCAAGATTGGATCGTGGACGAGGGTGTCGTTGTCTGAGTCGTGTCGTGGCTGGTGGTTGCAACTGTGAGTACCCCATCTTTCTTATCCCCCCAGAATGTCTAAGCCTACGGTGGTTGAAAGTGGTAGTAACGCAGTTCTCAAAGATCTCATAAAACGCAGAGGTTCTGTCAAGGGTAGATTAACAGTTTTTAAAAATTATATTACTTCTTTAGTGCCTTTAGAAATCAATCATATCAAACGCGCAGAATTAAAGTTACGTCTACAAGGTGCTAAAAGCTTATACAAGGATTTCAATGAAATTCAGACTGAAATTGAGTCGTTGGTCTCAGAGTCTGAGGAACTAGTAGCTCGTGAATCATTCGAAAACGACTATTACGGTGTTTTAGCTCAGGCTGAGTGCATGATCGTTGAAGATGAACCTCATGTAAAGTGTAATAATTCGCATAAATCTGTAAAATTGCCTACCATTTCGCTCCCTACCTTCAACGGTAAAATATGAACAGTGGTTAGACTTCCGTGACACTTTTCTGGCTTTAGTTCATAATTCTAAAGAAATCTCAGATATACAAAAGTTCCACTATCTTAAATCTTCATTACAGGGTAGTGCAGAACTAGTTATAGATTCTATTGAATTCTCTGCCACTAACTATTCTATTGCCTGGGAAATTCTAACTAACCGCTATAACAACAATAGACTTTTGCTGCATAATCATGTTAAGTCATTGTTCAATATTCCTAGCGTTAATAAAGAATCGCCCGCCGTGATTCGTAAACTTATTGATACATTAATAAAAAATATTCGCGCATTAAACTTAATAGGTGAACCCACAGAGCACTGGGATACGCTTATTATTTATCTAGTAGTCACTAAGTTAGATACGGCCACGGAGCGCGAATGGGAGCAACATAAAAATTTATTATTTACTTCCAACGATTCATCTCACAAAATTAAATTAGAACACTTAATTAAATTCTTAAGAGACAAAGCCGACATTTTAGAAACGGTATCATTAACTCACTCAAAGCCTAGCTCCCTTCAATCATCCGATCACAAGCGGAACGTTCTAGCACACATCCTAAGGTACACTGTAACGTAGTAGCAAACAAATCTAAGTCGGCACTAAGGAATACACGCACGAAAAGCTGTGTTAAGTGTAACGAGAACCATCCGCTGTATTCATGTTCACAATTTTTAAATCTTAATTTGCACGATAAGCTACAATTTATAAACGATAACCACTTATGCGAAAACTGCTTGCATTCCGGTCATACACTGTCTGATTGTCGATACGGTCTTTGTAGGAAATGTGGCAAAAAACATAATACTGTAGTTTGACGTGAGGATTGTGATAAGAAGCGCGATGAGGTGTGCACTGTATCACTGGTGTCGAATAGTGAGGCGTCACTGGAATGCGGGCCCCGCTCGCCGCAGATAGACAAAGGGTCACAATTACATACCTATAATGCACATTCATTATTCACACATTCAAATAACCAACCTGTTCTATTGTCGACTGCAGTGGTGAGGATCGCTGATAAGAACGGCACTCATCATAACTGTCGTGCGATATTGGATAGTGGTAGCGAGCGTAGTTTTATAACACAGTCATTATTTCAAAAACTAAAATTAACTTCTTTACAGTCCACTTTACAAATAAATGGAGTTGGTAATGTTGTAACACAAACCACACAACTATGCGATATTGGGTTTGAATCTATTTGTGGCACGTTCTCAAGGCGTGTTTCCTGCTTGATCTTGCCTCAAATAACTTTAAACTTACCAACTTTCACCATTAAAAAACATAATAACACATACCTACACGCATACAGTTAGCTGATCCCGAGTTTTACAAATGTCATCACATTGACATCCCTTCAAGCTCCTTCAACCCACACAAAATTTATATCGAAAATCAATAATCGCAAGCACCTATTTCCACCACCCTAAAAATGAAAAAAGATTTCTCATTTTCCAAAAAAAAATTTATTTCTCACTTACCAGTCCAAATTTTACATTTCTGCAAACAGCAACCGGATTATTGATAAATTGTTTATTTTACTGTGTATAATAATAAATAATAATGAAAACACATTATTTATAATAAAAAACAAAACACACACGCACACACGCACTTGGTACACATGCACTCAACACAAAAAAACCTTTATTACTCTACCACCACACCATATTTTACGATTCTGTAAACACCAACCGGATTATTGATATATTGTTTATTTTACTGTGTATAATAATAAATAATAATGCAAACACATTATTTATAATAAAAACACGAAACACACACGTACTACACAAACGCACGCCAACCATGCGCAATCCACTCTCAACTTCAACTGTTCGATTTTTGTAAAAAATTCTGGCCCATTGACGTCATTTTATAAGATTCCAAAAACAAGAAAATGTTATATACTACACATGCAATCAAACTGTTCATAGAAAAGTAGGACGTAAGGAGGCTAAATTTAAGTTTAAAGTCGTCTGGGTAGGTGCGGCGACCGGTCGCCGCGCGGGGCTCAACGGAAAAGCTTGATTATTATGCGCGGCGACCAGTCGCCGCGAGGAGCTCTAAGGGTAGGAAGGTAAAATACGTCTTTCTAATGGTCCTTACCTCCAGAATACCAAACTGGGTTGGATAGTGTCCGGACCTATTTACCAAAACAATACAAGATTCTCGCATAATGTTTCTTGTAATTTTACTACTATAGAATTGCAAAATATAGATAGGCAAGTACGCATGTTTTGGGAAATAGAGGAACTATCCAACCACTATCACGGTGACACGCGCAGCTTGGAGGAGCGTCAGTGCGAAGACCATTTCATTCAAACAACGAAGCGGTTGCCAGATGAAAGGTTCTGCGTGCGCATTCCCTTCAAGCAGTCACCTGACGCTTTAGGTGAGTCTTATTCGCAAGCGGAAAAACGTTTTTTTGCGTTAGAAAGACGTTTAGAACGCAATCCCACTTACCGACAGCTATACAAAGAATTTATACACGAATACATAAAACTAGGTCATATGAGTCGCATAACATCATATGGCAACCCGCATTACTTCATGCCACATCATGGTGTATTTCGCGAGCATAGTACCACTACCAAGTTGCGAGTGGTATTCGACGCCAGCGCAGCGACATCAAGTGGTACGTCCCTCAATGACTTACAATTATTGGGGGAACCGTTGCAAGGAGATTTGATTGCTATTTTGTTAAGATTTCGTGAAAATAAATATGTCGCCAGCGCTGACGTTGAAAAAATGTACCGACAGGTACTCGTCACACCAGATCAACGAGATCTGCAACTTATATTATGGCGCGATAATCCATCGGATGAACTATCTATTTATCGTCTAAATACAATTACGTACGGAACCACCTCAGCTCCGTTTCTAAGCTGTAGGTGTTTAAAACAGTTAGCACATGACAGCCAATCCCCCTTGATTGCTAATGTCATAAAAAACGATTTTTATGTCGATGATTTGTGTTTCGGTGGGGACAACATCGAGGACTTATTATCTGGTTGTGCTGAAATCACCGACACTTTGAGGACAGGCTGTTTTCCCCTCCGTAAATGGATTTTCAACTTTGATCATGAAAATTCAATTTCCATAAGTCACACGAAACACTTTTCAATGGGTGAACACGCTAACAACAAAACACCACAGACTTACAATAAGTAGCAGACAAAGCATTAGAGATTGAAAAGTACGCCAAAACTAACACATATAAAAACCACACACACTAACGCAACTACAGGGAAGGAGTTAGCCGCCTAGTTCAATAAGATTTATTTTAATGAAATAAGAGTATCTTAAAATACCTCTTTTAAGGTTCCGTAGCCAAATGGCAAAAAACGGAACCCTTATAGATTCGTCATGTCTGTCTGTCTGTCCGTCCGAATGTCACAACCACTTTTCTCCAAAACTATAAGACCTATGCACTTGAAACTTGGTAAGTAGATGTATTCTGTGAACCGCATTAAGATTTTTAAATATAACTAGAAAAACGCAGTAAATTTTGGGGGTCCCCATACTCAGAACTGAAACGAAAAGATTTTTTTTCATCAAACCCATACGTGTGGGGTATCCATAGATAGGTCTTCAAAAATGATTTTGAGGCTAAAGCACCTTTAGAAAAAAATGATGTTACAAAACATCATTTTTTTTTAAAGGTGCTCCCTCACCGGGAGCATTCGCGCGTATTGTAATGTTACGAGTCGAGAATTACAGCCAGTGTGGGAGGTGAACCGAGCATTGCAATGCGCACCTTGTAATGATACAAGACGAGGTTACAGCAGTGAGGCAGGTGATCCGAGCATTGCAATGCGCGCCTTGTAATGATACAATGTGTAACGTTTTGATCCAACTCGGAACATCAATGCGCTTTTTTTGTTGCGGCTTTCCGGCCGCACACTGGTCCGGATTATAAATAGGTGGACATACGATCTAAGATGTCAAACGCTTTTGGGAAAAAAATTGTAGTACAAGTACGAATTTCAGGTTAATTTTGCAATCCAATATGGCCGCCGCGCCACCATTGTAAAATTTCATGTTGGATATAGTTTATGGGGTTTTTTGGTATGCTGAGTACGAATTTCAGGTTAATTTTGCAATCCAATATGGCCACCGCGCCACCGTTGTAAAATTTCATGTTGCATATCATATAGGGGGTTTTTTGGTATGCTGAGTACAAATTTTGTGATTTCGGCGCGGCCGCCATATTGGATTGCAAAATTATGATGTGATTCGTACTCAGCATACCAAAAAACCCCTTAAACAATACCCATCATGAAATTTTGTGATTTCGGCGCAGCGGCCATAATTGATTACAAAATTATCATGTGATTCGTACTCAGCATACCAAAAAACCCCTTAGACGATACCCATCATGAAATTTTGTGATTTCGGCGCGGCGGCCAAATTGGATTGCAAAATTATCATGTGTATCGTACTCAGCATACCAAAAAACCCCTTAGACGATACCCATCATGAAATTTTGTGATTTCGGCGCGGCGGCCAAATTGGATTGCAAAATTATCATGTGTATCGTACTCAGCATACCAAAAACCCCCTTTAACGATACCCATCATGAAATTTTGTGATTTCAGCGCGGCGGCCAAATTGGATTGCAAAATTATCATGTGATTCGTACTCAGCGTACCAAAATCCCCCTTAAACGATACCCATCATGAAATTTTGTGATTTCGACGCGGCGGCCATATTGGATTGCAAAATTATCTCTTAGTCTTTCTGTTCCCGGTTTCCATTTCGGAGTTTCCAGTTCTATGATCCGATTCAAAATCGCAATAAAAACCATTTCTGCTAATAGTTTTGCACCAATTTTTTAAAACCTTCTCCTGACAGAAACAAACACAACAAAAAAGAATTAGCGAAATCGGTCCAGCATTTCACGCGTGATGCCGTGACCACGGAAATCGGGCTTCATTTTTATATATTGTATACTCAATATCATCGAAGATTACAGGCATTATATTAAAATGCAATTCTGAACTAATTAAATGCTGAATCACAGTTTGCCACACTTATTTTTATGTTAGCATTAAATTTAATCTTGAAAAGAAGTGCCTGAGTTTGGCCCCTACATTAATGAGAGGTATCTAATACGTCAAACTGCAGCATCGGCAGCTTAAACCTTTCAAAAACCAGGCGGACGTCATGTTTTTTAACATGTCATGTATAGTGTTGCTATACGTGTAGAAACGAGATAGCAGCATTCACTAACCCCTTAGAGCGAGCGGAATGGAAAGACCAACGCACACAAACATAATTAATGTTTCGTCTGCTACTTATTGTACGTCTGTGCAAAACACTAGGGTTAGGCTGGCATAATAAATCGGATCAGTTGAATTTTCACACACAATTTAATATAAATGATCAATATCCAACTAAACGCATAATTTTGTCTGTAGTGTCGCAGATATTCGATCCGATCGGTGTTTTAAGCCCTACTATAGTGAGACTGCTGAGCCCGCAGAGAGTGATGGCCGTCAGGGTGATAAGAGGATACCGCACGATCTCCGGTGAGGCGGCATGTCTCCTAGCCGGGACCCCTCCATGGGACCTGGAAGCGAGAGCCCTTGCGTCACTGTTCAGATGGCGCAAGGAGGCGCTGGAGCGGGGCCAAAGGCCTGCGTCTCGAGAAATCGAGGCCCAGCGGACCCTGCTCCACCAGGAAACCGTGGAGACATGGAAGGTGCGACTTGAGCAACCAAAGGGGGGATTCGCCACAATCGCGGCCGTCAGACCGGTCATGGACGAGTGGCTGGAGAGAAGACACGGTGCTCTCTCCTACCGGTTGACACAGATGCTTGCCGGGCACGGTAGCTTCGGTAGGTATCTGTGGCGAAAACACCGGGAAACCACGGCCGAGTGTCAGCACTGCGAGGACCGCAGCGATGACACGGCGCTCCACACGCTGGTGGAGTGCACGGCGTGGGCACAACAGCGACAGGTCCTCGTAGTGGGTCTGGGCGTGGACACTCTCTCGCTTGAGGCCATGGTGCGAGCCATGCTCTCCGGCGGGAGTAAGTGGGACTGCGCCGCCTCTTTCTGCGAGCAGGTCATGCTCGCGAAGGAGGCGGCGGGCCGGGTGCGGGAGAGAACTCTCCCACCCGAGTTCCGCAGTCGGCGCCCTGGGCGCCGCCGACGTGTCTTCGCCGAGGACTATCGGCCTCCATGACCGGGGGTCTGAGGACGGTGAGAGGGCCGCTCACCGTCCTTACAGAAGCAGGCCCATGACGGCAGCGTGACGTGAGCACTCACGCACGCCCCCCCCCCTTAGAAGCGGGGTCACACCCGAAACCCCCCATAGACGCGGGATTACACCCGAACCACACCCTGGGCGAGGCCGCATTTGCGGCCGTGGGTCTGTTGGGAGTCACGGGACATCCTTCCTGAGGGCTTACCCGGGGCTCTCAACCATAGGCTGTTGGGCGTTACGTGAGGTTTTTTAGTCGGTAAGAGTCCGGCATAGCATCCTACGAGGATTTTCCCTCACGTTAAAAAAAAAAAAAAAAAAAAAAGCCCTACTATAGTGATAGCCAAAGTTTTACTACAGAGATTGTGGCTTTTACGTTTGGACTGGGACGAAAGGGTTCCTAAAGACATAGCAAAAACCTATTATGAATTTCTAAGGAACCTATCTAACCTACGTAATATAAATATTCCTAGGTATGTTTTCTGTGACAGTTCTATTCAACGAGAATTACATATTTTCACAGATGCGTCACAGGTGGCATACGGCGCGTGCGCATACGTGCGTAGTATAGATAGTGAATCAGCTGTTAAGGTTCAACTGTTATGTGCGAAGGGTAAGATCGCGCCGCTATCTCCCACAACTATACCATATATAACTATAAAGATTTAGAGAGTGTATGTGAATGGAGTCTTAATTATGGACTTCAAGTAAACCCGTCAAAGACCCAGGTTATTATCGTAGGGAGCTCTTGGATGACATCGCGTATTGACTACACTCAGTTACCCCAAGTAATTTTCAATGGTACTCCTATTGATATATGTGACACAGTGAAAAACTTGGGAATACACATCGATAACACATTGTCCTGGGATCGTCAATTGCAGGAGGTCGGGCGCAAGGTGTTTGCATCTGCAGGATCGCTGCGCAGGTTGCGTAGTTTTCTCCCCACAGCCACTAAAATTGCGATTGCACAATCTCTTTTGCTTCCAATCCTTGATTATGCAGATGTCAGTTATCTTGATCTCACACAGGAGCAATTTGACAGGCTTGAGCGTCTTCAAAATGTTTGTATTAGATTTATATTTGGCCTACGCAAATATGATCACGTATCTGAATTCAGAAAAAAGCTCGAGTGGCTCCCAATTCGCCTTCGACGGAATACTCACATATTAACTTTATTATACAGTATACTGTTCAATCCTTGTACTCCCCGATATCTCAAAGAACGTTTCACGTTCCTTCATGACACACATTCAAGGTTTTTAAGGTCATCGAAAAATTTGAGACTCGAAATGCCAAGGCACTCCACAACGTTCATGAATAAATCCTTTACTGTACAAGCGGTTCGCCTGTGGAATGCTTTGCCTGTATCTTTATGACGAGCACAGACATTGGTATCATTTAAAAGGCTGTTAAAGAATCACTTTCAGTCTAACTTAGATTAGTACTGCGTGTGTTTTTGTAAGTGTGTACTTATATTTAATGTACCTATTGGGTAGATATAACGTATCTGTTATGATGGTTGGATATTTAAACTGGTTCTTACGAAATTGTATATATTGATGTGTATTGTGTATTACATGTAGGTTTATAAGTATATTTTTATCATTGGTTTATGTTTGTAACAATAGCTTGTACACTGCCTCTTTCAGTTCCATTTTCTCTGTCCATCCAAAGGTTGCCTGGAAGAGATCGCTCTTAGCGATAAGGCCGCCCATTGTACATTTAATCTTTAAGATCTTCTTCTTAGAATAATGTTTTTCATGGTGTACAATAAAGCATATTTATTTATTTATTAATTATTTATTTATACCGCGACTAGAGTTGTGTGGAGCATTAGTGGGGGCTAGACTTTATCATAAAATTAAACAGTCACTCAGAAGTCATTTTGATAAAGTGATTTTCTGGTGTGACTCAACGATCGTATTAGGGTGGTTGCATATGTCACCTAATTTATTAAAAACGTACGTACAGAACAGGGTTTCTGAAATACATGAACTGTCGAAGGACCTCCCATGGCGACATGTCAAGGGTCGGGACAACCCAGCTGATTTGGTTTCGCGCGGCCTTCACTTAGACGCTTTGAGTGACTCATGTAAGTGGTGGGACGGTCCTGAGTTCCTTCACGACCTGGACTACGACTGTACGTACAAAGAAATGGAGTCCAATGTTAATAATTTACCGGAAGTAAAATCTAATGCTGTTAAACTTTTATTGCTCAGCCAAGTGACGACGAATTCATTTTTTCCCTTTCATAGATTCTCACAGTTCGTTCGTATGCAGCGGGCGGCCGCTTATGTACTTCGTTTTGTACATAACTTACGTAACAAAGCGTCGCGTCGGTCCGGCGCGCTGACTGCTGACAAACTGAACGAGGCTGTGTTGTTGCTCGCGCGCATTTCACAGCGAGAATCTTATCTTGAGGAATATGAGGCGTTGTTGCAGATGCACAATTACACACGAAACATAATTTAACTAAACTTAATTTATTTATCGACAATAGTAAATTAATTCGAGTGGGTGGTCGTCTATCTAATTCTTTAAATTTTAATTATGATAAGAAACATCCCATTTTGTTGTCAAACAAACATCATTTCACATTGCTACTTTTTAGACATCAACATAAAATACTGCTACATGCTGCACCACAGTTACTTCTATATTCACTTAGGGAAATGTGGTGGCCGGTGGGTGGAAGAGGCTTGGCTCGAACAGTTAATCATAACTGCATTATCTGCGCACGCCAGCGAGCTAAGATCTTAACGCCACTTATGGGTAACTTACCACCAGAACGTTTGCAACCAGGTGTTCCCTTTATGAAATGTGGAGTAGATTACGCAGGGCCCTTCTTCATATTAAATCGCATTGGTAGGGGAGCGAAAACTGTTAAATCATACTTATGCATATTCGTATGTTTTACTACGCGTGCGGTTCATCTTGAACTGGTCAGTGACCTGTCAACAGAGGCTTACCTAATGGCACTCAAACGCTTTATTTCTCGTCGTGACAAACCAACTACTATTTTCTCAGACAACGGGAGAAACTTCGTAGGGTTGATGAATCAATTTTTAAAATTTTTATTAGATTGTTCAGAGGCTATTAGAGAGTACGCGATTTCTCAAAGCATTAAATTTAAATTTCTACCACCGTATGCAAGTCATTTTGCCGGGATCTGGGAGTCTGGGGTCCGAAGCTGCAGGCATCATTTGCGGCGCGTCGTAGGCAACGCACACTTAACGTACGAGGAGTTCTATACGGTTTTGACGCAAATTGAGGCCGTATTGAACTCCCGTCCTCTCAGTCCTATGTCAACAGATCCGAACGACTTGCAGCCCCTCAGTCCAGCGCATTTTCTTGTCGGGCGGCCCCTGACTGCTCCGGTATGCGAAGACGTTCCCGAAAAGCCAATGCATCTCCTAACGAGGTATCAACGTGTGGAACGATACGCCAGCATTTTTGGAATAGATGGTCGAAGGAGTATGTTCCGAGTTGCAGACCAGATTAAAATGGAAGCAGAATGCAGATAGCCTACAAATCAACACGATGCACGCGATGGTTTTAATAAAGGACGACCACCTGCCTCCTTTGAAATGGGCACTGGGCCGCATCCTAAAAACATTTCCTGGCAAGGATGCCATCTCCAGAGTGGCTGACATCAGAACGGCGAACGGCACGGTCCGTCGAGCATTTTCGAAGATCTGTCCTCTGCCAATCAATGTGGACTAATTGGAAGACACCTCTTCCAAGGCGGGGAGTATGTTAAGACAAGCACCTAATACATCGTAACCGACACCAGAGGTCGCAAAGATCGGCAACGACCATAACCACCTACGATATATGACGTGATATTAAACCAATCGCATAAAGATATCACGTCATCGGCGACCAATCACAGCGCTTGATCTACGGCCATACTACGAAGCTTTTTTCTACTCAAAATTACCTCCGTCAAACACTCGCATCTGAACCTTTGTACTAATAAGCTATACTTAATCTACTCTTTACTGTACATGAATCTATATTCAATTATATTCATTTATCAAGAAGTCTACGTTCTCAATTCCCTCCTTCAACTCGAACCCTCAAGCATCGCAGCATTACCAGACATACAGACACAGAAGCAGAGCGTTCTAAGTTGATAAATCTCTTTGATGTTGCGATTGTTGAAGTTATGCTTGAAAGTTTATTTTTATAGCATGAAGTTCTAGATACATCTTAACAAATTACTTTGGAGCGTGGTCCGGTTGCAAACTATCCTTCAAAGCAATAATATCGACATGTTCACGTCACTAAACGTTTACCTGTAAAGACAGACAATATTAGTTCTAAATGTCTTGAGTTTTTTTTCTCCTTCTAAGGTCCTTATTAAATTGACAAATTTTTTAATGAACCATTATTCTCTGAACGTCTAAAACTTTACAGAAAAAAATTTTTCAATAAAAAATAAAACCGACTTCCAACAAATCCTGGAAAATAAAATTTACTTAGCACAAAGTAAAATGTATTTTGATTTATCAGATTTTATTCAATATCATATTGAAGTCGGCGCCAAGTAAACCCATAGGTTTATGTAGGTATTATTCATGGCACCCACTTCAATACTATGACGTTTTTTTTCATTATTTTAAGTGACGGGTGAACCGAAAAATATATCTATCTAGGTAAAAGTTTTCATCAATACAAATCAATCAAGCCCAAACACAAGGTAGCTGCTGTAAATCGTTAAGGATTATCCTCGACTGTCTTTCGGTTCCATAATCAGATCGACTCCAGATATTCATTAACCTCTCAACCGTGTTGTGCCGTATCCGTCCATACCCCACCATTTGTGTTGTCCCGTATCCGTCCCAAGAATACCGTGTGTGTCAGAATGGCGTGAATGGTGTCTGAATAGTCACAAAATAAACAAATAAATAGGCAGTAATATTTTATTTTATTTTCGGAGATTTTATATCTACAGATTATTTTTTTTTTGGTGAAAGTGAATTGTTGATGTGTATATTTTGTAAATAAAATAATTTATGTCAGAAAACTGCTTTTTATTTTGAAATACATGGAAAAATCTGAGAGTACTCCTTCATTTTCCCCATCCTAATTTTCGGCCAAATATCATAAATCCATTACACATGGGGTGTTCTCGGATTTAGTGTAGTTATTTTCGTCAGTTATCCAGCATGATGAAACAGTAAGTATTTATGTAGTACGACTCCTGTAAAAGAAATAAGGATATATTGTGTGACGTCCGGCGTGCAGCCGCCGTTCCCGCCGGTGGCGTGGGCACCGCCTATGGATACGCCGGCGTGACCACGCCACCGGCGGGATTGAGCGGTTAAGACTCTAAATTTACGCAAATAAAACGCTAATGCTCTTGAAAATAGGTTCTTTTATTGCTTGATATTGTATCTATGATCATCAATTTTACCATTCAGTAGTGCCATCGTTAAAAAAAATATATATCAGTCTAACAATTCGACAAACGCCGATTTGCAATATTTGAAATCTGTTTTTAGGAGTGATTTATTGTTGGAATCCAGAGAGTTTACTTATCAATTGATTGGAAAATTATCTAGGAATGTGTAAAAATAAAAATAACCAAATTCTGTGAACTAATTTATTGACAAAATCGTTCATGTTTTGCAACAGGTAATGTTCGGTAATATTATAAAAAACATGATTTTATAAATAAATGTTCATGAATAACATTATTCACTTATTTATCTTCCTAAAACAGTCATTGTTCATATTATGATTTATATAAATTTTCCTTGAATTTTGAGAAATTCGAAGAGCAGTCGCGCGCTCCCAGCGGCCTGTGTAACTTGCCACAGACGACGGGTACAAGTTTGTTGCCCCTTCCACATACGAGGGGTTAAATTGTAGTACATTAAAGCACTGAATTAAAAAGTTAACAAATGCACTGGTTGTCCCTACAATTTTCGGTGGTTGCCTTCGTTCTCTCCTGGATCCCATCATCAGATCCTGACCTGGTGAAAATGGGACCACCTCAGAAGTAAACCCTATTCAATAAAAAAATAAATTTTGAAATCCGTCTATAATTGACGGAAATATCGCTTGACATACATAAAAAAAAATACATACAGACGAATTGAGAACCTCCTCCTTTTTTGAAGTCGGTTAAAAATTATTCACATCTCATAGTACGATCTATGAAAAGTAATCGAATAATTTCAGGGTGATCGAACACCATCTTAAGACTCATTTGACTCATCTTAAACGCCATGTTTCATTTTGATAGTGTGCACTAGACGTTAAAAGGGTTTCCTATGATGGACGACCCTTAAGCAGTAATACAACATTAGACTTCTCCAAATACAATCTAAAATAAGCCTTATCATTAGGCAATAAAGTTCAACTATTCCGCAAATAAGTTTTGGTTTGATCCTAATATAAAACGATAACCGATTGGTTGTCATTGTCACTCATTGATGATGATCGGTTTTGTTGACATTTGGGTCAAACTGCCCGTTGCAGACGATTTTTCCGCCATTATTATGAAGGCATAATAGGGGCTCTTTGCTATTTATACCCTCACGATAATAGTTCGCGTTTACCTCTCGTTATCTGCTTATTTATAAGTAGGTAGCATGCTCTCAAAGTATGTGAGCTATTATGAGGACATCTGTAGTAACAAAACCATAAAGATAACAAAAATGATAAAGATTTTCCAATATGACTTTATTACTTTATAGGTTTCACAAATCACGGGCATTTTAATTTTAAAGTTCAATTGAAATCGTAAAAACGACCTCGGCACGACCCATTTCATACATCTGTGAGCTATTTCCACTATTATTTAGATCTACCCTTTAGCAAAATACAGCTTTTTTTTAACGTAAAGGAAAATCCTTCATGGATGCTATGCAGGACACCTACCGACTAAAAAACCTCACGTAACACCCAACAGCCTACAGTTAGGAGGACCGGGTAAGCCCTCGTAAGGATGTCCCAGGACTCCCGACAGACCTACGGCTACCACCGCGGCCTCGCCTAGGGAGTGGTTCGGGCGCGATCCCGTGTCTTTGGGGGGTTTTCGGATGTCATTCCGCTTCTTAGGGGGGGCGTGCGTGAATCCCTCACGTCACGCTGCCGTCTAGGGCCTGCTTCTGTAAGGACGGTGAGAAGCCCCCTCACCCTTCTCAGGTCTCCGGGCGAAATACAGTTTTGAATAATATTAATATAGTTAGGTCTACGGGCGAAATACAGTTTTGAATAATATTAATATAGGTGAAGTAGCATTCAATGAATGACGAAGACCTATCAAGTACCATTTTTGATATACAGGGTGGAATTTAAAGACGGTAGTTGGAGGTAAAGTACCCTTAATATTGATAATCAAGTTTTGATAAAAGGAAGCATTCCTTCATTATCAAAAGGAAGTAAGACTGCATTTAAAGGTTTTTGAAAAATCACGTGCTTTGAATCGAACCTGGGAGAGTCTTTAATAAGGAACAATTTCTTTCACAAGTTTTTTGTACAATCCTAAGCTGTGTATCAATTTAAATAATTATACAAGTTTGACTTTTAAACGACTCTCGTGATGTAGCTCTCGAAGTGGCAAGGAAATGGTTTTAGTAGTAGTTACAACCAACTTTTATTGGTACATGGTCAGCACAAGTCGTCTCGTTAATAGTTTAGGGCAACATAAGTCGCTCGTAAAGAGGAAACGGATGTAGACTCCCCTCTGTACCCTGTAATGTCTTTTACTAATTGAAAGTTCCTATTAAACCTTTTTCTTAAGAACAACGTACGTTACACAAGGCTAACTAATGTCAAGACTTGGCTATGTGCAGATATACCAAATTTCGACTTAGGTACTTTTCGTTCTTTTTTTTTCAATCATTTATTTATTTCATGAACAATCTTACAATTGTGTTTGAAGTTTCAACACAGTTTGAATAAGCTGGCTACTTATGCCGCTGCTACATAAGTGCGTGTAACGCTCACGTTAGTAATTACTGTTAATAGTAGAAGTTAATTTTAAGAGATGGCTTATTTAACGTTTCATAGGCAAGTATCCCTTAGTAAAGCATTCTCATTTCATTAACGAATATTTAAATTAATAATTATTATACTTGTAATGTATTTATTTATGTGTGTACATATTTATATATGTATTTGTGTGTAGGTATATATATTTTTTATATGTTATGTAATATATGTATACTTATTTATGTATGGTAAATGCAATAGATATGTTCATCTCAAATTGTCATATCAACTTTGAGCACCTTCCTTAACTTACTCATCTCTGCATCACCCTAAGGTTGACTAGAAAAAAAATCCTATGGCATTTAGTCCACCTTTGTACAATTTTTGTGCATAAAGTTATAAATCTTTACTAATATTATAAAGCTGAAGAGTTTGTTTGTTTGTATGGTTGAACGCTAGGATCTCAGGAACTACTGGTTGGATTTCAAAAATTCTTTTACAGTTTGATAGTCCATTTATTGAGGATGGCTATAGGCTATGTAATATCACGCTAAGACAATTAGGGGCGAAGCAGCAATCAAAAATGTTTCGAAAACGGGGAATATTCTGTACCGTCTGAGAGCTTCCGAGGCAGGCTTACGCTGCGTAAATAGTTAATGATACGTAAAAATTGTGTATTGCAATATTGTTTCTCTTAAAAATTTCAAAAAAATGTCCGTATTAGCATATGTCTATCTTTTAAGGTTCGCTCACAATAACTTAATTTGTGTGTTACTTAAGGTTCGCTCACAATATTATAAAACTGAAGAGTTTGTTTGTCCTAGGATCTCAGAAACTACTGGTTGCATTTCGAAAATTATTTTACAGTTTAATAGTCCATTTATTGAGGATGGCTAATGGCGATATAAAATCACGCTAATGCGAATAGGAGCGGAGCAGCCATAAACAATGTTTCGAGAACGGGGAAAATTTCTTTCTTTTGAGAGCTATCACTGCGTACGTTGCGTAAATAGTTAAAGTTTCGTGAACATTTTGTATTACAAAAATGTTCCCCTTTAAAAGTTACAAAAAAATGTCGTCAACAGTATATGCCTATCTTTTAAGGTTTACTTACTGGTGGGGATTGGTTAAACCGCGAAGCCGAGCAAACTTGAACATTCCTTTGACCCAAGCCTCTTATGTCCTGCAAATCCTAGGAAATCCTGTAGGTAGACCTGTTGTTGACTAGCACTACTGAAGAATTTAGAAATTAAGGGACTTACCGTCACGGAGGTTTCCTTTACCTACTTGGGTGCACCCAATTCTTGAGATTCTTGACCGTAGACCAGAACTTCACAATCTCCGTATGATTTGACCGTTAGAAATACAGAACGAGGGCTAATTGACGATCACCAGCAAGTTTTCGACTTATTTTTCGCACATCAAGAGCGTCGCGAGTTCGTACATTCAACAGCGGCGGCCATAACAACTTTTTTTGTTCTACCGCGCTCCACGAGTTTATAAAGAGCGGCGCGGTTATTAGGTTTTTGAGCCTTTGCGTGGCGGGAAGATTTAAATTTGGAATAAATGAGAATTATAGTAGTGATGTCGTAACACTTACAATAACCCCTTTTAATAAGTTTTGAAGTATGAGCGACGTGACGCGACGGGAGTAAACGTGGTCTGTAGTGGTAGCCAATCAACTGAACGATAAAAACCGGCCAAGTGCGAGTCGGACACATGAGTTCCGTACCAAAAAAAGGACGCGTGGAAATAAATGCAACGGGAAACATTATATCACTTTACATATTAATACTACACCTCTCTCCTTCTCACTCTATGTGATGCAAACGAAGTTGTGCGGGTCAGCTCTGATGAATATAAGCGACACGACGGGAGTAAATGCGAAGGGAAACATTATATCACCTTCAATATTAATACTACACCTCTCTCTTTCTCGCTCATGTGACGCAAACGAAGTTGTGTGGGTCAGCTCTAATATAAATATAAGTAACGCGACGGGACTAGGCGCGACGAGAGTAAATGCGACGGGAAACATTATATTACTCAAAATATTAATACCATACCTCTCTCTTTCTAACTTTCATGTGCCGCAAACGAAGTTGCGCGGGTCAGCTAGTAAATGAATAAAACTAAAAAAATAAAAAAAATAAAAATAAAAAGAGACTTCAAACAAAACTAAAAACTGAAAAATAATAATGTACTTAGCACAAAGTTAGTATAATTCTGATTTATCAGATAACATTAAATATAATACTGTATCACCTTCAATATTAATACTACACCTCTCTCTTTCTCGCTCATGTGACGCAAACGAAGTTGTGTGGGTCAGCTCTAATATAAATATAAGTAACGCGACGGGACTAGGCGCGACGAGAGTAAATGCGATGGGAAACATTATATTACTCAAAATATTAATACCATACCTCTCTCTTTCTAACTCTCATGTGCCGCAAACGAAGTTGCGCGGGTCAGCTAGTAAATGAATAAAACTAAAAAAATAAAAAAAATAAAAATAAAAAGAGACTTCAAACAAAACTAAAAACTGAAAAATGATAATGTACTTAGCACAAAGTTAGTATAATTCTGATTTATCAGATAACATTAAATATAATACTGAAGTCGGTGCCATTAAGACTATGAGAGAGATTAATAATGCCTACATAGTTTTACTGGGCACCGATTTCTGTATTATATTTCATGACTAGCTGACCCGCGCAACTTCGTTTGCGCCACATGAGAGAGAGTATTCCCTGTTCCCGTCGCGTTGCGTTTACGCCCGTAGCGTCTCGTCGAAGCTCTCAAAAGGAATAACTTTTCCCCCGTTTTTGAAACATTTACTATTACTGCTCCGCTCCTATTCGTTGTAGCGTGATGCTATATAGCCTATGACACTCCACAATAACGAAGCTTTCTATTGGTGAAAGAATTTTTTAAATCGGTTCAGTAGATCCCGAGATTACCCCTTACAATTTAACAAACACACAAACTTTACTTCTTTATATTATTATTATTAATTATTAATTATTATTACTAGCTGACCCGCACAACTTCGTTTGCGCCACATAAGAGAGTATTACCTGTTCCCGTCGCATTTTCCCCCGTTTTTGAAACATTTACTATTACTGCTCCGCTCCTATTCGTTGTAGCGTAATGCTATATAGCCTATGACACTCCACAATAACGTAGCTTTCTATTGGTGAAAGAATTTTTAAAATCGGTTCGGTAGATCCCGAGATTACCCCTTACAATTTAACAAACACACAAACTTTACTTCTTTATAATATTAGTATAGATATATTATCTGATAAATCAGAATATACTAACTTTGTGCTAAGTAAATTTTATTCTTCAGTTTTTAGTTTTGTTTGAAGTCGGTTTCTTTTTTGTTATTTTTTTTTGTTTTCGTATTTCCCACTATCATTTGAATCGAGCTATATTTTACAAACTGTAGTAAAATAACCTCTTTTTTTCAACCGCAGGTGGCAACGAAACAACATTATACGACTACCCTTGGTTGGTGATCACAGAGTTTGAAAAAGATGGTAAACTTTTAACGGCCAGTAACGGAGCCCTTATCAGTGGAAGATATGTTGTGACTGCTGCTGTCTCAGTTACAGAACCTACCAGGATTGGGAAGCCGTGAGTATAGTTGAGGTTACATAAGAGATGATAAAATTTACTACATGTATACCTAGGAGCACAGATTATTGAGTTCTATAACCTGTCATTCTATAGCCTGTTGTTCTATAAAGCGTCATCTGTTTTTAGGTAGTTACCTAAAAACAGATGACGCCTTTCGAACAAGAACGTGAGGCCAAGAAATCATAATAGGTACTAAATCAAAAAGTGAGTACTGTGCAGACTCTAAAAGTGAATCTATCTATGTATATTAATAAAATTACACGGTTATGGCTGGGCGCTGATAGATGACTAGAGTAGTCATCTATAAGCGCCCAGCACAAACCCTTAGACCACGAAACTTGAAATTTTTAGGGCAGGCTACCCTTATATGGGAGGGAGGGAAAGGAAAGGATTTTTTTTCGCGTTACAATACTCACTTTTTGATTTAGTATTTGCTTTTTTGGGCTCTGTAGGATCCATCTAACTGTAGGGTAATTCACAGACTCGTCACGCACTTAACGGACAGACTTGCCGAACACGTGCACTCTCGCGTAATGGCGCGACTCGTATGCACTGTGTACGCTAGAGGCTGTGCTATGTCTGTAGGTACGGTAGAGGGGATGAATGACTGCATACACTACATCCCTTCCTTATTACAATTTTTAATGGTGATAACTGTTAAACAATGTACCGAGCAAAATCACCAAATACTATTATTTAACTTCACATTTTTGTGTACTTGCTCAACACAACCACTTTAGGAAATAAAAGATAAAACGGAACAGCTAATATAATTGAGCTTTCTCCCACTTCCTCGTCTTCTTATCCTGGTATTACAGCTTCCCATTCTCTTTTCACCTTATCAAATTAACGATAATTTCTCTCATGAGATTGTCCCGTTTAAATATTCTTGACAGCACAATATCTCCCAATATCAAACGTGTCCGCGGATACGGTCAGCGTTGTGTGCCGTGTGTATCCACAAATTGATAATTTCGGGGGTAGGTACATAAAACTAGCGGACTCTCCAACCTACCTGCATCCATCACCTCGGGACCACGATAGGTGTGACCCTATCGAAACGTTCACACGAAATACCATTCTGTACAAAATTATGTGTTCAACGCGTATTAGTTCAAAACAAACAATATTTTGCATTGATACTTTCCACAGTATACTGGATTGGATTAAAATTCAGCATCAATTTAGTGTTTTACATGAACTTTTTCATTCCCATTTATCCCGCACACAACCGCTTTCCATTTTCTATTTCACTTGTCTTCATCTCTGATTTTTTAAATATTTTTATTTCTATTCAAGGATATTTAATGATACTACTAAAATGAATACCTTAATAAGTATACCAGTCAGTATTGAAGGCGTTCATGACGCAAAAAGCATTTCTGAGTTTTCAGTTCCAGATGTATGGAGGCTCCTCAAGGGGCTTTGAACAGTGGTGTTTTTTTTTTTCTTGTGACAAAATTAGAGCAGTTGATTTTAGTTGTCACGCTACAACATCAACTAATTTTACTGAGAACTATTACTGGGAAAGTACTGGAGAACTAGATATCCCGTTCTTAAAAGTGAACTTGTTTTAGACAATGCTTAGATCGATTTTCATTCTATACTCTCTGCGGATGCAGCCATACTCTGTTCTAGAAGTATAGTCAACAATTATTTGAGGAGACGATATAGACAAGCATTAATGTTTCCAGATCTCAGCAGTGCCTTTGACTTTCTCCATCTAAATTTACATTTGCACTATACACAACCTTTAACACCTTTCAGCTTTGAAGAAAACAGAATGTGCGCGCGATGAGTACCGCCGACCTAATGATGCCTTTTGTATTACAATCTCTTACCTATTGTGAAGGAATTCAACTTCCTCGTTATAACAAGATCACGTGTAGCATCATTCTGAAGTTGTACGGTATTCTCTGTACGCTGTGTGGGTGCATGGATAATTTCCTTTCCAAACTTTGCATTCAGCACATCACGAGCAAAATATGAAGAGGTATTATGATATACATTTCACATCATTAGTTTAATCTCATAAAATTATTTATTTGTATTGCATTTTAAACTAATTTTATCGAATGAGATTCTATTATTTGAGATTTTAACTGTCAAACACCCGTCAATAACATAGTGTACCTCCATTCAAGTTGTAGTCGACAGCAGTTGCATCGCCCTCCGCATCGAGTTGTATAATTCAGGCATGAAATTCGAAATCACCTATTTTCTCTTTTCAATTTGATGGGTTATCACAACAATGATCACTAATGGGATGACTTTATGTAGCTAAAAACTTTTCACAACCTCTTATTTCATGAAAAATGTATTAACAAACCTACCAACTTAATGGCGGCAACCTTACAATTTAATAGCAACATCCTACGAATTTAATGGTAGCAACACTTCAATTTAAACAAATTTTATTCCAAGCAACCTACCAATTTAACGGCAGTCTCCTACCAAAATAATGGTAGCAACCTTCCAATATAATGGAACCACCTACCAATTTAATGGTAGCAACATTCCAATTTAATAGAACCACCTACCAATTTAATGGTAGCAACCTTCCAATTTAACGGAACCACCTACCAATTTAATGGCAGCAACCTTCCAATTTAATGGAATCATCTACCAATTTAATGGCAGCAACCTTCCAAATTAACAAAATCAACTTCCAATTTATTGGCAGCTACCTTCCAATTTAATGGAACCACCTACCAATTTAATGGCAGCAACCTTCCAATTTAATGGAACCACCTACCAATTTAATGGCAGCAACCTTCCAATTTAATGGAACTACCTACCAATTTAATGGCAGCAACCTTCCAATTTAATGGAACCACCTACCAATTTACTGGCAGCAACCTTCCAATTTAATGGAACTACCTACCAATTTAATGGTAGCAACCTTCCAATTTAATGGAACCACCTACCAATTCAATGACAGCAACCTTCCAATTTAATGAAACCACCTACCAATTTACTGGCAGCAACCTTTCAATTTAATGGAACCACCTACCAATTTAATGGTAGCAACCTTCCAATTTAATGGAACCACCTACCAATTTACTGGCAGCAACCTTCCAAATTAATGGAACCACCTACCAATTTAATGGTAGCAACCTTCCAATTTAATGGAACCACCTACCAATTCAATGGCAGCAACCTTCCAATTTAATGGAACCACCTACCAATTTAATGGTAGCAAACTTCCAATTTAATGGAACCACCTACCAATTTAATGGTAGCAACCTACCAATTCAATGGAACCTAGTTAATAGCGAAATCTACTTAATAGCAGAACCCACTTAATAGCTCAACCTACTTGATAGCGGAACCTACTTACTATCTGAACAAATTGATATTTAAGTAAAGATAAACTACCTTCATACAAAACAGCGTTCAGTTATTGTTAAGTTATAATTGCACGTACTTACCTATCGGTATCTAATACATTTAATCTATGAATGCAATAGAGAATACCAAACAAATAATACAGAAAAAGATAGCTATCAGTGTCGTTTTGCACACGGCAGCAAACCACAGCACGACTTGTATTGCTCGCAGTTATTAGCCGACTTAATGGAATTACAACAATTGTATGAATTTGTCTGCAACAGTTCACGCGCGCTAATGAAAGAAAGAAAGAAAGAAATAAATTTATTCTGGCACAAACAATGATCATGAGAAAATTAATAAGTAAATAATAATAATAACAAGCATGCACCCGAAAAGGAAGCCATCTCAGCCAATAGCTACATACCATTCCAAAAATTGAAAGGTATGCAGCGCTGATTTTCAGATGGCCCCTACTCGTAAGTAAGGTGACAACACGAACAATTTGAAAACATAAATTAAATAAAATAAAAATAAAAAACAGCTAATTATTAACATACACATTAACCAACTAAAAATATGCAAAACAAACTTAGCGTAAATACCAAAGTATATTATCTCTTACAATATAATAAACAATAACAATAAATTAATAATTCATTAATTAAAATATAAATAACTATTACCAATTAATCATGAACATCATAATAATAAATATCTCTTACAATATAATAAACAATAACAATAAATTAATAATTCATTATATAATATAAATAATAATTACCAATAATCATGCACATCATAATAATAAATTACAAATCATAAGAAGAAAAAAAAAACATTAAAAATTACCTACAATTCGCATCAATAAAAATAAAGCATAAATTGAACTTCAATTAATGAAATTGTACTCATTTAAACAGATATTTATTTATATTAAAATATTTAAAATGTAATAAAATGAACATAATATAACTAAATAAACACACTTATTTTTTTTTTAATTACGTTCTCACAGTTTAGCCTTATAGCCATGCCGACTGAACCAGAGAGAGACCGAGACGACATCGACACGACTGTTTTTTTTTTTTTCGTTTACTATTCGTCGCGAAACTAATTGTCAGCTGTCACTAAGCAGTCAGCTGTCACTGAGTCTGTCAAGTGTCAAGTGTCAGGCACAACCGGGACCGGCTCATCACAACGTGTTTTTATGTACTTGTAATAAAACAAATAACAAGCATTACCTACACCCAAGTTCAAACTAATTTTAATAATAATGCGATATCTACCTCTTTTTTACTATAACATCATTGACCGAACCTACCAAAATCGCCAGATACCTTCGCAGGACACCGATCAGGTACTTGCTAATCGGTATATTTCACACTATTATGTTATTTATTACCTAATTAAGAACATTTGTACCTATAGCCCCATGAAAAATAAAGACTAAGTAGATTCTCACAACTTACTTAGCCTGTTACCAAACGAACCGTATGAAAGCTGAGTACAGAGCATTCATTAACAACTAACAGTAAAGATCAGTGTGAGTAGTTTTACTTTTATGCATACATCATATTAATTTACTTACCAAATTTTATAAAACCGATGAATATTGATAATCATTAGTCTCGCCAACATCGAAATGGCAACGCCGATTTGACTGAATGTTTTCTTTTTGATTATAATGTGTACTTCATTAAAATAATCACACATATTTAGAAAACATTATTTCATATATTTAGAAAACCTAAAGCGAAAAAAGACAACTTTGCCCCGACGGGACCTGAACCCGTAACCCTTACCTAAACCAAGGCAATGCTCTATTCCTTATAGTAAAAATATTATGAAGAAGTTAGCATACTACCTAACTTCTTTAAGTATGTTACCGAATTATGTTGAATTTATTGCAAACTTATTTAGTGTGACATTTATTTATTATTGTAACAAATAATTATTATTCAAGTTAATTATCATGATAATACCTACCTGTTCAACATACTTACATGCCTTCGGGTGGAATATGACTTGTGTGTGTGAAACAATCTATTATTACTTTATTGTAACACCTTTTTGTACACATATTTGCAAAATTAAGAAATTGAATGGAATTGAATAAATCATAAATCTAATTCGAATTATTATTTTATGTTGTATTCTTACTGTGTTTCTTGGATTTCGACGTTATGCGTTATATAAAGACACGCACTTGGATTAGGAAGAAATGATTAAATATTTTTTATACCGTTTGTACCTATAGTATTCGTTTAGCCTATTGTACAGGGAAATTCATTACGTCCAAACAGAACGTAAATAGATTCTGTGCTACACCATTTCATCGCTGTTGACTTCCCAATTGAATCCCTATGATAATAATGAAATATCCACATTGAAAGGCTAACTTCTGAGTCAAATCAAACCTATATTATGGGAGTTATGATCATTCCGGACACAAGCTTGACGTCCACGCATGGACAGGACACAATGATGTTAGAAAAGCAAAACGCGCACTCAGCACCTAATCTTTACAGCTATGGTCACTGTTAGTTTAACCATTGTCCTAGTTTTCCTTTTATGTTATGTGTTATGGAGGATCAACCCTTGGTCTATACGGTATTATAAAACTATCATAACACTGCACGCAGAATGTCAAATACTGAAACGATTGAATAATTCTAGATTCGACACGCCTGCGCAGCGCAGGTCCTTAGAAGTAGTAAAAGGTGACAAACTATACACAACACAACTTACAACTTTCCATACAGAACGTCTTGCCAGTACGGTAAACTCGGGATATTCTATTCCTTCTTTTTTATATAAATCAAGACAGCGTCGCTTTCATATATTTTTGTTTGACATGTGTACCCAACACCTATAGGTCTTATTACATGAGGTAGGATTTCTTTGTTTGTTTTGTTGTAATACAAAACTGTAAGAAATAAACTGAGTAAAAATCTTAACACCATAAAAAAGTTGGGATGGACACAACCCCTTAAAATGACTTAAGGATCGGCAGGTCAATCCCTTCGATACCTGACACTTGGTCCCCGTATTCACTATCTACAACGATACGAAATTCACCAGGACTAACAGTATGTATTATAGGATATGACAATGGTAAACAATTCTTCAACAGTTACCACAACATGGTAGTTACTACCCAGTGACATAGCATTATTTCCATACCATGAGAAAACAGCAATGTAATTAAGTTATGTGGGTAGCATAGCAATCAATTATGTTTGTTGTTTAATATTTGTTAATATAATTAGTTTCATTTTCTATTACTTTTTCAGAGGTACAATATTTATGAGGTGAGAAAATAGACCTGTAACAAAATGTGTGACTAATTCTACACATTAATAAAAATGTTTGATGTTTTGTTTGATTTATTTGTTTGCAAAAATGTAATAACATGGTTGATTTAACCACAGTGACATTCTCAACAGTAAACAATAACCTTCCGTATTTTGTAGTTTAGTTCTTAACACCTGTGATATAAAAAATCTATTGCAACAAAACAATGTAAATATTAACCGTCTTTTATTCTGATGTAAGCAAAACGTCAGGAACTATAACGACTATGAACATAATATTTGATTTGTGAGGCTTTCTGTATCACTTCTTTCAAGCGCAACACGCGACCTCCAGACAAAAATGCAGCCCCCCAAAGTCCCTTTTTTAAAACTCATACTCATTGGAAACCGAAGAAAACCCAACCACATGAAGGCTTTCCTCTGATACTGATACTTCTCCTCTTCATCTAACAAATTTTGAAGTAATAAAAACACCAACCCAGTACCTATGTAGAATCAGTATACAATTATTTATAAAAAGAAAGGCATATTTTGCATCTTACAGATCAAAACGCATCGTTAGTCATCGTTTCTATCCACCAAACGTCAGCAAAATGATATCCTTTGCAATTCCCTCTCGTCACTTTTTGAAACAAAGGCCTAAATTAAATACCAACAATGATAATAATTTTAACAATAGCGGTTGACATTTAAGTTAGTTTATTACGTTACCTAGAAGGCCAATATTGTAATAAATCTATTCTGTAGCATATGCGAGTACAATAATACTAATTATCATGCATTTCATAACTCCACTGTACATCCTAACCTATAAGATTCAAAACATTGTTTACTCCTTATATATCTCCTTTTTTTTTCATAAAAGAACTAACCTTGTTTCCTCGTCGCCAGTTGTAGGATCCATCTAACTGTAGGGTAATTCACAGACTCGTCACGCACTTAACGGACAGACTTGCCGAACACGTGCACTCTCGCGTAATGGCGCGACTCGTATGCACTGTGTACGCTAGAGGCTGTGCTATGTCTGTAGGTACGGTAGAGGGGATGAATGACTGCATACACTACAGGCTCAATTTCTTGTTTTAGGCATGTGTCATCTGCTTTTAGTTCAATAATCTGTGCCCTTAGGCAGGTTTCATTCCCCCAGGTAGGTACCTAAATATTTCATATTTTGGGAAGATTAACTACGTTTTATAGGTATAAAACGTAGTTAATCTTCCCAAAATATGACTCACATAATTGCTTCACTCACCTTTCTAGCTTACTCACTATGCTATGGCACTCACCCCGCGATCTGAATACTCAAAATGTGTGAAAGCGAAAGTAAACATTCAACGACTAACCTACTTCATATTTCCTTCAGTGATAGGGTTCGTCTTGGAGAATACAATACTCGCAACGAAGGTCCAGATTGTACTTCAGTTGAAGGTGGCCAGGACTGCACTGCTGGAGCCATCCGTATACTAATAGAGCAAATAATAGTACACCCAAAGTACTTTGAACCACAGAGCCTTAACAATATAGCCTTGGTTAGGCTGGCCAGAGTGGTGACTTATTCAGGTTTGTGAAAAAAAAACTATACTAATTACATAAATAAATCTTGTACTGTAGGTATATTATATATAATCCCAGTTGACCGCTACGTGTGTGTCTGTCTGTGAGACTACAGGTAAACAGTATCGATGTTTCTTCAAGGGCCGTCCTATGTCTAATTTTTATCGAAATCTGTCAGTCGTTAATATTATAGAATAGACCATTTTGTGTTGTAAGTTTTTCTTGAAACCTTCCTATTTAATTTATTTTGCATTTACGTAGTGTACTTTATTTTCAGATTTCATTCTACCCATATGTCTGCCAACCATGGACAATTATTCAAAACCACTGACCCCATTTCGCTAGTCGCTGCCAGATGGGGTGCAATAAGTATTAAAGATAAGAAAAGTGATATCCCATCAAATACAATACTTGTAAAAAAAAAACCAAGTCTCGCAACTCTGTTATTCTACCGTAAAAAGTAGTGAGATTCAGATTCATGTCATTACCAATTCGGTTATTTTATTCAGTCTCTGCATAAGGGACCTTCTGTCTTAAACTTTACGTAATTAGCTAACTCAACAACATCATATTGTGTTCATAATCAATATCTACAATCTTTAATGTTTTAAATAAATAGATTGATTTGGCAATCGCAATAAACAATCTAGCTTGTTTGATACTACGGTGACTGCTTTCACAGCTTGTGCAACGGAAATTCTCAAAGAATAGGTTTTTAAAATGACATACATATATTATACTTATACTCAAGACTTGCGGACAGGGTAGTCAGAGATGCGTCCACTTTAATCTTTTCAGACTTTGTCCCACTTAATAGGTGGTCTATGCTGTGTTATTATGCAAACGCGGACGTTGAGATGACTGATGAATGTTCAAGCCACCCACAAAACCTTCAACTTTGCCATGGTACTGAAAACCATGAACTGAGATTGTATTTCAATTAATTTTATTTACAGCAATGCCGTGCGCTCTATGCTGGAGTGACTCAAGCCGAACTCTTTGCTGAACACCACATAATATGTGCCGGCGGCGTCGCCAACCAAGACACTTGCAGCGGTAATAGTGTCTTGATGTATAAAAATGGCAATGGAACCTACGAGTATACAATACAGGAATCGTCAACTTTGGGCCGTACATTTGCGGTCAAGAGGACTTGCCGACAGTTTATACCAGCGTATATCCGTTTAGTGATTGGATTAGGTTTAAAATTGTACCTACCTTAGTTTTTGGAATTTCATTACAGTTTCAATTGAAAAAGAAACTGCTGTTCTTAATAACAAAAAATCCTGTTGTCATATATGTTCAACGCCCTCTTTTTCTTTACTTGTGAAAATCCTAGACCTCTATGAGGATTTTCACAAGTACCTATGTCAGACTCCTACCGGTCAGTTTTTGTTTCCACCAGTTCTATACTATGAGAAGCGCAACGTAGCGTAGTATCTACATCTCTGGTGGCAAGGCACCCAATCGTACTGACATTGATGTTAAAATTCTGAATGTAAAAATCAATTTATCAATACCACTCTACCAAATGGTAAATATTTAGTACTGATGGCTTAAGTACGAACAACACTTAGAGTTACAGCAGGAAATTCATTACCGAATTCGAAACTCCTATAGAAACAAATCGATATCATTGGAAATCGGATAAATCAAATAGCCCGCTAGGGACTGCTCCGGTGATGAATCGGGACAAATTCGGTTCGAAAAGCAATTTCTGGAGTAGAACGATCGGTTTATATATTTATAGGTATATATTTCTTGTTGATAAGATCAGACACTGTCAGCAATAATGTTGCTATTATTATTATTACCGTCTATAATTTATTTTCCTTCAGTAATGATGTCATTTCCCCCTCTAAATTGTCAAGAGTAATGGCCTTATTTGAATCTAATGCCTTTAGATCAATTAGTCAAGTTTTCCAATCACCATGTAGGTATACGTAGGTCTCTCCCAATATTTGTTAATAATTTATTGGACGGGAGATTGTCGTTACTGTACAAATTCCTACAGGATTTTTTTACGTTTAGAAATTGTTCATGGATGCTATGCCGGACGCTTACCGACGAAAACCACAGGGTGCCCTACCACTGCTTAAGGCCTCGAGCACCGGGTAAACCCTTGGAAAGATATCCTATGATTCCTGACAGAGTTATTGGCTACCACCGCGGCTTCCCGTGTCTTTGGGGGTTAGTTAGGTGTATATCTTTTTAGGCGTGAGCGCAAAACTCTCATGTCACGTTGCCGTCTTGGGCCTACTTCTCCTGGTTCTGGGGAATTCTTCCGAGGGCTTACCCGAAGCTCATAACCGTAGGCTGTTAGGCAGGATACGTGTGTATTTTAGTCGGTAGGAGTCCAGCGTAGAATGCTTGAAGGAATTTCCTCACGTAAAAAAAGGGATATGTTTCGAGTTGGCTCGATAGCGGCTCGTTAGAATAGTCGTTCGCCTTTTCTAGTGCTAAAAAGCCCACAAGAAGCTGTCCTACCACATGCGAACAGCTCTCTACGTAAGGTAAAGAAAAATTTCATATGACAAAAATCAGGAAATGTTTTTCTATAAAAACTCAATAAATTAAAACTTCATCATCACACAGTCTATCCCGTATAGGTATACAATAAGGTCGCTAGGACGATTTAATAAATACTTTAAATGATTTGACTGCCGTCCTTTTCCAAGAAGGGTTCGTTGCTTTCAAAATGTTCTATGGTCCTCAATTTCTCTTGAATATTATCGCGATTCAGCTTTGTTAAGCTTTACTTAATTAATTAGTCGCCGCTGGGCCGCTAAATTGCGATAAGCAGTTTCATGAACTAACTAAAAACTAAGGATTAAGTTAATTCTTGAGTTGAAACCTTTTTTGAACGTGCCGGGTACAGTCAAAACCAATTTTAAAAACATATCATTTTATGAATCAAATCGATTCAGCGAGGCCTGTTTCTCAATTTCAACCGTTAACGAGGAAGATATTTTTAAATGTTTAACAGTTTTAAAATCCAATGCTGAGGGTTGCGATGGCGTTAGCCTTGATATGGTACTGTTAACCTTACCATACACACTTAAAACTATAACGGACCTCGTAAATAAATCCATCCAAACAGCCTCCTTTCCTGACCCATGGAAAATAGCTTCTGTGAGGCCATTGCCGAAGAACTCAAACCCCGTAGCTGTGAAGGACTTGCGGCCTATAAGTATTTTGCCATGTTTGTCGAAGGTGCTAGAAAAAATTGTGTGTAAACAACTAACTACTTATCTGGAAAATAATTCTATACTGCCTGAATTGCAATCTGGTTTCAGGAAGAAACGTAGTACTAGCACTGCCCTATTAGATGTGACCGATAACATACTACACGCTCAAGACCAAGGGATGTGCACGTTGCTGGTACTCCTAGACTATTCCCGCGCCTTCGATAGCATAAATACTTCGCTGCTTGTTTCAAAGCTGAATTATTACGGCTTTGACACCCAGGCGGTAAGGTGGTTCCATAGCTATTTGATAAACCGCCACCAGCGGGTGGTGATGCGGTCCAATGATGGAATCTCCTGCAGTTCGGACCTTACTCCTGTTCAGAGGGGAGTGCCACAGGGTTCCCTCCTTGGACCAATTTTGTTCCTTCTGTACTGTGCGGATTTGGTAAACAGCATACAGTCATGCTGTTACCATCTCTACGCTGATGATGTACAAATCTACATCTCATTTAAACCAGAGGATCATGAAAAAGCGGTTGAAGCCCTAAACAAGGACCTCCAGAGAATTGTCACATGGTCTGATGAGAATTCTTTGGTACTCAATCCCATTAAGACGAAATATATGATACTGGGTACGAAGAAACAAGTTAGCCGTGTGCCTACCCTTAATATATCGCTAATGGGGGAGGACATCGAAAGAGTGTATGATGTACGTAATTTGGGCATAATTATGGATCCAGGTCTCAGATATGAGAAGCACATTGCGGAATCGGTTCGCAATTGCTTTTATCGGTTAAAAGTGCTGTACAGGATGAGACCCTACTTGTCGGAGGATTTGCGGATGCGTTTGGTGGAATCCCTGGTTTTGTCTGGATTGAACTACGGTGACACAGTGTATGGTTCATGCATAACATCACAGACGGAGCGGCTAGTTCAGAGAGTGCAAAACGCTTGTGCTCGTTTTTGCTTCTCTATACCTCCTAGAACTTACGTCACACCATTCCTAAATAAACATTACATACTCAAAATGAAGACGAGACGTAAATTACATCTTGCATGCCTAATGTTTGGTATTATTAAATGTCAGCAACCAACTTACTTGTCTGTCAAATTTAGTTCAACATCGGTTAGACGTAATTGCCGCAGAAGGCAGTGCTCACCACCGCTCTCTATACCGTCCCATAAGTCAGCTGCATTTAAAGGGAGTCTCCGATACGCGGGCTGTAAAATTTGGAACAATATACCCCCACCTCTTAGAGCCTTAAAAACTATTAATACTTTCAAGCTGAGACTGCGGAGGTACTTGATCGAGGCTCAGCGTGAATTCGGTCTTATAAATATAAATATGTCGTTTATTTGAATCTTTGTGAGATTCAAATAGACGACATTTAAAACGAGTTGAGAGTGATGGGACACGGATATGCGCCAGTGCGCGCTGATGGAAGCACGCACACACCAGTGGTGTGTGCGTGTTTTTATCTGTGAGCCGGGCTTGTGCTTGAGTTGCTTGACTGCAGGAAAGTTATGGATGATCTAAAGAATCTATATTATTCTTATACCTATATGTTCGATGTGATTATTTTATGGATTCTTTTTATTATTCTTTTAATAATCTAATCATTTACTGGCTTCTGTCTGCATGATGACACTGTGTTGTTATGCAGACATAAGTCATGGGTACTGTATGGGGCATACTTGTGATGTGCATACGTTAAATAATGTTAAATAATCAATAACATGTTAAAAAAATGTTTTTTGTAACTTGCCTACTTGATGTGTGTGTTACACCTTGATCAATTTGTTTGCACGAATATTAAGTGTGGGTTCCGTGATCGGCGATAGCGATTGTTAAGGCGAGGTCTCGCTGCCCCCGTCGCGTCGTCGTCGTAGAATGGAATGCTGATGGGACTATCAGTATCATAATGTATTTTTTTTTTTATTAATTCTACTGATTTTATCATGTTTTTTAATGTTGTTTTAAATTTTTGTTATTATTACTATTTTTCATGCCTTGATAATGTTCGTTTACTATTTTTTTTTGTTTCTTTTGTGCCTACTTACTGGACGGCTAGATACCGATTGGCTTCCGTGGCTCGTTAGGGGTCTGGTTGAAAACCAGCGCTAGGCACCAGTCTAGCACACGCTGAACCAGGCCCCATTCAGCACGCTTGAGGGATTGCATGAAAAATCACAATATTGTTATTTTTTATTATTATATATTTGTCATGTATCTCGAAGGCTACTGAGTAAAAAATATTTTCTTTCTTTCTTTCTTTCTTTCTTTATGTACTAATAAATATGAAGCGAGGTAGTGATAAAGAGATGACTTTGTCTGTTAAAAGGCCATTGTCTTTATTTGGCCATAGCTAGGCCAAAAAAAGCGCTTGGGGCCGAGCGGATTTAGTGTTCTGTAAACGATCATCATAGTAGAACCTTTTTGCTATGGTTGGTCCCCGTATGGGTGATAACTTTGAGACATTTCATTTGCAATATTTCCCTGCTTTGGATGCCTTCCAAAGCTAAAAACCGTTGATCTCGGTTGTCAGTTACATCGCAGACGTTTAGTCAAGTTGAAGGCCATTATGTATCTTGAAAATTATCAACAGTGGTTCGTCACAATCTGTGTTTAGTTATTTCAATGCGGCATACTTCTCTTTTATTTTTAATACCACTAAGGTGGCAGACAAGCATACCTACGGCCCACCAGATGTACCGGTGGTCACGTTAGCCTGCCTATGGACGTTTCCAACACTAGAGGCGCTACAGTCACGCTGCCGACCCTGTAAAAACCTTCTAAGACCCCTTTTCGACATAGCGTTAGACAAAAAATAAAGGCGTTTGATCAATAAACCCTATTCTTTCCCATTCGGGGACCAAAGCGTATATAAATATAATGTATACATAATAAATACACACCATGTAGGTAGTTCTTTTATAAAGCTTAGATTATATTAAACGGAAAGACACCACGTAAATTGGATTCTAGAAGAGACAGTTATTTCGTTTATTTGTGCCAACATTCTGTCGCTATAAATAACATCCGTATATCCTGTACAAGCTTAGTGGATTATAATTAAAAAGGGTATACTTAATTTACTGGCAGAAAGCAGTGCTAGATTTGTACCAACATCTTTAAAACCCAAGCCAAGTCTTCTGGGACATCCTTCCGAGGGCTTCCCCGGGGCTCCCAACCTCAGGCTGTTGGGCGTGACGTGAGGTTTTTTAGTCGGTAGGTGTCCGGCATAACATCCATGAGGATTTTCCCTCAAGTTAACAAAAAAAAAAACAAAAAAAAACCAAAGCCAAGTCAGTCTATTATTGCACCACTACAGGGCTCCCGGCGGTAAACAGTAGTAAGACATCGTGTGGTTTTAGTCGGTAGGATTCCAGCATAGGGTCCATGTAGGATTCCCTAGTAAAAAAGAAGCCCAGGCAGGATGTTCACCCTCACACTTTACGTCCGCTCCGGACGGGAAGGTCCGATAGAGACTTTCTCCCGCGCACTCTAATATTGTGGCACGATGTTTCTGCATCGATTTTCCCAAACGCCTACAGTATGGGGTTCTTGAAAAGGGATCTTAGAAGGATCTTGCATGTTCGTGAGTGATGGACCTCTGGTGTTGCAAACAATTGAAATGCTGTGGTAAACACTTTCCATCAGGAGGGTTGGAAGCTTATCCGCCATCATTGTGGTATAATGAACTAGCCAACCTCACTTTCAAGCGGAACTGACAAGCACATGAGGCTCGGTAAAACTGTACATATGGTTACGCCTTTTTCCCCGAAAGGGTAGGCAGAGATATATTTAATGCTCACATTAGGTACACCTTTTTTAGAATTTGTCTCACGTCATAGGTAGTGTGCGCTATTGCCGTGTTGATAAATATATGCACGCAATCTTTCAAGCCCACTATAAGGCCTTTAACTTGGCTTAACAACTGCCATTTTACTGGCAATCGGGAATTTCGGCTTAGCGTGCTGTCTGAAGCACAGAAACGTTGGGGATTTAAGGTCACAATGTTGACCACGTTGTTCATTGTGATGTGATAGTCATCCATCCAAGGACCGGCCAAAGTCAAAGTAGCTTACTGGTGTGATCTTTTTTTTTAGAGCAAAACAAATGAAATCCCATTTACATAAAAGGCACTCCAAGTTTATCGTTCTGCAATCAATTGTGCGTCCGTCAGCCAGGACAAGATTGTAGTTATTCAAGCTGATGAATGGGTCATTTGCTTCGCTCGCTGTCAAATGGACGGCGAAATATCGTTTTACGAGCTACGCCTACGTTTGTTAGATGAGATGGTTTTAGTTAACTTTTTGTAAAATTTCGGTCAAAGAAGTGTGTTATAACAACTATAAATAAACAAATATTTGTAAACATTTGCACACAACATCATCCAGCCCAAATAAAGCTAATATAAGCTAGTGGTATGGGATCTAGACGACTGATTTACTTACTTATATATTTCTAAAGACATACATATTGTAACTTCGCCCGCGTAAATTTTCACTTCCCATGGGAACTTATTCCCGGGAAAAAAAGTAGCCTATGTGTTATTCCAGACTATAATGTATCCCTGTACCAAATTTCATCCAGATCCGCACACCCGTTCGAGCGTGAAAGAGTGACAAACATCCACACTCACAAACATTCGCATTTATAATATTAGTAAGATAATAACGCCCAAACTTCGAAACAATCATTTGTGGATAACACAATTACTTGGACCGACCCAGGAATCGAACCCAGGACCTCCCGCGCCGCAGGCGATATTACTGGTATTGAAACTATAATGTACTACATAGTATTTTCCGTATTTTCAATCTCACAAGCTGCGTAGACTTATAACAGACGTTTTAATTTTATGGCAGGCTGTATTTACTGTGATATGAAAAAGTAAAAGATAACCAAATGAAAGTCACAAGCAACTAATATAGAATGGGTAGTTTTTCTCAAAACTTTTATCGATTAACATTTCCTTAGTATTCACAAGAGCGACGGCTGGAAGGGTTTATGAATCAATCATCATCAATCAATATCAATATCAATATACAATAATAAAATCGTAACAGGTCGCTGTCTGTACAACTACTGTCTGCCTATAAAAAAGTTTACAGGGGGGCTTTATGGACGCAATAGAACCCATAACAATGGTTTTTAGAATTTTTGTCTGTTTGTCTATACGTTTGTGCACGCTAATCTCAGCAACCTCTCAACCGATTGCGATGCGGTTTTCTTTATTGCGTTGCGGTTTGCTTCACTTAACATTTGTGTTTGTTTCATGTCAATCGGTTCATAAATGAAAAAGTTATTTTAATTTAAAGATAATGCAGCGTACGAAGTCGCGGGCTACAGCTAGTCTAAAATATATTATATGAAAAGTGACCAGAATGGTTGGCTTCGATTTTTCTTCTCTCTTTCGAGATCGGTATTAGTTAGAAACAATCGCAGACGTTGTCTCCGAATGTATGGGTAGGACTTCATTGCAACCAAGAGGGATGAATTCACGAAAATATGTCTCAGACTTTTCAACATATTGATTCCTATGAGGCCTTATACCACAATGTTCTACGAAATGTTCCAATAAAAGGAAGTATTTTTCTTGAGGCACACAATAGACCAAAAATATTTTCTCCCTGATCTGTACACAATAGAAAATGAATACTGCATGAAGTACCGAGCGCGTTTGTTTCCGTTTGATAGACGTCCCTACGAAGGGCCTCATCACTTATTCATGGAGTCAAATGCCTCGAAAGACGGGAAAAACACGTACTAATAGAATAATACTCCGATATTTACCGAGAATCGTATATAATCGGATATTTTAGTAAGTATATCTAGCTTATGATACTTAGATATTTTCTTGGCGTATAAATCACAGGACGGAAGCTCCATACAAATGTTTCGTTATAGATTCTGTCACATTTTTTTTTTTTTTTGTTTAACGTGAGGGAAAATCCTCATGGATGTTATGCCGGACTCCTACCGACTAAAAAACCTCACGTCACGCCCAACAGTCTATGGTTGGGAGCCCCGGGGAAGCCCTCGGAAGGATGTCCCAGGACATGATTCTGTCACCTACCTTAAACCACGTTATGTTTGTACAGAGCTAATGTGTGTGTGACCACTAAGGCTAAGCAAATGTTCGCTCAAAATACCCTCCAACTATAATGACAGCTGTGGCGGGGGTGTGGAAGCTTGCTCAGTGGGGAGCAGGGAGTTGCCTATCTGCATGTAATACTATTATATCATATTTGGTATAATATAGGTTGATATCACAAAATAATAAGGTACAAAACGCAATCTCATGCTTGTAAGTACTGTTATTTTAAACCTACCCTTTATTATTTTGTGATGATACTCATAAAGTATATTGATACATATCGTTGCGACGATTAAATTCGTATTTATTTAGATTAAACTTACCTTGGTTGTGGAGTTATAGTAAGTGCAGGGATTTAATTGCGTTTCTTAGGTCTTGAATGTGTTGGGAGCCCTGGGACATCCTTCCGAGGGCTTCCCCGGGGCTCCCAACCATAGGCTTTTGGGCGTTACGTGAGGTTTTTAAGTCGATAGGAGTCCGGTATAATATCCATGAGGATTTTCCCTCACGTTAAATAAAAATCTTGAATGTTACGAGCGGAGTTAGGATGTTGAGAATGCTGAGTTTAATTTGTTAAAATGTCCCACCAATTCATGTGAAAAAATTGTCATGGATGCTATGCCGGACTCTTGCCGACTAACGGATGAATGGTCAGATGACATTCAAGCTCACCATACCTGTAAACAAATCGTATATTAATTAACAAATTATTATATGAACTCTTTCTGTTCACTGCCTGAGAGGTAAATGTAGTCAACTGCTATTACGGACTGATAGAATACAGTAAAGTACAATTCAGATTAAGTTTATTTTTACTAACGTGCTGAAATCCCTTCCGAAACGACAAGAAGCAGAATTTTCACAAAAGGTGCAACCGAACAATTCACAATACAGAAATGAAATTTTTAATCTACACTAATGTTGGTATTTTTGTGTGCTTATGTTTCTAAGAATAAATTCAAACACTACTGTGCCAATTTAAAAAAGATCTATCATCAATGGAAAGCTACATTCACCCTGAGTACACAGACTATATTTTATTCCCATATTCCCACGGGAACGGGAAACCGCGTAACATCCGCTAGTATACATATAAAATACAGTAACAATTTCCATCCCAAGATTGAGGCACATTATTTCTACTACATATTGAGGTAACAATAGACCAGATGCGCGATATTAAAACCCTTCCTACTACCAAGTTTTCTACCAACATTTAATTGTGTTGTCCCAAGTTTTGTTGTGTAGGTGAAAGTTTCCCTTCAATCTATCTTGTGAGTCCTCGACAAACCTCTTTAGGATGCTTCGATCCGGTAAATCAATAAGCAGAACCCACTTTCAAAGTTCGTAAACTCTTCCACATTTTATCGGGCAACCACGAAAATGGGGGGCCAAGACCATTATTGGAGTATTAAAGACCATTCTCTTATTTATAGTTTTTAATCTATCTATTTCATTACTTATTTTCTGAGATTATGAAGTGGAAACTTTATTCCATATCTGACTAATGCTGAGATTGCAAATTCAAAATTAAGCTAATCGTCTTCTTAATTGGATTTGAAAAATAAATATAATTATAGAATAATATATGAACAAAGGGTCGGAAGTATGTTACTGTACTGTGCTGGCAATAAAATGTAAAAAATTGTCTACGTCCCATTTAAAAGCGATCTGTTTGTAACGACTGTAAGATAGTCTCTACAAGACTATCTCTGGCGTCTATAACAAATGTGACACATTTTATTATGAAGGCTACTCTAAAACTGAACTAAAAAGAGAGAGATTAGCCTCCAATATTTGGCGATGGATTCACTAATTATATGAGTTATCGAAATAATGCAGAGTTATTCAAAGCACGCAACGAAGATTCGAATTTATTCTAGAGGTTTTACTACCCGTTCGCTCTAACTTTGCCGCTGGCGTAGAGGCGTATACCTGAATTGTTAACTTGACGAAGTAAATTGACAGTAGCTAATGTCACTTCGTCATAGAAAATACGCAACATTGTATGAAGAATTGACATTTGTTGCTGTCAATTTACTTCGTCTAATTAAAAATTCGACTTTAGTATGGAGCCGAGCGGCAAAGTTAGAGCGAACGACTAGTACTTCTAGTTATTATGAAACTGTCCTGGATATCCTTCAGAGGGCTTACCTTGCTTAAGGCTCCCAACCGTAGGCTGTTAGGTAGGATACGTTTGGTTTTTAGTCGGTAAGAGTTCAGCATAGCATCAATGTAGGATTTTCCTCACGTTAAAACAAAAGGTATTATAAAACTAATTTTTATACGTTTGTTTATATCAAAATCTCTTAAGTTCAAAGCGTTGGTACAGCCATCTTTCACTAAATGAAGTCGTCTCCGGCACGTAGATACACAAACTCGGCAAATCGCGACTCACAATAATCAAGTTTGAGCCGAGGATTTGATTTGACGCTTGGAGGCCTTTGAATAAACACGTCAATGCTCGGAGAATACCTACTATTAACTAAAACAGAAATGTGCGTTGAATATCTTCGAATAATATTATTGCTTGAGCCATATTTGACCTTTCAAACTAAGTATCATACCGTTTTTACATGCGTATTGAAAAATTGCTTTTAAGGGTTACTGGGATTCCGTAGCCAGTTTGTCAACAGGTTATTACTCATGATCATGAAAACAAGAACGTTGAAATTTTCTCAGTTTCTGTAGCCCTTAAAACAACAAATAGGTACTAATAAAGAAACAAAAAAAATTAATATTCAAGGTCGACTCCCAACAAATCACTATTACAGTTTACTGGATTATCTCGACAGTGGCCCTCAAGTTAACAGCCGAATGAAGTGTCACTTTAATTGCAGAATCGGGGCTGTTATTGAAGAATACCATGTGGGCTGGTAGAACGTTCAAAGATTCTATCGTACAACAGAAAAACCATCTTTTTAATCGCTCGGTACTGACGAAGATTCTCTCCGCTTCTCTCGATATTCTTTCCACTCCTCAGTAATTCAGAATACTGGTCTGCCACCAAAATAAAATAAAATAAAATTTATTCCTTTTGAAATTTAAAAAAAAAATAGATTTGTCAAAATATTTGTGAGTCTACTGGGGGTTCGAAAATGCTACAGACTGAGAAGAACACCCCAAGAAACTCAGTTCACCTTAGTAGTATAAAAAACTACTGTAAGATAGTCCTAGTAAAACTACTGTTAGATACCTTAGTAGTATAAAAACTACTAAGGTGGACTGAGTTTCTTGGGGTGTTGTTCTCAGTCTGTAGCATTTTCGAACCCCCAGTAGAGTCACAAAAATTTTGACAAACCTATTTTTTTTTTAAATCTCAGTTACAAATCCCGAAATGCCAGTATTATTAAAGGTCCTTTATATCCCTGTAGGGCTTAGTTGTCCTTGTAGTACAAATAAACATTACTTTGGTTGATGGTATTTGATACCCTCTGCGAGTACCGATCCCTTCTTAAAAGCTTCCTTTTCGTGACATAAACGCTAAGTGATTGGATGGATGAACCATTTGTATCCGATTTCATTGCACTGTTTTAGGATTTTCCATTTGTTATACGGGTATTTTTGGCAGTATTAATTTGAATTTCTATGAATTGTTATTAAATAGTGATAAAAATATCGGCCAAGTGTGAATCGGACCTACGCAAGGAGACCCCTATGTTAGTCAGTATTGTTTTTATTTGAGAAAATTTCAACTGAATAGCTGTCATGGTTCGTGAGGTGAAGCTTGGTGACAGACAGACGGGCATCGGAGTCTCACTTTACGGTTACGGTTCTATTTTGACAAATTTTTGAAATAGAAGACATAATCAGCACTCGTTTGCTCCATCGGGTGTGGGGCATAAACGCCACGGGAAGCGAAGGACAGGAATTTATCACTAGAGGAATGATTTTAATTGATTACTCTGGAACTTGTTGTAATACATAATGAAACCGAACTCACTTATACTAACTATTATTTAGTCTCTGTTTGTACATACTGTATACCACAACTGTTTAAAACAGGGCGTCATCGTAGTACTTCACCAAAGTGTACATTGAAGAGATTTTTAAAATGTAATATTAGAGTTGTTGGATAGTACAACTGAGTTCGTTGACATGATGGATTGATTAATCATAGGAGATAAATCCATAAGACCGATTGATTTCAAAACAACAAAACTTCAGTTAAAATATCTCTCCATGCAGGCATAAACAGCTCTCTTTGAACAGGCTGGTAATGATCCAAGCTAAGCGGCTGAAAAAAACAGACGCACTCCCAGCTCCACTGAGCTGTAAAACACACAAACTGCACGCCCAGTTTGAAGGGGTGCGCGGAATTTCTTGTTAAAGGGTTCCGTAATAACATCAGCCATTTTTATCAACGAACATTATACCTTATCTATACTAATATTATAAAGGTAAAACGTCAATCTGGCTACTTAGTTAATATATTTTCAAAGTAGGTCCTACACATATAAGTACAAATGTAAGTAAACCTTAATAAACGTCAATCTGGCTACTTAGTTAATATATTTTCAAAGTAGGTCCTACACATATAAGTACAAATGTAAGTAAACCTTAATAAACAATTAAATAAAGTATTGATTTGCTTGCAATCAATGGAATAGACTCGCGCGCGGAGAAATGATTAGCAGAAAAAAAACTGCAAAAAAAAAAATTCGATCGAATTAACGTTAATTCAAACAGAAATATCCTCATAAAGCTACGCTCGGTTGATTATCTTGGTATGATTTTTTTTCTACAAGGACCCTCTTTCCAGGGAGTCCTGTCCTGGGATATCCTTCCGAGGGCTTGCCCGGGGCTCCCAACCGTAGGCTGTTTGGCGTTACGTGAGTTTTTTAGTCGGTAGGAGTCCGGCACAGCATCCATGAAGGATTTTCCCTCACGTTAAAAAAAGGACCCTCTTTCTGCTCTTTTTTCTTTCTATTCCCTCAATCTCCAATCAAACATCATCCATAAATAACTTGGTAGAAAGCGGATCCCTAAACAGCTTATTTGTACTTGAAGAAAACGCTCCGGTGCAGAAAACTGTGTCGTACGTCTGCTAAACGAACGTTATTAAAATATTCCTTTTTGTTTATTGGAAACCGCTTCGACTACTTTTTATTGGGTTTGGTTTTATATCACTTGCTTTTTTATGGTTTTCTATTACTTTCTGAGTCATATAAATCAGTTTCAAGGTCTGTGAAATTCCTGAACGACTAATAGCGGCACGTATACAAACAGAAAAAGAAATGAGGTTTAACACTCTTAAATGGATCATTTTTGCTCTATTCGACACCCAAAATTACAAAATTCTGATCATTTTTTTTTTGTTTAACGTGAGGGAAAATCCTCATGGATGTTATGCCGGACTCCTACCGACTAAAAAACCTCACGTAACGCCCAACAGTCTATGGTTGGGAGCCCCGGGTAAGCCCTCGGAAGGGTGTCCCAGGACTGAGTTCCTCACGTCACGCTGCTGTCATGGGCCTGCTTCTGTAAATTCTGATCATAGGTTTCATAAACTTGCCTTCAGGACCCAAGGTAGTGCCACCTACATGTGGTGCACATGCTGAGTAACGTTCAATATCTACGAAGAAAGAAGGAAAATTTGACAATAAAATAGCAGACCAGCTTCTTATCGTTCTACTATGAATTTCTGCCATGGGTGCTCAAACTCACCTAAAATTTTGTCTGTGCCAATTTATCCAGAAAATACCAAGCGTGTGCCTGATTCTATTTAGTTATTTTCATACCAAGTTTCACTTAAATTCCTTCAGAATATATTAAGTACCTACCTATGTCAACAAACATTGTGTTAAATGCTCATCAGTTTAAAGAAGATAATTAGAATATAGATCGATTCAAAATATTTGATGTTGCCAACTCACTTTTTTATAAAAATGTTAGTGAAGTATTTTAATTATCTAATAGCACCAATAGACTTTAAACGCCGAAGCTTATTTTTGTTACAAACTTTTTATTAACTTTCAATTTTCCTGTTATATGTAGCAAGGCCAATATACTATGAATCACTTCCTAGAGGTCAACTGAGTTCAAATTAGATACACTTTGGAATTTGAATGATAATGCATTAATTTGTTACCATGGAACTGGCCTGACGATAGAAAAAAAACGTATTGGTGCGTAATGTACCGATGCTATTTGGGATCCTCAGAATGACATTAATTTCGAATCTATATATCTGTTACACTTTTGTTTGTTGGCACTTGATGGAACTTCTTATAATAAACTAGCTGACCCGCGCAACTTCGTTTGCGCCACATAAGAGAGAGTATTATCTGTTCCCATCGCATTTACTCCCGTCGCGTTGCGTTTACTCCGGTAGCGTCTCGTCGTTAATATTCAATACTACGTGAGAGAGAGAGAGAGAGAGAGAGAGAGAGAGAGAGAGAGAGACAAAGGTTTCTTGTCGCGTGTATTCCCGTCGCATTATTTTTAAGAACAATTTCGTTTATGAAAGAGGTATCCCGTGGCATTATTGTAAAAAAAAATTGATTGCCATTAAAATGGTTATTGTGCACCAACCCAAAGATAGACACAAGCTATCGCGCAATTTTTTTAGAACTTTTTTAAGAGAAACAATTTTGTAGTACATATTTTTTACATAACTATAAATATTTACGCAGCAAACGCAACGAAGCTCTCAAAAGGAATAACTTTTTCCCCGTTTTTGAAACATTTACTATTACTGCTCCGCTCTTATTCGTTGTAGCGTGATGTTATATAGCCTATGACACTACACAATAACGTAGTTTTCTATTGGTAAAAGAATTTTTAAAATCGGTTCAGTAGATCCCGAGATTACCCCTTACAATTTAACAAATATACAAACACAAACTTTACTTCTTTATAATAAAAACTAGCTGACCCGCGCAACTTCGTTTGCGCCACATAAGAGAGAGTATTACCTGTTCCCGTCGCATTTACTCCCGTCACGTTGCGTTTACTCCCGTAGCGTCTCGTCGTTAATATTCAATACTACGTGAGAAAGAGAGAGAGAGAGAGAAAGGTTTCTCGTCGCGCGTATTCCCGTCGCATTATTTTTAAGAACAATTTCGTTTATGAAAGAGGTATCCCGTGGCATTGTCGTAGAAAAAAAATTATTGCCATTAAAATGGTTATTGTGCACCAACCCAAAGATAGACACATGCTATCGCGTAAATTTTTTACATAACTATAAATATTTACGCAGCACACGCAACGAAGCTCTCAAAAGGAATAACTTTTCCAACGTTTTTGAAACATGTACCATTACTGCTCCGGTCCTATTCGTTGTAGCGTGATGCTATATAGCCTATGACACTCCACAATAACGTAGCTTTCTATTGGTGCAAGAATTTTTAAAATCGGTTCAGTAGATCCCGAGATTACCCTTTACAATTTAACAAATATACAAACACACAAACTTTACTTCTTTAAAAATTTACTTAGCACAAAGTTAGTATATTCTGATTTATCAGATATCATTGAATATAATACTGAAATCGGTGCCCAGTAAAACTATGTAGGCTTAGGTAGACATTATTAATCTCTCTCTCATAGTCATATTGGCACTGACTTCAGTATTATATTTAATGTTATCTGATAAATCAGAATATACTAACTTTGTGCTAAGTTAATTTTATTTTTCAGTTTTTAGTTTTGTTTGAAGTCGGTTTCTTTTTTGTAATTTTTTTTTTTTTACTATTTTTAGTGTCGTGTGGACTGAAAATCTATCTATCTATCTATGTGAAAAGTTCTCGACAGTACAAATTAATCAAGCCCAAACACAAAGTAACTGCTGTATATCGTTAGGGAATTCTCTCTACTGTCTTTCGTCTCCATCATCAGATCGACTCCAGACCTTCATTAAGTTTTTTTTTTACGTGATGGAAAATCCTCATGGTTGTTATGCCGGACTCTTATCGACTAAAAAACCTCACGTCACGCCCAACAGCCTATGGTTGTGAACCCCGGGTAAGCCCTCGGAAGGATGTCCCAGGACTCCCAACAGACCTACGGCCGCCGCTGCGGCCTCGCCCAAGGGGTGGTTCAGGTGCTAACCCGCGTCTTTGGGGGGTTTCGGGTGTGATCCCGCTTCTAAGGGGGGGCTTGCGTGAGTAAAAAAAAAACTACAAACGCCCTAGATGCCCCTACAATTTTTAAAAGTTCTCTTCGATTTCTCCAGGATGTTATCATCAGATCCTGACTTCCTTAAAATGGGACCACCTTGGGAGTATCTATTTTCGGACGAAAAACAAAAAATCAAATCGGTCCATAAACGACGAATCTCTGCGCGAACAAATATAAAAAAAAAAATAAACGGTTGAATTGAGTAACCTCCTCCTTTTTTGAAGTCGGTTAAATAATAATAGTCACGCAGCATACGCAACGAAGCTCTCAAAAGGAATAACTTTTCCCCCGTTTTTTAAACATTTACTATTACTGCTCCGCTCCTATTCGTTGTAGCTGATGTAGCCTATGATACTCCACAATAACGTAGCTTTCTATTGGTGAAAGAATTTTTAAAATCGGTTCGGTAGATTCTAAGGTTACCCCTTACAATTTAACAAATAGACAAACACACAAACTTTACTTCTTTAAAAAATTACTTAGCACAAAGTTAGTATATTCTGATTTATCAGATATCATTAAATATAATACTGAAATCGGAAGCGCTCGTGGCCCCGCGGACTCAGTGTTCTGTAAACGATCACTTCAGTAAGCAACTTTCACTATGGCCGGTCCATGGATGGGTGACCATCCATGTGATCACTTTGTGACATTTATTTGAGCGTTTCCGTGCTTCGGAAGGCACGTTAAGCCGTTGGTCCCGGTTGCCAGTAAAATGGCAGTCGTCATAGTCATAGTCATAGTCATAGTCATATCTTTATTGCCAAAGCTAAGTTGAAGGCTTTATGTCAAGAGCAGGCAGTCACAACCTGCGCCTGTCCATTTAAACACGGCAATACGGCTCACCACCTATTACGTGAGACAAATTATACAAAGGTGAAATCTGGGCATATAATATGCCTCTGCCTACCCCTTCGGGGATAAAGGCGTGACAATATGTATGTATGTATGAAACCGGTGCCCAGTAAAACTATGTAGGCTTAGGTAGACATTATTAATCTCTCTCATAGTCATATTGGCACCGACTTTAGTATTATATTTAATGATATCTGATAAATCAGAATATACTAACTTTGTGCTAAGTAAATTTTATTTTTCAGTTTTTAGTTTTGTTGTGTTCTTTTTTGCAATTTTTTTTTTTCACTATTTTTAGTGTCGTGTGGACTGAAAATCTATCTATCTATAAGTCACGCAGCACACGCAACGAAGGTCTCAAAAGGAATAACTTTTCCCTCGTTTTTGAAACATTTACTATTACTGCTCCGCTCCTATTCGTTGAAGCGTGATGCTATATAGCCTATGACACTCCACAATAACGTAGCTTTCTATTGGTGAAAGAATGTTTAAAATCGGTTCAGTAGATCCCGAGATTACCCCTTACAATTTAACAAATATACAAACACACAAACTTTACCTCTTTATAATATTAGTATAGATATAGATTACGAAATTTCACTTGTACCTACTATTCCACTTTTATTTTAATTTAAAATAATACCTGACCAGTTTCGCTATAAAAGCATTATCAAAGGTTCACACTTGAAAAAAAGAAGGAAGTGTAAGAACCTTTGATAATGCTTATATAGCGAAACTAGTCAGGTATTTTTTAAATAAAAATAAAAATGGTATAGTACAAGTGAAATTTCATAATGTGTTCAAATCTATAGTTATTAAATCCTATTCTCAAGGACATATTCAAGGTTTGGTGATGAAACAGGACTAAGTAGTCACAGAAACTAACAAATTTTCTTTGTTAGTTTCTGTGACTACTTAGTATGATCAGAATTGTGTCAAGGTAATATTTAAGGTCTAATCAGGACATGAAATTTTGTACAGTACGTGACATTAAAGAGCAATACGTTCATGGAAAATTGAAAAAAAAAAAGATATCTACGTCAAATTCTATTCTGTCTTCCAGTCTGCTAATCCTCAATGGAAGTGACTACTCAATCTTTTTCTTATCTTCCAAAATGTATATTTTAATAAGGTACTTGGTTGCAAATGTTCATACATTTCTTTTTGATCCTTTGATCTTCAAGACAAGCGCGATATGAGGTACTTCACATTTGAATCTTATCACACCGGGGTCGAGGAATCCTTCTCGTGGTATTAATTCATTTATAAGAGCATTTATTTCATCTTCATATCATTCGACAACTATGTTAATTAGCATAGAGCTTACATTTTGCAGACTGTTCTGGTATCTATTCTAGTGTCTCTGTTTATAAAAACTATCCAAAATGTACGGAATGAAGTTATTCATAGCTGTATTTCTGTTCGTCGGCGCAAACGCAAGGCACTTTTCCTTGGACGAAATCCATTCCGGGTTTTATGAAGTGTACAGGTATTTAGATCACTTTGATCGGAACTATCAATACCAGCATCCTGGATACTTGGCTAGTGTTAGAGTACGTCGTCATGCTCAAGGCAGTCTCACGCTTAACAGCGATGGTACCACGGGACTTGGTGCCAAAGTTCCGCTTTTTGGTAACGACCGGAATGTTGTGAGCGCCATTGGAAGTATGAATCTGGATAACAAGATAACGCGGCTTCGAAAGGCTTTGGATTCGCTTTGGACAATGTGTGAGTATTGAAACGATTCAAATTATTTCTTTAAGGATTACTCTTAGTTACTACCTCGAGGCCATTAGTGAATGCAGAATAGAGTCATTTCGTATCTTTCCATAAACTATTTTCTCTTCTTTAACTTAGTAAACCGTAATACCGGCAAGTGAATTACAGAAGCTTGTTGTTTTCCAGCAACGGTCACGGAGTGTCAGTAATGAAGGAGACGATCCCCGGCTTCAGCTCCAAACTGACGGGCGCAGGCCACGCGACGCTCTTCAACAATGACGTGCACAACGACGGCGCCAACGCCTACTTGTCCAGGAACATGCCCACCATCCCCAACGTGCCCAACTTTAACACTGTCGGAGGTGGAGTGGACTACACTTACAAGTGAGTACAATTGTATAGGAACGATAGTGCAAAGTTAAATATCCTCTTTCTGCTATCGTCGAGATTTACACAAGACTTTATTGAGAACAGCACTGAATTGTGTTATTTATTTCTGTTCAGGAATACGGTGGGCGCTTCCCTGGGCATGGCTTACACTCAGTTCCTGCAGCGCAAGGACTATTCCGTGATGGGTAACCTCAACCTGTTCCGGAGCCCCACCAGCTCCGTGGACTTCAGAGCCGGGTAAAAGAAGTTCGACACTCCCTTCATGAGCAGCGGCTGGAAACCGAACTTTGGACTATCGTTTGGAAGATCGTTTTAGAATGTTCTAGACCTCCTTTATATACTCTATACTCGTAGTTAAGTATTGTAAATATAATTTTTGTTAAGGCAGTTAATTGATTAAAAAATATTTGGGATAATGACATCAAGATATTTTACTATGAACTCTCTTCTTTTTATGTGTAAAAAATTACAAATGTTTCAAATATCTCGGACCTCGGGGACCTATTTGACTCCATGCGTCGCCACACGGGGCCATATTTTTTTATTTCACGACTTCAGTCAGAATAAGCTTGGGTCTGAGAACTGCATGCAGCCGTTTTCACTCCTGCAATTCTGCCATTAGCGGATCTTTAGCAATTTACGCCCACTTCCGATTGATCTAGTTCAACCGGAGATCTAGTTCAACCGGAAGTGTATTAGAACCTTCCTCAGTTATATCCCAACAATAATATTATATTTTCATAACAAAGATCCTTCGAACCGTCTGGGAGTGATAGCGGCGCAACCAAACAGTGCGGACGAACGTACGCTCCCCACAAATTTATATCATTCCGCGGAAATCAAAAAAGTGTATAACAAAATCTTATGACGGGAAGCAATCTATAAAATTTAAGGGAACGTGGGTCTACAAATTCACGTTATTCGTCTAAACCATGTCATAACTCAACTGGGAATTCCGAGGGCTTACTCGAAGCTCCCAACCGTAGGCATTAGGTAGGAAATGTGTGGTTTTTAGTCGGTAGGAGTCCGGCATAGCATCCTATGAAGATTTTCCTCACGTTACAAAAAAAATCAACTGGGAATGATTTCAATGATATATTTGAAAGGATGTGTTCAAACTTATAAACCATTTATTTGACTAATATCACTCTCTTTAACATCGGTTTCATATCTTGCATATTATAGTTCCTCCTATTCTATCAAATCAAGTTTTTAATCATCTTATCTAATTATGAAAATGATGATTATTAGATATATAAAATATGTTTTTCGTATACTCATGGTTAATTTATTTTTGGTGACACTGCAATACTAATTTCTTCTATCTACTTTTATATTTTGCGTGATATTTACCATGTCAAGAGAGTGTACCGTCTTATGGTGATCAAACCTTTAAAAATCTTTGTTCCTACCTAATAAGTTCCGACCTAATAAGGTCACAATGTAACGCTTATGAACGTCTAAATGATTGCCTCTACATTTAGATTATCTGCCAGATTCGCAAAGAAAAGAACCTGGCAGTAAGTCACGGCCACTCTTTTTAACTTCCAACAGGTAAATCTAGTCAGGTTGTCAGTAATTATTTGAGAATAACATTGTCATAACTTTCAAATCTGCTAATCCTTATTGTGTACCAACCCGCTGATATAATAAAACATTTTTCAATGTCAGAATCATCATGTTCATCTGTCCATGAAATAAACACGAAGGCTTCTAAAAAAGCGAGATTCTTACATCCACCAATATTGTAATTCATCACAGCAAAAGCCGAACCCCATTTTTTGAGAACAATGTTTATAAGATTGCCCTTTGAGAACAAAGTTTTATGAAATTGCCTTTCAATCCAACTGGCATTTTGGCGATTCCACTAGCCTTATGACCCAATGGTCTATGTCGTTGAAAATTCGAAATTTGAAATTAAATCCTGAATACTTCACTATACCCGTCTACTTGTGCTTAATATTGCCTGTCTAGTAATGTGCTGTGCTACTCTTGATAGGTTTTAGAGTTACATAGAGGATTTTATGTAAGGTAACATCGATCATACAAATGAATTGCTGACTGATTTAAGAAAAATACATTATACTATGACATAAAATATTTTATTATCTTAAACTGGCTATGATAACTTAAGGTGATAATATTTACAAAATGTTTAAACTAACGAGTTGAAAAAACTGATAAATTTTAGTTTTAATTTAGAACTGAAACTAAAATACTTTGTTTGTATCCATAATAATTCTAAGAAAACAATCCCAAAGTATTTTAAGTGTCAGTTTTAAAGTAAAACATCAATCAGTCCTTTAAACGCATTCTAGAATATTCTTCCAAACGACAGTCCAAAGTTAGGTTTCCAGCCACTGTTCATAAAGGGAGTTTCGAACTTCTTGTACCCGGCGCTGAAGTCCACGGAGCTGGTGGGGTTCCGGAACAGGTTGAGGTTACCCATCGCAGAGTAGTCCTTGCGCTCCAGGAACGGAGTGTGAGCCATGCCCAGGGAAGCACCAACCGTGTTTCTGAACAGAAATAAATAGAAAATTTCATTTCCAATTATGTAAGCCTCATCCTTCCTGAGGGCTTACCCGGGGCTCTCAACCATAGGCTGTTTGGGCGTTACGTGAGGTTTTTAGTCGGTAAGAGTCCGGCATAGCATCCTACGAGGATTTTCCCTCACATCAAAAAAAAAAGCCTACAGCAAAAACTCTTTTATAAAAATAGTTGTCATTCAATATAAAGTTAAGATCTTTTCTACAAGATTGCACTCACTTGAAACTGTAGTCCACTCCTCCTCCAACAGTGTTAAAGTTGGGTACGTTGGGGAAGTTGGGCATGTTCTTGGACACGAAGGCATTAGCACCGACTTTATGAATGTCGTTTTCGAAAAGCGTTGCGTGGCCGGCGCCTGTCAGCTTGGAGCCGAAGCCAGGGATGGTCTCTTTCATTACCGATACACCATGACCATTGCTGGAAAACAAAAGCTTTATGACACTGTAATTCAATAGGGGTTGCTGACAGAAAAGTATTTTTTAAATCTGATTCTGCAAGCAACATGCGTATTGAACATATTGCTTAGACAATGACAGAATTGATTCCAGTCAAGCTTAATAATATTTTAGAAAGTGTCGTACTAATAAACATTACTTACACATTATCCAGAGCTAATCCAAATCCTTTCGATGCAGCATTCATCTTGTTGTCCAGGCCCATACTTCCGATGGCACTTAGAACATTCCTGTCGTTACCCACAATCGGTACTTTGGCACCAAGTCCCGTAGTGCCGTCGCTGTTCAGCGTGAGGCTAGTTTGTGCTTGACGACGTACTCTAGCACTTGCTAACTGTCCTGGGTGATAGTATTCCTCATAGTGCTCCAACGGATCTGGGTATATGTGCTCTTCATCGAATCCGTATTGAACATCTTCCCACGGAACGTGCCTTGCGCTTGCACACACAAACAGAACGAAAGCCACGAATAACTTGGTTACGTACATTTTGGTTTATATTTTGAATTTTTGGTGTCACGTTGTTCGAGATGTAGTCAGTTGTAGAATGATAAACTGATGGAGAGTAAGCTTTTCTTTTATATACAAGTTGCATCTCAAAAGAATTCCCCGATTTGCGAGCGATAATGAGTCATGTTCAGTACCCGCTATCACCACTAACGTAACGTTTTACGGAGCAACAGGTTATCTGTATTCATATTATAGGTACATACTGATATAATATAGGGGCTGAGTTTATTGGTCTCTTTTTTTTATCCGATTTTCAAAAATTCATTATTCAGTCAGTTAAGGAGCAGAGCAGTAGTCATAAACGACAACAGATCCTTATACTAATGAAAATTATAAAATTATCATACATTAATGCAGAGCACTGACCGGTTAAATTTAGTCTTCTACTGAATCTAAAAAACTATTTCCCCCAGTCTCTGTCTAAGTAAAATAGGCAATTTCTTTAAATATTTCACAAAACGTGTAATGGCGCAATAGAATGAATGTCATGGCAATTTTGTGCTAAACTTGTTCCTAAATGTGAAAACACAGAGTAGCTTTATGATATTTAAATGTTTGAACTCAGCATGATTTAGGATGTTCAGACTTTATCTAAAATTTTAGACTGTTACAGAGGTATGTTATACCAGACATTAATTTAAATAAGTGAAAGTGGAAAATTATGTCATTCCGCCATTATTAGCTGCACCAAAAACTCATTTTAGAATTTAAGATCATAATTATTTCGGGCGGCTTCCCAGATTAAAGCACCATTAGCAAAGCCATCGTCCTCTCCAATGGAAAGCCGTGACTTACTGGAACTGCCACTTTTTAGTCAAATGGCTAAAACGGAAACCTTATAGATTCGTCATGTCCGTCCGTATGTCACAGTCACTTTTCTCCGAAACTATAAGACCTATGCTATTGAAACTTGGTAAGTAGATGTATTCTATTAACCGCAGTAAGGTTTTCATATAAAACTAGAAAAAACAGTCAGAACTGAAATTCAATTTTTTTTTCCCCTATGTGGTGTATAGGGCTTCGAAAATGCTATTGAGGTTTCTAAGATTTTTTTTTAAAGTGACTAGTTTGCGCAAGACACTTCCAAAGCGGAAAAATGTGTGACCACCTCTCTAACTTCTAAACTGAGACAATGATAAATCTAAAAAAATATGTGATGCAAAATTGGTTTGAACGAGATAGAGTTGGTAGTATTTTTATTAATACGTCATAAACAGCAATTTTCAGTTAGAAAAATCACTACCACTGCGAACGTGTTAAGGCTAGTATTTCCGAAATCGACCAAAATCGACCCATTTTGAAGCGATCTTTATACTAGGAAATATTCTTTGATTTGATCTGATAAAAATGTATTACTGTAGTTTAATAGATACTCTTGCTTCCTTTAATTTTTAAAACACGATTAATAAAACTTTATTCGATAAAAATCGTTCTCGAAAAACTGGAAATGTGCAAAAATTTTAAAGATGAATGTTGTTATAGCTCAAAATATACTTGTTTATTTTGTATAAACACATGTCTATATTAAAGATATTGATCTTATGAACAATATTCGAGATATTATTTATTTTTTAAACACCTCAGATTTTAAAACAATGATAAAAAGTGTAGAATCTAGAACAATTAGGCATTTAGCGTACACTTCAATCACTTCATACGCCTGACAGGGCTGTTCTGGGTTGGACCTGTGTCGCTCTGTCACCCGTGACCCGCTACGTTCGCGCGAATCGATCGTTTTAATTAGAAGTAGTTGCAGAAATCTGTAAATATTATTTTGTTATTATTTGTAAATATTAGGATAAGTACGTTATTGTGTATAAATAAATAAATATCGTGTAATATAGTGATTAGTGACTAGATACTCAGTGAATATGGGTAAAAAAAAGCCAAGAGAAATAAAATGCCCAGATGTCAATTGCGGCTACTACGACGGCATATGGTAAGTTCCTACAAGTATTGTTTTATCTTTATTATATTTATAAAAATACACAACCAAATAATTCACTGACGGGCATGATGAAATTATTTAAGGTTGATGCTGAGCGAAGCGACTGAAGCCAACAGCTGCCATTATTTTGCTACCTGATGAAGAGGCAGTACAGTAGCTAAACGTACTCATATAGGCTTAGAGATCTCCCATTCCAGTCCTCTTCTACGTAGGTACAGGTAGGTGTCATTTAGCAAAGGCCCAGTAAGTTAGATCACGGCTGTTTTTGGTAATGAATGACTATGAGAAATGAACTCGGTGCCCCAAAGTTGCTTGGGACCTTACGATAAGAAGAGGGATAGTATTTACCTAAACCACAGTAACTACTAGGTATAAAATATTCTCTTTTTACTATGCCTGAACAATCAACGTATTGCCCGTTCGCTCTAAGTTTGCCTTTCGCCTCCCATACTACGCCTGTAGACCATCCTGTCCGACAGCGGCAACCTTAGCGCGAACGGGTAGTAAATAATATAATGTTTGACGCTTAGAGTATAATAGTAGGTTCACGTTTTTATTGCTACACTGTATAAATTATAACAGTAGTACCTACCCACTACCGACATAAAAGAATAAACGTGTAGTTTTATTTTTCGTTGTAGTCTAGCCGTTTCGTTGTAGTGTACCCTCAAAGTCTTTTTTTTCAGCTCATCGATTCCGAGATTGAACGGTGGTCCATTTGCAAAAAAAGATACACGTGAATCGTAAGTACCTAGTACTCGTAGGTACTTTTATACTTTAATTTTCAGTGTAATAATCTTTACTTTCTTAGTAAATATGAATGTATGAAAAAGTGGATAATTTTTAGGGTTCCGTAGGTACCCAAAGGTAAAAAAACGGGACCCTATTCATGAGACTTCGCTGTCCGTTTGTCTGTCTATCGGTCAGTCTGTCTGTCGGTCAGTCTGTCTGTTTGTCTGTCCGTCTGTCTATCTTTCTGTCTTTCCTTCACGAGGCTGTAGCTCATGAATGGACATAGCTAGAGATCTGAAATTTTCACAGATAATGTGTTTCTGTTGCCGCCATAACAACAAATATTGAATTTTGCATGCCAGTATTTCTATCAATAAGCTGATTCACCGAATTGACATACGAGAGCGAGACTTTGAGGACATGTACCTTTTTCATTCAACTTTGTAACAGCTTTATTTTTTGTAAGCAAGGGTTATATACCCTTTTTTTTTCTTTTTAACGTGAGAGAAAATCCTCATGGATGCTATGCCGGACTCCTACCGACTAAAAACCTTACGTTACGCTCAACAGCCTATGGTTGGGAGCCCCGGGTAAGCCCTCGGAAGGATGTTCTAGGACTCCCAACAGACCCACGGCCGCCACTGCGGCCTCGCCTAGGGGTAGGTTCGGGTGCAATCCTGCGTCTTTCGGGGTTTCGGATGTGATTCCGCTTCTAAGGGGGGTATGCATAAATCCCTCACGTCACGCTGCCGTCATAGGCCTGCTTCTGTAAGGACGGTGAGCAGCCCCCTCACCGTCTTCAGGCCCCTGGTTATGGAGACCGATAGTCTTGGGCGAAGACATGTCTGCGGCGTTCATTTCAAGTGTGTACTTGTTGCCGTTATTAATAAAAACAGGCAAAAAAAAATCACGTTTGTTGTATGGAAGTCCCCCATAAATATTTATTATTTTTCTGGTTTAAGTACTCAATTCAATCCTTTATTTTTGCAAACAAGGGTTTATATCCCTTGTGCTTCCACGGACCTCGAAAGGGGCCACCTGCGGGATCCAGCCTGCGGGAGACTAAGAATAGGTTTTTGAAAACTTTCTTGGCAACCTAAGTTCCTAGTCTATATACATATAATAAAAAGATCTAAAGTCAAAACTGTACATTAAACATATTAAAAAAAATACTCGCGGGGGGTTCCACACAGGATACCGAAGTCGAAAATGTAGTTAGAATTTATTTGTCTGTTTGTCGTCTGTTTGTCTGTTAATTTTGCTTTGTCCGGAAGGATCTCGAAAAGTACTCAATATTTTTGATTCAAATTTTGCACGAATATTAACTAGGGGTAGGGTCTTCAAATACCAGCCTACAGGTAGGGGGCGTCAGCATCGGCATCGAGCCCTCGATGAAGTATCTGGGGCTTGTACTCGATGGCCGGTGGAACTTCGGACATCACTTCCGAAGTTTGGTCCCAAAACTGAGGGGAGCATCGGCCGCACTCGCGCGGCTGATGCCCAACATCAGAGGACCCAACGCTCCCTACAGGAGGCTGTACCTGGGGATCGTGCGAAGCATGGCCCTGTACGGGGCTTTCGTATGGGCGGAGACCCTGACGGCCAGCAATGAGGCTAGACTGCTGAGCCCGCAGAGAGTGATGGCCGTCAGGGTGATAAGAGGATACCGCACGATCTCCGGTGAGGCGGCATGTCTCCTAGCCGGGACCCCTTCATGGGACCTGGAAGCGAGAGCCCTTGCGTCACTGTTCAGATGGCGCAAGGAGGCGCTGGAGCGGGGCCAAAGGCCTGCGTCTCGAGAAATCGGGGCCCAGCGGACCCTGCTCCACCAAGAAACCGTGGAGACATGGAAGGTGCGACTTGAGCAACCAAAGGGGGGATTCGCCACAATCGCGGCCGTCAGACCGGTCATGGACGAGTGGCTGGAGAGAAGACACGGTGCTCTCTCCTACCGGTTGACACAGATGCTTGCCGGGCACGGTAGCTTCGGTAGGTATCTGTGGCGAAAACACCGGGAAACCACGGCCGAGTGTCAGCACTGCGAGGACCGCAGCGATGACACGGCGCTCCACACGCTGGTGGAGTGCACGGTGTGGGCACAACAGCGCCAGGTCCTCGTAGTGGGTCTGGGCGTGGACACTCTCTTGCTCGAGGCCATTGTGCGAGCCATGCTCTCCAGCGGGAGTAAGTGGGACTGCGCCGCCTCTTTCTGCGAGCAGGTCATGCTCGCGAAGGAGGCGGCGGGCCGGGTGCGGGAGAGAACTCTCCCACCCGAGTTCCGCAGTCGGTGCCCTGGGCGCCGCCGACGTGTCTTCGCCGAGGACTATCGGCCTCCATGACCGGGGGTCTGAGGACGGTGAGAGGGCCACTCACCGTCCTTACAGAAGCAGAAACCCCCCAAAGACGCGGGATAGCACCCGAACCACCCCCTGGGCGAGGCCGCACTGGCGGCCGTAGGTCTGTTGTGAGTCCCGGGACATCCTTCCGAGGGCTTACCCGGGGCTCCCAACCACAGGCTGTTGGGCGTTACGTGAGGTTTTTTAATCGGTAAGAGTCCGGCATAACATCCTCTGAGGATTTTCCCTCACGTAAAAAAAAAAAGAAAAGCACAAGCCTATAGCTTAGTTTGGGCCAGATGATGTTGTGTGAGAAACTCCAAAAATATTAATTTAAGGTTTTGCATGCAACTTTATAAGAAGTAGGTACTTAGCTCCTTGGATGGGTGACCACCACATGACCACCTTGTGACATTCTATTTGCGAAAGATTCCGTGCTTCTAAGCTATGTACCAAGGCTCTAATATACCGGGGGCCTGAGGACGGGGAGGAGGCTGCTCACCGTCCTTACAGAAGCAGGCCCATGACGGCAGCGTGACTAGCCGTAGGTCTGTTGGGAGTCCTGGGACATCCTTACGAGGGCTTACCCGGGGCTCTCAACCGTAGGCTGTTAGGTGTTACGTGAGGTTTTTTAGTCGTTAGGATAGCATCCATGAAGGATTTTCCCTCACGTTAAAAAAAATAAAAAACAAAGAAGACTAATTAATTATAACTTTTTTTAAATATCAGCCTCATCACGTTCATCTGTTTATGAGATAAGAGACTTTATTTTCCACTAGCTGAGCCCGCAACTTCGTTTACGTTACATAAGGTGTATGAAAGGAAAGGTATTTCTTCATCAGAGTCATCAAGCAGCGTCTGAAACTGCCCTGTTTGCTTAATCATAAAAGAGCTTAATCATTAAGTCTATTTTAAAACAATTCAGTCCACGCCTTCGGCGCGGACTGAATTGTTTAAAAATAGTCTTAATCATTAAGCTCTTTTATGATTAAGCCAACACGCCAGTTTAGGTTCACTCACATTCAAAGAAAACCCTACAATTAAAATTTTTAAAATATCTGATTCTTAAAAGTGTTATAACTCTTTTATTTCTAAACCGATTTACATAAAACAAACGCTAAATGTTAACTGGAGCAAACCTCAACACAATAAAAAAAACCGCATTGCAATCGGTTGAGCGGTTACTGAGATTAGCGTGCACAACCGTACAGACAAACAGATATACAGACATACAGACATACAGACAAACAGACAAACAGACAAACAGACAAAAATTCTAAAAATCATTGTTTTGGGTTCTATTGCGTTCATAAAGTCCCCCTATTATATTTTTTCTTATTTATCTTCCATGTACAGACAGCGACCTGTTACGATTTTATTATATGTATTGATGATATTGATTGCGTCGTACAAGGGGGAACAACCCGACGGCAATTACCTTCCATCGTCAACAATGGTCCCTCTTTTCCTTTTATTAAAGAGTGACCAGGGAAGAGGGCTTTGGATATTCGTTTTTTGGTAAAGAGCTAACTAAAGCTCTCGGCAATCCAAGGTCTTTAAATAAATTATTCATGGGCTAGAATTTCCCTTGCTCCAACTTCTACGGCATACTAGAAATTTTTTTTAGTAAATGACGAGTTTAATCTATCATATTATATTATATTCATAACTCCATAAATTAATACTACTTTTTTCATTGACGAATCGGCTGCTCTTCACATCCTCAAGACAGAACAGAATTTATGAAATATATTGCTCCTTTAACCCACCTGGCATTTTAGGAATTACACCTGCCGTTTATCCTAATGGCCGTGTAGTCGATCGATGACGTTGAATATGTGGAGCATGGATCCTGAATACTTCACTGTACCTAGTAATTGAGCATAATCGTCTGTGCAGTAGAAAGCTATGCCACTATTGAGGGGTTTTAGAGTCACACGGCAGGGTTTTATGTAAAGTAGGGGAGTGGTTCATAAAAAGTCTGTAATTGTAATATGTTACTTTATTCTATTTAATTGGCTATAATACATTATGATAATATTTACAAGATTTAAATAACTTAGTGAAATGAGTGGCGTGATGTTTTATTTTAGAACTAACATTATAATATTTCGATATTGTTTAGCGCATCCTCAAATTTTAACAAACACAAAGTATTATTAGTGTTACTTCTATAGTTAAACATTAATCAGTTCTTTATCATACTTTAGAATACTTTAAAATATTCTTCCAAATGACAGTCCAAAGTTAGGTTTCCAGCCACTGTTCATGAAGGGAGTTTCGAACTTCTTGTACCCGGCGCTGAAGTCCACTGAGCTGGTGGGGCTCCGGAACAGGTTGAGGTTACCCATCGCGGAGTAGTCCTTGCGTTCCAGGAACGGAGTGTGAGCCATGCCCAGAGAAGCACCAACCGTGTTTCTAAACAGAAATAAATTTAACATTTTATTTTGAGTAATGTAAGTCAAAAAAAAACTCTCTTTTATATAGGAATAGTTACGGTTCCTATAAGGTTTTCATTATAAGATTGTACTCACTTGAAAGAATAGTCCACTCCGCCTCCCACAGTATTAAAGTTGGGCACGCTGGGGAAGTTAGGCATGTTCTTGGACACGAAGGCATTAGCGCCGATTTTATGAATGTCGTTGTCGAAAAGCGTTGCGTGGCCCGCACCTGTGAGCTTGGAGCCGAAGCCGGGGATGGTCTCTTTCATCACCGATAAACCGTGACCATTGCTAGAAAACAAGAAGCTTTATGAGATGTTGCACTCGAACTCAATAGGAATCGCTGACAAATTTGAAACCTTTTTTATTTTACTCTGAACGAGCTGCAGACAATGCATTGCATAATGCTGAGACAATTCCATTCAAGATTAATAATAAGTCAGCAAGTAACACAGAGAGGAAAGTTTCCATCCTAAAAACATTACTTACACATTATCCAGAGCCAATCCAAAGCTTTTCGATGCTGCATTCATCTTATTGTCCAGGCCTACACTTCCGATGGCACTCAGAACATTTCTGTCGTTCCCTACAATCGGTACTTTGGCACCGAGTCCCGTAGTGCCGTCGCTGTTCAGCGTGAGACTGGTTTGTGCTTGACGACGTACTCTAGCACTTGCTAACTGTCCTGGGTGATGGTATTCCTCGTAGTGTTCCAAGGGATCAGGGTATATGTGCTCTTCATCGAATCCGTATTGAACATCTTCCCACGGAACGTGTCTTGCACTTGCACACACAAACAGAACGAAAGCCACGAATAACTTGGTTACGTACATTTTGATATATACTATATCTTGGTTTGTTGGTGTCACGTTGTTCGTGATGTAGTCAGTAGTAGAATGATGAACTGATGGAGTAAGCTCGTGTTTTATACACAAGTTGCAGCTCAAAAGGATTCCCCGACCCGCGAGCGATAATGAATCATGTTAAGTACCTGCTATCACTTAATGCTTCGGGGCAACAGGTTATCTGTATTGATATAATAATAGAGGCAAAGTTAATTGATCTTTTTCATTCTAATTTCATAAATTTGGTAGTAAGGGAGCGGTGCAATAATCAGAAACGTCAACCAATTTTGGAAAACTAATAGCCTTAAAGGGGGTGAATGGGTATGTATTTTGATGTATTGACTAAGCCATGGGGCGCAACTAGTCATAGAATATTTTGATTAATATTTGTGATGAATATTTTAGTCTTCTTCTTCATCTTAGCGTCTTTTCAGTAGCTTCAAAACCTTACACAGAAATCGTTTTTGAAGCAGTCCCCATTATTTCAATGCTTTATAAACGTGTCTTACGCATCTTACGCTAAGATCGATTTTAAGATGGGTGCGCGGTTGTGACATTTCATTTTTTTAAATACATGTAGTCAAGTTGAAGGGTGGCTTGACATATTTCAACAGCAGTCTGCAGCCTGTCCCTGTCCGTTTAAGCACGATCGCGAAGCTACACAACTCAAGTGACAGATAATGGTTACCGTAACCTATAACCAGAGGCGTGTGTCTGCCACCTCAGAACCCAGAAACTACTACAGTTTGCTATTTCCTCTCGCTTTTCTATAAATTCTGTTAAAGTAGTTTCGTGAAATGGAACGGAAGTGGTAACAGAAGTTCGCTAGTTGATTTGATCGGTGTAGGAGTCGTCAGGTGAAAAGTATTTTGAGACGCAATTTGAAATTCAAGAGAAAATGCAGTCGGAGTACTAAAACCTTTGTGGATTTTAGTCATTTTTTTTGGCATTCAGTGTTTCATAGCATCTATGATATAAAACAAGTGCCATACTGGCAAAATAAAGTATTTTGTAATTTGACGACCGATATTTAACATTTACAATATTCGTCAAAATCAAGATATCTATTAAGAACTCATTCCAAAAATGTGAATTTATTAAAAAAGAATATAGATGTGGCACAATAAAGCATAATAACTATTTGGAATACGTATAAAACTAAACTAAATCTAAATAATGCCCCCGTGGCATTACGCCCAAAAGACATTTCACCTTTGAACGACGATACCTATTCGTTGGGAGAAATAACTGACTGCCCTTGGGTCACCAGTAGACTCCATAAGACGCTTCTTCAAAATTCTATAAAAGTATGCGTAGTGGTACCCCATAGAGTAGGTCCATGGCGGTCTCGGCAGCGACTGTAATAAAATTGTAAGACGAGCCTTATACTTAGTCATTTTTTATTTTCTGCCGCTTCCGTTGCTGCGCTTTAAAGCTGACCCAGCTGAACTAGCTGACCCTTGCAACTTCGTTCACGTTACATACGGTCTATGAAGGAGAGGTATTTCTTCATAAGACTCCTAGAAGCGTAGGAAACTGCCCTGATTGCTTAATCATAAAAGAGCTTAAAGATAAGGGTATTGTAAAATAATTCAGTCCACGGTGAATGCGAGCGACTAAACAAACACGCCAGTGAAGAGAATGACCCTTACATTCAAAGGAACCCTTGAATTGTAGGTTTAGCGAAAGTTGAGATGTCTCTAATTTCTGAAATACAAAACCTCAATATTAAAACTTGTGTGCAACAATTCTTTAAGCACTAGCTTTCTAACACAAAAAATATATTTGAAATCAGACCACGCGTTGAGAAATTACAACTGTAAAACTATTTTGTCTTTCATCCCCTCTCCCACAGGAACTGAGCAAAATTTCGGGATCAAAGCTATCCTAGAACCTATTGTGCCAAGTATCGTTACAAATGATTTAGTAGTTCCGGCGTGATACTTATTCGGGATACAGACAGACAGACAGACAAAAAAAAATACATTTTCGTTTTTTTTTAAATAAATTTTCAAAATTTCTTTTATGTACAGATTTTCGACCCTCTACGGTTTTGTCTTATGTATAGATGACTCATCAAATATTATTCAAAACATAACAAAGCATCAGCTTTGGTAAACGGTTTTCTTTTTAACAAAAATAATAATAATTAACCCAGCAAAATAAAACAAATCAATTTGATAAGTCATTGGAGTTATATAAAAAAAGGGAGTCCCCGAAAGTCGTGACCCTTTTTTCGTGTGAAAACATCTAATGGATGCTATGCCGGACTCTTACCGAATAAAACCACACGTTCCCTACCTACTACCATCGGGAGCCCCAGATAAGTACTCGGAAGGATGTCCCATAATGAAAGTCTTTATAATATGTTTTGCGAATGGTCCTGAAATCTGGTAAGCTGAAGATCGAAAGAAGGAAATGGTAAACACGAAATAAGATCTTGAGATTCAAATAGAGCTTTTGATGCAACTAATAATGACGCAATGACCCATATACTCTCACTCTTCCCAAACGCCTGCCGTTTTATGTTATTTGTTTAAATTCACGTTTGTTAAACTAAACCACTGTAACAGTCTAAAAGTCAAAAACTATTTCAATTTATGGTTTTGCAGGCAACTGGATAGACAGTACTTAACTCCTCGAATGGGTGACCTTAGGCACCACGGTTCTCCGCGTGACCACCTTTTCACATTTTATTTGCGAAAGATTCCGTGCTTTCAAACTGTAGACCAAAGCTTTGATAAATTTTTTTTTAATATCAGCCTCATCACGTTTCATCACGTCATGTGATAAGAGACCTTATTTTGCATAGCGTGGTACATTAAGGAACACCCTGACGGCGATCATCTTCCACCGTCAACGCAAGTCAAACTTTTACTAAAATGAAAAGGGGGACCATTGTTGAGTCTTTAAATATTCGTTTTAGTAAAGAGCTTACTAAAGCTCTTGGCAATCAAAGGTCTTTAAATAAATTATTCAGAGGCTAGAATTTCCCTTGCTCCCACTTCTACGGCATACTAGAAGATTTTTTTAGAAAACGAGGGATATAATCTATACTCTATACTAATATTATAAAGAGGAAAGATTTGATTGTTTGTTTGCATCGAATAGGCTCCGGAACTACTCGACCGATTTGAAAAATTTTTTCACTGTAGGGAAGCCACATTCTTCCCGGTGAACATAGGCATATGTATTTTATTCCGGTATTCCCATGGAAAAGGGAGCTACGCAAATGAAACCGCGTGACGTTCTCTAGTCTATCATATATTGTATTCATAACTCCATAATTTAATACTACTTTTTTCATTCACGCTTCGGCTGCTCTTTATATCCTTAAGATAGAGCAGAATTTATGAAATATATTGCTCCTTTAACCCAGCCCGTTGACACGCTTCTGGGAAGTCCGTAGTGTTCCCAGGAGTTCCCAGGCGGTTTAGTAGTTTAGGTAGGTAGGATAATTTGTCCTGAAGTCAATAACGCAACGATTGAAGAATAATTGATATTTATTTGCCAGTTCACAAATAAACTTAATCTAACTTAAAACTAGGTACTCATCCGGATTCAGGGATGGGACTTCCTTTATCTCCGGGATATCACAGTAAGCAATATGGCTCTACGCCTATATATTAATAAAATTGCTTACGGGTATAGGCAGGGTTTTTAACCTTAAACTTGGAAGCTCATTCAGAGCTTCCGTTTTCACATATAAAAATTTAGTTAAATGCTTGGGCTAATAAGCCACTCACTGATTATTTCAGTGGAAATATATTTTATAGAATAATTTACTTTGATGTAAAATTTCTTCGACAGTATGAAGTAAAATAAATTAATTTTAGTTAGTTCCTGATTTCCTTTTTACCATTGCGCACGCCTATATATAGCTTACATCCCACCATATCTCCTTCCATCATCTATCCCTACTTTGACACTATTATGGACACACCCATTATACCGACCTAAGTATAACCATTATACCTACGCTTAATAGCGCCCAATAAACTAATATAGCAAATCCATGATTTACGCCACACCGTTTCGACATACGGTGCCGAGACCTGGACGCTTACAGAGAGGTTGGTTAATGCTGTAAAGGTTGCGCAGCTGGCTATGGAAAGGGCTACGCTTGGGACGACTCTGAGGGATAGACTCCGAAATGAGACTATCCGGCAGAGAACTAAAGTGGTCGACATAGCTCGCAGAATAATTACATTGAAGTGGCAGTGGGCCGGCCATATTTGCAGAAGAACCGGCGGCCAATGGAGCAAACGAATTCTAGAGTGGAGATCGCGTATTTTTTTTTGTTTAACGTGAGGGAAAATCCTCATGGATGTTATGCCGGACTCCTACCGATTAAAAAAACCTCACGTAACGCCCAACAGCCTATGGTTGGGAGCCCCGGGTAAGCCCTCGTAAGGATGTCCCAGGACTCCCAACAGACCCACGGCCGCCACTACGGCCTCGCCCAGGAGGTGGTTCGGGTGCTATCCCGCGTCTTTGGGGGGTTTCGGGTGTGATCCCGCTTCTAAGGGGGAGGCGTGCGTGAGTTCCTCACGTCACGCTGCCGTCATGGCCCTGCTTCTGTAAGGACGGTGACCGCCCTCTCACCGTCCTCTCACCGTCCTCAGGCCCCCGGTAATGGAGGCCGATAGTCCCCGGCGAAAACACGTCGGCGGCGCCCAAGCTGCCGATTGCGGAACTCGGGTGGGAGAGTTCTCTCCCGTTCCCGCCCCGCCGCCTCTTTCACGAGCATGACCTGCTCGCAAAACGAGGCGGCACAGTCCCACTTACTCCCGCTGGAGAGCATGGCTCGCACCATGGTCTCGAGCGAGAAAATGTGTCTACGTCCAGACCCAACACGAGGACCTGGCGCTGTTGCGACCACACTGTGCACTCCACCAGCTTGTGGAGCGCCGTGTCATCGCTGCGGTCCTCGCAGTGCTGACACTCGGCCGTGGTATCCCGGTGTCTTTGCCACAGATACCTACCGAAGCTACGGTGCCAGGCAAGTATCTGTGTCAACCGGTAGGAGAGAGCACCGTGTCTCCTCTCCAGCAACTCGTCCATGACCAGTCTAACGGCCGCGATTGTGGCGAATCTCCCCTTTGGTTGCTCAAGTCGTACCTTCCATGTCTCCACGGTTTCCTGGTGGAGCAGGGATCGCTGGGCCTCGATTTCTCGAGACGCAGGCCTTTGGCCCCACTCGAGTGCCTCCTTGCGCCATCTAACCAGTGACTCAAGGGCTCTCGCTTCCAGGTCCCATGGAGGGGTCCCAGCTAGGAGACACGTCGCCTCACCGGAGATCGTGCGGTATCCCCTTATCACCCGGATGGCCATCGTCCATGGAGACCGCGTCTCGGCAAACGTGGGGTAGGACGTCCACCCGCTAGATGGACCGACGACCTGGTAATGGTCGCAGGCAGGGACTAGATGCGTAAGGCGCAGGACCGTGGATTGTGGCGTAAATTAGGAGATGCCTACGTCCAGCAGTGGACTGCGATAGGCTCATTTGATTGACTGATTGATTTTAACCCAGCTGGCATTTTAGGAATTACACCTGCCGTTTATCCTGATCGCCGTGTAGTCGATCGATGACGTTGAATATGTGAAGCATAGATCCTGAATACTTTATACCTAGTAATTGAGCATAATCGTCTGTGCAGTAGAAAGCTGTGCCACTATTGACGGGTTTTAGAGTTACACAGCAGGGTTTTAGGTTCATAAAAAATCTGTAATTGTAATTTGTTACTTTATTCTATTTAACTGGCTATAATACATTATGATAATATTTACAAGATTTAAATAACTTAGTGAAATGAGTGACGTGATGTTTCATTTAGAACTAACATTATAATATTTCGATATTGTTTATCGCATCCTCAAATATTAACAATCACAAAGTATTTTTAGTGTTAGGTACTTCTATAGTTAAACATTAATCAGTTCTTTATCATACTTTAGAATACTTTAAAATATTCTTCCAAATGATAGTCCAAAGTTCGGTTTCCAGCCGCTGCTCATGAAGGGAGTTTCGAACTTCTTGTACCCGGCGCTGAAGTCCACGGAGCTGGTGGGGCTCCGGAACAGGTTGAGGTTACCCATCGCGGAGTAATCCTTGCGTTCCAGGAACGGAGTGTGAGCCATGCCCAGGGAAGCGCCCACTGTGTTCCTTATCAGAAATAAATAGAACATTTCATTTTAAAATAAAAACTCTCTTTCGTATAGGAATATTTATGGTTCCTAATAAGTATTTCTTACAAGATTGTACTCACTTGAAAGTATAGTCCACTCCGCCTCCCACAGTATTAAAGTTGGGCACGCTGGGGAAGTTAGGCATGTTCTTGGACACGAAGGCATTAGCGCCGACTTTATGAATGTCGTTGTCGAAAAGCGTTGCGTGGCCCGCACCTGTGAGCTTGGAGCCGAAGCCGGGGATGGTCTCTTTCATCACCGATAAACCGTGACCATTGCTGGAAAACAAGAAGCTTTATGAGATGTTGTACTCGAACTCAATAGGAATCGCTGACAAATTTGAAACCTTTTTTATTTTACTCTGAACGAGCTGCAGACAATGCGTCGCATAATGCTTAGACAATTCCACTCAAGATTAATAATAAGTCAGCAAGTAACACAAAGCGGAAAGCTTTGATCTTAAAAACATTACTTACACATTATCCAGGGCCAATCCAAAGCTTTTCGATGCTGCATTCATCTTATTGTTCAGGCCTACACTTCCGATGGCACTCAGAACATTTCTGTCGTTCCCTACAATCGGTACTTTGGCACCGAGTCCCGTAGTGCCGTCGCTGTTCAGTGTGAGACTGGTTTGTGCTTGACGACGTACTCTAGCACTTGCTAACTGTCCTGGGTGATGGTATTCCTCATAGTGTTCCAAGGGATCTGGGTATATGTGCTCTTCATCGAATCCGTATTGAACATCTTCCCAGGGAACGTGCATCGCGCTTGCACACACGAACAGAATGAAAGCCACGAATAACTTGGTTACGTACATTTTGGTTTATATTTTAAATTGTTGGTGTTACGTTGTTCGAGATGTAGTCAGTTGTAGAATGATAAACTGATGGAGTAAGCTTGTCTTTTATATATAAGTTGCATCTCAAAAGGATTCCCCGATTCGCGAGCGATAATGAGTCATGTTCAGTACCCGCTATCACTTGAACGTTACGGAGCAACAGGTTATCTGTATTCATATTATAGGTACATTATGTAATATAGTGGCTGAGTTTATTGGTCTGTTTTTTTATCCGATTTTCAAAAAATCATTATTTTGTCAGTTAGGGAGCAGTGCAGTAGTCTTATACGACAACAGATCCTTATACTAAGGAAAAACTTAATGGAGTTAGGTAATGTCTTAAAGGGGTAAATTGGTTGTCCTGGGACATCATTCCGAGGGCTTACCCGGGGCTTACAACCATAGGCTGTTGGGCGTTACGTGAGGTTTTTTAGTCGGTAAGAGTCCGGCATAGCATCCATGAGGATTTTCCCTCACGTAAAAAAAGGGGTAAATGGGTATTTAAGGTTTACATAGGGCACAGATAATTATAAAATTTATCATACAATAATGCAGAGCACTGACCGGTTAAATTTAGCCTTCTACTTAATCTTAAAAACCATGTCTCCTAGTCTCTGTCTTAGTAAAATAGGTAATTTATTTAAATATTTCACAAAACAGAGCCTATACATACGTATAATGGCGCAATAGAATGAATGGCATGGCAATATTGTGCTAAACTTGTTCCTAAATGTGAAAACACAGCGTAGCTTTATGATACCTAAATGTTTGAACTCAGCATGATTTAGGATGTTAAGACTTAATCTAAACTTTTAGACTGTTACAGTGGTCTATTATACCATACGTTAATTTAAATATATCATTTAAATTGGTCGTGACGTAAAGAAGTGAGAGAACAGGGTCATTGCGCCAATCTTGGTTGCACCAGAAACTCACTTTGATATTCATACATACATACATATGGTCACGCCTTTATCCACGAAGGGGTAGGCAGAGGCATATTATGTGCCCACATTTCATTTTTTTTCAGAATTTGTCCCACGTAACAGGTAGTGAGTCATATTGTCGTGTTGAGATGGACAGGCGCAGGTTGTAACCTCCTGTTGAATTTTACCTCCAATTTTCTTCCTATTTTACTGGCAACCGGGACAAACGGCTAAGCATACCTTCCGAAGCATGAATTATAATTAAAGTTCATAATTATTTTGGGCTCAATGATTCCTTCTTTTGATCTTCGACTTCCCAGATTTTAGAACCATTAGCAAAGACATCGTCCTCTCCAAAGGAAAGCCGCAACTTTCAGGGACGACCACTTTTTGTGTAACTTCAATGATAAATTTGATTGATATTTTGTTTGGGAAGAACCTGCTGAAATAAATATTAATATGTTTTGTTACAAGGAAATTCTATGATTTCTATGATTACATTCTATTTCTTAATGTATTATAACGACGGTTAAGAATCAATAGTGTCTATTTCATTTTTTACACTTTCCGGTTTTCTATGCACTTGGATTTAAAGTTCAATTTGACATCAGCTGGTCTGGTATCTATCTTAATATTTACAGTATTTTTAAAGTTATTAGCCATAGAGACGTATTCTTAGCATTCCATGGATTCTCCGTGCGGGCGCCGGGTCCATAGCGTGGCACAGGGGGGAACACCCCGACGGCGTCTGGGACTTGCGACCCATTTGAGAAGGTTTAGGGTGGCCACCTTACTATGCGCATATACGATCACCTTCCACCGTCAACAATGTCCCCCCCCCCCCCTCCTACTTCTACGACATAGAGTTTAACCACATAGCCATTTTTGGTTAACTCATTGGTCAAGTAGAAGTATTTATTTGTCTTCATGGCGTGGTCCTTCGGTATGTTGGTCTCCCACAGGACCGTCAGCTCCACGAGCACCGCACGCGTGTATCCTCGAAAACAGGAATATGTCGGGTCTGGATGACGAGGCACATACATCCTCCGGGATTTTGTAGTGTTTTTCATACGTGTCTGAGAGTATAGTCCAATCGGCGGCAGCCATCAAAATTGAGTATGGCTTTTGAGGTAGGTACTTTCTTTGAACAGCCTTCCTTTACAAACGCAATGTCATTTCTTTTGTTTGTGGTTAATCCCCTTTTCGCTCTCGCTACCGCCAAACTGACAGCCTGACGTATGATTTCCAATAACCTATCGTGTCGGCGTGAGTAATTACCCCGGTCTAATAACGTCCTACAACCTACCAGCAGGTGCCTAGCAGTTCCAATCGCTTCCTGACCAGATTACTGTCACCTATCTTATGAACGCGTATTTTCTTCTTCCATTATCATCTATCTCAGCTAAGAAAGTTTTTACCCTAACCCTGCGTGCTTGCAAAGAGAATGAAACACCACTTGCTTGTGACTGAGCGGCTGCATGAGTTTGATGAGTTGCAAAGAAATATTATACGATAGAAAGAGATAAATAGATTTATATTAGTGACCGACTAAATATTCAGTTTCAGCCAGCTTCGGTCAAAAAACTTAATTTTGGTCAAAATGATCCGAAACTCACGTATTCGTGAATTGTTGTGCCTCACTCTGTTAAATTTGCTTGTGAATAGTTGGGGTCAGCCCAGCTAGTTAATATGTTATTACAACTTATGATTTAGAGAATAGTAGAGATGATGGCCCGCTAAGCGGCCTGATTACATAGCCCGCAAAAAGCGATCGTCGTCAGGATGATAAAAGAGTATCGCGCGGTCTCCGTTGAGACGGGTACTCTGGGATATGACCGGGAAGCGAGAGTCCTTGCGTCTGCTAAAGTGCCCCGAGTAATCGAAGCTCAGCGGTCCCATCTCATCATAGAGACTTGTAACGTGTGATTTGAGCAACCGAGGCAAACGCCACAAAAGGGGCGATCAGACCGATCATGAACAAGTGATTGGAGAGGAACCACGGCTTTACTGAAGCATCTGTACTTCGGTAAATATCTGCTGCGCATACACTGGGAGACTACGGCCATGATACAGCGAACTACATATTGATAGAGTGCTCAGCGTGAGCGCAGCAGTGACAGGTCTTTTTGATAAGTTTGGATGTGTACTCACTGGAAGCCGTGGCATGAGCCATGATCTCCAGCGGGAGGAAGTAGGAAGCCACCGCGTCTCTTCTACCAGCAGACCATGTTCGTGACAAAGTCGACGGGGAGCGAGCAGGAGATAACTCTCCCTCCCGAGTACCGCAGTCTGTGGTGAAGGCGCCGAAGATTTTTCTTAGCTTTGATAAATTTTTTTTTAATATCAGCCTCATCACGTTTCATCACGTCATGTGATAAGAGACCTTATTTTGCATAGCGTGGTACATTAAGGAACACCCTGACGGCGATCATCTTCCACCGTCAACGCAAGTCAAACTTTTACTAAAATGAAAAGGGGGACCATTGTTGAGTCTTTAAATATTCGTTTTAGTAAAGAGCTTACTAAAGCTCTTGGCAATCAAAGGTCTTTAAATAAATTATTCAGAGGCTAGAATTTCCCTTGCTCCCACTTCTACGGCATACTAGAAGATTTTTTTAGAAAACGAGGGATATAATCTATACTCTATACTAATATTATAAAGAGGAAAGATTTGATTGTTTGTTTGCATCGAATAGGCTCCGGAACTACTCGACCGATTTGAAAAATTTTTTCACTGTAGGGAAGCCACATTCTTCCCGGTGAACATAGGCATATGTATTTTATTCCGGTATTCCCATGGAAAAGGGAGCTACGCAAATGAAACCGCGTGACGTTCTCTAGTCTATCATATATTGTATTCATAACTCCATAATTTAATACTACTTTTTTCATTCACGCTTCGGCTGCTCTTTATATCCTTAAGATAGAGCAGAATTTATGAAATATATTGCTCCTTTAACCCAGCCCGTTGACACGCTTCTGGGAAGTCCGTAGTGTTCCCAGGAGTTCCCAGGCGGTTTAGTAGTTTAGGTAGGTAGGATAATTTGTCCTGAAGTCAATAACGCAACGATTGAAGAATAATTGATATTTATTTGCCAGTTCACAAATAAACTTAATCTAACTTAAAACTAGGTACTCATCCGGATTCAGGGATGGGACTTCCTTTATCTCCGGGATATCACAGTAAGCAATATGGCTCTACGCCTATATATTAATAAAATTGCTTACGGGTATAGGCAGGGTTTTTAACCTTAAACTTGGAAGCTCATTCAGAGCTTCCGTTTTCACATATAAAAATTTAGTTAAATGCTTGGGCTAATAAGCCACTCACTGATTATTTCAGTGGAAATATATTTTATAGAATAATTTACTTTGATGTAAAATTTCTTCGACAGTATGAAGTAAAATAAATTAATTTTAGTTAGTTCCTGATTTCCTTTTTACCATTGCGCACGCCTATATATAGCTTACATCCCACCATATCTCCTTCCATCATCTATCCCTACTTTGACACTATTATGGACACACCCATTATACCGACCTAAGTATAACCATTATACCTACGCTTAATAGCGCCCAATAAACTAATATAGCAAATCCATGATTTACGCCACACCGTTTCGACATACGGTGCCGAGACCTGGACGCTTACAGAGAGGTTGGTTAATGCTGTAAAGGTTGCGCAGCTGGCTATGGAAAGGGCTACGCTTGGGACGACTCTGAGGGATAGACTCCGAAATGAGACTATCCGGCAGAGAACTAAAGTGGTCGACATAGCTCGCAGAATAATTACATTGAAGTGGCAGTGGGCCGGCCATATTTGCAGAAGAACCGGCGGCCAATGGAGCAAACGAATTCTAGAGTGGAGATCGCGTATTTTTTTTTGTTTAACGTGAGGGAAAATCCTCATGGATGTTATGCCGGACTCCTACCGATTAAAAAAACCTCACGTAACGCCCAACAGCCTATGGTTGGGAGCCCCGGGTAAGCCCTCGTAAGGATGTCCCAGGACTCCCAACAGACCCACGGCCGCCACTACGGCCTCGCCCAGGAGGTGGTTCGGGTGCTATCCCGCGTCTTTGGGGGGTTTCGGGTGTGATCCCGCTTCTAAGGGGGAGGCGTGCGTGAGTTCCTCACGTCACGCTGCCGTCATGGCCCTGCTTCTGTAAGGACGGTGACCGCCCTCTCACCGTCCTCTCACCGTCCTCAGGCCCCCGGTAATGGAGGCCGATAGTCCCCGGCGAAAACACGTCGGCGGCGCCCAAGCTGCCGATTGCGGAACTCGGGTGGGAGAGTTCTCTCCCGTTCCCGCCCCGCCGCCTCTTTCACGAGCATGACCTGCTCGCAAAACGAGGCGGCACAGTCCCACTTACTCCCGCTGGAGAGCATGGCTCGCACCATGGTCTCGAGCGAGAAAATGTGTCTACGTCCAGACCCAACACGAGGACCTGGCGCTGTTGCGACCACACTGTGCACTCCACCAGCTTGTGGAGCGCCGTGTCATCGCTGCGGTCCTCGCAGTGCTGACACTCGGCCGTGGTATCCCGGTGTCTTTGCCACAGATACCTACCGAAGCTACGGTGCCAGGCAAGTATCTGTGTCAACCGGTAGGAGAGAGCACCGTGTCTCCTCTCCAGCAACTCGTCCATGACCAGTCTAACGGCCGCGATTGTGGCGAATCTCCCCTTTGGTTGCTCAAGTCGTACCTTCCATGTCTCCACGGTTTCCTGGTGGAGCAGGGATCGCTGGGCCTCGATTTCTCGAGACGCAGGCCTTTGGCCCCACTCGAGTGCCTCCTTGCGCCATCTAACCAGTGACTCAAGGGCTCTCGCTTCCAGGTCCCATGGAGGGGTCCCAGCTAGGAGACACGTCGCCTCACCGGAGATCGTGCGGTATCCCCTTATCACCCGGATGGCCATCGTCCATGGAGACCGCGTCTCGGCAAACGTGGGGTAGGACGTCCACCCGCTAGATGGACCGACGACCTGGTAATGGTCGCAGGCAGGGACTAGATGCGTAAGGCGCAGGACCGTGGATTGTGGCGTAAATTAGGAGATGCCTACGTCCAGCAGTGGACTGCGATAGGCTCATTTGATTGACTGATTGATTTTAACCCAGCTGGCATTTTAGGAATTACACCTGCCGTTTATCCTGATCGCCGTGTAGTCGATCGATGACGTTGAATATGTGAAGCATAGATCCTGAATACTTTATACCTAGTAATTGAGCATAATCGTCTGTGCAGTAGAAAGCTGTGCCACTATTGACGGGTTTTAGAGTTACACAGCAGGGTTTTAGGTTCATAAAAAATCTGTAATTGTAATTTGTTACTTTATTCTATTTAACTGGCTATAATACATTATGATAATATTTACAAGATTTAAATAACTTAGTGAAATGAGTGACGTGATGTTTCATTTAGAACTAACATTATAATATTTCGATATTGTTTATCGCATCCTCAAATATTAACAATCACAAAGTATTTTTAGTGTTAGGTACTTCTATAGTTAAACATTAATCAGTTCTTTATCATACTTTAGAATACTTTAAAATATTCTTCCAAATGATAGTCCAAAGTTCGGTTTCCAGCCGCTGCTCATGAAGGGAGTTTCGAACTTCTTGTACCCGGCGCTGAAGTCCACGGAGCTGGTGGGGCTCCGGAACAGGTTGAGGTTACCCATCGCGGAGTAATCCTTGCGTTCCAGGAACGGAGTGTGAGCCATGCCCAGGGAAGCGCCCACTGTGTTCCTTATCAGAAATAAATAGAACATTTCATTTTAAAATAAAAACTCTCTTTCGTATAGGAATATTTATGGTTCCTAATAAGTATTTCTTACAAGATTGTACTCACTTGAAAGTATAGTCCACTCCGCCTCCCACAGTATTAAAGTTGGGCACGCTGGGGAAGTTAGGCATGTTCTTGGACACGAAGGCATTAGCGCCGACTTTATGAATGTCGTTGTCGAAAAGCGTTGCGTGGCCCGCACCTGTGAGCTTGGAGCCGAAGCCGGGGATGGTCTCTTTCATCACCGATAAACCGTGACCATTGCTGGAAAACAAGAAGCTTTATGAGATGTTGTACTCGAACTCAATAGGAATCGCTGACAAATTTGAAACCTTTTTTATTTTACTCTGAACGAGCTGCAGACAATGCGTCGCATAATGCTTAGACAATTCCACTCAAGATTAATAATAAGTCAGCAAGTAACACAAAGCGGAAAGCTTTGATCTTAAAAACATTACTTACACATTATCCAGGGCCAATCCAAAGCTTTTCGATGCTGCATTCATCTTATTGTTCAGGCCTACACTTCCGATGGCACTCAGAACATTTCTGTCGTTCCCTACAATCGGTACTTTGGCACCGAGTCCCGTAGTGCCGTCGCTGTTCAGTGTGAGACTGGTTTGTGCTTGACGACGTACTCTAGCACTTGCTAACTGTCCTGGGTGATGGTATTCCTCATAGTGTTCCAAGGGATCTGGGTATATGTGCTCTTCATCGAATCCGTATTGAACATCTTCCCAGGGAACGTGCATCGCGCTTGCACACACGAACAGAATGAAAGCCACGAATAACTTGGTTACGTACATTTTGGTTTATATTTTAAATTGTTGGTGTTACGTTGTTCGAGATGTAGTCAGTTGTAGAATGATAAACTGATGGAGTAAGCTTGTCTTTTATATATAAGTTGCATCTCAAAAGGATTCCCCGATTCGCGAGCGATAATGAGTCATGTTCAGTACCCGCTATCACTTGAACGTTACGGAGCAACAGGTTATCTGTATTCATATTATAGGTACATTATGTAATATAGTGGCTGAGTTTATTGGTCTGTTTTTTTATCCGATTTTCAAAAAATCATTATTTTGTCAGTTAGGGAGCAGTGCAGTAGTCTTATACGACAACAGATCCTTATACTAAGGAAAAACTTAATGGAGTTAGGTAATGTCTTAAAGGGGTAAATTGGTTGTCCTGGGACATCATTCCGAGGGCTTACCCGGGGCTTACAACCATAGGCTGTTGGGCGTTACGTGAGGTTTTTTAGTCGGTAAGAGTCCGGCATAGCATCCATGAGGATTTTCCCTCACGTAAAAAAAGGGGTAAATGGGTATTTAAGGTTTACATAGGGCACAGATAATTATAAAATTTATCATACAATAATGCAGAGCACTGACCGGTTAAATTTAGCCTTCTACTTAATCTTAAAAACCATGTCTCCTAGTCTCTGTCTTAGTAAAATAGGTAATTTATTTAAATATTTCACAAAACAGAGCCTATACATACGTATAATGGCGCAATAGAATGAATGGCATGGCAATATTGTGCTAAACTTGTTCCTAAATGTGAAAACACAGCGTAGCTTTATGATACCTAAATGTTTGAACTCAGCATGATTTAGGATGTTAAGACTTAATCTAAACTTTTAGACTGTTACAGTGGTCTATTATACCATACGTTAATTTAAATATATCATTTAAATTGGTCGTGACGTAAAGAAGTGAGAGAACAGGGTCATTGCGCCAATCTTGGTTGCACCAGAAACTCACTTTGATATTCATACATACATACATATGGTCACGCCTTTATCCACGAAGGGGTAGGCAGAGGCATATTATGTGCCCACATTTCATTTTTTTTCAGAATTTGTCCCACGTAACAGGTAGTGAGTCATATTGTCGTGTTGAGATGGACAGGCGCAGGTTGTAACCTCCTGTTGAATTTTACCTCCAATTTTCTTCCTATTTTACTGGCAACCGGGACAAACGGCTAAGCATACCTTCCGAAGCATGAATTATAATTAAAGTTCATAATTATTTTGGGCTCAATGATTCCTTCTTTTGATCTTCGACTTCCCAGATTTTAGAACCATTAGCAAAGACATCGTCCTCTCCAAAGGAAAGCCGCAACTTTCAGGGACGACCACTTTTTGTGTAACTTCAATGATAAATTTGATTGATATTTTGTTTGGGAAGAACCTGCTGAAATAAATATTAATATGTTTTGTTACAAGGAAATTCTATGATTTCTATGATTACATTCTATTTCTTAATGTATTATAACGACGGTTAAGAATCAATAGTGTCTATTTCATTTTTTACACTTTCCGGTTTTCTATGCACTTGGATTTAAAGTTCAATTTGACATCAGCTGGTCTGGTATCTATCTTAATATTTACAGTATTTTTAAAGTTATTAGCCATAGAGACGTATTCTTAGCATTCCATGGATTCTCCGTGCGGGCGCCGGGTCCATAGCGTGGCACAGGGGGGAACACCCCGACGGCGTCTGGGACTTGCGACCCATTTGAGAAGGTTTAGGGTGGCCACCTTACTATGCGCATATACGATCACCTTCCACCGTCAACAATGTCCCCCCCCCCCCCCTCCTACTTCTACGACATAGAGTTTAACCACATAGCCATTTTTGGTTAACTCATTGGTCAAGTAGAAGTATTTATTTGTCTTCATGGCGTGGTCCTTCGGTATGTTGGTCTCCCACAGGACCGTCAGCTCCACGAGCACCGCACGCGTGTATCCTCGAAAACAGGAATATGTCGGGTCTGGATGACGAGGCACATACATCCTCCGGGATTTTGTAGTGTTTTTCATACGTGTCTGAGAGTATAGTCCAATCGGCGGCAGCCATCAAAATTGAGTATGGCTTTTGAGGTAGGTACTTTCTTTGAACAGCCTTCCTTTACAAACGCAATGTCATTTCTTTTGTTTGTGGTTAATCCCCTTTTCGCTCTCGCTACCGCCAAACTGACAGCCTGACGTATGATTTCCAATAACCTATCGTGTCGGCGTGAGTAATTACCCCGGTCTAATAACGTCCTACAACCTACCAGCAGGTGCCTAGCAGTTCCAATCGCTTCCTGACCAGATTACTGTCACCTATCTTATGAACGCGTATTTTCTTCTTCCATTATCATCTATCTCAGCTAAGAAAGTTTTTACCCTAACCCTGCGTGCTTGCAAAGAGAATGAAACACCACTTGCTTGTGACTGAGCGGCTGCATGAGTTTGATGAGTTGCAAAGAAATATTATACGATAGAAAGAGATAAATAGATTTATATTAGTGACCGACTAAATATTCAGTTTCAGCCAGCTTCGGTCAAAAAACTTAATTTTGGTCAAAATGATCCGAAACTCACGTATTCGTGAATTGTTGTGCCTCACTCTGTTAAATTTGCTTGTGAATAGTTGGGGTCAGCCCAGCTAGTTAATATGTTATTACAACTTATGATTTAGAGAATAGTAGAGATGATGGCCCGCTAAGCGGCCTGATTACATAGCCCGCAAAAAGCGATCGTCGTCAGGATGATAAAAGAGTATCGCGCGGTCTCCGTTGAGACGGGTACTCTGGGATATGACCGGGAAGCGAGAGTCCTTGCGTCTGCTAAAGTGCCCCGAGTAATCGAAGCTCAGCGGTCCCATCTCATCATAGAGACTTGTAACGTGTGATTTGAGCAACCGAGGCAAACGCCACAAAAGGGGCGATCAGACCGATCATGAACAAGTGATTGGAGAGGAACCACGGCTTTACTGAAGCATCTGTACTTCGGTAAATATCTGCTGCGCATACACTGGGAGACTACGGCCATGATACAGCGAACTACATATTGATAGAGTGCTCAGCGTGAGCGCAGCAGTGACAGGTCTTTTTGATAAGTTTGGATGTGTACTCACTGGAAGCCGTGGCATGAGCCATGATCTCCAGCGGGAGGAAGTAGGAAGCCACCGCGTCTCTTCTACCAGCAGACCATGTTCGTGACAAAGTCGACGGGGAGCGAGCAGGAGATAACTCTCCCTCCCGAGTACCGCAGTCTGTGGTGAAGGCGCCGAAGATTTTTCTTAGCCCAAGACTATCCATCTCCATGACCAGGGGTCTGACGACTGCTCGCCGTCCTTACAGATGCAGACCCAGACCGAAGGCGTGACCTGAGAGTCTCACATACGCCTCACGCCCTAAGAAGCGGGCTAACACCGGAACCAGCACCCCAGACACGCGGGATAGTATCCGAGCTACGTTTTCTTATTATTCGGTAACGTAAAAATACTTTATTGTTTCGATTTAACTGATTAACGTGCAATATAATGTGATTTTTAAGGAGATGTTTTTTTCCAATAACAGCTATCTATGAGATATTTGAAACACATTTTAAAGTATTTTGATTCAATACTACCCAACTCATGATATCTTCATATGTGGTAATATTAGGACTATCTTAGTTTACTCAGTATTTTCTTGCAGTTATTTACCTCTTATATCAATTACAACATTTTTAGTAACTTTTAGCTGAATCATGGAAACGTTTTTTCGTGACCTGTAAAGTTGTTCTTTTTGAGATGGACATAATTGATTCTTAACTGTCGGCAAGCTGTGAAGCACCTATAAATCTATCTATACTTATAATAAAACTGTTGGGGGTCGAGAGTCTGTACATGGAAGATATTATGAAAATTTTAATTGAAGGGCATTCTCTAATCGGTACTGAGCCGAAAATGTAATTTAAATTTTTCATGTCTGTCTGTCTGTCTGTATCCCGAATGAGTATCAAGCCGAAACCAAAGACTTCTATATAAACTGAGGTAGACATGCCCTACGCACCGATTTTTGAAACCTATAAACTGAGCTAATTAGCAGCGTTGCTCGCACTGTTTTCAATCGGAGTCCATACGCCTTCTCTTTTACTCTTTTTCTATTCGTATATTGCTATTTTGTGTGGTGACAATTACGTAAAAAATATTTATAAGTGAGTGTAGTCTTATTAATATGTGTATTTGAGGATTGCTTTTGAAATCTCGTTTGTTAGAGTACGGCGCGTCTACCTCAGTTTATATAGAAGTCTTTGGCCGAAACTACTGAATCTATTTGAATGAAACTTGGTACAATCTGAGCTTATAATCCGAGGAAGGTTCTAGCATACTTTTGATCCAGATATTTTGCGCGGTTCCTTTGGGAGTGGGGATGAAAGACAAAATGATTTTTTAGCTGTAACTACTCAATGCGTGGTCGGATTCCAAAAAAAAATGTCATGAAGAAAGTACTTTAAGGATTGTTCCACACAAGTTTCAATGTTGAGGGTTTTGCAGTTCAGGAATTAGAGACATTTCAACTTTCGCAAAACCTTGAATTCAAGGGTTCCTTTGAATGTGAGGTTTAATCTAAACTGGCGTGTTGGCTTACTCATAAAAGAGCTTAATAATTACGGCTATCTATACTTATAATAAAACTGTTGAGGGTCGTGAGTCTGTACATGGAAGATATTTTAAAAATTTTAACTGTAGGGCATTCTATAATCGATACTGAATTCGAAAATGTAATTTAAAATTTTCATGTCTGTCTGTCTGTCTGTCTGTCTGTATCCCGAATAAGTATCACGCCGAAACTGCTGAACCGATTTGAATGAAACTTGGTACATTCCGAGCTTATAGTCTGAGGAAGGTTCTTGGATAATTTTGGTCCCGATATTTTGCGCGGTTTCTGCGGGAGAGGGGATGAAAGATAAATGTTTTTTTCGTTGCAACTTCTGAATGCGTGTTACGATTCAGAAAAAAAAAATAGTATTATAAAGGGAGTACTTTAAGGATTGTTTCACACAAGTTTTAATGTTGAGGGTTTAGTAGTTCAGGAATTAGAGACATCTCGACTTTCGCAAAACATAAAATTCAAGGGTGCCTTTGAATGTGAGGGTAATTCTAAACGAGCGTGTTGGCTTAATCATAAAAGAGCTTAATGTTGTAAAATAATTCAGTTTTGAATTATTTTACAATAGCCTTAAACTTTAAGCTCTTTTATGATTAAGCAAACAGGGCCGTTTCACACGCTGCTTGATGAGTCTGATGAAGAAGTACCTTTCCTTTCGCAAACCTTATGTGACGTAAACGAAGTTGCGAGGGTTCGCTAGTACATAAATAAATAAATATTATGGATACTAAGAAATATTGAATTTCAATTTTTTTACGTGAGGGAAAATCCTTAAAAAACCTTACGTATCCTGCCTAACCGCCTACGCTTGCCGGGTAAGCCCTCGGAAGAATCGCGTTTTAGTACTGGATAGACAGTACTTAGCTCCTTGGATGGGTGACCACCAAATGACCACCTTGTGACATTTTATTTGCGAAAGATTCAGTGCTTCTAAGCTATGTACCAAGACAAAAAAAAAAAAAAAAAATATCATTTATTAATATCAGCCTCATCACGTTCGTCTATTCATGCGATAAGATACTTTATTTTCTATAGCGTGGTACAAGGGGGAACACCCCGACGGCAATCATCTTCCACCGTCAACATAAGTCAAACTCTTACTAAAAGGAAAAGAGGGACCATTGTTGAGGCTTTGGATATTCGTTTTAGTAAAGAGCTTCTAAAGCTCTTGGCAATCCAAGGTCTTTCAATAAATTATTCAGGGGCTAGAATTTCCCTTGCACCTACTTCTATGGCATACTAGAAGAATTTTTAGAAAACGAGAGATTTTGCATCTATCATTATTATTGTATTCATCACAATCCTATCCTAATCGCCGCGGCGCGGCGGCGCGGCGCCGCGCCGTGTAGTCTATCGATGACGTTGAATATGTGGAGCATAAATCCTGAATACTTCACTGTAGCTAGTAGTTGAGCACAATCGTCTGTACAGTAGAAATCTGTGCCACTATGGACGGGTTTAAGAGTCACACAGCAGGGTTTTAGGTTCGTAAAAAGTCTGTAATTGTTTTTAAGTTACTTTATTGTATTTAACTGGCTATAATACATTATGATAATATTTACAAAATTTAAATAACTTAGTGAAATGAGTGACGTGATGTATTGTTTTAGAACTAACATTATAATATTTCGATATTGTTTAGCGCAGCCTCAAATTTTAACAATCACAAGGTATTTTTAGTGTTACTTCTATAGTTAAACATTAATCAGTTCTTTATCATACTTTAAAATACTCTAAAATATTCTTCCAAACGACAGTCCGAAGTTCGGTTTCCAGCCGCTGTTCATGAAGGGAGTTTCGAACTTCTTGTACCCGGCGCTGAAGTCCACGGAGCTGGTGGGGCTCCGGAACAGGTTGAGGTTACCCATCGCGGAATAGTCCTTGCGCTCCAGGAACGGAGTGTGAGCCATGCCCAGGGAAGCGCCTAATGTGTTTCTGGACAGAAATAAATAGAACATTTTATTTTGTGTAATGTCAGTCTAAAATAAAAACTCTCTTTCGTATAGGAATAGTTATGGTTCCTAATAAGTATTTCGTATAAGATTGTACTCACTTGAAAGTATAGTCCACGCCGCCTCCCACAGTATTAAAGTTGGGCACACTGGGGAAGTTAGGCATGTTCTTGGACACGAAGGCATTAGCGCCGACTTTATGAATGTCGTTGTCGAAAAGCGTTGCGTGGCCTGCACCTGTGAGCTTGGAGCCGAAGCCGGGTATGGTCTCTTTCATCACCGATAAACCGTGACCATTGCTGGAAAACAAGAAGCTTTATGAAATGTTATACTCGAACTCAATAGGAATCGATGACAATTTTGAAGTCTCATTTATTTTATTCCGAACGAGCTGCAGACAATGCGTCGTATAATGTTAAGACAATTCCACTCAGGATTAATAATAAGTTCACAAGTACTCGTAACACAAAGCGGAAAGTTTTGATCTTAAAAACATTACTTACACATTATCCAGAGCCAATCCAAAGCTTTTTGATGCTGCATTCATCTTATTGTCCAGGCCTACACTTCCGATGGCACTCAGAACATTCCTGTCGTTCCCTACACCGAGTCCCGTGGTGCCATCGCTGTTCAGTGTGAGACTGGTTTGTGCTTGACGACGTACTCTAGCACTTGCTAACTGTCCTGGGTGATGGTACTCCGCATCGTGTTCTAAGGGATCTGGGTATATGTGCTCTTCATCGAATCCGTATTGAACATCTTCCCACGGAACGTGTCTTGCGCTAGCACACACGAACAGAACGAAAGCCACGAATAACTTGCTTACGTACATTTTGGTATATATATATATCTTGGTATGTTGGTCACGTTGTTCGTGATGTAGTCAGTAGTAGAATGATGAACTGATGGAGTAAGCTCGTGTTTTATATACAAATTGCATCTCAAAAGGATTCCCCGATCCGCGAGCGATAATGAGTCATGTTAAGTACCTGCTATCACTTTAAAGTTACGGGGCAACAGGTTATCAGCATTAATTATACATAGAGGCAGAGCTTATTGGGTCTTTCAATTGGATTTGAAAAAATATTTTCTAAATTAGTAACCATTTTCAGTCACTTATAGGTTGTAAAAGCCCTCTTCCCCGCGGACTCAGTGATCTGTAAACGATCACTGCAGTAAGAAACTTTCACTATGGCCAGTCTTTGGATGGGTGACCATCCATGTGATCACTTTGTGACATTAATTTGAGCGTTTCAATGCTTCGAAAGGCACTTAAAGCCGTTAGTCGTTTCAGTAAAATGGCAGTCATTAAGCCATTTAAGCGGCTTGAAAATTTTCAACAGCAGGCAGTCAGAACCTGCGCCTGTCCTTTGCAACACACTATTACGTGGGACAAATTATTAAAGGTGAAATGTGGGCGCATAATAATATGCCTCTGCCTACCCCTTCGGGGATAAAGGCGTGATTATATATGTATGTATAGGTTGTATATTCGTAAGCCACCTCAGTAATCATAAACTACTTCATTTTGTAATTTCCCCTCGCTTTCTGCAGTCTGTTAAAATGATTTCGTGAAATGGAACGGAAGTGGTAACGGAAGTGCGCTAGTTGAGTTGACGTTGGGAACAAAGTATTTTGAAACGCAATATGAAACACGAGAGAGAATGCGGTTGAAGTAAGACTAAAACCACTGCGGATTTTAGTCGATTTTTTTTTCGATATTTAGTTTTCCATGGCATCCATGATTTAAAACGGGGGGTGCGCTGTCAGAATATGAAGTGTTTTGTCACAACAGGTTTATAACATTTACCTTACTCTCATACATAAAGAAATCGGAATTTCACGCGAAATACTCGTTACTTACATGCACCGACGTTTCGGACACGTTGCAGCGCTTGTGGTCGTGGCTGGTATATCACATGAAGACCGGAATAAGCACGAACGTATAAAAAACCGCAATACTTTAAAAATAACAAGTTATCAATTAAGAATGACTTATCAAAGGTCATTCAAAACATAACAAAACATTGGGGAAAAGGTTATATTTATAAAAAAAACATAATAATAATTATCACAACAGGTTCTTTCCCAAAATAAATATTTCAATAAAATTTATAAGTCATTGGAGTTATACAAAAAGTGCTACTCCCCGAAGGTGTCACTTTTTATTGACGTGAGGAAAATCCTTCTTGGATGCTATGCCGGACTCGAATGCTATATCGACTAAAAACTATCTACGGTAGGAAGCCCCGAGTAAGCCCTCTGAAGGATGACTCCAGGATTCCCAACAGACCTTGGTTACCACTGCGGCATCACCTAGGAGGTCGTCACTTAATATTGTAAAGGATGACATGTTTGCTAATGGTCCTACAATTTGGGATGCTGCAAAATAAATATGATCTTGAAGACTAAAGAGAGCTTTTGATGCAACCAAGAATGACGCAATGACCCAATTCTTGCACTCCTCCGAAACGGCATGACAGATTTAAATGATTTGTTTAAATTAACGCCTGTTAAAATAGGCATGTATTTAAATCGATATCTGTTTATTCCCTTTTTTCGAACAAAATATTACAAAGTTAATCCGAAAATACTGACTTGCACACTAATTATGCACACTAAAAAGTCAAATTCGTTTAATGTTATTTCGGTCATTCTCAGCCGGCTCAAATAGGCGAGTCCGCGTCGAAAACCAATACCTGTAGATTACTTATCAATATGATTTTTTTTCTACAAATTGTACGGTCAAAAATAGTAGGGGGGGCCTGTGGTATTTTTTAGATTAATTACGTAAAAGTTAGTTTAAAAAAAATAAAACTACGAAAATATTGACCTCGGTGTCGCGTCCGGTCCCGTATTGCAGCGAAAATTATTTTTTATCTTTTTTTCTCCAATATAGGTGTTATATGTGCATATATTCACAAATAACTTGATAACTATTTACTCTATTTATAACATTACTAAGCCATTATCGGCATTACTAGACAAGTTATAACTGGTTGTCTTTACGTCCGACGTTCAGAATTGACTTCAGTGGCGCGCACCGATTCGTTCATAACTCTGTATCTCTAGCGACTGCAAGAATAGTTGTTCGAGTAATACAAACTGTCAGTTACACCGCACCGGTGGTAAGGACTAGACGTCGGTGTGTCATCGCCCCACTGTTTTGTTAAGGTTCGTAATCATTTTCGGTGGCTTGGTATATACCTAAAATTGATTTCGGTGCATCTATTTTATCCTCAATTATTTGAACAAATGATGTAAAGCTATATTAAAAGTGTGTCTTTTAAGTATAAGATTTCAGCAAAAAACATAAGTATTCATAATACAGATTACTTTTAAAAATATATAGGATTTTGCTAAATATTTTGATTTCAGTGCCTTTGATTCCGGTGTTTTTTAGTGGAAATACTTGCACGGAGATCAATATTTAAAAGCATCGAAATCAATCAATAATTAATTTATTTGCATTTTTCAACTGCCTCGTTGGTCTGGAGGTAAAAATGTACGACTGCGAATAACGAGGTCTTGGGTTCGATTCACACCAGAGTCAAATATCTGTGTGATCCATAATGATTTCGATCCATTTTGATTTCGGTGGACACCATTATAAAAAAGTGAAATCCCTTCATAACCATTCAGTCTATACAGTTCCCTCAACTACTGAAATGTTTTAAATTAACACTATATTTGATATTTCATGTAAGTAAAACCTTAGTTGAAAAAAAAAATATTGTACACTGAAGTCAACCAAATAATGAGCCGCCTGATAATGACCCATTTGCAGAACTATTTTACTGAACAAATCACTATTTTTAAAATAGTATATCTAAAAATTCCTTTGCTTAACAAACATATTAAAACATTTTTAAGAAAAACCATCATCTAATTTACTTTCAGGAACATCTTTTATTCTAATTAAATACCCAATTTAATCAGTCATCTTTACAAAATTAAATTTTATTAATAAAAAAAATAAAAAACTAACCTAACCTAACCTATTCCGTTATAAGATTGTAAAATTTAGAGTGCAAGTTAGTATTTTTGATAAGCAATTCGTATTTTTGTTTAGCAAATCTTGTATCCGGTGTACGAACCACATTTTTGGTTTAAATTCGAGAAATAAAGGTCATCTCATTTTGTGTATAATTTTAGTTTTTTATGTAGTACATGTTTAGTTAATCAATTGGTTTTTTTGCACAGCATTCAGATTTCTGGTATGCATTCAGTTAATTAGTGGAGCTACCTAGTGTGCAGAAAAATTATATAGATGTGCATTTAAAAATATCCCGTTAAAATATACCTATGAAACATTAGTAAAAGTATTTCATGTGAACTTCCGAGTTCTATAGGTATGACCTATGTAACAGTCTAATATTCTAAATTAAGTCTTAAAATCCTAAATCATGCTGAGTTCACACATTAAAGTATCATAAAGCTACGCTGTGTTCCCACATTTCGACAAAACTTAAATGACATATTCATTTTATTGCACCATTATGCGAAGGTATTTGCACAAAACAATTTGTACAAAACAGATTTTAGACGGCATTCATTGTTATGCGGACGACAGTACGGGGGACACATGTTACACGGGCCGCCCCGGTATCTCTCGGGACACAGTGAAGGAAAATCGTGAACAGCTTGTGTCTGAAATCGAGGCTGCTCTTACTAGAGTGTCCGATTGGGGTGGACAAAATCTTGTCCAGTTCAACCCTTCCAAGACACAAGCGTGTTTTTTCACCGCTAAGCAAACCCCAATTACTGTAGCGCCGCAATTTCAGGGCACATCTCTTTCCATCTCCAAAAGTATAGGGATCCTAGGCGTTGACATCTCCAGTGACGTTCAGTTCCGTAGTCATTTGGAGGACAAGGCTGAGCTGGCGTCCAAGAAGCTAGGTGTGCTCAACAGGGCGCGGCGGTACTTCACTGCGACGCAAACACTGCTTCTCTATAAGTCGCAAGTGCGGCCGCATATGGAGTACTGCTGTCACCTCTGGGCGGGAGCACCTGAATATCAGCTTCGTCCATTTGACTCGGTGCAAAGACGAGCTGTAAGAATTGTCAACGATCCTGTACTTACAGCTGGTGTGGAACCTCTTCGCGACAGGAGAGACTTTGCCTCCTTATGCGTGTTCTACCGCCTGTACAATGGTATGTGCTCTGAGGAATTGTTTGATATTATGCCCACGGCTACGTTCTATCATCGCACCGCTCGCCACAGACAGGGAGTTCATCCTCACACTCTGCGACCGGTGCGTTCCAGCACGGTTAGATCCGGTAGGTGTTTTCTTCCGCGCACGCTTAGGTTGTGGAATGACCTCCCTGCCTCGGTTTTCCCAAACGCCTACAGTATGGGGTTCTTCAAAAGGGGTCTTAGAAGGTTTTTACAGGGTCGGCAGCGCGAGTGTGTCACCTCTGGTGTTGCAAACGTTCATAGGCTGCGGTGACCACCGGTCCTTCTGGTGGGCCGTATGCTTGTCTGCCACCTTAGCGGTATAAAAAAAAAACATTTATATAAACAGCCTAATTTACTTCTTATACCTTTTCAACCAACAGCGCTTCTTATAAATTAGAATTGAAGATATAATTGTCTACACTGCTGCACAACCGCTTGTGATGAAACTTGCAGCTGAGTTAAAATTAATAAAAATAAACTGAAAACTGAGATAAATTAATTAAAACTGATAACCACTAAACTGTACACTAAATATATATTTCGAGAATTCCATTAGAGGCTTCCACACGTAAAAAGTGCGACAAAAAACATTAAAATTTTATATACTTACAAAGAAATAAATATCATTTTCATTTGCATCGCCTTGCCATTCGAATGATGAAATGTAACTTTCAGGGCCGACTTAATCCTTTCAGAAAGTTAGTAAAAACTAAAGTATTAGGACTTTTCATTTCCTTATTGTTTCCCTCGATACAACTTGCAGATGGATTTGTTACAAACAATAGTTTAAAACTTAACCCATTTTGAAACTTTCGCCTGTTTCGTCGATATTTTGTTACTATAAATTAAAGACTCCTGCAAGTTGAGTAGATGATTACAAAGTATTTAATGAACACTTACAAATTTAGGCCAGATTCACCGCGCATGGCGTTTGACAAATTTATCTCGTGACGTAAATAAGCATTATGCTCAATTTGTAGCATTTATTTTTTGTGTAGCAATCTGGTACTCGGGCTTGACAATGTGTAAAGCCGCCCTTAATCAATTCATCGCTGGTTTTGTGATCTGTGGTTTTGCTTTGACACAAGTGACAAGTTTGGTCTGTGGCACGGCCCGATGATTTTGCATTAAAGGAACAGGTTTTGTTAAGTTTTTTCGTGAAAGACGGGACTGTGACCGAGACCTGCTTTGGGGGAGTTGGAGGTCCTTTGGCTTTTGCTCTGAGACTGTGCCGCGAATCAGTTTTTCGCTCAAGCGCGATTATTTGTTACCTCGCATAACCTAACAGGCTGTGATTGGGTTGCTGCATTACATCTTACTACATTTTACCCAGAAAACTGGGTTTTTTACTACGGGAAAAGCGGCCGTCCACGGTTGGCAGAGCCACACCCAAAGACACGTGGACTGCACGAGCGAGGTGTTTTGAGAGGAACCAGCCGCCTTCACGTGGCACGCTCGTGCTGTGCTGCTCTCAACTTACTCAAGGCCAGTAATTGTCACCCAATTATAAGTGTAGTTAGCTGCTTACCCGTTCTACCTGCTCACGCGGCAAAGGTCTATTGAGTAGTATTAGTACCTAAGCCCTGACTTTACTTCTGTGTACCTGTGATATTTGTGTCTATCAGTGAATGAACTCTCTGTGTGTCTCTGTGTATCTCTGTGTACTTAGTAAATATATGTGTGTACACCCTATTGGCTGTTTTCGTCAGAGCCCTGGCCTCCCTTGCGCACCCACTAGAAACTCTGTAACAAGGCGCCCTGGGAAAGAGTTCTCTGCATAGCTACCTCGCGCTAGTTGGTGAGTAACATCATTGGGTTACACATTGGCGCCCAACGTGGGGCAAATCTCTGGGTCTACTCTGCGGTAGCCTCAGTCTAGTGTGTGTGCATAGGTGGTTACCTCTGGCGAAACCATCCTGGTGTATCGTCCGAGACGCTCCAGGACGTTAATTGGTGGTGCTAACAGCTAAGCACAAAATTATCCCTTTCGTCTTCTTCCAGCTATCTACATCTTTGGCTGGAAAAGACACTAAATTCTAAATTCAAAAATTTAAAATAGCTGTGATTTTGGAAAAACGTAATTGATCCCTATCTGTGCCATTTTATCTTTATAATTGTTGTAAGTAATTTTTTACATAATGGCACAGATGAAAAAATATATTAATTATTTAAGAAAGGATGAACTTGCTAACGAGCTGTCCCACATGGGTATTTCAGTGGAACCGGAAACGACAGTGTCTGGCCTTCGGAGTGAGCTAAGAGCGGCACACCGACTCGTCCGTCGAGGTAGCATCAAAGCGAGTGCTCCGGTACCCGCTGATGCATCGGCTGAGCTCTCGATCTGCCTTTCAAAAGTCTCCGAGCTGGAGGAGGCTATTCAGTCAGGTGACATCTTCATTAATAAGGGTAGTCGTCTTAGGGTGTCTATCAGAGCCAACTACTTATTGAGTAGGTTAGCTCGTTGTGGTCTGGATTGCCCCGACCTGGTGGATATTCGTGGTAGGCTAGTGAAGATCATCGCTAGGGCTGAACCCAGTAGTGATTCTGAATCCGAAGGTTCGGATGATGATGGTGAGGATCCTTCGGGTCGTGACCAGGTAGAATATACTTCACCAGTAGTCAGAGAGGACCGCTCGGTGCGAGCTAGTTCAAGTAGGAATAGTTCTACATGTAACATAGTGTATAAAGAACGTCCCCTTAACTTATGTTCATTTAATTTAAAATATGATGGTTCTACTTGTGTACGTGTGTTTTTAGAGAGATTAGAGGAACTTAGATGTGCTCGGGAGGTTACTAAGCCTAGACTCCTTATGGCTTTCTCCGACCTGTTGGATGGACCGGCTTTGTCTTGGTTCCGTACAAACAAAGCTAACTTCATCTCATATGAGGATCTTATTAGTGAGCTTAGAGATACCTTTGATATTCCTGATTATGATTACCGCCTCAGGAATGAGATAAGACAGCGTACACAAGCCCGCTCTGAGTCCTTGGTTAACTTTATATGTACAATGCAAGCCATGTTCTCAAGGTTGTCATGTAAGATGCCCAGTGAGGAACAGCTGGACATTCTCATGCACAACATTAGACCTGACTACATGAAGGAACTGGCCTTGCATGATGTCAACTCTGTAGATGACTTGAGACGTTTGGGTAAGCGCTTGGAGCTTGCGCGTACTAGGGCAGACGCTTTCCATGAGCCTGCTCTTGCCAAGTTTGAAATTTCATCTGACTTACACCAGCTTAAGAACAAAGGTGTACAAAAGCCCGCTAAGCAGGTGTCTGCAGTGGAGACGCCGGTTACCCCCCACGATCGCAAATGCTTTCGTTGCGGCGGGGGCGGTCACACTGCATACAGCTGCACACAGTCAAGGGAGCTGGTGTGTTTCCGGTGTGGTCTCAAAGGAGTCAAGACCCCAGACTGCTCACACTGTACTAGCAAGTCAAAAAACGCGTAGGCCAGGGCCTTATTAGAAACTCTGTGCATTACTCTGTATCTGAGTCTATTTCTGATAAGGTCCTGTTTCCTAAACGGGATAGTGACATTAGACTGTATCTAGTTGTTAAGGTTTTAAATTTAAATGTCTTAGGCCTTCTAGATTCCGGTGCCTCCTGCTCTATACTAGGTAAGGGAGCGCACCGCATCTTCTTGGAACTGGGTTTTGATCTTGTGAGTATCAATCCTACTTTTCGTATTACAACTGCAGACAGCACTCACTTGCAATGTCTGGGTTGTATCTCTTTGCCAATTGAGTACAATTCGGTTATCCGAGTTGTCAAGTTCTATGTTGTCCCAGGTATAACCACCTCCATGATATTTGGAGTGGATTTCTGGCAACAATTTAAGTTAAGTGATAAATTAATTTTACAAAATATTAGCCTTGATAGTTATAGTGATAATAATCCTATAGAGTCTGTGTCCCTTAACGGTGGCCTCGAGGATTACGACAACTTGACAACTAAACAAAGGTGTGTAATCAACGAGGTCATTGAAAAATTCGACTCGTTGAACACTGATAAGGTGGGTTTAGGTCGGACCTCACTTGTGCACCATGTCATTGACACTGGTGACAGCAAGCCGATCAAGCAGCGTTATTATCCGCTCTCTCCCCTTAAGCAGAAGGCCCTGGAAGCCGAGCTGGACCGAATGCTGGAGATGGGAGTAGTGTCCCCGTCTCAGTCCGCCTGGAACTCTCCAGTGGTCATGGTGGAGAAGGCGAACGGCGACCTCAGATTGTGCTTGGACTCTCGCAAGCTGAACTCTGTGTCAAAGAGTGACGCCTACCCCTTACCCTATATCAATCAAATCTTGGACCACCTTAATAACGCTAAGTATTTAACTTCTGTAGATTTGAGTGCGGCTTACTGGCAGATTCCATTTGACTCACCCCAGTCTGCTGAGAAGACTGCTTTTACGGTTCCCCGGAGAGGATTATTCCAATACAATTCGATGTGCTTCGGTCTTGTCGGTGCCAGTGCCACGATGCAACGCCTCATGGACCGTCTGTTTGGTCCCGAGTTCGACAACAAGGTATTTGCGTTTCAGGATGACATAGTTTGTGTGTCCAGCACCTTTGAGGAGCATGTAGAGCTCTTACATAGAGTCTATCAGCAACTCAAGGATGCTGGCCTAACTATTAACATGAAAAAATCCCACTTTTGTCGGAGTGAACTCAAATACCTGGGGTATTATGTGGACAAACATGGCCTACGGACAGACCCGGGTAAAGTTGAGGTTATCCTCAACTATCCCACCCCTTCTAACCCTAAGGAGGTTAAGAGATTTCTGGGAATGGCCGGCTGGTATCGTCGCTTTGTTAACAACTTCTCTAAGATTAGTAAACCTCTGTGCAAACTGACATCTAAAAACTTTAAGTTTGAATGGACCCCTGAGGCTGAACAGGCCTTTAACCTGCTAAAGTCAGCCTTGGTCTCTGCCCCTATATTAAAAATGCCTAACTTTGAGCTGCCCTTCCGCATTCTTAGTGACGCGTCAGCTTACTCAGTTGCTGCTGTACTGACACAAACTCACGATGGTGTTGAGCACCCTATCGCCTATTGTAGCCGTTCTCTCAACAAGAACGAGGTGAACTACAGCACAACTGAGCGAGAACTTCTGGCCGTGATTTTCGCTTTGGAACAATTTCGACAGTACGTCGAAGGCCAAAAATGTACGGTCGTCACGGACCATTCAACTCTTCTGTGGTTCCATAAACTAAAAAATCCCACGGGTCGTCTAGCACGTTGGAGCATGAGGCTCAGTCAATTCGATTTTGACATAGAGCATCGAAAAGGTAAAGACCACGTTGTACCTGATGCTCTGTCTCGTATCAAGATTGAGTCCCTCGATGCAGTACCCACTAAAGACCCGTGGTATGACCACACCATGAATAGTGTTCGGAAGAACCCGAGGAAGTCACCAAACTTTGACATTCGTGACAACCTTTTATATAGGTTAACTAAAAATAAATATTCTCTGACTTCAGACTTTGACTGGAAGCTGGTGGTACCTCAGGAGGATCGCTTGCCCCTGCTCTCTAAGTACCACGATGACACACTAAGTGCCCATGGTGGTGTTTGGAAGACACATAAAAGGTTAGCCCTAAATTATTACTGGCCCAAGATGTACGAGGACGTCAAAGAATATGTCGGGAATCTCGAAATCTGTAAGCAGTACAAACCCGTAAACACGTCTCGTCCCGGCCTAATGGGTAGCCCGAAGCGGGTTTCGAAGCCATTCGAAGCTATCTCTGTCGATCTGCTTGGTCCCTTTCCCACTTCGAGCAATAGAAACGTACATCTGATCGTGGTCTCCGACTACTTTAGCAAATACGTCATGTTGTGCCCTGTTCGGGTTGCCACAGGCGCTGTAGTCGCGAGGTTCATAGAGAAGAGTGTGTTTCTCGTGCACGGAGTCTGCAAGACTATTTACATGGATAATGGCCCTCAGTTTGTGAGTAAGCCATTTAAAGATATGTTAGCTAAATACAATGTACCTAATATATATTATAACCCTAGGTATCATGCCCAAACTAATCAGGCGGAACGAGCTATTCGTAATGTTGTTCAAGCGATCTCATGCTATGTGAAGTCACAACACAAGTCATGGGATTCGTTCTTGGTTGAGATACAGTGCGCTTTAAACACTGCAGTTAACGAAGCAACTCGTTTCACCCCTTACTTCTTGGTACATGGTAGGGAGTTTATTGGAGATGGAGTGCTGTACAGGCAGACAGATATTGCGTGCCATCCTGCTTCGGTCTCTGTAGACGATCCATCAGCCTTCGGTGTCAAGCTGAGAGAAATACAACGCATATACGACCAGGTGAGGAAACATTTGAATGTTGCCCACCAGCGTAATGAAAAGTATTACAACCTCAGAAAAAGGCATGTAGAGCTGAAAGTGGGACAGATAGTTTACAAACGCACGTTCTACCTGTCAAACAAGGCCAAGAACTTTACTTCTAAGCTAGCCCCTAAGTTCCTTAAATGTGTGGTGACTGCTAAACGATCCCCTTTAGTATATAGGCTGTTAGATCTGGACGGTAGGGATCTTGGGGAGTACGATATCAAGGACATCCTGAAGTATCAGAAAGAGCCGTCTCCAATACCCAACGTCAGCAATGCTGTAACTACATAGCACTGTTTCTCTAGTTTATTAAGCCAGTGCTATGTGATCATTATGTAAGTCTATTTTAATCTTTTGTTTGTATTTCTATGTGTGTACGTGACTTCAAATTGTCACGTTGTAGTTTCTTCTATGCACCGCACCGAGCGTTTTTCTCTCATTCGCTCCTCAGTACTCTACAATATCTTGAGAGCTTGGGTAGTGTTGGGGTATCGTCAGCGAGTAAAGGGAGCATTCGTTTTCTATGAAGGGCATTAGACTCTAGATACTTAGCCTGTCCGGTACATGAGTTAGTGTCTAGTTAGGTGTATGGGAGGATCTCTCTTTGGTAGTGTAATGGTTGTAGTCAGCTGGTGTTAGAATTACCTAGCTGGTTGTCTTAGTTATTAGTCAGTACTTTTCTGTTTTCTTTATTGTGTATTTCCAGCGTGTCATATCCGCAGGAAATACTATTAAGGGGGGGGTGGTTGTAGCATTTATTTTTTGTGTAGCAATCTGGTACTCGGGCTTGACAATGTGTAAAGCCGCCCTTAATCAATTCATCGCTGGTTTTGTGATCTGTGGTTTTGCTTTGACACAAGTGACAAGTTTGGTCTGTGGCACGGCCCGATGATTTTGCATTAAAGGAACAGGTTTTGTTAAGTTTTTTCGTGAAAGACGGGACTGTGACCGAGACCTGCTTTGGGGGAGTTGGAGGTCCTTTGGCTTTTGCTCTGAGACTGTGCCGCGAATCAGGTTTTCGCTCAAGCGCGATTATTTGTTACCTCGCATAACCTAACAGGCTGTGATTGGGTTGCTGCATTACATCTTACTACATTTTACCCAGAAAACTGGGTTTTTTACTACGGGAAAAGCGGCCGTCCACGGTTGGCAGAGCCACACCCAAAGACACGTGGACTGCACGAGCGAGGTGTTTTGAGAGGAACCAGCCGCCTCCACGTGGCACGCTCGTGCTGTGCTGCTCTCAACTTACTCAAGGCCAGTAATTGTCACCCAATTATAAGTGTAGTTAGCTGCTTACCCGTTCTACCTGCTCACGCGGCAAAGGTCTATTGAGTAGTATTAGTACCTAAGCCCTGACTTTACTTCTGTGTACCTGTGATATTTATGTCTATCAGTGAATGAGCTCTCTGTGTGTCTCTGTGTATCTCTGTGTACTTAGTAAATATATGTGTGTACACCCTATTGGCTGTTTTCGTCAGAGCCCTGGCCTCCCTTGCGCACCCACTAGAAACTCTGTAACAAGGCGCCCTGGGAAAGAATTCTCTGCATAGCTACCTCGCGCTAGTTGGTGAGTAACATCATTGGGTTACAAATTTCATTTGCACCTTTGGGAAAGGGGCAAGAGAGAAAATGCAATCAAAAGAGAAAATGCATAAGGACAGAAAATCCACAAAAATTGACAAAATGCCGTCAAAAACGTCACCTTTGTCGTCATGTACTACCCGTTCGCTCTAACTTTGCCACTGGCGTAGAGGCGTATACCAGAATTGTTAATTACACGAAGTAAATTGACAGTAGCTAATATCACTTCGTCATAGTAAACACGCAACATTGCATGAAGAAGTAACATTAGTTGCTGTCAATTTACTTCGTCTAATCAAAAATTCGACTTTAGTATGGAGCCGAGCGGCAAAGTTAGAGCGAACGAGCAGTACTACAAATTTGTTTATTATATATTTCACCGTTTTTTACGCGTGTTGAAATCCGTAATGGATGCTAGGTCGACTATTAGTCGCACACAAATTCTACCACTGCCTACGGTCGGGAGCTCCGAGAAAGCCCTCGGAAGGATGTCGCAGGTATCCTAACAGACTTTAGCTACCACTTCAGCCTTACCTAGGGGTTCCGATGCTTTCCCGCGTCTTCAGGGGGTTGTTTGGATGCTATTCCGCTACGTGTGGCGCGTGGCGTGCGTGAAAATTTTCACGTCACGCTGTCATTTTGGGACTGCTTCTGTAAGAACGGTGAGCAGTTCTGTAAACGATCACTGTATTAAGGTACCTGCGCTGTGGCTGTTTCTAGGATGGGTGTGTGTGACCAATTCGTGACATGTTATTTGCGATGACCGTGCTTTGAAGGGCAAGTTAAGTCGTTGGTAAGTTGAAGACTTTATGGGAACTTTATGGAGGAAATATGATCTTGAGATTAAAATGTAGCCTTTGATGCTACTAATAATGACGCAATGACCCATATTCTCTTACTCCTCCCCAATGCTTTTTTTTTATATCAGCCTCATTACGTTCGTCTATTAATGTGATAAGAGACCTTGTTTTCCATAGCGTGGTACAAGGGGGAACACCCCGACGGCGATCATCTTCCACCGTCAACACAAGTCAAACTTTTACTAAAAGGAAAAGAGGGACCATTGTTGAGTCTTTGCATAATATTCGTTTTAGTAAAGAGCTTACTAAAGCTCTTGGCAATCCAAGGTCTTTCAATAAATTATTCAGGGCTAGAATTTCCCTCGCACCTACTTCTATAGCATACTAGAAGAATTATTAGAAAACGAGAGATTTCGCATCTATCATTATTATTGTATTCATCACAATCCTATCCTAATCGCCGTGGCGCCGCGCCGTGTAGTCGTTGAATATGTGAAGCATAAATCCTGAATACTTCACTGTAGCTAGTAGTTGAGCACAATCGTCTGTACAGTAGAAAGCTGTGCCACTATGGACGGGTTTTAGAGTCACACAGCAGGGTTTTAGGTTCATAATAAGTCTGTAATTGTTATATGTTACTTTATTCTATTTAACTGGCTATAATACATTATGATAATATTTACAACATTTAAATAACTTAGTGAAATGAGTGACGTGATGTATTGTTTTAGAACTAACATATAAAGGTGCGTATCGATTTGCTGCTGGGCTGCCGCGCGAGCCTTGTTCGGCCGCGGCAAATCTGTGTTTTGGTTCGCGAGCCATTTTTAGCGTACAATTTCATTATAGCGAGGCAGCCGCGCGCGGCAGCCGATCCATGAACGAGCGTATGTTTTATGCGCGACAACCATGGACGTATCAAACAAGCCGGCCCAGTGCCGCTGCTGCTTTTAAATTTTAAATTGTTTAGTGCCATGCCTATAATCTAATTAAAGTACGACACTTCTCGTTATCCATGTTTTAGCTGCGCGTATCCACAAAAAATGAATCTAAAAACCATGCATTATAACAATTTTTTTGAGAATTCAGCAGAGCAGGACATTTCCAGGCTTCCCCATCCAACAAATAATCATTGATTGTATAGTAGCCCCTGCAGTACAATTTACTTTTAACAGATCTTTCAAACTTATTAAGGGACATACTTTTAATTTCGTCTGGTAGCCTGTTGTAAAAGCGTATACAGTTACCCATGAAAGAATTGCTGGTTTTGTGCAACATTGTGTCTGTCACTTAACTTAGCGAAACTATGTAGATTTCTTTGTACATACATATAGGTTTTCAAAAATATATTGTGATGCTACTGTAAGAATATTAACCTCTTTGAATTTTTCGCACAGAGAGGCCCTTGGACCTAATCTATAATTATATAGCTCTTATGGCCCGCTTTTGTAAAATAAAAATTTATTTATTTATAAAAAGTGCCTTATTTTTTTTACAGCAAATGCTGCTGAACTTAATCTACTAGCTAGTTTTACAATATGTGGACCCCATTGTAAACCAGCATCAACCGTTAACCCTAGGATTGTGGTTTGTTCCACAAGTTCCAACTCTCGACCATTAAGTTGAACATTGGTTTCTGACTGTGCTACATTAGGCAAGGTAAATTTAATACATATAGTTTTATTATCATTCAGTCTAAGATTGTTAGTGTTAAACCAATGAACCACTTTCAAGATTGCGTTGTTGACATCGTCATAGTTATCTATTTGTCTTTTAACTTTGAAAATCAAAGAAGTATGATCTGCAAACAAAACTATCCTGTTGTTGTCCCCCATGTAAAAGTGTAGGTCATTATTTATTAATATCAGCATCATCACGTTCGTCTATTCATGAGATAAGTGACTTTATTTTCCATAGCGTGGTACAAGGGGGAACACCCCGACGGCGATCATCTTCCACCGTCAACACAAGTCAAACTTTTACTGAAAGGAAAAGAGAGACCATTGTTGAGGCTTTTGATATTTGTTTTAGTAAAGAGCTTCCTAAAGCTCATGGCAATCAAAGGTCTTTCAATGAATTATTCAGGGGCTATTATTTCCTTTGCACCTATTTCTATGACGTACTAGAACAATTTTTAGAAAACGAAAGATTTTGCATCTATCATTATTATTGTATTCATCACAATCCTATCCTAATCGCCGTGGCGCCCGCCGTGCCGTGTAGTCGATCGATGTCGTTGAATATGTGGAGCATAAATCCTGAATACTTCACTGTAGCTAGTAGTTGAGCACAATCGTCTGTGCAGTAGAAAGCTGTGCCACTATTGACGGGTTTTAGAGTCACACAGCAGGGTTTTAGGTTCATAAAAAGTCTGTAATTGTTATATGTTACTTTATTCTATTTAACTGGCTATAATACAATATGATAATATTTACAACATTTAAATAACTTAGTGAAATGAGTGACGTGATGTATTGTTTTAGAACTAACATTATGATATTTCGATATTGTTTAGCGCATCCTCAAATTTTAACTATCACAAGGTATTTTAGTGTTACTTCTATAGTTAAACATTAATCAGTTCTTTATCATACTTTAAATACTCTAAAATATTCTTCCAAACGACAGTCCGAAGTTCGGTTTCCAGCCACTGTTCATGAAGGGAGTTTCGAACTTCTTGTACCCGGCGCTGAAGTCCACAGAGCTGGTGGGGCTCCGGAACAGGTTGAGGTTACCCATCGCGGAATAGTCCTTGCGCTCCAGGAACGGAGTGTGAGCCATGCCCAGGGAAGCGCCTAATGTGTTTCTGGACAGAAATAAATAGAACATTTTATTTTGTGTAATGTAAGTCTATAATAAAAACTCTCTTTCGTAAAGGAATAGTTATGGTTCCTAATAAATATTTCGTATAAGATTGTACTCACTTGAAAGTATAGTCCACTCCGCCTCCCACAGTATTAAAGTTGGGCACACTGGGGAAGTTAGGCATGTTCTTGGACACGAAGGCATTAGCGCCGACTTTATGAATGTCGTTGTCGAAAAGCGTTGCGTGGCCTGCACCTGTGAGCTTGGAGCCGAAGCCGGGTATGGTCTCTTTCATCACCGATAAACCGTGACCATTGCTGGAAAACAAGAAGCTTTATGAAATGTTGTACTCGAACTCAATAGGAATCGATGACAATTTTGAAATCTTATTTATTTTATTTTGAACGAGCTGCAGACAATGCGTCGTATAATGTTTAGACAATTCCACTCAGGATTAATAATAAGTTCACAAGTACTCGTAACACAAAGCGGAAAGTTTTGATTTTAAAAACATTACTTACACATTATCCAGAGCCAATCCAAAGCTTTTTGATGCTGCATTCATCTTATTGTCCAGGCCTATACTTCCGATGGCACTCAGAACATTTCTGTCGTCCCCTACAATCGGTACTTTGGCACCGAGTCCCGTAGTGCCGTCACTGTTCAGCGTGAGACTGGTTTGTGCTTGACGACGTACTCTAGCACTTGCTAACTGTCCTGGGTGATGGTATTCCTCATAGTGTTCCAAGGGATCTGGGTATATGTGCTCTTCATCGAATCCGTATTGAACATCTTCCCACGGAACGTGTCTTGCGCTTGCACACACCAACAGAACGAAAGTCACAAATAACTTGCTTACGTACATTTTGGTATATATATATCTTGGTTGTTCACGTTGTTCGTGATGTAGTCAGTAATAGAATGATGAACTGATGGAGTAAGCTCATGTTTTATATACAAATTGCACTTCAAAAGGATTCCCCGATCCGCGAGCGATACTGAGTCATGTTAAGTACCTGCTATCACTTTAATGTTACGGGGCAACAGGTTATCTGTATTAATTATAAATAGTGGCAGAGTTTATTGGTTTCTTTAAATTTGATTTAAAAATATATTTTTCTTAAACCAGTTACACAGGAAAAAGTAATCATGAAAGTCATCAAATCAATATACTAATGAAAAACTCAAAGGAGTTAATGGCTTAATCATTTACCCCTGTAAATAAACGGCGGGGCGGGAACGGGAGAGAACTCTCCCACCCGAGTTCCGCAGTCGGCGGCCTGGGCGCCGTCGACGTGTCTTCGCCGAGGACTATCGGCCTCCATGACCAGGGCCTGAGGACGGTGAGAGGGCGGCTCACCGTTCTTACAGAAGCAGGCCCATGACGGCAGAGTGAACTCACGCACGCCCCCCCTTAGAAGCGGGATCACACCCGAAGCCCCCCCGAGACGCGAGATGGCACCCGAACCACCCCCTGGGCGCGGCCACAGTGGCGGCCGTCGGTCTGTTGGGAGTCCTAGGACATCCTTCCGAGGGCTTACCCGGGGCTCCCAACCACAGACTGTTGGGCGTTACGTGAGGTTTTTTAGTCGGTAGGAGTCCGGCATAACATCCATGAGGATTTTCCCTCACGTTTAACAAAAAAAACCCCTGTAAATTAGCGTTTAATGTTTGCTACTAGCTAAGCCATGGGGCAGAGATAATCATAATTATAGTAATGCAGCGCATTAATTTTAGTCTTCTTCCAGTTTTTGCCAGAACCTTAAGGGGAAATAATTTTTGAAGCAGTCTTAGTGCTCATAGCCCCTCTATCTCAGTGCTTTCAAACAATGTCTCATGCAGCTTACGCTAAAGTCGGTTGTAAAATGGGTGAGCGTTTGTGGCATTTATATTTAGAACGATTCCGTGCGTGGAAACGTACGTTAAGTCATTTGTCCCTGTTGTCAGTAACATGGTTATCATTAAGTCAAAGATTTTTAGGCAATTGACATGTTTCAACACCAGTCCACAGCATTTCACTGTCTGTTTAAACACGATTGGCAGCACAAAGTAACACTTAAGTGACTGAAAGTGATTACGTTAACCATTTTCAGTCACTAAGGTTATGTTCGTCTGCCACCTCAGTAACCAAAAACTACTTCAATTTGTAATTTTCTCTCGCTTTCTGCAGTCTGTTAAAGTGATTTCTTGAAATGGAACGGAAGTGGTAACGGAAGTGCGCTAGTTGAGTTGACGTTGGGCCCAAATTATGGCGGACGGAATAAAACCTCTGCGGATTTTAGTCGAATATTTTTTTTCGATATTTAGTTTTCCATAGCATCCATGATATAAAACGGGGGGTGTACTATCCGAATATGAAGTGCTTTGTAATATCACAACCGGTATATAATATTTACCTTACTCTCATACATAAATAAAGAATTCGGGACTTCACACGAAATACTCGTTTCTTACATGCACCGACGTTTTGGACGCGTTGCAACGCTTGTGGTCGTGGCTGGTATACCACACGAAGACCAAAATTAGCACGACAACGTATAAAAAACCGCAACAGTTTAAAAATAACATTTACCGTATTCGTCAAAATCAAGTTATCAATTTAGAATGACTCATCAAAGGTCATTCAAAAAAGAACAAAACATCACCTTGGGGAAAAGATTTTCCTTACTAAACATAATAATAATTATCTCAGCAGGTTCTTTCCCAAAATAAATCTATACTATAATAATAATAATATTATAAAGAGGAAAGATTTGATTGTTTGTTTGTTTGCATCGAATGGGCTCCGGAACTACGTGACCGATTTAAAAAATTCTTTAACTGTTGGGAAGCTAGACTCTTTGCGATGACATAGGCTATATTTTATTCCTGTATTCCCACAAAAACGGGAACTACGCGGGTGAAACCGCGTGATGTCCGCTACTAGATATTTGATAAAGTAGAGAAGTCATTAGAATTAGAATTAGATCATTTATTGACACAAACATGGTCAATCATTGGAGTTATAAAAAAAGTACTACTCCCCGAAAGTCGTCACTTTTTATTAACGTGAGGAAAATCCTTCTTAGATGCTTTGCCGGACTCCTACCGAGTAAAAACTATCTACGGTTGGAAGCCTCGGGTAAGCCCTCGAAAGGATGACCCCAGGATTCCCAACTGACCTGGGCCTCACCTAGGAGGTCGTCACTTAATATTGTATAGGATGACATGTTTGCTAATGGTCCTACAATCTGGGATGCTGCAAAATAAATAATTATGATCTTGAAGTCTAAAGAGAGCTTTGATGCAACTAAGAATGACGCAATGACCCAATTCTTGCACTACTCCGAAACGGCATGACCGATTTTAACGAAACATTAGTAAAAGTATTTCGCGGGAAGTCCCGTTCTAATAAGTATGACCTAGTCGCATTCGATCCCCCGGAGAGAACGCCACGATTTTTATAGTGCTCCGCAGTAAAAAATTCAGAAAAGTGGGTTTTTCTTACCTGATTTAGACGTTCTATACACCGTTAGAAGCGTCTCGCTGCGCCGCATACGTTGACATATCGTGTGCCAGCCGCACGATATCGCCCGGGAAGTTACAAGTGATTTTCTGCGAAAATACAGGTTAAAAGTGAAAAAAGTGAAATTTAAAAGTTTAATAAAACAGTGGAAAGTGAAAAATCGAAATAGAAAAAAGTGCTCCCATATAGGGCTCAGCTGCCCGCACCAGCCGACGGTTTTCGTTTTTCGGAAAGCCAAGCGGTTTTTCCGGAAAAACGAAAAAACCACATTCTCCACGTGGGCGTGGCAACCACGAGGTCACCGAAGGAGAGGTCCGAGGAACACCAAATTCGGCACGCTGGAAGAGGGTACCTGAAGCAACAAAAATCAAGAAAGAACCGATTTTTAGGTACAGTAGTTTTAAGTTATTTTATATTAGAAGATTGGAACTTTGGCACCTTATAAAACCTGAACGAGGAAACTTTAGCAAAAACTTCAACTGCTATTAGTTGCGCGCTTCTTCGGACAGCAGACCTGCAAGGCTGAAACATTTTTTAGATTTTTATTGTTGGAGCCATATTTAAAAAACTGAAATTTTTATATTTTGTGAAAGAATTTTGACTTTTTATTTGAAAAATTATTTTGTTTTAATTGTGTATGATAGAGCTGTATTTTAGCCAAATTTAGGTATTTTTTATTTAATTTTATCATTTTTAGTTCAGGAGCTATTGATTTTTTAGTGTTTTTTGCATTTTAATTCAAAAATAATCAAAAATAAATCATTCTGAGGGTGGGGTTAGCTTTAGATACCCCAAATTAGTACATTAAGACCAAAACCAGGTCTCTCTATCGTTAAAATTAGAAGTTTGGAACTTTTCGGCCTTTTTTACAATAAATTGTAAATTTTGTAATAATTTTCAGTTAACTATAGCTCCTGAACGGTTAGGCCTACGGCTGCGGGATTTTGGAATTTGGACAGCTCGGGTGAAGGGCTTTCACCTCACATAGGTTTGGGGGCGATTGGAGCGAAATTTTTATTTTCGCTCCAAACCCCTCCAAGGAGGTACCCGAGGAGGCGCCAAGGCCGTAGAAGAAAGTCCGACGTCCGTAGGTCAAGTGGTTGCTGAGTTACAGCTGATCAAAGTTTGACTTTGACAGCTCGGCGGCCATCTTGTTTTCGGTAAAACGTCCATAACTTCCGAACCCGTGGTCCTAGGAACTTGTAAATTTGGTTGCAGCTTAGGGAGGTCGACTCCCACCTGTCTCCTGAATTTCAGGACAATCGGAGCCGTTAAATTGGGGGTGCTGAAAACCCAATAGGGTGGTGGAGGAGGTTGGGCTGGCCAAGGCAAGTCCAAGTTTGACTGTTCTGCGACGTCTAGGACCGGAGTTACGGACGATCAAAGTTCGAGTTTGACAGCTCGGCCGCCATCTTGAAAAACTTTGATCGTCTGTAGAATTGGAACGGGGCGTCGTAGAGGGGTCTGGATTTCTTTGGGGAGCTCAGCAGCCACTACTCCACCCGACTGGGGGGGATAGGGGGGGATAGGGGTTAAAAATTTTTCAGGCGCAAAAAAGGTTACCGGAGGGTAGGTCTCGTCGCGTACATCAAGATAGACCCAAACACGACCAGTGGTTCCGGAGATACGAGGGTTTTAACAAAATTGTAAAGTTTTGTAAAATTTTTCAGTAAATTTACAATCCTCGTAGCTCCGAAACCCCTTGGGCTAGGGTAGCCGTGTTTGGGATTGTTGGAGTGGGCTCGACGAGGGCTATCAGCTGGGCCTACCTGCACGACTCTACATAGAGCGTGTAGAGATTTGGCATAAAAAATTCACTTTTTCGGCAAATTTGGGGGGTTTTCAGCAAAATTAGGCCGGGGAGGACTCCGAGGCAGGTGAGGCGACTATAGGTTAACATTAGGTTAGGACAAAATTTGGACTTTTGTCCAAATTTTATAGTTTAAGTTAGATTAAGACTTTTTTTAGATAAGACTAGGCCCTATTGGCCAAAAATTTCGAAATTGACGTAGCTGTGCTACAGAAGATAGCGGTGTAGAGTTGCCCTACATCCAAAATAAGACTGCTCTAGATAGAGCAAGAAAATTACAGTATTGTCTCCGTTTATTTTGACCCTTATTTACCTACTGTTTTTGACCTTTTATTATTGAATAGACCAGGGTTCTATTGACTCTATATTCGTTACTATTATTGTTTTGGTTGCCCTATTGGCAGTATTTATTTTTCTTCTTTGTTTTGTGTTGAGGGATTGACTGATTAAACTGTATCTTGCAACAGGATTCGTGTTGGTTGTGGCTGCATACACACACCACTTACCTACATTACACACACATACCTAGGTCACAGACATCACAAACACAAACACACAAACTCACAACATAGACACTGCATCCACACATACACAAACATACACACACGACTCGATCCAGAACTGTAAATCGGCCAGGCTAAGTAATCGCGCGCATTACAGTATTCTTTTCTTTTCTTTCTTGATCTAGATACAGAGATTCTTATTGTTTTAATTGAAAACATCTGACGACCATCTCTACCTAAAAAATTCACAATAATGTTTGGGCACAGAACGCCGGTTAACAAACCAACTTCCTCCGCAAAATCTCCAACCAAAACACAAAGCTCCCCACCAGAAAAGCGGCCCCTGGGGCCAGTTCGACGAAGCGTCGATGCGCTGGAGTCCCGCGAGACGGCCCAGCCTATACAGTTGCCGCGCTCACAAAGACCTAGAGAGGAGCCGGCGGCTCGGTTGTCATCGTCCTCAACGATGCATCAAAATAAATTTTTAAAGGCAACTGAGTGCATTAAAATTATAAAGGAGCAGGTAGGAGTCACTATAGCAAAAAACCTAAAGCGAGAAGTGAAGTTGGAAATTGAAGAGAGAGCTAGTATATTACTGAAAATCATTAAAGAATACGAAGACGAAAGAAAAAGTAGCGGTAAAAATGAAGTAAGAATGAGTGAAAATATGAATGAGAGAAAGAGTGCGAGTATGACAGACTCCAATGAGGAGATTTTAAGAAAGATGGAAGAGAATGAAAAAATTTTGAAAGAAAACCAAAGAATTATGAAAGAGTTGAGAGACAAGATTGGGAAACAAGATGATAGAGAGAAAGCAAGAGAGAGTATGAGAGAAAATTTAATGAAAGAAAATGTTAGAATGATAGAAGAAGTGAAAGAAAAAATAGAGAAACAAGATGAAAGAGAGAGAGAGAGAGAGTGATGAATGGACCTGCCACATACGCCGGTGCGGCGGGGGGTTATAACCGCCAACCAACAATAAAACCAACGGTGTTACACTCTATGGTGGTAACCTCGGAAGTGGACACTGACACCGGAGAGCAGGTCATGGAAAGGCTGAGGAAAATAGCGGATGAGGATCAGGAATGGGTGAAAGTAGAAAGGGTACGAAAGTCGAAAGATAGAAAGGTGATTATTGGATATAAGACGAAGGATGAAAGAGAGAGGGCACAGCAGAGGCTCGGAGGGAAAGGCCTCTGCGTCGAAGAAATAAAAAACAGGGACCCGTTGCTCGTCCTGTACGGCGTCCTTAAGGTCCACAAGGACGAAGTCCTGCTCGAAAAGATCAGGGCACGAAACCGTGAGGTTTTCAGTGGCCTGATTACAGAGCAGGACAGGATGGCCGTACTTTACCGGAGGACGGCACGAAACCCTCACACGTGTCACGTGGTTCTCAGGGTCTCCCCTGCAGTATGGTCCCGTGCCCTGGACGCAGGGAGACTGCATGTTGATCTGCAGCCCATTAGGGTTGCAGATCAAACACCTTTAATGCAGTGCTCCCTGTGCCTAGGGTACGGACATAGCAGACGGTTCTGCAAGACGGCAGAGCCCACCTGCAGCCATTGCGGTGGGACCCACTTAAGGGCAAACTGCCCTGAGTATGCCGTCGGAGCACAGCCGTCCTGCTGCAACTGCAGAAGGGAGAGGCTGGGAAACACGAGGCACAGCGCCTTCGACGACATGTGCCCAGTGAGAGAGAAATGGGATGGGATAGCGAGGGCATCCATTCAATATTGCTGAGGGCACCCCGGGGAACAAGCCTCCATACAGGTTCATGCAGGCAAACCTCCAGAAGAAGACGCAGGCCACCAAAGACCTCATGATTGAGGCCTCAAGACTTGGGATCGCGGTTGCCCTGGTACAGGAGCCCTACGTGGGATCGGGAAGGGCTATGGGGGCATACCTGGGCGTCAGGGTCTTCCAGAACACTGGGCAAGGAGAAGGGACTGTTAAGGCGGCCATCGTCGTGTTTGACGCGACGCTGGACGTCTTGCAGTACCCGCAACTCACCACAGACCATGTGTGTGTGGTGGGGATCCGGACCAGTGCCTGGGAGATCACGCAGGCGTCCTACTATTGCGAGCCAAAGACGCCTTTGGAGCCCTGTCTAGAGCAGCTGCGGAAGGTGAGGCGTGAGATTGGTGGCCAACGCCTTCTTCTTGGAGGCGATGCAAATGCAAAAAGTACCTGGTGGGGGCACCCGTTCGAAAACAAGAGGGGGGAGCAACTGATGGATGCTCTCGAACAGATGGACCTCCATGTCCTGAATAGCGGGAGTATTCCAACTTTCGACACGTATAGGGGTGGAAAGAGGTTCCACAGCTACATTGACGTCACGTCCTGCACGAGCGAGGTGCTCACCCTGACCGACGGCTGGAGGGTTCGCGAAGGGCTCATCAGCTCCGACCACAACTGCATAGTTTTTAATTTAAACCTAGAGCGGGCCAGTGGTACGCAAATACAGCGTACCACTAGGCGATACAACACAAGAAAGGCAGATTGGGATGGCTTCAAGACGAAGCTGGCACAGGAGTTCTCGCTACGGGGCCTGGGTGCTCGGCAGCTGGCAAGTACAGAAGATCTGGAAAGCACAGCTGTCGAGTACTCATGCTCAGTGGAGGAGGCCTGTGTGGAAGCCATCCCAAAGAAACGCACAAAACAGCTCCAAACTATGCCGTGGTGGTCGGAGAGGTTAGCCTCCCTGAAAAGGGACGTGAATACCAAAAGGCGCCGGATCAGGAATGCAGCGCCTGATCGACGTCAAATGGTGGTTGTGGAGTACCTAGAATGCAAGGAGATGTATGAATCTGAAGTAAAAAAGGCACAGGTCGAAAGTTGGAAGAACTTCTGCGGAAAGCAGGACAGGGAGGGCATCTGGGAAGGGGTGTATAGAGTGATAGGAAGGGCCACAGTGAGGGAAGAAGATCGACTATTAATCCATAATGGAACCTATTTGGACGCTAGGGGCTCAGCACAACTCCTCGCTCGAACCTTCTATCCGGAGGACCGAGTTGAGGAGGACACTGAGGCGCATCGACAGATACGCGAAACCGCCGTAAAAGCAATAGAGGATCATCATGACGATGACCCACCTTTTACGGTGGGCGAACTGTTCGATGCAATTCAGAGATTTAACCCGAAAAAAGCACCGGGGGCGGACGGCTTTACAGCCGACATCTGTGCCCGAGCCATTGGGGCCGACCCCTCACTCTTCCTGAAGCTGCTGAATCAGTGCCTCCATCACGGCTACTTTCCTAAGATATGGAAGGAAGCGGTGGTGGTGGTGCTGAAGAAGCCTGGCAACGACTCGTACACCGTTCCCAAATCGTACAGACCGATTGGTCTACTACCGGTTCTGGGAAAGGTGTACGAGAGGATGGTGATTGCTCGACTCAAGTATCATTTGTTGCCGCGGATGAGTACCCGCCAGTACTGCTTTATGCCCCAGAAAAGCACCGAAGACGCCCTCTATGACCTAATGGGACACATAGTGGCTAAACTCCGTCAAAAGAGGATAGTCACTATGGTGTCCTTGGACATAGAGGGGGCCTTCGACAGCGCCTGGTGGCCGGCTATAAAGGTACGACTGGCTGAGGAAAAGTGTCCGGCAAACTTGAGGCGAGTAATCGGCAGCTACCTTAGCGACAGGAAGGTGAGGGTCCGGTACGCCGGTGAGGAACACAGCCGCTCCACGGATAAGGGGTGCGTCCAAGGGTCGATTGGAGGTCCCTTACTGTGGAACCTGCTTCTGAATCCACTTCTGAAAGGTCTTGAGCGAATGGGTGTGTATGCGCAGGCTTTCGCAGACGACGTGGTGCTTATGTTTGACGGAGATACAGCTCTGGAAGTCGAGGGACACGCCAATGCCTCTCTCGGGTATGTGCGGGAGTGGGGCATCCGAAACAAGCTGAAATTCGCACCGCACAAAACCAGTGCGATGGTAATCACGCGGAAGCTTAAGTACGATGTCCCACGCCTCAACATGGGCGGGATAGACATTGGCATGTCCACGGAAATCAAAATCCTAGGGCTGACCATCGACAAGGCACTAACATTCAACACACACGTCACCAACGTATGCAGAAAGGCGATCGGCATCTACCGGAAGCTGGCGCGGATGGCCCGGATCAGCTGGGGGCTTCACCCCGAGGTGATCCGGACGATCTACGTCGCTGCCGTGGAGCCGACGATATTGTACGCCGCCAGTGCTTGGCACGCATCGGCAGAAAAGCTTGGAGTTCAAAAACAGCTGAACGTGGTACAGCGCGGTTTCGCCCAAAAGCTGTGCAAGGCATATCGCACGGTCTCTCTGAACTCGGCGCTGGTCTTGGCTGGTTTGCTCCCTCTGGACCTCAGAATTCATGAGGTGGCCTCGTTATACGAGGCCAAGAGAGGAGTGAGCCAGTCATGGCTGGGAGACTGGGAGGTCGAGCGAATGTCTCCAGCGATTGAGGCTCCGCACCCCGCGGAGCATCCGCCATTGGAGTTCACAAGCCTGGTAGACGAGGGGCAGCTGGAAGATGCGAATCGTTTTGATATTCGCATCTTCACGGACGGGAGCAAGATTGAGGGCCGTGTCGGTGCCGCGCTATCATTTTGGGATAGCCGGGCCGAAATTAAGGCCCTCAAACTTGCTCTGTCGCCCCATTGCACCGTTTATCAGGCCGAGCTCCTGGCGCTATGCAAAGCGGCCAGTGAGGCCCTCAGGCGAGGCGCGTCCACGTTTGGCGTCTTCAGCGACAGCAGAGCCGCTCTCTTGACGGTTACAAACCGTCATGCCCTCCATCCCCTGGCAGTGCAAGCCAGAGCCGCAATCCATCTTGGCAGGGCCCAGGGTAAGGAGATATCCTTATTCTGGGTCAAGGCCCACGCAGGATTGGAGGGTAATGAGCGAGCGGATGAGCTCGCAAAGGAAGCGGCTCTGAAGTTGAAGAAGGCACCGGACTACGGTCTGTACCCGGTTTCATTCGTGAAGCGTCTCCTACGTCAGGGCAAGCTTGACGAATGGAACAAGAGGTACAGTGAGGGCGAGCAGGCCTCCGTCACCAAGCTTTTCTTCCCATGCGCAGTGGAGGCGTACAGGATCGTCCGCAAGATGACGATCGCCGGCACCACAACCCAACTGCTGACAGGGCACGGTGGGTTCTCCGAATACTTGACACGTTTCAAGTGTAAGGAGGACCCATCGTGTGCCTGCGAGCCCGGGGTAGAGGAGACAGTGGTCCACCTGTTGCAGGACTGCCCAATCCACGCGAAAGACAGGATGGAGTTGGAAACTATCACTAACTTGAGAGTCACACTAGAAAATTTTCCTATGTTCATGCAAAATCACAGAAACATGTTCTTAAGATATAGCGATAAAATAATAAAAATCGTAAATAAACGGAACAAGTGATACGTAAAATTTCTGTTCGACAATATAATTGTATATTGCTCTGAAGCAAAAAGTTATCAGATAGAAAGTAATTAAGGAAACAGCTGTATCTGTATATAGAATAAGTTAAATGTCAAAATATTAAGGGGATGAAATCGAAACATTGTAATAAATTTAAGAATTAAAAGAAGATGATAAAACATTAAAGTGATAAGATGATAGAGATTACATAGAACTGCTGTAAATGAAACTGTCAAAAAGTAATTTAAGAGACTGTAATAATAAGGAAAATAAATTTGTAAATTAAGCACTGTAACACATTTGGCATATAAGGCAAAAATAATTTATAAGTAATTGTAGAAACTGTTCATCAAAAATATTAGTATTCTGTAAATAGTATAGTAAATAACTGTAAATAGAGTTTAAGAGATGTTGATAATAAATAAAGAAACAAACCACCACCCTATCCTAAAAAGGAATGACCCCCAATATCCCCAGTATGAAAGGCAAGTATGAAAGTGCGAGAAGCATAAAAGCGTGACGAGTATGGTACTAGAGGAATAAGAATGAAAGATGATAGTTTTAATGACTAGTTAGCTTAGATTAAAGAATGAAAGGTCGGGAAAGCGTGAAAGTGCGAGAAGCATACATGATAGAACTGGAATGAAAAAGAGAATTTGGGTGAAAGAGGATATAGTTAGCTAGGTTCGAGATGGCGGGGACCTGGGGCGCTAGCCACGATGGATACGGACGGGGCCGGTGACACTACGGGTCGGTTCTAATGGGCTCGCGAATGTGCGCCCAGGGAAGCCGCTACCGTGGTTCGCCGAGACTATCAATAGTGCAAACACGGGTCTGCGCCCCCGCCCCCCGCCATCTCTTGAAGTAGTTCCTTAAGCCCTGCGGGGCTAGCAGTATAAAGATATTTAGCTAGTAGATTATCATGTTATAACTAGGCTCTGCCCATGGTAGAGATGAGAGAAAAAAAAAAAAAAAATAAGTATGACCTATGTAACAGTCTTATCTTCTAAATTAAGTCTTAAAATCCTAAATCATGCTGAGTTCAAACATTTAAGTATCATAAAGCTACGCTGTGTTCCCACATTTCGGCAAAACTTAAATGCCATATTCATTCTACTAGCTGAACTCGCAACTTCGTTTACGTCACATAAGGTGTATGAAAGGAGAGGTATTTATTCAGCAGACTCATCAAGGAGCGTGTGAAACTGCCCTGTTTGCTTAATCATAAAAGAGCTTAAAGATTAAGTAAATTCTAATAGCCTTAATCATTAAGCTCTTTTATGATGCCACAATTTCAGGGCACATCTCTCACCATCTCTGAAAGTATAGGTATCCTTGGTGTTGACATCTCCAGTGATGTGCAGTTCCGCTGTCACTTGGAGGGCAAGGCCAAGCTGGCGTCCAGGAAGCTCGGAGTGCTCAGAAGGGCGCGGCGGTACTTTACTGCGGCGCAAGCACTGCTTCTCTATAAGTCGCAAGTGCGTCCGCATATGGAGTACTGCTGTCACCTCTGGGCGGGGGCACCCGAATACCAGCTTCGTGCATTTGACTCGGTGCAAAGGCGAGCTATGAGAGTTGTCAACGATCCCATACTTGCAGGTAGTGTGGAACCTCTTAGTGACAGGAGAGACTTTGCTTCTCTATGTGTGTTCTACCGCCTGTACAACGGTTTGTGCTCTGAAGAATTGTTTGATATGATGCCTACGGCTACATTCTATCATCGCACCGCTCGCCATAGACAGGGTGTTCATCCTCACACGTTGCGTCCTGAGCGCTCGAGCACGGTGAGATCTAATAGAGGCTTTCTTCCGCGTACGCTTAGGTTGTGGAATGATCTCCCTGCTTCGGTTTTCCCGGACGCCTACAGTATGGGGTTCTTCAAAAGGGGACTTAGAAGGTTTTTAAAGAGTCGGCAGCGCGCTTGTGGCGCCTCTGGTGTTGCAAACGTCCATAGGCTGCGGTGACCACCGGTACATCTGGGGGGGCCGTATGCTTGTCTGCCACTCTAGTGGTATAAAAAAAAAAAAAAAAAAAAATGATGAAGCCAACACGCCAGTTTAGATCTACCCATTTTTACATTCTAATGTCTATGTACGATTCTTTAAAGTGATATAACTTTTTTATTTATAAACCGACTGACATGAAATAAACACTAAATGTTAAGTAGAGCAAACCTCAACACAATAAAGAAAACCGCATTGCAATCGGATAAGCGGTTACTGAGATTAGCGTGCACAAACGTACAGACAAACAGATATACAGACATACAGACGAACAGGCAAAAATTCTAAAAATCATTGTTTTAGGTTCTATTGCGTTCATAAAGCCCCCTATAATATTTTTTCTTATTTATCTTCCATGTACAGACAGCGACTTGTTACGATTTTTTTATATTTTATGTATTGATTGCGCCATTACGCGTAGGTATTTTTTATTTTCTGGTGTTTTCTGTTTTGTGAAACAAACAACACAAAACAACAGAAACCAACAGCGATTCTTATAAATTAGAATTCAAGATATATATTATCTACACTGCTGCACAACCGCTTTTGATGAAACTTGCAGCAGAGTTAAAATTGATAAAAAGAAACTGAAAACTGAGATAGAATAATTAAAACTGGTAACCACTAAACTGTACACTAAATCTATATACTTCGAGAATGCGACAAAAAACGAATATATGTATATGTATAATAAATGTCATTTTCATTTGCATCGCCTTCCAATTCAAATGATGAAATGTAACTTTCAAGACCGACCTAATCTTTTCAGAAGGTCACTGAAAACGAAAGCATTAGGACTTTTCATTTCCAATTGTTTCCCTCGATACAACTTGCAGATGGATTTGTTACAAACAATTGTTTAAAACTTTTATTTAAAACTTAACCCATTTTAAAAGTTGAGCCGGTTCCGTCGATGTTTTGTTATTATAAATAATGACTGCTGCAAGTTGAGTAGATGATTACAAAGTATTTAATGAACACTTACAAATTTAGGTCAGATTCACCGCGCATGGCGTTTGACAAATTTATCTTGTGACGTAAATAAGCATTATGATCAATTTCATTTGCAACTTTGGGAAAGGGACAAGAGAGAAAATGCATAAGGACAGAAAAACCACAAAAAGGTCAAAATGCCGTCAAAAACGTCACTTATGTCGTCACGTACTACAAATTTGTTTATTATATATGTTTTATAGTTTGTTTACGCGTGTTGAAATTCGTAATGGATGCTATGTCGACTAATACCACGCAAATTCTACCACTGCCTACGATCGGGAGCCCCGAGTAAGCCCTCGGAAGGATGTCGCAGGTGTCCTAACAGACTTTGGCTACCACTGCAGCCTCATCTAGGGGTTCCGATGCTTTCCCGCGACTTCAGGGGGTTGTTTGGATGCTATTCCGCTACTTGTGGCGCGTGGCCTGCGAAAATTCTCACGTCACGCTGTCATTTTGGAACTGCTTCTGTAAGAACCCATATTCTCTTCTCTCACTCCTCCCCAATGCCTGCCGTTTTAAATTATTTGTTTAAATTCACGTTTTTTAAACTAAACCGCTGTAACAGTCTAAAAGTCAAAAACTATTTCTATTTATAGTTTTGCAGGCAACTGGATAGACAGCACTTAGTTCCTCGGATGGGTGACCATCACTTGACCACCTTGTGACATTTTATTTGCGAAAGATTCCGAGCTTCCATAATGTAACTGTGACCAAGGCTTTGATAACTTTTTTTTTTATATCAGCCTCATCACGTTCGTCTACTAATGTGATAAGAGACCTTGTTTTCCATAGCGTGGTACAAGAGGGAACACCTCGACGGCGATCATCTTCCACCGTCAACACAAGTCTTTTAGTAAATAAAAGGAAAAGAGGGACCATTGTTGAGTCTTTGCATAATATTTGTTTTAGTAAAGAGCTTACTAAAGCTCTTGGCAATCCAAGATCTTTCAATAAATTATTCAGGGGCTAGAATTTCCCTCGCACCTACTTCTATAGCATACTAGAAGAATTTTTAGAAAACGAGAGATTTCGCATCTATCGTTATTATTGTATTCATCACAATCCTATCCTAATCGCCGTGGCGCCGCGCCGTGTAGTCGATCGATGTCGTTGAATATGTGGAGCAGAAATCCTGAATACTTCACTGTAGCTAGTAGTTGAGCACAATCGTCTGTACAGTAGAAAGCTGTGCCACTATGGACGGGTTTTAGAGTCACACAGCAGGGTTTAAGGTTCATAAAAAGTCTGTAATTGTTATATGTTACTTTATTCTATTTAACTGGCTATAATACATTATGATAATATTTACAACATTTAAATAACTTAGTGAAATGAGTGACGTGATGTATTGTTTTAGAACTAACATATAAAGGTGCGTATCGATTTCGCAGGGCTGCCGCGCGAGCCTTGTTCGACCGCGGCAAATCTGTGTTTTGGTTCGCAAGCCATTTTTAGCGTACAATTTCATTATAGCGAGGCAGCCGCGCGCGGCAGCCGATCCATGAACGAGCGTATGTTTTATGCGCGACAACCATGGACGTATCAAACAAGCCGGCCCAGTGCCGCTGCTGCTTTTAAATTTTAAATTGTTTAGTGCCATGCCTATAATCTAATTAAAGTACGACACTTCTCGTTATCCATGTTTTAGCTGCGCGTATCCACAAAAAATGCGTGAGTAGTCGTCAGGTACTCAGGTACGTCCCAATTACGTGCGCACAAAGCACTGTCACTCCTTTGCCGCGACGTCAAAAACCGACACAAAATGGTTTGTCGCGCGGCATGTTCGAGCGCGCCGATGTTCGAATTGCCGCGCGCGGCAGCTCAGTACCCATAAAGCGCGGCCGCCGCGCGAGCCAATGTTCGTTGGTTTGCCGCGCGCAGTCGATACGCGCCTTTATAATTCGATATTTTTTAGCGCATCCTCAAATTTTAACAATCACAAGGTATTGTTAAAGGTTACTTCTATAGTTAAACATTAATCAGTTCTTTATCATACTTTAAATACTCTAAAATATTCTTCCAAACGACAGTCCGAAGTTCGGCTTCCAGCCGCTGTTCATGAAGGGAGTTTCGAACTTCTTGTACCCGGCGCTGAAGTCCACGGAGCTGGTGGGGCTCCGGAACAGGTTGAGGTTACCCATCGCGGAATAGTCCTTGCGCTCCAGGAACGGAGTGTGAGCCATGCCCAGGGAAGCGCCTAATGTGTTTCTGGACAGCAATAAACAGAACATTTTATTTTGTGTAATGTAAGTCTAAAATAAAAACTCTCTTTCGTATAGGAATAGTTATGGTTCCTAATAAGTATTTCGTATAAGATTGTACTCACTTGAAAGTATAGTCCACTCCGCCTCCCACAGTATTAAAGTTGGGCACACTGGGAAAGTTAGGCATGTTCTTGGACACGAAGGCATTAGCGCCGACTTTATGAATGTCGTTGTCGAAAAGCGTTGCGTGGCCTGCACCTGTGAGCTTGGAGCCGAAGCCGGGTATGGTCTCTTTCATCACCGAAAAACCGTGACCATTGCTGGAAAACAGGAAGCTTTATGAAATGTTGTATTCGAACTAGGAATCGATGACAATTTTGAAATCTTATTTATTTTATTCTGAACGAGCTGCCGACAATGCGTCGTATAATGTTTAGACAATTCCACTCAGGATTAATAATAAGTTCACAAGTACTCGTAACACAAAGAGGAAAGTTTTGATCTTAAAAACATTACTTACACATTATCCAGAGCTAATCCAAAGCTTTTTGATGCTGCATTCATCTTATTGTCCAGGCCTATACTTCCGATGGCACTCAGAACATTTCTGTCGTCCCCTACAATCGGTACTTTGGCACCAAGTCCCGTAGTGCCGTCGCTGTTCAGCGTGAGACTGGTTTGTGCTTGACGACGTACTCTAGCACTTGCTAACTGTCCTGGGTGACGGTATTCCTCATAGTGTTCCAAGGGATCTGGGTATATGTGCTCTTCATCGAATCCGTATTGAACATCTTCCCACGGAACGTGCCTTGCGCTTGCACACACAATCAGAACGAAAGCCACAAATAACTTGCTTACGTACATTTTGGTATATATATATCTTGGTTGTTCACGTTGTTCGTGATGTAGTCAGTAGTAGAATGATGAACTGATGGAGTAAGCTCGTGTTTTATATACAAATTGCATCTCAAAAGGATTCCCCGATCCGCGAGCGATAATGAGTCATGTTAAGTACCTGCTATCACTTTAATGTTACGGGGCAACAGGTTATCTGTATTAATTATATATAGAGGCAGAGTTTATTGGTTTCTTTAAATTTGATTTATTAAATATATTTTTAACCGACTTCAAAAAAGGAGGAGGTTACTCAATTCGACCGTATACTTTTTTTTTTATGTTTGTTCGCGCAGAACTCCGTCGTTTATGGACCGATTTGAAAAATGATCACACCCGAAGCCCCCCCCCCCCCCCCCCCCCCGAGACGTGAGATGGCACCCGAACCACCCCCTGGGCGCGGCCGCAGTGCCGGCCGTGGGTCTGTTGAGAGTCCTGGGACATCCTTCCAAGGGCTTAACCGGGGCTGCCAACCATAGACTGTTGGGCGTTACGTGAGGTTTTTTAGTCGGTAGGAGTCCGGCATAACATCCGACAGCGGCGGGAGCGGGAGAGAACTTTCCCACCCGAGTTCCGCAGTCGGCGACGGCTTCGGCGCCGCCGACGTGTCTTCGCCGACGACTATCGGCCTCTATGCCTGAGGACGGTGAGTGGGCTGCTCGCCGTCCTTATAGAAGCAGACCCATGACGACGGCAGCAGCGTGACGTGAGGGATTCACGCACGCCCCCCTTAGAAGCGGGATCACACCCGAAAACCCCCCAAAGACGCGGGATAGCACCCGAACCACCCCTTGGCGAGGCCGCAGCGGCAGCCGTGGGTCTGTTGGGAGTCCTGCGACATCCTTCCGAGGGCTTACTCGGGGCTCCCAACTATAGGCTGTTGGGCGTTACGTGAGGTTTTTTAGTCGGTAGGACTCCGGCATAACATCCATGAGGATTTTCCCTCACGTTAAAAAAAACTCTACTGCTAGACGTGGCCTCTTCCAAATTATGCCACAATATACGATTTATTAAATCAACGTCTGGTATAAAATACCACTGTCTAATATCCTAAATTAAGTCTTAAAATCCTAAATCATGCTGCGTTTCCACGTTTAGGAACCACATTTAATTACAAACTGTCATGGTGGTTCTATTTAATATTATTAGCAAGTTACACTAAGTGATATCGATCAGATCAGCAGTATATTATATAACCAAACAACATGAATCCTGAGACATCCTTCTAAGGGGCTTACCAGGACTCCCGGCCGTCGGCAGTCGGTACCATTTGTTTTAGGCGGTAAGATTCATGCATCAGTCATTACACTTGTGAAAATCCCTCATGGGGTAGCTCCCATGGATTTTCATATTTTCATATTTTCATAAATAAAATAAATATAGAACCTGTCAATGCAACACGTTTTCGTGATTTTAAAAAATATTTACACAGTTTTTTGGCTGTGAATATTTTGGTAGTATATCTTAGAGATTAGTACCTCAAGCATTGTATACATACATATATGGTCACAACTTTATCCCCGAAGGGGTAGGCAGAGCACACCTTTTTTAAGAATTTGTCCCAAGTAATAGGTGGTGAGCCGTATTGCCGTGTTGAGATGGGTAGGTCAAAAACAAGATCTCAATTTTACATAATTATTTTAACGTAATAAATAAGATTTTTATTTTCGCCACCATAAATGATATAATATTATATTGTAACTTTCAGGGCCGACTTAATCCTTTAAAAGGTCACTGAAAACGAAAGCATTAGGACGTTTCATTTCCAATTGTTTCCCTCGATACAACTTGCAGATGGATTTGTTACAACATTTTGTTTCAAACTTTTGTTAAAAACTTAACCCATTTTGAAAGTTGAGCCTGTTTCGTCGATGTTTTGTTATTATAATTAACACGTTCACGGACAGTACGTCGAGAACCGTACATCCTGACTCTCATAATATGGCACTACGGCTGTAGCCGGTGATTTTAAATGTATCAAAAGTGGAATTACGTTCACAGCCCAGGCGTGATACTATTTTGTATGGAAAATTTGTGTGTCATATCACAATTTTTTAGGAATGGTTTCTGTCCGTGAACGTGTTAACGACTGTTAGAAATGAGTAGATGCTTATGAAGTATTTAATAAACTCTTACAAATTTGGGTCAGAATCGCCGTGCACGACGTTTGACAAATTAATATTGTAATGTTATAAACTATAGTCAAATTTCTCTCCGAAAACTCGGAAAAAAGACAAGAGAAAGTCTGAACCACTTTGGTCCAAATGCTAACAGATAGCAGACGTCTTTTTTTTTTTTGTTTTAAAGTGAGGGAAAATCCTCATGGATGTTATGCCGGAGCCCTACCGACTAAAAAACCTCACGTAACGCCCAACAGCCTATGGTTGGGAACCCCGGGGAAGCCCTCGGAAGGATGTCCCAGGACACCCAGATAGCAGACGTCTTGGATTAGAAATGGAGTACGGGAAAATTTCATATCGTAAAATACAATCTATGAGATTCATAGACTGTTCACATCGACAGTTTGCAATCACGCTTGGTAGATTACAATCTACCGGTTGTACAATTTTGCTGAGATACACGCTTTTAATGGACTTGTCCTCGAGCGTATTTTTGATACATTATGATCGCTAAAGCTGTTTAGATTTACATAGTTTAAGGGCTGATTCCCTGAATTACTGTGCTGTCTCACAAATAACACTTAAGGACTATGGGGCCTAATCACAGTTTAAATTTTACTGCGAAAGATGATTCAGGTTCCGAGACCCAGTTGCCAGACTTCGTTAATATATACATTTATGTTGAATAGAAAGAATAGTTAATTCTTATAGAAGGCTTTGGCATTTGGCAAAGAAAAAAATTAAATGTACCTATCTTAATATATGTATTTATAAGTATATACGAATATAATTATGTATAATTATTTTTTTTTTTTTTTTTTTTTTTTGTTTTATTTAGGAAACAGACAGTCACATACAATTTTGTATTAAGTAACAGAGCATGCTTACAGACTTAGAGTTCCATAACAGTTTGAAATAGTAGGTATACGGTACATTTCAAAATATTTATATAAAGAACAAGGAGTACCTACTGATATTAATAATAATACACTGAATGAATACTAGTGTTACAATCAGGTAACACAATAACAAACAATGATTGAATACAAGTGTTACAATCAGGTACCACAATAAGTAACAACAATTTATGTGTCTAGGTGATTTTAGATAGAAGCTGTTTGTATAATTTTATCTTATAAGTATCTAAACTATTGTTAAACATATCTAGCTTTTTAAAATTATTGTTATATGTATCTACACTACGTCTAAAAAAGTTATTGCTGGTATAAATTGTTCCATAAAAAGGTACAGAAAATAAGTCCAATGAACGAGAACCAGGTCTGGGTACTCTTAAGGCTATCTTTTCCAGAATGTGAGGAGAATCAATGTGGTTATTTAAAATTTTAAACAGAAATAATTGGTCCATGATTATCCGTCTGTCAACAAGAGTAGTGAGCGAGTGACGACCAAGGGAATTTTCATAAGATATATATTCATTATTACCTCTGTAATCTAATGACTTAATAAACTTCTTTTGTATTCTCTCAATACGGTTAATATGACAACTATAATATGGGTTATAAATAAATAAATAAATAAATAAATAAAATGCTTTATTCGGCACGCACAAAAAACAATATAAAAAATAAAAATGAAAAATAAACTGCAGGAAATGTACAATGTGCGTGCCCGAAAAGGTCGTCATCTCAGCTATTGCTGCACTAACAGGTTAATGTTAGGCAGCGCTGGTTTTCAGATGACGCCTTTAAGGGACGTCACGTACGTCGTTGCATACAGAATGTACTTAAACTAAGCAAACAATAAAACAAGACTTTATAAACAAAAAATAAACAACTTGGTAGAAAATAGTAGAAAATAATGTACAGTAGCCAAGCCATAACTAATATGAAAAAATAATATTGATAGGTACATCTTATCGCATCATCGCGGCATGCGGCATCGGATTCGGCAATGGCATCCTACTTTTTGTCAGTGCGTGCATTCCAAAAACCAAAAAACAATCATCGATCAGCGACATGGTACAATTTACTCCACTCTGTGATCAAGGACAACCAAAGAGAATACATTATTACGCTATGGACAACAAAATTTAGAAACGAAATCGAACGTAAAGTGAAAGTGAAAGGAAAACAATACAATGATATCAATCGAAAGTGAATTGCGACTGGCCTTAACAATTTTTAAATAATCTCCTTTAAACATTCTGGCTGCATTAAGGCACCTACAAGTTGTACTCATTAACCGCACTGACCTGTATTAGTATCTATTATTACAGGTCAGTGATTAACCGCCATACACATCTCATTAAGCAATATCCGTATACAGTACACTAACATAAACCAAAATTTTATCACTAAGTACGTAAGTTTCAAATTTATATCACTACTTAACTATGACTTAAATATTAGACTATTTCTACTAGAATTAAGTGATTTACTAATGATTATCACAAAACCAAAGTACTTCTTACTACTTATTATCTGATATTTTATACATAACCTAAAATTATATAAAACCGGTGCTACAGGTTTTGATTCCACAACAACAACGTCAGGACATTGTACCAATTTGCCAATATACATTGAGAAGTGCAATCAAGAATGGAGAGAAACACCCATGAACCCACAATGCTCACAATGCTTGGACAATTCATCGATTTCCATAGACGTGCATCACCGTCGCGTGCGAGACACATGGTGAGTTTGACCATTCTTCTGCCTTTCTAATAAGTAAAGCTTATATTTATTTCTAAATGAGTGGACCGATTTTAAGGCACGAAAAGGTGGTGGCAAATCGTTCCATATGCGGCTCGTCCTATATCTAAAGCTTGATCTATATTTAGTAGTTCTGTGAAGTGGCAAGATCATGAGATAAGCAGAGGCACGTGTTCTATGCATATTCACATGCCTTGACCATGACAGCTTGTTGTACAGATATTGAGGTCTGTGCGTTTGCACTAACCCAAACAGCAGAGTGGCAAGATGCAACTCCCGACGCTCCGACATCTTAAGCATGTTGCCCTCATTAAGAAACGGAGTAACATGTTCTCTAGGTGGTATAGGGAAACAATATCTTGCACAGGCATTCTGCACTCTTTGTATTAGCCGCTCTGTGCGTTTCAGAAGACAGCTACCATACACAGTGTCAGCATAGTTGAGCTTGGATAGGATAAGTGACTCGCATAATAGTATTCTTATGCTGACACTAATGTATGGGCGTATCCTGTATAATAGCTTTAACCTGTAAAAGCAGTTCCGAACCCCCCGCAAGACATGTGTTTCGAAGTGTAATTCTTCATCAAAGACAACACCGAGATTCCGCACCTCTGACACTCGCTGCACATCACACCCATCAATACCTATATTCAAAGGCAATTGCTTTATCTGGTCGACCATTTGCCTTGTGCCAATTAAAATAAATTTTGACTTCCCAGGATTCAAAACCAATGCATTTCTTCGAGACCATTCTGCTATACTACTCAAGTCCTCATTAATATTTTTTACAGATATCTCATACTCACCTGGCGCAAAAGAAAAATAAACTTGTAGGTCATCAGCATAGATATGAAACCCGGAATGCCTGATTACATTGACTATGTCAGCAGTGTACATAATGAACAGCAAAGGTCCCAATATGGATCCCTGCGGAACACCCCTTGTGACCTGACGGTGAGCAGATTCAATTATACATCCTGTTTTGCTGTCCCTTATTTGTACAAATTGGCATCGATTGCCGAGATAGCTATTGAACCATTTCACGACCTCCATAGAACAACCATAAAAAGTGAGCTTAGACAGCAGAAGCGAGATGTTTATGCTATCAAATGCCCGGGAATAATCAAGCAGTGTGAGTACCGTACCCTTACCCTCATCACTCGCCTGCAACAGTTCATCCACGACATCCAAAAGTGCCGTTGCCGTACTGTGACCCCTTCGGAAACCCGATTGTACAGTTGGCAGTATACTATTCCATTCAAGATAAACCCTGAGTTGATCACTAACAACCCTTTCCAAAATCTTTGATAGACATGGCAAAAGACTGATTGGACGCAGGTCTTTGGGACTCATTGGGTGCTGCAGTTTAGGAATTGGCCTTATTTTTGCCGTTTTCCAAGCACTGGGAAAGGTTGAGGTTGCAATCGATGTATTTATAATGTGTGTAATGACAGGAAGGGTTTGAGGGAGAGTCATCAGCAACATCTCCAGCGAAATCTCATCTGCACCCATGGCATTAGACTTCAGGCTCTTTATGACTTTACTCACACTATCCTCACTCACAAACTCCAACTGAAATGCATCTTGGCTAAACCGGTTGAACTCGAAGTAAGTGAGATCAGATATGGATATTCTGTCATCCCCTGGCACATTTAAAAAGTGTTCATTCAGCCTGTCTGCACTTCCACAGGAGGCTGGTAGCTCATTATTGTTGTTTTTATTGCTAGGTAAAATTTTAGATTTAAGTTGTTGCCATAGCTTCTTTGGCTGATTTATATTATTGTCAATTTGACTTTTAAAATAAGCCCTTTTCTCACTCTCTATTGCACCTCTCACCAGATACTTGAGCTCCCGGTACATTTCCATGTGGGTCTGCCGTTTGGTGTCCTTGGCCTTTTTGTGATAACGGTCCCTGATATGCATCATATCCTTGATGGTGCTAGTAATCCAGGGATAGCCACTCTCCTTCAGGTGAAATCTTTTTATGGGTGCATGTAAATTAAACAATTGGGTTATGTATTCACTCAATGTTTGCACCATGCAGTCAACATCTCCCAGAGCCAGTATGGAGTCCCAGTTTATTCTATGAAGGTCCTCCTCAAACCTGTCAGCCAATATGTCCTTCAGTGGTCGATATATGATCCATTGGGGTTTAGGTTTCTCAATTTGAAAGTTGATCTCTGCTGCAACCAGTGCATGTCGGCCAAGCTCGGGAATGTGTTCCACCCATACTCTCTCTACCTGAGCATCTGTACAAATAAGATCAATTAAAGTAGCACTGTGGTCCGTGAAATGAGTTGGTTCTGTAACAACATTTTTCAAACTCATACTCACCAAAAAGGACTCCATCTGCTTGGTCTTGCCCTCCTGCCTATCCAACAGGTCAATGTTAAAATCACCCAATAAAATTATCTTATCTACCCCTGCAAAAGAGGAAATCGAATCGGTCAAGGCGTCTATTAGTGTGTTAGGGGTAAGCCTTTGTGTCCTGTATGCTGTTCCAATGATAATGGACTGCGAGTCACAGTTAAGCCTTAACCACATCTGCTCAACATTTGGCGATACCGGATGTGGTTCCGTGCGCACATGCAGTCCACAACGCACGTAGAAACCTATACCTCCACCATCCCCATTACATATGTGAAGAGGGCGTGGCCTGTATCTGAATCTATAATTGGGTACCCTAGGCGCCCGACCCTCCTCCCCATCCTTAATCCACGTCTCATTTATGGCCATTATATCAACGTTGTGTCTCTCCATAGCCACCAAAAATTCGTCATGACCTGTATTAAGTGACCCAGCATTAAATAATCCTACTTTCAAACTTTTCCGTTTTGTGTTAAACATTGTAATGTATATCGTACAACAAACAAAAATTTCTATAATTAGTATTATGGGTCAATGTTTCCATAGTTTTACTCTTATAGCAATCAATGCAGGCCCTATGTGGTACCACTATGTACAAAACATGCACTAAATTCGAGCACTTGACCAAATATAGACGCACACGGCCATAGAAACAATCAGTATAACAATTGACGTCAAAAGCCTTCAGCAGCGAGATCATCACACAGACCATAATAATGCCCAAAAAACCGTTAACAAAGTTATGCAATATTTTTTTAAACATACTATATTCCCAGTAGCCTATATGTACTATTTCAAACACAAAAACATTTATAAAACCATTTAAAAAAATTTCTATTAAAATACAATCCCAATAGCTTAAATTATGTACTATTTCAAAGACAAAAACATTTATAAAACTATTCAATATTATTATTTCTAATAAAATAACATCCCAATATCCTATATGTACTATTTCAAAGATAAAACTATGCACTATCTTCTCCAATCCACCACTACAGTCCCAATACCATACATGTACTATTTCAAAGATTATGAAGTAACACTCTCGAGCGCATGGGGCCCAAAAACCCGACTAATGTCTAATTCCGAACGGATATTGTAAGCTCTCCCCCCCTCCGCCTGCCTGACCCAGATTCGTCCGTGTCTCGTCCAAGTATATCTCCAACCGGACCTGCTCGCCGCTTGTCGCACGTTGTAAAATAAACTTTTATTCTTTCTAGTGAGACGTTCATTTATGAAGAAAGGTCGCGGAGGGGCCACGAGCCCGAAGTCGGCGGAAGTGGCACCGCGGCGCACGCGCGCGCTCTTCAGCAGGTCGTCCCGCAGCCGGCGCCGCGCCAGGCGCACCACCAGGCGACGCGGCCGCCCCGCACCGCCCCCCTCGCCCGCGCGCCCCGCCCCACTCGCAGACTCCATCCCCCTGACGGGAGGACCCACCCGCTCGGCGAACACGACATCTCGCGGATCAAGGTGTACTCCAAGCTTCCCCGCTATCAGCTCGACCAGATGTGCCGGATTCTCCCCTCTCTCCTCCGGAAGGTTGGAGACCTCGAGGTCGGTCGCTAGCAGCTCCTGGTCGCGCTCATTGAGGTCCTCTTTCAGCGCAGCTACTACTTTCTGGAGGTCCTCGGCGCTCTCCTGTTTGTTTTCCAAATCCTTAACCCTGGACTCTAAATCTACAATTTGTGCCCGGCACGCCGATATGTTATTTCGAAGGTCTCCAACCTCCCGGCGCAGATCCCTGAGCTCTCTGGTGACCTCCTCTCGCATAGCCCTGATCTCTGCTCTAAACAATCTCATTTCCTCTACAATATTTTTGTTTGAGAGTGTCTCGGCTTCAGTTGCCTGCTTGGGATGGCCAGGTGACATTTCGGTTGCGTCCTCAAATAAAGCTCCCGGACTGCTTTGATCAGTCGGTGACCCACGGACAGGGACGTGCAAACCCTTGCTTTGCGAAGTCTTATCAAGACAGCGCCTGCAAAAATTGACTACAGCGCCATCTTTCGTCGCTCTAGTGGTTGAGAACTTCCCACACTGTACACACTTCGTCATAATGATAATGTGACGTTTGAGTTATTACTTGTGTTCATATAAGTTGTACAATACGACTCATAGATGGCGCTGTTCTCAGGAAAACATAGAAGGCTTGTTTTTAAGGCTGTATGCGCATTTACACTGTCGTGATAAAGTCAATATTTTCACCACTAAGTTTTAGGCTTTGTGTAAATTGTCACTTTTATGGTTAAACAATACTACGCTAATTTTAATTTATTTTCAGAAAACTACGGGTAGCCTAAAGAGCCACTATGAATGTCTTGTTTACAATCAGCTCTAATTTAATTATTCTCGTACACAGTCACTGCATAACACTGTATGTATATTGTAACTTCACTGTCTTTTCACTGGTAATTAAACTATTTCGCAATAAACCCGTTTTTTATTTTAAAAATAGACAACAACACAGCGACCGTCTGCCACAGCCGACGTTCGTGACGTCACTCCCGTGACTTCTGTTGTATAATCTGGGTTCCAGATTATACAACAGAAATCTAAGAGTGATCGAACAAAACTGAAATATAACACTTTTAGAGTCTGAGACTGCTCAAAAGGTTTAGAGATCCTAAGTATAAATCCAAGTTGACGGAACGCTCTATTGACAATATTATCTATATGTAGGTTAAATGATAAATTCGAATCCATGATGATACCTAAGTCACGTATGGACGTAACTCGCCTTAGCACAATATTATTAATGTTATAGTCAAATATATACGGGTTTTGTTTACGGGTATATGATATAATAGAACATTTATCCAGATTTAAGTACAATTGATTCAATGAGCAATATTCAGATATACGCTCTAAATCAGATTGCATCTGCAAGCAGTCATAATTGTTGGAAACTGTTTTGAAAATTTTTGCATCATCAGCATATAACAAAAAGTTTGAATTATGGATGACTTCACCTATGTCATTAATGTATAAAATAAAAAACAATGGCCCAGCATGGGATCCCTGAGGAATTCCTGATGGGATTTCCAGGAATCTTGAGACATGCCCGTTTATAGATACTGCTTGAGATCGATTCCTGACATAAGAACTAATCCATCGGAGCAGATCGCCATGTATACCGATAGTCCACAGCTTTTCTATGAGTAAATCATGATTAATTTTATCAAATGCTTTTGAAAAATCAGTATACACGACATCCACTTGTTGTTTCTTGTCCATAGAATCTACTAAATAATTTGTAAATGTAAGCATGTTGGATTCAACAGAGCGTCCCTTGCAGAAACCGTGCTGGTTAAGAGAGATATGATTTTTTAGCGTATATGCCATAGAACAAGTTACAATCTTTTCCAAAATTTTACCAAACAAATTAGTTTTAGATATAGGACGATACTGGGTGACGTCACTTCTTACATCATTTTTAGGGATAGGGGTTATGAGAGCCTGTTTCCATACTGATGGAAACACACCCGCTTTCAAAGATTTGTTGTATATAATATATAAAGGCAACGTTAATTGATCAGCGCAGCTACGAATAAACATGGGATGCATACCATCAAATCCAGCTCCCCTGTGTACGTCTACGCTTTTTAGTTCCCTCTGAATAGCTTCAATAGAAATGCTTAAAGAATTCAGATCGACTGGAGACTTTAAGGGCGGACAGTTGTAGTCATAGACAGCCGGACGTGCTGTACTTTGAACAAACACGGAATAAAAATATTCGTTAAACAAATTACAAGTTTCCTTACCACAGTTGGAAACACGCTCACCAAATCTCATCATTTGAGGGACATGACTAGATGGCAATTTTGACTTAACGTAACGCCAGAACAGTTTGGGACATTTTTTAATATTTTCTTCACTAAGTTTAATGTAATTACGATACTCAACCCTTTGAAGGTTTGACTCCCTTTTACGAAGGGTTGAAAATGTTTGATAGTCAAAGGGATTTCCGAATCGCCTCCACCTAGTATGATACTTTCTCTTTTCTTTGCCTAATTTAATAAGAGGAATAGTATACCAAGGTGGGAATCGAGAGGAATCAACCACTTTACGAATAGGAACGTGTTTGTCAATTAAACTGTTTAAGATATCATAAAACGTACGTACCATAGAATCCATCTCCGTACCATTAGTGGTAAATAATTTAGAGTGCCAGTCAATGGACGCCATCTCAGCACGAATCGCGTCATAATCAGCACGGTGAAAAAGTTTTCTAATAGAACATATTTGGGTTAAGGGTAGAAAGGTCTCCAACAGTAACTCGAGCACTAAAGGTCTATGATTTACATCCTCTTTGGTTATGGGATTATTACATGTGGCAACAGTGCATTCTTTATTGCAAAATATAAGATCTAACAACCTATGTTTATTATTGAAAGAAGAATTAAATTGCTTTAGATTTGTAAAGCTCATAAAATCTGCTGTTAATTGTACCAAAGAATCACTACTAGGACGCATCATCATAGACCTCGAGTCAGTATCATAATGCCAATCCCCAAACGTCACATTAAAATCACCAACTATTAGAAATACATCATTCGGGTACTGAACAATTAAGTCACCAATCAAGTCATAAATAGAATTCAACTCTGTGCCGTGACGAACACTGTGAGGTACGTATGCGCAGCATATATGAAGAAACGCGGGCGCAGAAGTGGAAGTTGTGTTCACAGGTTGAGAGACGGGAATACTTACCCATAAGTGACTTGAGTGCGCGGTGGCATTCCATTCTTGACGCAGAATAGGGTTCATCTCCCGGCGTACAGCACAAATGACTCCGCCACCCCTCTCTGCACCCACGACAATGACATCCCTATCACTACGAAAAACTACGTATCTATCGTCGAAATATTCTGTACTATAGAAATTATTATTAAGCCATGACTCAGTTATACAACAAATGTCATAGTCATTAAGCAAAACTTTACTTAAAAAGGAGTCAGATTTAGTACGCAGTCCCCTCACATTCTGGTAATATATAGTCATTAATTGAGAGAATGTTTATGTGGTAAGTATAATTTAATTATTAAGTTGGTTTCACTATCAAGAGGATTCAAAAATGTATCACGTAGTACCTTTAGACAATAGCAACAGCAATGGCATAGTTTTAACCACAGAATAACACCAAACAATATGCTTTTATAAATGCAATAATAATAGACCAATTCACACAGCAACAACCCATAAACACGCACATCCGTTATAACACATATAATCATATTGTATTTGTTACTAATATATAATAATAATAACATATGAAAAATCATCACACAAACAACAACAGCGTTACAGTACAGTCATATTATATTGGTCAGGTCTTCATCACAGGAAATACGGATAATCTTAGAAGTATCGGATTTCCTCATAAATATTTTACAATCACGGACCCATAGGTATTTATAACCATGCTCTTCTTTCAATTCTCTTGATCGTTTTAATAATTGTTTGTTCGCCGGCGTGAGATGATCGCTTATGTAGATGTTTACAGCCGGGCCCGATAAACCAATGTCGGCGGTGGTAATACCGCGTCGCGAACGCACCGCGGCCAACAGCTGATCCTTACTACGTTGTCTAGTATAACGTACAATAATGGCTGGTGGTCTGTTAGCTGTATTTTTCTGCTCGAAGCGACGCACACGGTGAACACAGTTAATATCGGTTACTTCGTAAGACAATCCCACTTTGGTATAAATGCAAGACAAAATGCTATCCAGGTTTTCCCCTTTGTGAAATGGGATTCCCGAGACCTCCAAATTATTTGTTCTAGCATACTGGTCTCGTACATCATTGTCCTTCTTCAATTGAGTATTTACCTTACGAAGTTCCTTGACAGTATTACTTGCGACGCTGAGATCTTTTTGTAAGGAACTAATTTGTGATGTAACCAATTCTAAACTTTCCAGACGTCCTTCCATGCCCTCTAATCGCGTATTCACCTCCTTCCAATGAGAAGCTAAATCTTGAACCGTTACATTCATGCGATTAACATCCGTTTTCATGACATCGAAATCCTTACGAAATTCTTTTAGTTCCTTAAGAACATCAGCTAAATTGGGAACACTTGGCGTTCCACGGCAACCAACACAACGCCAATTATCCTTTTTTTCCGAGGTCATTCTGCGATAGGTAGTTTCCAGAAGACCAGAGCACGGGAAATGTAGGTAGGTACAGCACTGACTACACAAAACTCCATCAGACACCTCGTCACCACATTTCGCACACAGACTCATTTTATATGGGCGTAGGTGATCAAAAACAATAAACTCCAGTCAGACGTCCGTAAACCGTTATATTATTTTTGCAAACTACTCGACGCGTTATTGATGCACGGCACGATAATATGTACATGCGACCGACTGCGACCGAGCGGCGAGCGAGCGGATTATATTAAAAATGTCTCATAAATTATTATTTGTAATGTAATGTATTCTTCAGTAATGTACTGCCCTAAAAAATTCACACCCTACAATCTCCATTAAAAAGGTTGCCTGTAAGAGATTGGCTTGTGCGATAAGGCCGCCAATTGTTATGCCAATAAGTGTAATTTTAACTGTTTTGCTCAAATGTTATTCCTGGTGTACAGTAAAGAGTTTTTTTACTTTACTTACTTAATGTCGGTCAAAATTCTAATCAAGACGTAAAAAACAAAGGTGTCTTTTGTAAGGGAAAAATAAATAAACCGGCCAAGTGCGAGTTGGACTCGCCCATGAAGGGTTTCGTAGCAGCAAGTAACATAATATAAAAGTTCTTATTGTTCGTTGTAACTTGGATTGATGTTTTAACACGTTCGCAGTGGTAGTAATTTTTCTAACCGAAAATTGCGGTTTATGACGTATTAAAAAAAACTACCAGCTCTATATCGTTCAAACCAATTTTCGTTGGTAGTTTATATGGCAATGTACATCATACATTTTTTTAGATTTATCATTCTCTTAGTTTAGAAGTTAGAGGGGGGGGGCACACATTTTTCCACTTTGGAAGTGTCTCTTGCGCAAACTATTCACTGTAGAAAAAAATGATTTTAGGAACCTCAATAACATTTTTGAAGACCTGTCTATAGATACCCCACACGTATGGATTTGATAAAAAGAAAATTTTGAGTTTCAGTTCTGAGTATGGGGACCCCCAAAATTTACTGCTTTTTTTCTAGTTTTATATAAGAATCTTAATGCGGTTCACAGAATACATCTAGTTACCAAGTTTCAATAGCATAGGCCTTATAGTTTCGGAGAAAAGTGGCTGTGACACACGGACGGACAGACAGACGGACAGACAGACAGACATGACGAATCTATAAGGGTTCCGTTTTTGCCATTTGGCTACGAAACCCTAAAATTGGGGACTTATCAATAAGATTTATTTATTTATTTATTCCACACACTACTATCATTACAGGTCGGTACCTAATACAATAGCAGACAACTTTACATTAAGTTAGCACAGCACCATAAAATACAAGAACACATAATCCAAGCACAACTCCAACAACATTAGACAACAAGATAAGATGAGAGAGCTAATTGCAAAACCTATGAGCCTTTATTTTATCGTGAGGGAAAATCCTCATGGTTGCTATGCCGGACTCCTACCAACTAAAAAACCTCACGTATCCTGCCCAACAGCCTACGGTTGCGAGCCACAGTTACCTATCCTATATCTATATGGGATATCCATAGAGGGCTTACGCCCTCGGAATGATATTCCAGGACACCTTGATAGCCTTTAATAAAAAGAGCACACTCGATGAATGGGACTTAACAGAATACTGTGATAAAACGGAGACGGGGATTCCTTGTAGCGATAGGACCTCGTTATACGTAAAAGACGTTTTAACTTGAAGTAGTCGAACTTTTATACGGAAACGTAAAAAAAACATATTTCTTTTACATTATATTACTGTTAACGGGATATTTACCAAGTGTTATTGTTTCATTGAGTATCCGATATTTCAAAAAGTATAAGACCATTTTTTTTTACGTGAGGAAATATTCTCATGGATACTTATACCGACTGAAAAACCTCATGTATCCGGCCTAACAGCCTACGGTTGGAAGCCCCGGGTAGGCCCTCGGAAGGATACCCCATTACTCCCAACAGACCTACGGCTACCACTGCAACCTCACTTGGGGGGGGGGGGGGTCGCATTCAAGTGAACTTGATAGAACTAATCAAGTCGTAGCAGATTACGGACATTTTTGTACCCATGGCGTCATGAAACAATTCTATGCGTTATCTATAGGTTCTACATAGTTTGAATAGGTACCTACATACATTTTTTCCCGCGAATCCCAGTTTTGAAACTGGGACGTCAACAATACATTACACACAACTACTACTACACCAGCAATAAATCGAATGTTTGTAATAGAACGAACGTTTCGAATCCAGTACATGAGAATTTCCTAAATCGACTTACTATTAATTACAAATAAATCCCAAGTAAATTCAAAATCAAGTGCAAAATCTTTGAAAGAAAGTGAAGGGAATCAAAGTGAAGCTACGTAAACAGGACTTAGGTTTTTTTTTTGTTAACGTGAGGGAAAATCCTCATGGATGTTATGCCGGACTCCTACCGACTAAAAAAACCTCTCGTAACGCCCAACAGCCTATGGTTGGTAGCCCCGGGGAAGCCCTCGGAAGGATGCCCCAGAACATCGAAAAATAACCTTAGGTAGGAGGTTAGGCAGGACGATGTTAATTTGAAAGGTAAAATAATACAGTCAAAAGCTTTTATAACAAGTATGTCGTTTATTGTAAAAATCTTATTTATAAATGCAATAAAAATACGAATAATAATACTAATAAGAGCTATGTACAATGACTAAAATTACTTCAATTCTCAAGTACCTACAATTTTTAATTAGGACACGACTTAAGATCCAATAAGATTTTGATTTTGGTTTGAGTATTTGAATGTACTTAAGTGCCGTGCACGGGCAATCCTAAAAATTATTAAAAGAATTTCCTCAGCGTAAATCCGGTGCTAGGTTGCCAAGAACTGGACATAAATGGGGAGACAGATTTGGTCAATCCGGCGTTAAAGTCTAACGAGGTGGTTGGGTTCCTGAAGAGGTTTAAGTTCCCAGTAGCAGAGTAGTCCGTCCGCTGAAGGAAAGGTGTGCGGGAGGCTCCCAAGGATGCTCCTATTTTGTTCCTGTAACAAGGAGAATTCGATTAAAGGCTTAGTAGTGACTACCATACTTGTTTAAGAAACCAGTTCTCTACAATTGAAAAATTATTAACTTTTGCTTGATCGATATATTATGTACTCGTAAGAATTCTGGTCCTGATAATTCGTCTTAGCTTTGTCCTGTTTGCATGGAAAATCTCCACTTAAGACCAAGAGTCCGTCATTGATTGGATGCTGTGGCTGCAAAGAGCGTCGGTACCTAATGTGATTTAGCTTAGATAGTGTTGCCTAAAAAACCTTCTCTAAGCTCTATAAGTAAATTTTGAAGTACACGTATGTTATAGGCCCTGGAACAAGCGATGCTGAAGATCGCCTGAAGTGAAAACAAAAGAGGATTCCGGAAACTGAAGATACTCTACTGATCATTTGCAAAAAACCTCGTATGATAGCAGTACTTACTTGAACATGTAGTCTAAGCTTCCGCCAACAGTGTTGAAGTTGGGCACCTGGGGTATAGTGGGCATGTTCCTAGTGACGAACGCGTTGGCGTTCAGGTCGTGGTTTTGGTTGTGGAGCAGGTTGAGGCGCCCTGACGCCGTCAGCTGGTTGCCGAAGTTGGGGATGTGAGCGCCAGTCAGAGATAGCCCATGTCCACGACTGGAAGAAGATAATAATATTAACTCAATTTACTAGATCTATGGTTTTCAACATTAATTAATACTAAGCAATGTTTAGTTCACTTACGCATTATCGAGAGCTAGCCCCGCCGAAGCAGCAGAAACATGCCTGCTCGCATCGAAGTTGACTCCACCAAGAGCACTCAGCATATTCTTATTATTGCCAGTCAATGGCACCTTCAGATTAACTCCTGACGTGCCATCGGAGTTGAAAAACGTACTGCCGAGTTGGCGACGAGCTCTATGGTGCTCCATTGCCATAAGATCTGAATCCTCAAACTGTGATACATCGTAGCTATCACAGTCGTATCTTCCATCAGGCAAGCATGCTGCTGAAGCTGCAGTGATGAAGAGTAATACTGAATACATGTTGTTTGTCTTCGTGTGACTGTCTGTCTTGAATGATATTGAACCAAACTTGCTGTTTATATATAGAGAAGACGTTTGTGTTATCTCGGCAGTACTTCCCCGACTCGGGACTTTATTTTCGTTCTATTTTGGTCGGTATCTCTTATTACATGATTTATTGTAAGACATCAGGGCATAGGTCAGATAAAAATGTTGTCTAAATATTAATTTATCACATAATTTCGAACTCACAAGAAGTTTTTGCTTTGTTTATTTTTGTAGTAACTAATAACTTTTTTTGGCGTTTCGGTTGTGCGATATTCCTATCAACTTACAGATCATTAAGCTTTGTTGGAAACGATTGTCGTGTGACCTCCCATCTAGAATAGCGAAACGGCGATAGCTTGACCGATTCTTCATCAGATATACACCTATCAACGTATAAATATTTGAACAAAAATGGTCCTTACCATAAGTGACAGTTCTAGCATGCACTGTGTCTGTTGAATTCCACAAGTCGTGTTCACAGATTGGCTGGTGGAATAATCAATGTGTCTAAAGTTATGGACAATGCAGTCTGCAATGTTTTTCATTTACATGATCACAAAATTATTCAATTTTTATGGGATTGTTTACATAATGCAGGTGTATAATGCAATATATCACTAATTGTCACCGATGGGTCAAGCGAATAGCTAGTGCTTTTTAATCTAGTAAATAGGGATCTTTTTACTATTGAATAGGGATACATGTCATTAGGGCCGTCGACCTAAGGAGCACGGTTAGTAGATTTCAGTTTCCGACGGTGAAAGTGACTTATAATCTCGGAAATCATTCTAGACGAGCCGGAGCTTTCAAGCTAAATACTTTCAAGCTTAACTCATTGATAATATTTTTAAATAAGCATATTTATTATTACAATTATAATTGTTTTATACTTATATCTGCATGTTGGACTCTTTGTAGGGTAACCATATCATTGTTTTTATTTATTTACTGTATTTAAATTTTAAATTATTGGACCATATTAAAAATTGTATCATTTTAATATATGTATTATATATGTACATTGCTTCTACACACCTCTATTCGAACTTACATTGGCACTACACTCAACTACACTCGACTTCGACGGTTCGGCGTCCGTGTGTCACTGTCCAAAAGGGTTACAGTTGAAAACCAGCGCCAGGTTTCCACCTGGCACATGCTGAACTGGACACCCATTTGGTGCAATTGTTTTTCACATTGTTAGTTATTTTTGTCGACCTTGTGGGATTGGAGGTATGTTCATTCACAAGTGTGAACACTGAACATGCTTTTATTTCCAATGGTATAAAATATTATTGTTTGTATACTATATACCTAATGTTGCAATCATTATATTGTTTTACTTCTCGTTGTGTAATCGTATGTGTGATGTATATGTAACTAATTTGCACCAAATAAATATTTCTTTCTTTCTTTCTTTCTCTTTCTTTCTTTCTTTAAATATTTAAAAAAACATATATGTAGAGGCTATTAGACAGTAGGCTAGTAGAATAAGATGTTAGATTACATATCAATTTAAAATATTTATTTTTATAATTTGATTTCCATACAAAGCCTGATTTATTGCGTATATTACTAAAATTAATTACATATATCAACGAGAAACAATAAAAATGTTAAAAATTAAAAGCAACTCTAACGAGATGGACACCGCGGCATGGTGCATAAATCAGAAAAAAAACTCAGAGCTGAAATGTTAGAGAACAGGAAAATATGATTGTAGGGCGAAATATTATTTCAACCGATACATTAAGCACACGGCCCGATTTAGTGGCGTGAAAAATAAAACATCACGAACTATTCTCTAAGCCATCGATATTTAGTCGACGATTTTTTCAAGCGAATTTACTGTTATGGGTTTCAGTGGTAAAGTTGAATTAGAATTAGGAATTGTAAGATACAAATTCTAAGCGTGTGGTAACCCTTAAAAGTACAAAGTTGTAAACTCACATTAATTATGGTCTTGATGCTTGAGAATTCTCTTAAAACAAAAACATCCAGCATACGCTGTTTTATACTGAACAATGTACATTTTCACAATCGTTCTAATGAACGCTCTAGTCGATGCTCGTCAAAAAAATATTCTTCGTGATTCATAACTTTACACTGTTGACATACGCTAGAAACTCTATAATACTGGCCAAAACTTAAATAGAATACTTGCTATAACGCTCTCGTATAATATTGAGAAAGAAATTTAAAAAAATTAATGCTCAAATCTATCTTTTGACTGCCTCTGTAGCGCAGTCGGTAGTGATACCGCCTGCGGCGCTGGAGGTCGTGGGTTCGATTTCCACCGGAGACAAATATTTGTGTGACCCATAAATGTTTGTCTCAAGAGTCTGGGTGTTTCTATGTATATTATGTATGTATTTAAAAGTATATAAGTATTAATATCCGTGGTTTGATACCCATAACACAAGCAGGTTATTCCTAGCTTACTTTGGGATCAGATAGCGTTGTGTGAAGTGTCCGAGAATATTTATTTATTTATTTAATTTATTTATCTGCACTATATTCTTTTTGTAGGAGCAAACGTGAAACTACTTCTATCATTTTTTCATTTCAAATTGTTTATTTTCTGGAGACGTAATTACATTTACGATCCCTTGTCGACCTCAAAGTGACATCATAAAAAGAAAGTCACGTAAAAAAATTACTACGGTCGTGGAACACAGTACATTGAGAGAATTATACTGTTTTGTGAAATATTAAGGAGTTCTTAGGGTATTATGTCGTGTATTTGTTTTGGATAGACTAGAATACCTTTTCTAAATAATAATAATTTCGGTAACTGTGGCAGATCATGCACATAGGACTATAGTGAATCTTTCAAAAAACACATCGAGAGTTTTATACAGGGTAATATTTGGAGTTGCAAATAAGCTCTGCTGTCCACTGTTCAATAAGTCACGTGCTTGTTTACCGCATTAATAGTATAACACCCAAAGAAAGGCTACTTTTTATTTAATTTTTTTATTTGATTATTAATTGTTATTATTATTATTCGATTTTTAATTATTTGATTAAACCAAAGATTCTAGATTTCTTACTTAAGTGCTTACACAGATATCTAATTGGAAAATCTGAATATCGTCAACTTACAGGGAAAACCGTAGGCACTTGAAATGGGTAATACCCCAACCCATCATCGTTCTCCTCTTTTTAGGTTGCTCAGATTCATGATATTGTATCCATAAGCATAGAAATCCAAATCATTAGGAGAGTATAAATATTATAAATTTGATCCTCCCTTTTATAATTTTTTATGCAATTTCAATCTTTCAAATGTCGTATTCAAATGAAAAAAAACTCTGTTCGACTAATAAAATACTAGAGTCATTCTTTTAGAATAGGCCCCCTCCTACCCATTTCATTTCCACTGCCATTAAACAGATTGAAACCGGGAAAACAAAAATCCGTAAACCGTGTCCCCGTGTCGACTCTGAAGCTGAATTTCTGACTGAAATAATGGTAGGTACGTTAACGTGTACTTTTTTTTTATAAAAGTAGGCCATTGCAGTAATTTGTTAAAAAAAATATTTACTTTTTTATGAAGAACAGCATTACATTCTCACAATTTTTTTTGTTGCGATATTCAACAATCCTTTTTTTTTTTCAAATACAGAAGTACCTAGCAATTCCAACGCTACTTTATAACCACACTCGTGAACATGCTCTCAAGAAAAGGCGATGCTATTATTGTAGTACCAAAAATAATTATAACAGTACTACATAGTTAGTACTGAAACTAAACTAAACGTTGTACTTGTTTGTAAAAACTTGTAGATTGAAATACTTCAGAATTCAGCGAGGTATAAAAAAAACTCCTTGAAAATGTAAATTTTATAGTACCAACAGTTAATACTCTCAACAGAAATATTGTAATAAAAAATAAGCGTAGGAAAAAGTTTCTCTAGACGCAGCAGTACTGTACACTCGCGAACGCAACTATTAACCGCTTTCGGTACAATGGTGCATAGCAGTGGAAACTTAATTGAATCCTTCTGCGGATTTCCTAGTCGACTTTTTTTAAGTTTCTATTAGTGTTACCAAAATGAAGAATGAATGCAGGACTTTCTATAAAGAAATTAAATCATTTTCTTATTATTATTATTACACATTTGAGAAAGAGAAAGTATATATATATGGCGTCAGTAATTTCATAAGGAGACAAGTTCTTTCGGGTAGAAGGATGCATCTTTTACTGACTTTAGTTCAGGGTTAGTTAGAAAGGCTTATAAACACAACTTAAAGGTACTAAATGTATTATGAAACGTTTCTATTCAAAGAATTATCATAAGATTTACTGCAAATTGCATAAAAAGGAGTCCCCTAAATATCCCAAAAGCTTAAACTAGCTATTTTCTGACTTCACCTTACGTGAGATACCTTATATGTGAGAATCGGACTCGAACTGACTAAATGCTCACTAACTTAAACCACAGATTAATACATAGTTACTACGTTACTTATACACAGTATAGCATTACAGATAACGCGATAAAATGAAAAAAGATTTTAATACAAATAGGTTGGCAAAGAAGTGTTTGATGTTGGTACATCTGAATTTAATCCATTAGTAGACCTCTAATTTTATTCATTCTCGGCAATGGAAAGGAGGTTTAATTTGAATTAAGAGCACTCACTGTAAATAAGTTATTATAGATACTTTTAACATTTATCCACATTGGAGGCGCCGACTCTTGTACCTACTGTAGGCTATCACTGCAGTAGGCAACTTTTGATATGACTGGTCCTTGGATGGGTTAACACCAAGTGACCACTTTGTGACACTTATTTGCAAGTGGAAGACACGTTAATTTGAAAAATAAACCGTTGGTTCTGGTTGTCAGTACGATAACAGTCGTTAAGCAAACTTGAAGTCCTTATGGGCGGCTTGAAAAATTTTAACAGAGAATCGTCACATCCTGGCGTCGCCAATTTCAACATGATAATATTTCATAATATTATATTATATAGATATAAGATAACATTAGACACATATTACGTGAAAGCATTAAAAATATTATTAATAGGACCCAAAACTCTTAATTTCGCATGCATTTAGAGACATTAACAAACACACTAACTCAAAAACTTTTATACTTTTTTATAACAATCTCCATTGTTCAAAAATCATGGCCACTGTGTCAAGGATAACGAGACTAAGTTTTGACTTACGAATGAGGACTTTAAACCAGGTTTATAATTTTATATTAAAGTTTTTATTTATTTATTTTAGACTTTAGTGTACGCCAATTAAATAAAATTATAGTACAAATATATTCAGTGCCAAAAGCAGTACAATGATCGGACTTATCGCTAAAAGCAATCTCTGCCAGACAACCTTCGGTTGGAGAAACTTGGATGAAAGTAATACCTATTATTAAGTTTTTTTTTTATATTAGACAATCGACAGGGGAACTCTCGATTCAATTTCAAGAGTCAAAACATAGACAGTAGATTGAGTGATTATGTTCAACTAAAAATAAATCGAAACTTAATTCACTCCACATAGTATCCAAAACTTTTACTCACCAAATAAATCAAAATTCTACTGTAACCATAAGCCAGTCTTTTTAACGTGTTTTCATAAAAAAATTAGCTCCGTGGTATAGGGTCCATAAAAAGTAATTAAAGACCTATTTCTAAGTCTTGGGTAAGGTTCTGAACAAATTCCGAGGGCTTACCCGGGGCTCCCAAACGTAGGCTGTCAGGCGGATACGTGAGGGTTTTTAAGTCGTTAAGAGTCAGGCATCCATAAAGGATTTTCCCACACGCAAAAAAAAAGTTCTAGACAAATTCTTTTTTTTTTTTTGTTAAATGTGTTTAATTTCGTGACCGCGAAATGTACTGAACAGATTTGGGTGCGGTTTTAAGGCTACCTCCTTAAAGGGTTCCGTAGCAGCAAGTACCATAGCATAAAAGTTCTTGTAGTTCGATGTAACTTTATATTTTGTAACTGTAACTTTGATTGATGTTTAACACGTTCGCTGTGGTAGTGATTTTTCTAAGAGAAAATTGAGGTTTATGACGTTTAAAAGAAAACTACTTGCTAGTCGTTAAGAGTCAGGCATCCATAAAGGATTTTCCCACACGCAAAAAAAAAGTTCTAGACAAATTCTTTTTTTTTTTTTGTTAAATGTGTTTAATTTCGTGACCGCGAAATGTACTGAACAGATTTGGGTGCGGTTTTAAGGCTACCTCCTTAAAGGGTTCCGTAGCAGCAAGTACCATAGCATAAAAGTTCTTGTAGTTCGATGTAACTTTATATTTTGTAACTGTAACTTTGATTGATGTTTAACACGTTCGCTGTGGTAGTGATTTTTCTAAGAGAAAATTGAGGTTTATGACGTTTAAAAGAAAACTACTTGCTAGATCTCGTTCAAACCAATTTTCGTTGGTAGTTTTTATAGCAATGTACATTATATTTTTTTTTTAGATTTATTATCGTCTTAGTTTAGAAGTTAGAGGGGGGACACACATTTTTTCACTTTGGAAGTGTCTCTTACGCAAACTATTCAGTTTAGAAAAAAATGATGTTAGAAACCTCAACAGCATTTTTGAAGACCTATCTATCAATATCCCACACGAATGGATTTAATGAAAAAAATATTTTTAGGTTTCCGTTCTGAGTATGGGGACCCCCAAAGTTTACAGCTTTTTTCCTAGTTTTATTTAAAAATCTTAATGCGGTTCACAGAATACATCTACTTATCAAGTTTCAATGGCATAGGTCTTATAGTTTCGGATAAAAGTGGCTGTGACACACGGACGGACAGACAGACAGACATGACGAATCTATAAGGGTTCCGCTTTTTGCCATCGGCTACGGAACTCTAAAAACGGGAACCTATTCTTCACCGTCCGTCCGTCTGTCTGTCTGTCTGTCCGTCACGAGGCTGTATCTCAAGACAATAGCCGTGATAGCTAGAGAGCTGAAATTTATACAGCTGATCATTTCTCGCGCGGTTTCACTTGCGTAGTTCCCGTTCCCGTGGGAATACGGGAATAAAATAATTGCCTATATTCACCGAGGACAGTGTAGCTTTCCAACAGTGTTAGAATTTTTCAAATCAGTTCAGTCGTTTCGGAACCTATTTGATGCAAACAAACAAAAAATAACAATCATATCTTTGTTTAATATTAGTATAGATATTTTAGACTTTTGGTATACCAAATCTAAAGGAAGGAGCTGCGAGGTACTTATACTAGTCTACTAAATAAATTTCAGCCTATTTTCCAATTGAGTGCAAATACATTAAAAACTGGGTCTTCTTTAAGCGGTTGGCGAACTTAAAAGCTTAATATCAAAAAGAAAAGTAGAAGTCAACCAAATCCGCTTAAATTAGTTCGAGCGGAAAATAATCTCTCAGACGACAGAGAAGTCGCATTAAAATTTTATTGTTTTACAGAGCTCAAGTTATATTGGACGGTAATAAACTTAAAAGAGTTATAAACTGAATGAGAATTTCATCTTTATAAAAGGCCTGTTTAGGGTTTCGTACACAAAGGGTAAAAATGGGACCTAATTACTGAAACTCGGCTGTCCATCTGTTCGTCATCAGGCTGTATCTCATAAACCTTGATAGTGATAGCTCTACTTATAGCTTGACAGTTAAAATTTTTATAGATTATGTAATTCTGTGTACGCCATAACAACAAATGCTAAAAACTAAAAGTGAAAATACATTATGAAAACTCACTCACTTGTACTATTCCACAACTTATATACCTATTATGATTTTAATAATACCTGACCGGTTTCGCTTTTATAGCATTCTCAAGGGTGTTTACACTAACTTTTGACATAAGAAATGATACTTTTTAACCATTTGTGCATGTGGGTATACAAAAATAAACACGGTTGTCACTATGAAGAATTTTCCCCCAAATATGGGGAAAAACTTTAGACATTTAATTACATTTAGACATATTAGAGAAATAAAATTTACGCATAATAAAAGTTGTGGAATAGTACAAGTGAGTGAGTTTTCATAATGTATTATAACAAGTTCCATTAAGTGCCAACAATCAAAAGTATAAAGGATTTAAAAGTGAAAAATTAATTTGTTTTCACGTTTTTCATAATAACAAATTGACTGTTGTATGAAAACTGACAGATCATGTGACTTTTAGCGTTTTTTGGTACGAAACTATTCGTCCACGAGACTGACTTGCGCTTAGCTGGTTCTAACTCCTTTTAAGAAGTGCTCGTGGCCCCGCGGTCTCAGTGTTCTGTAAACGATCACTGCAGTAAGCAACTTTCACTATGGCCGGTCCATGAATGGGTGACCATTCATGTGATCACTTTGTGACATTTATTTGAGCGTTTCCGTGCTTCGGAAGGCATGTTAAGCCGTTGGTCCCGGTTGCCAGTAAAATGGCAGTCGTTAAGCTAAGTTGAAGGCTTTATTTCAACAGCAGGCAGTCACAACCTGCGCCTGTCCATTTAAACACGGCAATACGGCTCACCACCTATTACGTGGGACAAATTATACAAAGGTGAAATGTGGGCATATAATATGCCTCTGCCTACCCCTTCGGGGATAAAGGCGTGACCATATGTATGTATGTATGTAACTCCTTTTAGACTATAAGTGAGAAAAGTCCTGGTCTACTTTCGTAAGGGATACATCTTGGGACCCCAGTGGCAAATTTATTGTCACTTTTTTCTTCACTTCTTTGTGTATGTTTCTAAACTTTTCTCTCACTGTGACGGGAGCACAATGTTCCGATACCCTGGTTCTGTTTCTACTAGGGTGGCTATTAGCCCACCCTTGCCCCGAAGCTCGTAATATCATGCTGGATTTGAACCGCCTAAAATACGTCTAGCGCTGAGTGCCCAGGGCAAATCCTTGGAAAAATTCCTATTCCAAGTTTCCTTGCATATTCATATATACATATGATATTTACTAATGGACTGCATCTCAAATTCAAGATATTACTATCTAACACAAGTTCACACACATCCTAAATTCACAGTCACGCTATGAGCCGTCCGAACGTGCTTTTAGCTCAATGTATGCGCTTTAACAGCTTCCATTAGTGCATAGTGATATATGGACTCATACGTAGACCTATCATTCTACCGAGTGCTTTATCCGTACTACTAGTACATAAATATTGTTGTACTCGTACTATAAAAGCCTTCGAATTTTTTGTTTGACACGCGTTAACAGCGCGTTGTGCTTTTCGACTCTGCCCGTGCCATTTTTATCTTTTGCCTGTTATCGTATCTTATTTTTTTTTCCGCACAAACTTACATACTTACCTACATATTAATATAGTCACATATTTATCCCTCAAGGGGTAGAATCACATATTCTGTCCCACGTAATTGGTGATGAATTGCCGTGTTGAAATACTGAGTGTAACAAAATTGACTCTCCAAATTTCATGAGATGACTTGGCATCGGAAATCAAATACAAATATTTAATAAAAAAGGGGGGTTATTTTTTTTTTTAAATTGTCGCACATTAAGAATTAGTTTTTTACCGCGGCAATTCGAGGTAACCTGGTCGCCGTGGCAAAACAAACACGGAGCACCCGTCTGGCTTTCGTTGTCGCTTTCTACTGCCGCTCAGTAGCGATAGAAAGGGTGATAATAAAAATTTATAGGACCTTTAAAACGGATTTACGGTTAAAGTATTCATGTGATATTTTCTTCTTCATTTTTGTAATGTTTCTTGACTGATGCCACGTCACGTGACGAAATTTGAACAGGTAGTTTTGTTACACCCACGATATATAATGATATATCGTGGGTTCGATTCCCACCGGAGACAAATATTTGTGTGACCCATAAATATTGGTCTCAAGAGTCTGGGTGTTTATATGTATAATATGTATGTAAATAAAAAGTATATAAGTATTAATATCAGTGGTCTAATACCCATAACACAAGCAGGTTATTCCTAGCTTACTTTGGAATCAGATAGCGTTGTGTGAAATGTCCGTGAATTTTTATTTATTTACTAGCTGAGCCCGCAACTTCGTTTACGTCACATAAGGTGTATGAAAGGAAAGGTATTTCTACATCAGAGTCATCAAGCAGCGTCTGAAACTGCCCTGTTTGCTTAATCATAAAAGAGCTTAATGATTAAGACTATTTTTAAACAATTCAGTCCGCGCCGAAGTCTGGCAGGTGTCTTAATCATTAAGTGTAAGCCAACACGCCAGTTTAGGTTCACTCACATTCAAAGAAACCCCTACAATTAAAATTTTCAAAATATCTGATTCTTAAAAGTGTTATAACTCTTTTATTTCTAAACCGATTTACATAAAACAAACGCTAAATGTTAACTGGAGCAAACCTCAACACAATAAAAAAACCGCATTGCAATCGGTTGAGCGGTTACTGAGATTAGCGTGCACAACCGTACAGACAAACAGATATACAGACATACAGACAAACAGACAAACAGACAAAAATTCTAAAAATCATTGTTTTGAGTTCTATTGCGTTCATAAAGCCCCCCTATAATATTTTTTCTTATTTATCTTCCATGTACAGACAGCGACCTGTTACGATTTTATTATATGTATTGATTTATTTTATTATATTCCTGTTCTTCCTACCTGCTACGAAGGATAAACCAATTTTCAACGAACAGGCTGTGACATTATTATTGAAGTGAAAACTTCTGTACTTTTTTTTTACTTTCAGTATTTTTCTTTGTCATTGAGTAAAGGATCTCGGTTCATTTCCTTTCATCGCAATCGCTGCAGCCGATCTTGTGATACGTCGAGCGTTTTTTAGTTTGTTTTGTAAGTTACCTTGTAAGTTAACGTGCGTACCTACTTTTTTACGTAGTAAAATGGGTTTAGTGACAGCATTCTGCTGGCCTAGCTAAGAAATCAATGAATAAACAATACTTATGATTGTGTTCGATTTCCACCCAGGACAAATCTCATTGTGTGATGAGCACACTGAATTGTTCTGTGTCTAGTTGTATTTTATCTATAATAAATGTGTGTATTTAATCCTGGGGTATCCTTCCGAGAGCTTAGGCCGGGACTCCATCAAAGCGGAGACGAGACGAACGGAGAGGAGATGTTTTTTAAAGAACCAATAGAAATGCGTTATTAATACATCTCCTCTCCGCTTAGCTTCAGTGGAGATCGCTATGCGGAGATGTGGACTATTTGTACGGCGCGATGGAAGCGGAGATGTGAGCTGCGCGCGGACGACGCGCAGCGCAGACGAGAGATGGGAGCGGCGTGCTGTGAGCGATGTCACCCTCCCCCCTCTCGCCCGCCAGCAACCCACAGAGCCCCGCTGAGAGAATGCGTACTGAGCACTCAACACACCGCACATCTCTTCTCGCATAGCACACAGCACACCGCACACCTCTCCGCTTTGGTGGGGTACCGGCCTAACCCCGGGGCTCCCAACCGCAGGCTGTTAGGTAGCATACGTGTGGTAAGTAGTCGGTAGGAATTTGGCATAGCATCCCTGTAGGATTTTCCTCATGTTAAAAAATAAAGTATGTATCAGTCGTCTAGATCCCATAGCACAAGCTTATATTGACTTAATTTGGGCTAAATGATGTTGTGTGAGAATGTCCACAAATATTTATTTAAATTACCCTGTATTTTTATTAATATAGATTTATATAAGGTGCAATTAGACTGATCTTCGTCCTCCATAGGCGTGAGTATGGGGGCGACACTCTGGGCAGGTTGTCGCTCTAACAGATATAGGCTCAAGATGGTGGCGCGTTGGGAATTACCACGCGCCTCCTCAACGTAGAAAGTGGCGTGGTCACCACAAATAATAGAGGCGAGGAGCCGTCGAAGTTTGGCGGCCAGGGCTGGTCAGGGTAACTGGAATCTCCTTTCGAGGGCACACCAGGTTCCCTGACAAAAAACAGCAGAGGAGGAGAATGAGAAAGAAAAAAAAAAGGTGCAATTAGACTTGATCGTTAGCTCGTATTCTGGTGCACGAATGGAATAACCAGAAATTGGGCAATCAAAGTATTATTTACCTACACTTATAGTTATTGAAGTACGAGGTCAGTTAAATCAGAATTGACTCCAGTACGACCGCGAGGGACTGTTTGACAATTGAAAAGAAAACGGGGTCGGGTAACCGAAGCTGCTGTAAAGATGTGATTCATTCTGGTTGTGAATTAAACCCTTCCAGACGACTTTGCCTAAAGCTTATGGTTTGGAGCCCCGGGTAAACTCTCGTAAGGATGTCCCAGGACTCCCAACAGACCTACGGCCACCACTGCGGCCTCGCCGTTCCTCAGGTTTCATTTTCAGGAACTCTAACAACTAGACTAGATCAAGACGCCAGTCAAATATACTCGTAAATATATGTGTCTATTGTTCATTGACTGCCTAGGTGACGCATTCGGTAGTGTTATCGACTTGCGCTTGAGGTTCTAGGTTCGATTTCCGGGTCGGTCCAAATATTTGTGTGATCCACAAATGTGATCCTATGTATAACATGTATGTATTTAGAAATATATAAGTATGTCTATTAGTCGTCTAGATCTAGATCCCATAGCACAAGCTTTATATGAGCTTAATTTGGGCTAGATGACGTTGTGTGAAAAAATGTCCATAAATATTTATTTCCTAACTGACCCGGCAGACGTCGTCCTGCCATAACTAATCCATATTATTATCGAAATTGGTATTCCGAGTTCTAAATTCCCGATTCCATGTTCCCGTTACTGGTTTTTTGATCTCTGTTCCCGGTTTCAGGTTCCGAATTCCCGGTTCCTGGTTTTTATTTCCCGGTCCATCTTTCTGTTCCCGGTTCCCATTTTGGTGCTTCGAGTTCCAAGACCCGATTCAAAATTGCAATAGAAACAATTTCTATGAACAGTACGAGCTAGTTACCTACAGTTATTGCAAATTTTCTAATTTTTAACGCAAAATTTCTTAATTTCTTTTTCTAAAATAACCATCCCCTGACAATAACAAACACAACAAAAAAAGCATAATTAGCGAAATCGGTCCAGCCGTTCACGTGTGATGTCGTAACCAAGGAAACAAGGATTCATTATTATATAATGGAAGATAGATTTATTTCTTTATACACATAATTATCATCCATACACACATAACTACAACTCACATCACGTATCTTTTACACCTACATACATTCATACACAAGCCGCAATCCATCTTCGGTCGCGGGTTATAAACTCCCCGTGAGCGTAAGTGGATTTGTGCGATTCATGTTTTTACGCTCCACTTAACGCCCAATGCGAAGGTTCTGAGTGCGATGGACTGCGAAACGCGTTGAAAGATTTGCTGGAGGAAATTTCGTTTTGACGGGATTTTATTTTTTGGCAACATTGACGTAATAGATTTTCCTGGGGAGTTTCTCTAACCGTATGTTATTGAAGTAAAACTTCTTTAGGCGCGACCTAGGGAGTAACTCAGATTTTTTTCTGACGGAAGTAACGCTATTTGAATTTTCAAAATTCGAATGAATGATACTAATATAAAGAGGTCCCGACGCGGTCAAACTGCACTTGTCATGCACGTTAAATATGAATGGAAGCTGCTTCAGTGTGCGTGATTTCTTTGCATGTGTGTGTGTGCATCGACGGATATGTGCACATGAAATTGACGTGACAGGACAAAATTGCAGTTTGACCGTGTCGCTATAGCCCTTAACATTTGATGCCGTCAATGGCAAAGAAGTTTTACTTCAATCGCGCGTAAAGGTTACACGCACACACTTTTTTTTAAAACTATTGCAAGATTCGTTGTTTATGAACAAAATCATTCAAAAGCGAGTCGTAGGTACTTGCGCAAAGGGTTTCATAGCAAACAACGGCTAAAATAGCCACGTTTGTTGTATGAGAGCCCACTTTTTTTTTAACATGAGGGATATCCTCGTGGATTCTATTCCGAACTCCTACCGACTAAAAATACTCACGTTACGCCCACCAGCATAGAGAGTCCCGGGTAAGCCCTCGGAAGAATGTGCCAGGACTCCTTTTTCTGATTTTAGTATTTATTGATATAGCGGCTTCAGAAATACATGACATCATGTGTGAAAATTTCAGCTCTCTAGCTATCATGGTTAGTAAGATAATGGCCTGGTGTCACTCAGATTAGCTGAGGTCCAGTTAAAGGGTACTGCTTTAGTCCTTTGGATATGAAACCATAAAAAGTCAGGAGTGATACTTTTAATAGAATTAAATCTAAAACTACTTTTAAAGACTACCCCTTTTTTTTGTTTAACGTGAGGAAAAATCCTCGTGGATGTTATGCCGGACTCCTACCGACTAAAAAACCTCACGTAACGCCCAACCGCCTATGGTTAGGAGCCCCGGGAAAGCCCTCGAAATGTCCCAGGACTCCCAACAGACCCACGGCCGCCACTGCAGCCTCGCCCAGGGGGTGGTGGTGCTATTCCGCGTCTTTGGGGGGTTTCGGGTGTGATCCCGCTTCTAAGGGGGGGGCGTGCGTGAGTTCCTCACGTCACGCTGCCGTCATGGGCCTGCTTCTGTAAGGACGGTGAGCCGCCCTCTCACCGTCCTCAGGCCCCCGGTCATGGAGGCCGATAGTCCGTAAAGGCTACCCCTACGTCAAGATTTCTAGTTTCATGAAATAATATTTATTATTCATCTACCCACTACATATGAAAGACCAACCGTACATGCTTAGCTACGCCTATAATACATTATTAACTATAGCACCGAAACCGTCCCAATCCACGAATCTAATTTGCCGGGTTCGTCCGTCCGTCCGTCCCGGCATAAATCTAGAGCAAGACAGAAACCGGGCTTGTAATAAATCTCATCGTGGATACGGAATATTCATGAGACCGCATACGTACATTAACGAATAGGCCACTATACAGGGTGTGTAAGAATTGACTTGGATAATTTATTTGGTATTTAGGACCTTGGTGCCACTGTTCGAAAACTACATTAAATATGAATTCCAAAATAATTAACAGAGCAGCCTAGTAGTGTAGTACAGGTTATTCCGATGTCTTCAGTTTGATTTATTTGGTACTACGGTAACCGTTTCCGCTTGCCGTAGGAGCATTTTCCCGGGATGAAAAGTATATATAGTATGTGTTATTCCAAGCTATCTCTCTACCAAATTTCAGCCTAATCCGTTAAGCCGTTAGAGTGTGATTGAGTAACAAACATCCAAACATCTTCACAAACTTTCACATTTATAATATTAAGTAGAATTAATAGGATTTAGGTTCGAAAACTACATTATTAGAGCAGCCTAGTAGTGCAGTACCGGTTTTTCCGTTGTCTTCAGTTTAATTTACAAGTTAAAGCAAAAAATATTTTTTGTGTAATTTTAGTATGGGTGTACGAATATAATATCTATACATTTAATGGGCTCGTCCGCAATAAATGCACTTAGGATTTTGGAAATATTCAAGAAATTACTTTATCAAATGACACTAAAATGGAACCTTAAATTCTTAATAGATGAATCTACAATAACACCGTACGCTTTTAACAAAATAATTATTTACATTAGAGAAAAACACCTCTCAAAGTTAATCAAAATCATCGCAATAGTAGAAATAATCAAATTGACAAAGGTAAATTTCGATGGTTTTCAGAGGTTTTTCGCAAGTAAATAATTATTTTGTAAAAAGTGCACGGTGTGAATGTAGTCTCATCTATTAAGAATTTAAGGTTCCATTTTAGTATCATTAAAGAAGTATGTTCTTGAATATTTCCAAAATCCTAAATGTCTTTTGTGCATTTTGCGGACGCGCCCCTTAAGTTACTCAAATGTACCTAAGTATATCGAAAGAGTAGATTTTTAATTTAATTACTTTACAATTATAAAGCAATGAAATTAAAAATCTACTTTTTCGATATACACATGGAATGGTGCAGTTATAATTGTTGACTAGTAGCAGTCCTTTTCATGTGTATTTTTTGTACTACTAAAACTAGTTTGTAAGAATATCGCTTCTAATAAAATCGGCACCTTGGTCTGAAATAAATACCTACCTATTTATTAGTATTTTATGTTCTGATTCACTCCGATGTAGCATAATATGGTTAGATTAACCTATAAATTATTGCAATTTATCGTTATCTGTTTTATCTAAATAAATAAATGGAGAATATTTCCAGTAGAATTACAGGACTCAACTCCAAAAATAGCACTCTTATTTACTAACTAGCTGCAACTAAATTATAAAGTGGTATAATAATAAATATAAAATGTAATATTTGAGCATGTTAAGAAATATGCTCAAATATTGCATTTTATATTTTCTTCAGCCTGTATAATAGGGCTTAACAGCATAGTGTGCGAAAGTATTCACATACGAAGTTGTGAAGTAATAACTTTATTGCGTTCTACTCGGCGTCGAGCGCTGAAGGATGGCTTTAGAAAACTGTTTAGATTGTGATTTGTATAGGATTTGTTAAAAATATAAAATGATATATTTGAGCATGTTTAGAAATATGCTCAAATACTCGTATTGCATTTTATATTTTCTTCAGCCTGTATAATAGGGCTTAACAGCATAGTGTGCGAAAGTATTCACATACGAAGTTGTGAAGTAATAACTTTATTGCGTTCTATTCGGGCGTCGAGCGCTGAAGGATGGCTTTAGAAAACTGTTTAGATTGTGATTTGTATAGGATTTGTTAAAAAAGAAAATCTTTGGGCTCTGTAACGGATATTTGAATGTCAAGTAGAGACTTTTTCTATTTATAACACTAGTGATCCCGGTAACTTTGTATCGACTTAGAATTTGATTCCATTGAAAATATTTTCTTACTAGCTGATGCCCGCAGCTTTGCCCGCGTAATATTTGTTCCCGCGGGAACTCATTCGCGGTATAAAAAGTAGCCTATGTGTTATTCCAGACTATAATGTATCTCTGTACCAAATTTCAGCTCAATCTATTCAGCGGTTTGAGCGTGAAAGAGTAACAAACATCCACACTCACAAACTTTCGCATTTATAATATTAGTAAGATTGGTAATGAAAATTGGTACGGCCGTTTTCGAGTTATGATAAGTGACTAGTAAGCGCCCGTGGCTCCGTCTGCGTGGAATTTTGCCGCTCTCGCATCTTATGATATATTCGGGAATAAAGAGTAAAGTCTGTATGTTATTCCAGACTATACTTGTACCAAATTTTAGCCAGATCTGTTCAGCCGTTAGAGCGTAAAAGAGTAGGTAGTAAATATTTAAATATTCACACTCACAACACACCAAAATTTTTGCACATTGCTAATGGATATTGTAATATTTTATAAAACGTTTATTGTTAAAAATTACAGTGAAACATAATTAGTACATATATATTTACATTATTACTATCTAAACTAAAACTAAATAAGGTCCCCGTGGCATTGCGCCCAGAAGACTAACAGCATAGCAATACTTTTATGCTGAGAGAGAAAACGGCCAGCTCCCAGTCGACTCTACGAGGTGGTTTCCAAATTCTTAAAAAATCTATGCACATTGGGACCCCATGGATCTATGATCTCGACACTGACTGGAAGAAAAACAAAATGATAGATATTTAATATAACTTTTTTTAAAATTTAATTGTATCCGTAATCCGCTTATGTCCGCCGGGAGTCAATCTAATAGCTAATATATAGGTATATTTCTAAATCATCAAATAATTACATACATACATTATGTTCAAGCCTTTAACCCTAAGGGGTGAAAATGAAATTTCTTTATTTACATAGGAGGTAGCAACTTATTTACGCTCTGCGTCACCCTTCCCTAGAAGGGTGATCGCATCCGAAGAGTCTCCAAGGCCCACGGGCCACAGAGCATCGCGCGCCTTTACAGAGGGAGAGGCCAAAGCTGGCAAACCCCCTCTGGCAATGATTTGACATTTTGACGACTAAAAGTGCCCACTTACATAAAAACTGTTTTTTGAAGTTTCTTTAACTAGACTAAGTCTAGTTGACAGCGTGAGCGGTTGAATTGTCATTTTATAAAAATGATGAAATAATTAGATATTCATACAAAAAGAAATGTGATTAAAGAAATCTGAAGAAAAATGGCATTATTTTGTGTAAGTAAGTAATTTTATAACAAGTTATTATTATTTACACCTATTTAAACGTATAGATAATATTCAGATTTGTTTAGCAACTTTACCGAACGTCACATCAATACATGGATTGGTTGAGCAACTTGGGGTGATAAGACACAAAATGTATCATGTGTGTGTAAAATTTATGAGTGTATTGTTTAAAGTGTACCTATATATAGGCTTCGTATTGACAGTCGATTGCTTTTGTAGTGCGAGTCTAAGAAAGTGTGGGTGAGGAAGATTTCCCCCCGCCACCCGCAAAATATGACAGACAAATTTGTACTGAGCAATCGTTCTATGCCGTCTCCCCTTAGACAGTTCGCGTTGCTCTATGCCCACGGGCTGCTCAAGGTAGAGTTTAGTCAGTAAGAGTCTGACATAATCACACGGCCGGCCGTGTGGTACGCATGTAGCGTAGCGAGGGGTGGAGGTAGAGAACCTCCACCCCCCGCTCCCGGGTGGTGGGTGCCTGAGGGCTCAAAAAAAAAACATTCTCTTAATCTAAATCTCAGGACTCGTGAGGGTAAAATCTTCATTTACTCTAACCACTTTTTACATTATTATTGTATTATAGTTTATATTGTAGTTTTTTTCATTACACAAAGAGATTTTTCTTTAGTTAGAAATCGAACCCACGACCTCCGAATCCCGTACTCAGGCACAGTCATCAAGGCCACGAGAATATAAGAAAGACGTAAGGATCATCAATCTCAATACATAGCACATACAACGCATATAATAACAATATCAAAATGACCGCTAATCTCGCCAACGTACTTACCGACTCCAAACAGGTTTTTCGTGAGAATTCCAAAGCCTTTCTTCGTTCTAAGAATATGACTCAGTCCGGTACATACGCTTTTATTTAGAAGTAACTCCCCTGTTTGAGGAATCTTAATTAATGTAAAAATTATCTGGCAGGAGTGTTCGTCGAATAAAATGTCGGAAAATCCATTGAGGACTTTCCTGGTAAAGTGGTTTAGGACAATCACTTTCTACATCTAAGTTCCTAGGAAAAATGTAGACTTGGAATACTAGTTATTGAGTAGGTATATTGTAGACAAACTTATGTAAAAACAAGCTTTGAATCAAGGTTATTGTTTTTTAAGTCAATCAAATACATTCATATAGGTATTAAGTAGGTACAATTAGATTACAAAAAAGATTTGCAAATTTTGCGGCGTGACTGACTCAAGTGATAATTATAGAGAGATATACCTATCTTATAAAAGATTAACAAGAATAAAAATGTAGTTATGCTCTTGAAGTCTTAAGAAAAAAATGCGTTCGCATTGTAATAAATGGATATTATAGTTTTTTTTTATTTTCTGTGTGTCAGTCCGTTTGTTTGTCAGACTGTTATCAGCATAGCTATCTATACATATAATAAAATGATAGAAAAGTCAAAACTGTACATTGGAAATATAAAAAAAAAATACTCCCTGGGTGTTCAACATAATAAGATACCGAAGTCGAAAATTTAGTTAAAAAAAATTTTGTCTGTTTGTCTGTTTGCTTTGCTTTGTCCGGAAGGATCTCGAAAAGTACTCAATAGATTTAATTTAAATTTTGCACAAATATTACCTAGGAGTAGAGTCTTCAAATAGGCTCTATATTATCATGCTCCATATCCTAGGGGCTAAGCAGAGAGCCATCAAATTGGCATTATAACATAATTTTCACGCGTACGTAGTCGCGGGCAACAGCTAGTCTTAACTAAAACTCTTTTTAGTTATATAATCTATGGTCCTTAAGAATACTATGTACTAGAAAGCTATAATCTGGCTTAATATTTTTGATCACTTTTCCACCGCTACATACCTACTTCATTATGGGGAACTTTTATATACATACGGTTCAACTTCTAAAAAACAATAATGACCGTCGCAACATAGAAATACCTAAAACTGATCTATCTAAAAATTTAATGTTAAAAAAAAAGACGTGTGGCACTCGGGGACTGCCGCGGTAAAGCTATTACATAGAATTTTTTATCAACTATGCTAGTATAATTATTTCTATATAAGAATAGTAGCTGATGCCCGCAGCTTCGCCCGCGTAAAATTTGTTACCGCGGGAAGTTATTCCCGGGATAAAAGGTAGCCTATGTGTTATTCCAGACTATAATGTATCTCTGTACCAAATTTCAGCCCGATCCGTTCAGCGGTTTGAGCGTGAAAGAGTAACAAACATCCACACTCACAAACTTTCGCATTTATAATATTAGTAAGAAGTAAGATTTTAAGGCCAACCATGTTCAACAAAGTAAAGTACCAAGTACCTACTTGACTGTGGACATTTGGGCTTTTGGACTTTTGGCCTATTGGCCTTTTGGACTTTTGGACCTTTGGACTTTTGGACTTTTGGCCTTTTGGACTTTTGTACTATTGAATTTTTTGGCTTTAGGACTTTTGGACTTTTGGACTTTTGGGACCACTTCACCCTACTTCACTTCATATACATAGGTACACGTTATGCAAACGCTCACGTGTACACGTTGGTATATGAAGTGCGAGATACACGAACTAATTGTTGACTAGTAACAGTCCTTTTCATGTGTATTTTTTGTACTACTAAAACTAGTTTGTAAGAATATCGCTTCTAATAAAATCGGCACCTTGGTCTGAAATAAATACCTACCTATTTATTAGTATTTTATGTTCTGATTCACTCCGATGTAGCATAATATGGTTAGATTAACCTATAAATTATTGCAATTTATCGTTATCTGTTTTATCTAAATAAATAAATGGAGAATATTTCCAGTAGAATTACAGGACTCAACTCCAAAAATAGCACTCTTATTTACTAACTAGCTGCAACTAAATTATAAAGTGGTATAATAATAAATATAAAATGTAATATTTGAGCATGTTAAGAAATATGCTCAAATATTGCATTTTATATTTTCTTCAGCCTGTATAATAGGGCTTAACAGCATAGTGTGCGAAAGTATTCACATACGAAGTTGTGAAGTAATAACTTTATTGCGTTCTACTCGGCGTCGAGCGCTGAAGGATGGCTTTAGAAAACTGTTTAGATTGTGATTTGTATAGGATTTGTTAAAAATATAAAATGATATATTTGAGCATGTTTAGAAATATGCTCAAATACTCGTATTGCATTTTATATTTTCTTCAGCCTGTATAATAGGGCTTAACAGCATAGTGTGCGAAAGTATTCACATACGAAGTTGTGAAGTAATAACTTTATTGCGTTCTATTCGGGCGTCGAGCGCTGAAGGATGGCTTTAGAAAACTGTTTAGATTGTGATTTGTATAGGATTTGTTAAAAAAGAAAATCTTTGGGCTCTGTAACGGATATTTGAATGTCAAGTAGAGACTTTTTCTATTTATAACACTAGTGATCCCGGTAACTTTGTATCGACTTAGAATTTGATTCCATTGAAAATATTTTCTTACTAGCTGATGCCCGCAGCTTTGCCCGCGTAATATTTGTTCCCGCGGGAACTCATTCGCGGTATAAAAAGTAGCCTATGTGTTATTCCAGACTATAATGTATCTCTGTACCAAATTTCAGCTCAATCTGTTCAGCGGTTTGAGCGTGAAAGAGTAACAAACATCCACACTCACAAACTTTCGCATTTATAATATTAGTAAGATTGGTAATGAAAATTGGTACGGCCGTTTTCGAGTTATGATAAGTGACTAGTAAGCGCCCGTGGCTCCGTCTGCGTGGAATTTTGCCGCTCTCGCATCTTATGATATATTCGGGAATAAAGAGTAAAGTCTGTATGTTATTCCAGACTATACTTGTACCAAATTTTAGCCAGATCTGTTCAGCCGTTAGAGCGTAAAAGAGTAGGTAGTAAATATTTAAATATTCACACTCACAACACACCAAAATTTTTGCACATTGCTAATGGATATTGTAATATTTTATAAAACGTTTATTGTTAAAAATTACAGTGAAACATAATTAGTACATATATATTTACATTATTACTATCTAAACTAAAACTAAATAAGGTCCCCGTGGCATTGCGCCCAGAAGACTAACAGCATAGCAATACTTTTATGCTGAGAGAGAAAACGGCCAGCTCCCAGTCGACTCTACGAGGTGGTTTCCAAATTCTTAAAAAATCTATGCACATTGGGACCCCATGGATCTATGATCTCGACACTGACTGGAAGAAAAACAAAATGATAGATATTTAATATAACTTTTTTTAAAATTTAATTGTATCCGTAATCCGCTTATGTCCGCCGGGAGTCAATCTAATAGCTAATATATAGGTATATTTCTAAATCATCAAATAATTACATACATACATTATGTTCAAGCCTTTAACCCTAAGGGGTGAAAATGAAATTTCTTTATTTACATAGGAGGTAGCAACTTATTTACGCTCTGCGTCACCCTTCCCTAGAAGGGTGATCGCATCCGAAGAGTCTCCAAGGCCCACGGGCCACAGAGCATCGCGCGCCTTTACAGAGGGAGAGGCCAAAGCTGGCAAACCCCCTCTGGCAATGATTTGACATTTTGACGACTAAAAGTGCCCACTTACATAAAAACTGTTTTTTGAAGTTTCTTTAACTAGACTAAGTCTAGTTGACAGCGTGAGCGGTTGAATTGTCATTTTATAAAAATGATGAAATAATTAGATATTCATACAAAAAGAAATGTGATTAAAGAAATCTGAAGAAAAATGGCATTATTTTGTGTAAGTAAGTAATTTTATAACAAGTTATTATTATTTACACCTATTTAAACGTATAGATAATATTCAGATTTGTTTAGCAACTTTACCGAACGTCACATCAATACATGGATTGGTTGAGCGACTTGGGGTGATAAGACACAAAATGTATCATGTGTGTGTAAAATTTATGAGTGTATTGTTTAAAGTGTACCTATATATAGGCTTCGTATTGACAGTCGATTGCTTTTGTAGTGCGAGTCTAAGAAAGTGTGGGTGAGGAAGATTTCCCCCCGCCACCCGCAAAATATGACAGACAAATTTGTACTGAGCAATCGTTCTATGCCGTCTCCCCTTAGACAGTTCGCGTTGCTCTATGCCCACGGGCTGCTCAAGGTAGAGTTTAGTCAGTAAGAGTCTGACATAATCACACGGCCGGCCGTGTGGTACGCATGTAGCGTAGCGAGGGGTGGAGGTAGAGAACCTCCACCCCCCGCTCCCGGGTGGTGGGTGCCTGAGGGCTCAAAAAAAAAACTTTCTCTTAATCTAAATCTCAGGACTCGTGAGGGTAAAATCTTCATTTACTCTAACCACTTTTTACATTATTATTGTATTATAGTTTATATTGTAGTTTTTTTCATTACACAAAGAGATTTTTCTTTAGTTAGAAATCGAACCCACGACCTCCGAATCCCGTACTCAGGCACAGTCATCAAGGCCACGAGAATATAAGAAAGACGTAAGGATCATCAATCTCAATACATAGCACATACAACGCATATAATAACAATATCAAAATGACCGCTAATCTCGCCAACGTACTTACCGACTCCAAACAGGTTTTTCGTGAGAATTCCAAAGCCTTTCTTCGTTCTAAGAATATGACTCAGTCCGGTACATACGCTTTTATTTAGAAGTAACTCCCCTGTTTGAGGAATCTTAATTAATGTAAAAATTATCTGGCAGGAGTGTTCGTCGAATAAAATGTCGGAAAATCCATTGAGGACTTTCCTGGTAAAGTGGTTTAGGACAATCACTTTCTACATCTAAGTTCCTAGGAAAAATGTAGACTTGGAATACTAGTTATTGAGTAGGTATATTGTAGACAAACTTATGTAAAAACAAGCTTTGAATCAAGGTTATTGTTTTTTAAGTCAATCAAATACATTCATATAGGTATTAAGTAGGTACAATTAGATTACAAAAAAGATTTGCAAATTTTGCGGCGTGACTGACTCAAGTGATAATTATAGAGAGATATACCTATCTTATAAAAGATTAACAAGAATAAAAATGTAGTTATGCTCTTGAAGTCTTAAGAAAAAAATGCGTTCGCATTGTAATAAATGGATATTATAGTTTTTTTTTATTTTCTGTGTGTCAGTCCGTTTGTTTGTCAGACTGTTATCAGCATAGCTATCTATACATATAATAAAATGATAGAAAAGTCAAAACTGTACATTGGAAATATAAAAAAAAAATACTCCCTGGGTGTTCAACATAATAAGATACCGAAGTCGAAAATTTAGTTAAAAAAAATTTTGTCTGTTTGTCTGTTTGCTTTGCTTTGTCCGGAAGGATCTCGAAAAGTACTCAATAGATTTAATTTAAATTTTGCACAAATATTACCTAGGAGTAGAGTCTTCAAATAGGCTCTATATTATCATGCTCCATATCCTAGGGGCTAAGCAGAGAGCCATCAAATTGGCATTATAACATAATTTTCACGCGTACGTAGTCGCGGGCAACAGCTAGTCTTAACTAAAACTCTTTTTAGTTATTAATCTATGGTCCTTAAGAATACTATGTACTAGAAAGCTATAATCTGGCTTAATATTTTTGATCACTTTTCCACCGCTACATACCTACTTCATTATGGGGAACTTTTATATACATACGGTTCAACTTCTAAAAAACAATAATGACCGTCGCAACATAGAAATACCTAAAACTGATCTTTCTAAAAATTTAATGTTAAAAAAAAAGACGTGTGGCACTCGGGGACTGCCGCGGTAAAGCTATTACATAGAATTTTTTATCAACTATGCTAGTATAATTATTTCTATATAAGAATAGTAGCTGATGCCCGCAGCTTCGCCCGCGTAAAATTTGTTACCGCGGGAAGTTATTCCCGGGATAAAAGGTAGCCTATGTGTTATTCCAGACTATAATGTATCTCTGTACCAAATTTCAGCCCGATCCGTTCAGCGGTTTGAGCGTGAAAGAGTAACAAACATCCACACTCACAAACTTTCGCATTTATAATATTAGTAAGAAGTAAGATTTTAAGGCCAACCATGTTCAACAAAGTAAAGTACCAAGTACCTACTTGACTGTGGACATTTGGGCTTTTGGACTTTTGGCCTATTGGCCTTTTGGACTTTTGGACCTTTGGACTTTTGGACTTTTGGCCTTTTGGACTTTTGTACTATTGAATTTTTTGGCTTTAGGACTTTTGGACTTTTGGACTTTTGGGACCACTTCACCCTACTTCACTTCATATACATAGGTACACGTTATGCAAACGCTCACGTGTACACGTTGGTATATGAAGTGCGAGATACACGAACGTAGCCGAGCGTGTGATTTATTTTCGTGACACAATTTCTGGATTCGGTCTCCACGCAAGGCCCGCGATAGAAGCTATTTTGTTTTTGAACTTTTTAAGAAGAACAATTATTTTGTAATAAATTATTTTTATGTAACTTCAACCATTTACGCAAAGGCGCAACGGATACTCTTATAACGATTAAATGTTTTCCGTTTTCGAAACATTCCTCATTGCTGCACCGCTCCTATTAATCTTAGCATTATGTTATGTAGCCTATAGCCACTATCAATAAATGTACCTACTAACTATCGAACAGTTTTTGAAACCCTACCAGTAGTTTCAGTAAGGCTTGCCTTGGTATGATGTCATCATGGTCCCTTTGCAGGGTCTTCTCTCGTTTTCCATAAATTCATTTGCACTATTATTGTTTGCCATAATCATCCCCGATCATAAAATTTACTTGCACTATTATCATTTATACTAATAACGTTTGCCTTAACAACTCAACAGTCATAACTTTTATTTGCCATAAAATGACTTTCTATAACAACATTTCTCATAATAATTAGTTTCCATATGTAACACATCTCATAATCGACTCTTGACATAATGATATAATTATGAAAATAATGCATAATATTGAAAGGTCGAAATTAATTATCGTTAACACCCCGACTCAGTGCAATCCGACTAGGATAGGTTAGGTTAGAAGACTAAGGCGGGAGCGAAGCGAAGCGGAGCTCCCGCCTTAGTGTTCGTGGTTTTTTTTTAAACCACCCAGAAGTAGCAGCCCCGCAAAGCGGGGCTCCGTCGAGCTTAGTTAGCTAGAGACGCCATATGAGGTTTAGTTTTAGGTTTAATTGTTAATAAAAAATCCGTGTCGTATAAATTATCTTTATTTATATTATGGTGAATAAAAGTTATGGAAAATGGCATTATTGAAAACGAAAATTATGGCAAATACATTTATGGATTTAAATTATTATGACACTTGATCGATTATGACCAATGGAATTATTGAAAGTCATTTTATGTCATTTCACGATTATGGCAACTGAAGCGTTATATCTAATGAAATTATGGCAAATACCAGTATGGCATATGAAATTATGGCATTTTAAATTATGGCAAACATTAGTAAACCCTTTGCAGCGTGTGTCCAATCCAGCGCAGCAGCTACACTTCCGACGTTTGATCTGTTAGTGGATAGGGGTCTCACTGCAGCGTTCCAATAGTCTTACGTTCGTGATGTTCTCGGGCCCGTATGTACCGAGGATCCATTGGAGGCAGCGTTTGACGAAGACCTATAGCTGGTATCTATTGCGAAATGTCTTTAGTGACCTTCCATGTCTCGCATCCGTATAGCAGTTAGCAGTACAGTTTTAACGTTTATTTTGTTTTGAGTTTCACTCTTTGTGTCCATTTTCACAACTGCCTACGGGGCGCAGCTGTGTAAAGGTTGTTCTGGCCTTGGCGAGACATGAAATGATGTAGGGTACTCTTCTATCCCATCAGTTTCTGACACGACACTCCCGAGGTTCGTGAATTAGTGCCTCCACCACATCTCTTGCGTCTGTCGATTTTAATTTCAGTCCAGCCATTCGCTGCCTCATCCTGCTCGTTGTCCTGCACGTTGTCCTGCAGACATGCATGACGGCGTGTGTGTGCCTCAGCAGGCACAGGACATCGGCATCATTTAAATCCTCCAGGATATCATAGTATAGGCCCCATTCTATGCCGCGCCGATTGTTCTTTGCGGTATTCAGCATTATACCATCTATTTTCTATGGATGGTTGTTAACTATCCTGTTATCTTCATAACGATCCTCTAAGGTAGGTACAGTATGTATTTTCAAAAGAGTTTGTGAACTCTATTTTTAATTTCTTTTTCAGAATATTGATGACATTTGATTGATGTCATTTTATACACGTTACGTCTACTACATTGATACATGTAATAAAATTCTAACACGCCGGTGTTTGTATGTAAATTGTTTATACTGAGGAAAATTCTATACTGAGAAATAGCTTTAACCATTAAGCTCTATTTTGATTAAGCAAACAGGGCAGATTCACACGCTACTTGATGAGTATGATTAATAAATACCTCTTATTTCATAGACCTTGTGTGACGTAAACAAAGTTGCGAGGGTCAGCTAGTTAAAAGATAAAACAATAGGTTTCTTCTTATCTACTTAAAAACTATTTTTACAATTTTTATGGTAATAATAGACATTCTTTGAACTATGCATGTATGGTATTGTTGTGACTTTTATGACACGTTTAAAGTACATAGGTATGGGATAGATGGCGCTCGCGGCTACGTCAGCGTGAAATTTTCTTCCCGCTTCCCATGGGAACGTACTCCCGGGTTTGGTTATCTTTATAGCAGTATTATATATAAATTAACAATACAAAAAGTAATACTGCATTGGTGATAATAATAATAAAATGTATGTACATAGAGGACTCACTTATTTTCTTTCACTATTTTTCGTGACTTTCTTCATTAATAAATGCACTTTGTTTATTCATATTTAAAACACTTTTTACACAAATTATACGAGTACAGTTCACTGTTGTACATAGATGATGAATACCTATACACCTATAGTCGAATTTTTATTTAGACGAAGTAAATTGACAGCAACTAATGTAATTGACAGCATCGAAATTGTCATTTCACATTAAGAACTCTAAATTCGACCAGCTCTCTTAATTCAACTTTGGTCGAGTGGTTAAGACGCGGATCGGTGCGCAGAAGGCGCAAGATCAATTCTGGGTACAAACATCAATTTTTGGATTATTTGACATAATATAATTATAACGACTGCAGAGTTCATAATTGACGTAAACAAAAATTTTATGAAGTGCGAGACGAGATACACGAACGTGGCCGAAGGTAGCCGAGAGTGTGATTCGTTTTCGTGACACAATTTCTGGATTCGGTCTCCACGCAAGGCCCGCGATAGAAGCTATGCAATAGCTTAAAAATTACGGCTCATAAACATTACAATAAAAATAAAATGAACTGACTTTTATCAAAAAGATATTAAATCAAATCATGTAGGTATCATTTTTCCAGCCAAAAAACCCAAATCACGGTCCACACGGGGACATGGGTTTATGTATTTCTGTTTTCCCAGCCTCAATCTGTTTAATGGCAGTGGAAATGAAATGGGTAAGGGTGCCTATTCTCGGACATGACTTTAGTAATTTGGAAGTCGAATACTATTTCTTTTTTATTTGTTTTCAAAACTCACTCCATTATTTTTATTATTAAAGTATTAATAGTAAAGAAAAGTTGAAAAGAAAACGTAAAATCTCACCCCATCAATAGTTTAGAAGTTACATAGATTTTTACTAAGTTACATTGACTACACGAAATTCTTACAAGGCTCAAGTAAAAACTTTTTTTAAATGTATTATTGAATTTATATAAGTACTACCTTTTTTTTAACGTGAGGGAAAATCCATCATGGAGGCTATGCCGGACTCCTACCGACTAAGAACCCTCACGTAACGCCCAACAGCCTATAGTTGTCCAAGGATGTCCCAGGACTCCCAACAGACCCACGGCCGCCACTGCGGCCTCGCCTAGTAGGTGGTTCGGGTGCTATCCCGCGTCTTTGGAGGGTTTCGGATGTGATCCCGCTTCTAAGAGGGGGCGTGCGTGAATTCCGCACGTCACGCTGCCGTCATGGGCCTGCTTCTGTAAGGACGGTGAGCAGCTTCAATTTTTTTTTTTTCTTTGCTAAACTATTTGAATCTGAGCAAACTAAAAGAGACAAGAAACAGTTTGATGCGTCTATTGTTCTATTTAAAATGAGAAACTTTTCATAAAAATTAACCTATTGCTGATATTTCGGCTATATTTTAACTACTACTTGTAAGTTCTATAATACTATTCCTGCAAGAACTTAGCGATATACCAAGTGGTAAGCAATAATTAAATGAAAAGGAAAAAATAGGTTTCTCTTCAATCCTACTATATATAAAAACTTTAAATAGTGCTTTTTGAAACAATCTACACTCCAACCTTTTGTGAAAACCGAGACACATAGCTGTTACAGTAACGTACATATTTGAGTAGTTTTTCTAGTTTACCTCACATCATACGATATTCTGTCTACGTACCCTACGAACTGCTTAATATTTCACAAAACATAGCATAATGCACTTAATGTAGGTACTGCGAATGACAGTCGTAATTTTTTACGGAGGTTTATAGACATCTTTCTTTTTATGATGTCACTTTGACATCGACAAGGGATGGTAATATAATTAGCTACGTTACAGAAATAATAACATTTTGATGTCTCGTTTTGACAAGATATCGTGTTCTGATACAATTAATGTCTATCACCGTAATAGTTATAACAAGAAGCCGTGAGACTGTCTCACCCGACTGCCCCTCTGACGTTTATTGTGAAAGTGAAAGTTCAATCCGTTTGACGTTGGCATTTTTGTTTTATTTCAAACTTTGAACAGATGATCCACGTGACCTAGTGACGTAATTTAATGCAACAGAGTCACAGACTACAGACACGAGTCTCGCCATAAGCACCTCTGCAATCTATTTTATAGAGAGGGACTAAAATTTAAGTGTCTACGAGTACGTTTGCCTCACTTTCGTAGTACTAGAACTTAGAAGAATTAACTATAAGTAATCTATAGGGGAAACTGGGGATACTTGATCCTTACGGGAGACTAGGTACACAAGCTTTTCAGAACTTTTATAGGCCGTATATAGTTGTATAGTGGCAACATCGGTTGTCTATGGTACCCGTTAACTTTCTAAAGTTGGTACACCTGTCACCTTTGAAACTTTGGTAAATGGCGGGAGACCAAGTGATTGTTGCAGCAGAAAGAAAATTTTGGTGAGTTTTTATCTTGACTAAACGTTTCTTTAAAATTGGAATTTTAAGTGTGTATGAATTTAATACGAGCCATTATCTATATTATTAGCGTTTTTTTACGTATAAAAGTGGTAATATAATAGACATTTGAAAATAATTTTGTTTATTACCTCAAATAGCTTAGGGTATACTTGGTACACTTTATTATGGGAGATTTGATCCACCTGGATCAAGTGTCCCCTAACTTTTTTTTTCAATTCATTGCAGATTAATATGCCCAGAGTCTACAAAACAAGGGAAGGTGCCAGAAAAAGGGTGCCAGTGAACGAAAAAAAAATGCAATCTGCAGTGAATGAGGTCATCGCCGGTGCCAGCATTCGAGGCACAGCAAAAGGGTATGGCTTAGCCGTAATGACATTAAAAAGGTACGTGAGAAAGACGAAAGAGGCTACGACTAACGACATTCGGTACGCTCCAAATTATCGTCAGTGCCAAATTTTTTCATTTTCGGAGGAAAATGAACTGGTGAAATATTTGATAATGGCCAGTAAATTGCATCACGGGTTAACGCCGAAAAATGTGCGGCAACTGGCATATCAATACGCCACAGAAAATCAAAAGAAAATACCACCAAACTGGACTGACGAAGCAACCTATGATTGGTTTTATGGTTTTATGAACCGTCACAAAGAGCTATCACTTAGAGTTCCCGAAGCCACTAGCTTGTCGCGCGCCACTGCATTTAACAGACACAATGTTACCATTTTTTTTCAAAATCTGTCATGCCTGTTAGAGAGATTTAATTTTGGTCCTGACCAAATTTGGAATATTGACGAAACGGGCATAACGACAGTCCACAAACCAAAAAGAATCGTTGCCTGTAAGGGAATCAAACAAGTGTCTAAAGTAACATCCGGCGAACGTGGGCAGCTCGTAACTGTATGCGCAGCTATCAATGCCATAGGTAATCACCTACCACCATTCATGATATTTCCACGTAAAAATTGGCAGCAGCGAATGGTAGATGGTGGGCCACCTGGTACAGAAGGAGCACCACATCCAAGTGGTTGGATGACCAGTACCAACTTCTTGCTTTTTTTGAAATTTTTCATTAGACATGTAAGATGCAGCAAGGAAAATCCATGTCTAATTATATTTGATAACCACGACTCCCACATTTCAATAGATTCCATAAACTTATCTAAAAATAATGGAATACACCTGTTGACAATACCACCCCATACCTCTCAGAAATTACAACCCTTAGACAGAATAATATTTGGAGCAATGAAATCATATTATAATACTGCATGTGACAATTGGATGATTGGTCACCCAGGGCGGCCATTAACCATCTATGATTTGGCAGGATGTTTAGCCAGTGCTTACCCAAATTCAATGAAACCTAGAAATATTCAGAAAAGTTTTTCAGTCACTGGGATTTTTCCGTTCAACCCTGATATCTTCACAGATGACGAGTATTTGAGCTCCTACGTTACTGACCGAGAAAACATGTTACCTGAAATTGAGAATATTGCACTTTCACGAACTGCTTCACCGTCTATTCTCTCTGGTCCATCTTCTTCCGTTGCTCCATCTTCTACTGCTGTGCTTGCCCCACTTATGCCTGTAATAATTAATGGTGAAGTAGCTACGCCAATTGCACCAGAACCAATACCAAATGCTCCTTATATTGTAATAAATAATGGAACTACTACATCATTTGTACCAGAGCCAGAGTCGAATCATGATGCGAGTCCTGAGTCTGTGTTGAATGCTGAAACAACCATGGTACCAGAGAAAATTGCAAAAGACGATACGACTCCTGATATTTCTGACCAGGAAAATACTAATATTATATCTTACCCAAAAACACTGGCTCACATTTGCTCCCATTATGTGTAACCGAGACATCTAAGAATAGATTGAACGCTTTTGTAAGTCCTGAAGTAATAAGGCCACACCCGAAGGCAGAAGCCAGAAAAGGTGTAAGAAAGGGAAGAAAAACAGGATTTACACGGATTCTAACAGACACACCTGAAAAACTAGCCATTGAGAGTGAATTGGAAGCTAGAAAACGCAAGAAAGAGAAAAAAAATACAATAGCTGAAGCAAAAGTAGTGAAACGTAACCTATACTCACAAGCACAAGATCTTCCATAGAATCCATTCCATCCATTTTCCATATCCAATTTCATCTTCCATAGAAATGTGATTTCGAAAATAAATAAAATAAAATTATATTTTAAGACTAATTATATTTTATTTAACTCCTTTGTAATGGTATCATATTATGGGAGACTTGATCCCCAAGATCAAGTCACCCAGACCGGGGGGATCAAGTCTTACGTATATAGGGGACACATGGTACGATTCCTTATTATTGATTTAAGTCAAATAACTACTAAATTAAGACATTCATATCTTTGGCTCTAATAGCAATTATGAGCAAATAAATTTCACGTATTTCAGTACCAACGGTTTTTTGAACGGATACTCAATATAGAAATAAGTGATAAAAAACAAAAGGGGGGATCAAGTGTCCCCAGTTTCCCTTACTGTTTGTCCTTTTAGTAGCATAGCAGTACTCGGATGATAACTATGATAAGCCGTTTGCCTGTTCATTTCTACACGTCAATAGGCGAAAAACCACTGGTAAAATATGGACTTATGTATACTGCGCCTCTGCCTTGACTTTTTAAGTAGCACCTTCAGAAAAAGTCATTACTATCTATTTTATCTATATTTTTGGTTCTTCGATCGAAGCGGTCTTGTCTAGTGAAAAAGGTGAATCCAGGCAGTAGCCTTTTTACAAATCATTATCACTCATTTTTCAAATCACTGATGTGGAAGTCAAGCACCCACTTGACGGAAAGAAGTCACTATGGTCGTTTGCAGCACCAGGTATGCTACCTTCACGCTGCCGACTCTGAAAGAACTCCATACTGTAGACCAGCCGTACTCAACCTTTTTTTATAAGGGCCACAAACATGTTTCACACATGGTGTCGCGGGCCACAATTACCACACGTTTAGGTTTTGGATTGTCTACACTGTAGACGTAAGTTTTTTTTGCATGAGAAATTCCCTCATGGATCCAATGCGGACTCTTTTCGACTAAAACCACACTCGTCGTAAAATCGTCGACTAAATATCGATGGATTTGAGAATAGTTCGTGATGTTTACGTTTCGCGCCACTAAATCGTGTGCTTAATGTAATGTATCGGTTGAAATAATATGTTGTACTACATTCATATTTTCCTGCTGATCTCTACATTTTAGTTCTGACTTTACTTGATTTTTGCGATATTTTCATCTCGATAGAGTTACTATTAATTTTCAACATTTTTATTGTTTCTCGTGTTTTTTCTTTTTAAAATGTTCACACTAAGCAGCTTTTTTTACAAAAATTAGTACTTTTTTGTGCTAGCAGTGTTAATTTTACTGATTTGATGTCATTATTTGGGTACAGAAGAATACAATTATGCCCTTTACATAATTTTATTGGTAAACGGTGATTCGAAGAAAACTTTACGGGTCAACCAATTTGAATGTGCCTTTTTTATTTGGGACAAAGCTTGCTACTAGTAAATTTTGACGCATGCGGGCCTATGAAATTTGAACATTATTTTATACATCTGTCATAATTTATTTTTTAATCCCCGGATACGGTCAACTGCGTGTTGAAATGGCCAGTGTAGGATGCTTAAGAGTCCGTATGACTCTAATCGGTTGAAACGAAATAGAAGATATACATTTTAGCGTGGATGAAAGAGAGAGATGCGATCAGTTCTTGTGCGTTAAATAAATTAATGTAAGGAGCCAGGAATTAAACACACAACACTGAATTTAAGCTTATTTTGCTTCATATCACAAATAACACAATAAACTAACAGGCATGTGCGGAATTCCCACTCTTTACTAATATTTTCTACTAAGACTTGATACAAAGACTTAAATTAACGCAAAGAATACTTAAAAAGAAAACTTAACACAAAAGACACGAGAGTCGTGGAGGATTTATATTGCGGTGTGCTTACGTGTCGCACTCACAAGTCTTGAGATCTAGATCAAGATTAGTCCATTTAGCGCCATACGGGCCCTTAACACAGTAATTATTTAAAGAACACTGACCTAGAGCTGTCCGACAAGCGCTTTTGTTTACATTTTGTAAAATATTACAGTTTAATTACATATTAAAACAATAACTATTACTGTTATCTTGTAACCACACACTGAAATAACGTACTCTAAGGACCCCGTTTGACCCCAGTTGATAAGGTTAATCATACAGCACGGGACAAAACCTACTATCAAAAGAATGGGTTCATTGCATATACAGGGTGGAATTTAAAGACGGTAGTTGGAGGTAAAGTACCCTTAATATCGATAATGGCAAGTTTTGCTGAAAGGAAACATTCCTTTATTTTCAAAAGTAAATAAAACTGCATTTAAAGATTTCGAAAAATCACCTGCTTGAGCCGGGAATCGAACCTGGGAGATGTGAAAAAATAAACATTCTGTATTTTATGATACCAACCGAAAGAGTCTTTAATAAGGAATAATTTATTTTTAACAACAAAGTAGGTATCTTAAATTAAATAAAGACCAAGTAAAATATGTTTTTATTGTAAAGCTCACTCACTATCTAAAGAAAAAAAACAGTCTAATTAAGAATCTCCTCCTTTTTTTGAAGCTGGTTAAAAAATGTTCTAGTTTCTATGAATGGGAATATTCGTTCTTAAAAAAAGGAGGAGGTTCTCAAGTACTGCTCGTTCGCTGTAACTTTGCCGCTCGGCTCCATACTAAAGTCGAATTTTTAATTAGACGAAATAAATTGACAGCAACTAATGTCACTTCTTCATACAATGTTGCGTATTTTCTATGACGAAGTGACATTAGCTACTGTCAATTTACTTCGTCTAACTAACAATTCAGGTATACGCCTCTACGCCAGCGGCAAAGTTAGAGCGAACGGGTAGTAGACTGTTTTTTTTAGATTGTGAGTAAGCTTTACAATAAAAATATCTTTTACTTGGTCTTCCTTTAATTTAAGATACTACGTTGCTTAAAATAAATTGTTCCTTATTAAAGACTCTTTCGGATGGTATCATAAAATACAGGGTGTTTTTTTTTCACATCTCCCAGGTTCGATTCCCCTGGCTCATGAAAGTGATTTTTCAAAAATCTTTTAATGCAGTTATACTTACTTTTGAAAATAAAGGAGTTTTTCCTTTCAGCAAAACTTGATATTATCAATATAAAGGGTACTTTACCTCCCTACCTGTATCTATACAAACGTCTTTTTTTTCAATAGGCTCGAAATTATGTAATATGATAACATTCGCACTACGCTTGAACGCTTTACGCTGAAATTATCATTTGACCTATGTCCTGACGTCTTATAATATAAATTATGTATAAAAAGATATGGACCAAATAGAACAAAATAAAGTCCCGAGTCGGGGAAGTACCACTGAGATATCACAAATCTCTTCTCTCTATATAAACAGCGAGCAAGTCTGTTACAATATCATTCAAGACAGACATTCACGTAAAGACACACAACATGTATTCAGTACTACTATTCATTGCCGTCGCTTCAGCAGCAAGCTTGCCTGAAGAACTAAGATATGGATTTGACAACTACGATGTATCACAGTTTGAGGATTCAGATCTTATGGCAATGGAGCACCATAGAGCTCGTCGCCAACTCGGCAGTACGTTTTTCAACTCCGATGGCACGTCAGGAGTTAATCTGAAGGTGCCATTGGCTGGGAATAATAAGAATATGCTGAGCGCTCTTGGTGGAGTCAACTTCGATGCGAGCAGGCATGTTTCTGCTGCTTCCGCGGGACTAGCTTTTGATAATGCGTAAGTGAACTTAAAAATTTTACCACCATAAAAAAGTATTAACTGTTTAATAATGATTAAAAAAAACCGGCCAAGTGCGATTTGGACCTTACCAAAAAACGACAAAAAATCAAGTTTGTTGTATGGGAGCCCCACTTTTAATTTTCATTTTTTTTAATTAAATTATAGTATAGCTTAGAATTTGATGAAAAAATACAACTCAATTCTTTAAGTATTTCAAGCATCAACTTGTTGCTGTTATTATTAAATAAAATACTAGCGGACGTCACGCGGTTTCACCCGCGTAATTCCCGTTCCCGTGGGAGTACGAGAATAAAATATAGCCTATGTTCACAAAGAGTGTAGCTTCCCAACAGTGAAAGATTTTTCAAATCGGTCCAGTAGTTTCGGAGCCTCTTCGTGCAAACAAACAAACAATCAAATCTTTCCTCTTTATAATATTAGTACAGAAGTATAGAAAATGGCAATAAAATAAAATTAGTTATATGGAAATCCCTTTTAAACAAAATTATTATTTTTCTTTTAGTATTCGTTGTTATAGCGGCAACAGAAACACATAATATGTGAAGATTTCAGCTCTCTAGCCATCACCGTTTATGAGATACAGCCTCGTGATATACAGACGGACAAGGAGTCTTAGTTACAGGGTCCCACTTTTACCCTTTTGATACGGAACCCTAAAAATGACTATTACTTTCTTCCAGACGCGGACATGGCCTATCTCTCACTGGAGCTCACATCCCCAGCTTCGGCAACCAGCTGACGGCGGCGGGGCGGCTCAACCTGCTGCACAACCCGAACCACGACCTGAACGCCAACGCTTTCGTCACCAGGAACATGCCCACCATACCCCAGGTGCCCAACTTCAACACTGTTGGGGGAAGCTTGGACTACATGTTCAAGTAAGTACATACTACTTTCAAAAGAGAGCTTTTTACAGATGATCATTAGACCTCGATATCTTCTTTTGCTCGCCGGATTGACACCGCCCCCCGATGGGAGATCATGCCTACATCAAGCGATTGGAGCCATTCTCACAGTCCGTAAAACTCTGGTCCGGTCCTCAAGATGGTGGCCCTGCGATGCGATGTGACCCTTCAAAAATCCGGGGTTATAAGGGTGGAGAAACACGTTAGCGAGCAGTTTATTTATTGGTGGAAAGAGAAACTAACTTTTTCTTTCACTTTCCGCGACCTTCAGCATCGCTTGTTCTAAATTCTACAATATATATTAGTGTATAATTATAAAACCCATAGAGCGAATGAGAAGGTTTTAAGCAACACTTTCTTAGCCAAATAAAATTATCAACGCGAAAAGCTCGAGTTTTCAGGACTAAAATTCTTACTGGTAATCGATTACGATGTATGTAGGAAACTAAGTGTAGAAAACTGGTTTCTTAATTCGTATACACAGCTTCTAATCGAATTCTCTTTGTTACAGAAACAAAATAGGAGCATCCTTGGGAGCCTCCCGCACACCTTTCCTTCAGCGGACGGACTACTCTGCTACTGGGAACTTAAACCTCTTCAGGAACCCAACCACCTCGTTAGACTTTAATGCCGGATTGACCAAATCTGTCTCCCCATTCATGTCCAGTTCTTGGCAACCTAGCACCGGATTTACGCTCAGGAAGTTCTTTTAAAAAGTAATATTTTTAGGGTTGCCTCGAGCTACGTCACTTACACTTCAATACTCAAACCAAAACTAGTTATAATTCCTAATTTAGAGTTTTCCTTGAGAATTAGAGTTATTTTAGGCATTGTACATAGATTTCTTTAATTAGTATTAATATTTGTATTTTATTTTGCATTTATTAGAATTTTACAATAAATGACATACTATTTACGAAGGTTTTTTCTTTTGTCATAACAATTATATTATCATTCGGGAACTAATCCCGTTTACATAACAAAGACCCAGGTGAGCACGAGATTCTTATTTTTATTAGGTTTTTTTAACATGAGGAAAATCCTGCAAGGATACTATGCCGGACTCCTACCGAGTAAAAACCACACGTATCCTACCTTACAGCCTACGGTTGGGAGCACCGGGTAAAGGCCAAAGCCCATTTACACGACTCTGCTCCCACCCGGCAAAAAATAATATAATTTTAAAATAAGCTTTAAATATTGCTCTTTAGATATATTTTACATTGCCGTCATCGATTAGCAGACAGCTCGCTTTCAGCGAGCTTACCGCTGTCAGACTGCTCCGGAGTTGACGCCTCGCTGGGCGTGCGTTGTAGACGAGCGGTCGGCGCGGTGCCCGCGCGCTTACTGCTAGCAGTCGCCGCACCGGCACCGATCGCGAACTGTGTCTATTGCAAAAGGAGAGAGAGGTTAGCGGGTGGACAGATGGCCGTCTGCTAGCTGTCGCCGTGTGGACTGCTGGGTGCGTGCTAGCCGTCGCCGCGTAGACTGCGAGCAGTAGTCTTCTTTTAGGGCAATGTTGGGTGGGAGCGGTGTTGGAGCAGAGTCGTTTAAGTGGGCTATGTCCTTAAGCCCTCGAAAGAATACCCAAGGACTCCCAACAGACCTAGGGCTACCACTGCGGTCTCACCTAGGCGGGGCTTGGGTGCTATCCCGCGTCTTTGGGAGGGTTCTTAGGCGGGGGGGAATGCGTGAATCCTTTACGAAACGCTGTCGTCTAGGACCTCTGTAAGGACGGTGAGCAGCCCCCTCACCGTCCTAAGACCCCCGGTCATGGAGGCCGATAAATATTTTTACTAGGTAGGTATATATTTTAGATATAGTGTGGAAATCCCCAATACCCATGAATATCACGCCAGAGAAGCCAAGGATGTAAGTTAAAAACAATGACCGCGGAAGTTCTGAAAGCGTTGTCTGAGAAGAAGAAAGCATGGTTGGACTGGCTGGCCACAAAGGCTAATCAAAGAATGCAGAAGGCAACGGATGAGGATGTACGAATGGCCAACGATGAGTATAAAAGGTATAAGCGTGTGGCAAAAGAGGTGATAGTAAGAAAGAAGGAGAATGATAGAGATGAATTTGATAAAAGGTTATCTGGTGACTTCCAACGGAATATTATATTCTTTTGGAAGTCCATAAAAGCGGTGAGGAGTCAACAGACCACATCACCGCTTAATAAGATCAGAAACCAGGATGGAAGTTTTGTGGGAGGAGAAGAGTGTGTGCTAAAAATATAGAAGGAGTATTTTGTAAGTCTATTTGATAAATAGGTTACGCAAGTGCAAACTCATTTTTGTGAAATGAATGAAATCGGCAATGAAAACGACATTAGTATGGAAGAAATAGTGGAAGCATTAAATAGTATGAAACTAGGCAAGGCTGCTGGGATTGATAGGGTTTCCGTTGAGATGCTGAAAGCAGGACGTGGCGTGGTGATTGACCAGCTGTACCGCCTTTTTAATCTGTGCTGGAGGAGTGGCAGCGTACTAAAAGAATGGTCCAAAGCCGTCATTGTGCCGCTGTACAAAGGAAAAGGGTCGCAGCAAGAGCGCAAAAATTACCGCGGCATAAGCCTGCTCAGCATCGTCGGTAAACTGTATGCGAAAGTGTTGATAAAAAGAGTGATGAATGAAAGTGAAGGAAAAATGTGGGATGTTCAAGCAGGATTTATGAAAAGAAGGGGATGCACGGATCAGGTCTTCTCCTTACGATGCATAGCAGAAAAAGTTTTGGCGGAAAGCCAAAAGGTATATTGCGTATTCGTAGATCTGGAGAAGGCCTATGACAAAGGGGTGAGGAATGAACTATGGTCAACATTGTCTTTGTACGGGGTGAGCAGCAGCTTGATACGAGCACTGAAATCTCTTTATGATGGCTCGAGTGCTTGTGTCAGGATCAACGGAGCTTGGACGGACTTCTTTAACATAGAAAGGGGTGTAAGACAGGGTTGTGTAGCGTCACCGTGGCTGTTTAACCTGTACATGGATAGTTGTTTGAAAGAATTGCAAGAGAGTGCGTGTGGTATAAAACTGAACGAGCTGACCATCAAATGCCTCCTATATGCTGACGATCAGGTGATCTTAGCTGCATCGGCGGAGGAGTTGCAGTTGATGGTTAATATCCATTCGCGCCAAGTGTACGCTAGCGCTTGGACGTGTGCTCGCGTGTTCTAATAATTCATACGTTATTGTGCTTGCGCGGCTTCGGCCGCCGCACGGTTTTTTTACTATGAGTTCGCCACTTATAGTAAATGAGCTGTTGGCATTCATACAACATGCCATAGACACGATGGACGAAGTTAGCATTCTGCAGATCTGCAAGTCGAGCTTCAAGGAAGATGAGATAAGCAGTAGCAAAAGGCTGATTTATGAAAAACTCGGTAAACTAGACGAGATGCCCCCTCGAAGAAGAGATGGAACAGAGAAGAGTGTACAAGACATCATCACTCTTCTCAAGCGAATTGATCCAGACGACGTGCCCACCTTCGTCGCTAAAGACCTGCACAGGCTGCCTCCCGTATCCTTCGACCACGTCGACGTCACCAGGCTGTTAAAAGATATCACTTATCTCAAGACAAGTTTGGCAGAAACGCAAGTGAGACTGGAGAAGTCCGAAAACATCATTGGTGATTTGCGTACGGAAATGGCGTTATTACGTAGCGCGGTTTCGGTTACCAAGTCACCCGACGCCTCTAAGTTGAACGAACGGCAGGAAATGTCATCGTGCGCAGTCAGCAATCTGGCGGCGCAAACAAATGCGTCACCGGCTGTTGCTATTGAGGGCGATGCATTACGATCGGCCACGGCACGTGGCCTGTCTCCGGTAGCGGTGACGGCACGTGTAAGTACTTCGTCACCTAGAAGTGCTTACGCGAAAATTGCCGCGAAGAAGACATGTCCAGAGAAGATACGTTCTCTCGAACCGTCTAATAACAATGTACGCCTAGAGCCTGTGAAACCACATACTGATTCGGAGGGCTTCATTAAAGTAGAAAGGAAGAAACGAAAGCCCTCCAGTCGAAACCACTGTGGTACCGGTGTAACGGGACCGAACATGTTGCTGCGTCCGGCTACGGCGACGACTCAGCTACACGTGTCTCGTCTGCATCATTCCACGAAGGCTGAGGAATTAGTCGAGTACATAAATATTAAGACAAATTGTGACGCGAGGGTGGAGCAGCTAGACTCGTACCGTGACGTTGATTTCCGTTCGTTTATGGTGCGGGTCCCGACAGAACGTCTATCCACCTTCATGAGCGAGACCTTTTGGCCGAAGGGTGTAGTATACCGACGCTTCCGAGGAAGAATAAACTACACCACGCAGCGCAGCACAACGGCGCCGTCGATTATTCGTGTGCATAATTAATAAGTTATAGTTTAAGTTTTTCAATTATGTATTAGTATATTAAGTATTTTTATTTGTGTAATGTTATGTTATGGGCCATGTTGCCTGAAATAAATCTTTATTATTATTATTATTATTCCTCTTTATTACTTTAAAATACTTATAAATTACATTTTTAAATATACATCCATATAAAAAAATTACATTTAAAAATATAAAAAAAAAAAAAAAAAAAAAACATTTATTATTATTTCCTTTATTTACAATTTTAAAACATATTAATTTAAATTTTTAAATACATTATATAAAAAAAAATATTATATTATTATTATTATTAATATTATGCATGAAGCGCTGAAAGGTAGAGGAATGAAAGTGAATGTAAGTAAGACTAAAGTAATGGTTTTTGAAAGAGAGAAATGTATGACGAATTGCCCTATTATTATCGAAGGGCAAAGAGTGGAACAGGTGAAAGAATTTGTATACCTGGGTTCAAAATTTACGAGGGATGGAAAGTGTGACCAGGATATTGAGAGAAGAGTTTTGGCAGGAAATCAAGTGAATGGGGCGATGCATACCTTTATGAGAATGAAAAACGTGTCTAAGAAGGCAAGAGTGGCTGTGCATAGGGGTGTGCTTATCCCCACACTTATGTATGGTAGTGAAAGTTGGGTGTGGCAGAAGAAGCATGAAAGTAAAATTAATGCAGTGGAAATGAGAAGTCTGCGAAGTATAGCTGGAGTGAAATTGATGGACAAAGAAAGGAATAGCGGGATTAGAAAACAATGTGGTATAACTGAAGATGTAGTGACAAAGATAGAAAAAGAGATGCTTAGATGGTTTGGACATGTTGAGAGGATGGACGAAAATAGAATGACTAAACAGATCTATAAGGCGAGAATGAATGGGCAAGCTGGTAGGGGTCATCCTCGGCGTACGCTTGGTAACCAAATTGATGACCTGCTGGAAAAAGGTCAGGTCAAGAATACTCTTAACCGGCGAGCGTGTATGAAAGCACTTATGAAAGTAGAAGAAGCGAAAGTGGTATGCCAGGATCGTAGCAAGTGGAAAGCCATATTCTCTGCCTACCCCGATGGGAAACAGGCGTGATGATTTGTATGTATGTATGTATGTATGTATCACGCCAGTCTAAAAGCACACGTTCTCTACCTATATCTATTAGCACTAGGCACGACATACGTTACCTATAACCTTTAACCAGGTACAAGCAAAAGTTATCTTAGCGTCCGATATTAAATTAATCGAACACCGATTATATATTGTAAGTAAAAAAACGGCCAAGGGTGGGTTCCGTACCAAAAAACCACAAAAAAAAACAAGTATTACTCTGTGGTGGTTGTTAACTATACTATTGGTACATGTAATAAAATTGTAACCCGCCGTGTATGTATGTAAAATCAATATGTTAATTTTCTTTGAAATTTGCTTAAGCTCTCGAAGTTGGAATGTCTTGTACTCATATATGTCCTTTCGCCAAAGCATTCCCCGTCTTTCATTTTATCACAGCGCTATGTTTTTTTTTTTTTTTTTTTATACCACCAAGGTGGCAGACAAGCATACGGCCCACCAGGAGGACTGGTGGTCACCGCAGCCTATGAACGTTTGCAACACCAGAGGCGCCATACTCGCGCTGCCGACCCTGTAAAAACCTTCTTAGACCCCTTTTGAAGAACCCCATACTGTAGGCGTTTGGGAAAACCGAGGAAGATCATTCCACAACCTAAGCGTGCGCGGAAGAAATCCCCTATCGGATCTAACCGTGCTCGAACGCTCCGGACGTAGGGTGTGAGGATGAAATCCCAGTCTATGGCGAGCGGTGCGATGATAGAACGTAGCCGTGGGCATCATGTCAAACAATTCCTCAGAGCAGATACCATTGTACAGGCGGTAGAACACGCATAAGGAGGCAAAGTCTCTCCTGTCGCAAAGAGGTTCAACACCACCTGTCAGTAAAGGATCGTTGACAACTCTCACAGCTCGCCTCTGCACCGAGTCAAATGGACGAAGCTGATATTCAGGTGCCCCCGCCCAGAGGTGACAGCAGTACTCCATGTGTGGCCGCACTTGCGACTTATAGAGAAGCAGTGTTTGCGCCGCAGTAAAGTACCGCCGCGCCCTGTTGAGCACACCTAGCTTCTTGGACGCTAGCTTGGCCTTGTCCTCCAAATGACTGCGGACCTGAACGTCACTGGAGATGTCAACACCAAGGATCCCTATACTTTTAGAGATGGAAAGAGATGTGCCCTGGAATTGTGGCGCTACTGTAATTGGGGCTTTCTTAGCGGTGAAGAAACACGCCTGTGTCTTGGAGGGGTTGAACTGGACAAGATTTTGTCTACCCCAATCGGACACTCTAGTAAGAGTAGCCTCGATTTCAGACACAAGCTGTTCACGACTTTCTTCAACTGCGTCCCGAGAGATACCGGGGCGGCCTGTGTAACAAGTGTCCCCCGTACTGTCGTCTACATAACAATGAATGCCGTCAATAGACAACATGTCATTGATATGCAGCAGAAACAGAGTAGGGGACAACACTGAGCCTTGCGGTACTCCAGCGTTAATGGCCATGCAGTCAGAACAGCTGCCGTCGACAACAGCCCTGATGCTTCTACCGGCCAAAAAGCTGGACACCCATCCGCATAATCTTTCGGTCAGTCCGTAGGAGGGCAATTTATTAAGAAGACCACGGTGCCAGACCCGGTCAAAGGCTTTAGAAATGTCGAGGCTCACTGCTAGAGCCTCGCCCTTACTCTCGATAGCCGTCGCCCATCGGTGTGTGAGGCACACGAGAAGATCGCCCGTCGAGCGACCGTGACGGAAACCGTACTGCCGGTCACTGAGCAGGTCGTTTTCCTCAAGGTATCTCAGGAGCTGTGTATTAATTACACGCTCCATCACCTTAGACAATAGGGAAGTGACGGCTATAGGCCTGTAATTGGAGGGTCGGTCCTATCACCCTTCTTGGGCACAGGATGCACATACGCGATCTTCCACGACGCCGGGACTTGTCGCATAGAATATGAAAGCGTGAAAAGACGTGTAAGTACCGGACACAACTCTGGACCACACTGCTTAAGTACCACCGCGGGTATACCGTCCGGCCCACTCGACTTATGAACGTCCAGAGAACGAAGCTCCCGTCGGACGTCCCGCTGCGTGAATTTAACTTCCGGCATGGAAGTTCCACACCACGGAACGTCCGGCGGCACTGCACCCCCGTCGCTCATGGTCGAGTTAGCGGCAAAGAGAAAACCCAAAAGGTCGGCCTTCTCCCCGGCACTCTGGGCCAGACTACCGTCGTGTTTAAGCAAAGGTGGTAAACCTGACTGACAGAAGTTTCCCTCGACTCCCCGAAGGGTACCCTGCTAGCCGCTCACCAATTCTGCCGACGAAATCGAATTTAGCCCTGACAATTGCTCTCTTGCTGGCCCTCGAGGCGGCATTTAATTTGCGTTTCACCTCAGAGATGTTTGGATCTGAATTTGCACGAGCCGTGGTCCAGGCTCTGAAGGCAGATTCTTTCAGCATCAAAGCTTCTCTGCAGAGCCGATTGAACCACGGTCGCTTTTTTGCTCCTACAGGGATCCAGCGGTTAGGAATGTAGCACTCCATGCCCTCCAAGATCCCCTCAGCGACTGCTGCAGCGCAGGAATCCAGATCGTCTGAGGCAAAACAAAGCCGCCTCCACGGGTACGACGCGAAGAACTCCCGCAGTCCATCCCAGTCTGCTGACTTATAGTGCCACACATGTCGCCACTCCTTGGGCCGAGGTGGTTCAGGCCTTGCGAGTGGCACATGCGCCCGAATGATACAGTGGTCCGACGATCCGAGCGGAGCATCCACTGAGACGTTGTATCCATCCGGACGCGTTGTCAGCAGGAGGTCCAGCAATGCACTATGCTCGTTCTCCTTGTCTGGTATCCTCGTATGGGATTTAACCAGTTGGGAGAACCCATAGGTCAGGGTAAATTCGTGTGCAGCTTTCCCCGCAAAGTTGGTCATCCGGGAGCCCAACCAGTCAACATGATGACCGTTGAAATCCCCCAGAATCACTATCTCCGCAGAGGGATACTGCTCAATCACCTTGTCAGTCGATTGTTGCAGGTGGTCAAAAAGGCGAACTGTGTCCGTGTTACCGCTGTGAGACCTGTACACGCACGCGTAGATCCGAGTGTGGCCCCCGTGATCCACGCGCGCCCATAACATAGACAGGCGACAGCAGACATCATCACGGACGTACATACATACCCCGGCTTTCGGCCTGAAGTTGTACTCAAGCTTATAGCCTGGATACATTAAGTAAGATGTATCGCCCGGGCATGAGATCTGCGTCTCCGTCAAGAAAAGAAGAGTCGGCTTCGCAGTTTCGAGATGGTGGTGGACTACATTGAGGTTCTTATGCATACCTCTGATGTTGCAAAGGCCCATGTAAAGTGTGGACGACGATGCCGCTGTGTATACTCGTTCTCTTTTTCTTCTTCTAGCCATGTTGTTTTTTAACGGGGGGTAAGAAAAGTGAAGGGATGCCTGTGTGCCGGTGGCGCAAGAGACTAAGTGAGGCTCTAACTAACCAAAGGCAGACAGAGGTAGTGCGGTAGATTGGCACGGCGCACGGAAGGGCCCCCGGTCCCCCCCCGATGCAGTGGCCACGTCCACTCCGGTATCCTCCTCCGGCACGACCACAGCACCAGGGACTTTACACAGGCTGCTGGTTCAGCCTCCTGGGGCGGAGATTATGTAATCCCCAGGTTCGGGTTCCGTACAGCCTGCGGGCGGTCAGCGGTCAACCGTTTCACCGGGTCTCCCTGACCGCCGTACCAATATTCCGCGCCTCTATCCGCCAATGGAGACAGATTAAGCCTCTGGTCTCAACGTCACCGGCACAGAGTCACCCCAATGAGCTCTGGAACCCTGCTAACCGACGGAGAACATAACCCAACCGGAGTCAGGCTACTATTACCGCGGTCTTCTGCAGGGCGGAGGTACTGCCCCAGGCGGGCTGCTCACCGAACGGAGTACCGTTATGCCCTTCCTCCTAATGTGGGCTTTTTCGTTAATCCCTAAGATATTGAATCTTAGGGATCTGATTGAAGAAGCCACTACTGTACCCTCAGGGTGTAACGTTAGCTCCATGAGAAGCAACGCATGACCCCTAAACTCCGAGGGGGAAAAATGAAAATATATTAAGTCCCATTTATCGCTTGTGTTTTTTTTATTAAAGGCTATCTCAAAGTGTCAGATCTTTCATCTTAGCTTTATTCTGTTTAAATCTAAAGTAGTCGTATAATACATAATATATAAACGAGTACAATGTAACCTTTTAAGTACCTATCAGAACGTCTGCACCCGAATCTGATATATAGGTTACGAGCTGATGAGCGCTGGAACTGGTGAAATAGCCCTAGAGCCTGCGTAAATTTTCCGGTAAAAATGGGGTTGTCTGTAAGTAACGTCACAGGAAAACAATCTCAATTAGCCAATGGAGTGAAAACGAGATATATGCGTAATAAGCCGAATGCTGAGGCCGATCGTGCTTCTCTATCGCGTGATATGCTCTCTCGCTTACACACTCAGCTCAGGCGGAACGTGACACGTTCCCGTGCTTACAGCCAAAGTTTATCGATTTATAGGACACTAGCAGACATCACACGGTTTTACCCACGTAGTTCCCGTTCCCGTGGGATTATGGGCATAAAATATAGCTTATGTGCACTGGGAATAGTGTAGCTTTCCAACAGTGAAAGAATTTTTCAAATCGGTTCCGTAGTTTCGGAGCCTATTCTTCGTATTTCTATCTTTCCTCTTTATAATATTAGTATAGATTATCATGATGAAAATAAACTAAAATCAGAAGGTTGTATTTACAAAAATATAATAACTTTATGGTAGGTAGGTAGATCTTATATTCGTTAAAGTTAACCTTTCTTCTATTCAAGTCAAACGTCGCGTTCAATTCAAAACCAACTATTTACACTATCGGCCTTTATACCACGCTTTCAATACCGCCAAACTCCATTTTGCAACAAATTAAGGCCCTCGTCCCTCCATCAACGCCATCTCTGTACATTATCAGAAAAGGAAACATCTAAGCCCTTTTCTTTGACTAAAAGTTCGTAAAAAAATATCGCCATAAAAGAACCAGTGTAAATTTACCCTTCGTAAGTCTCAATAGCTAGTAAATAAGTACGAGTTTCGGTTATCGTTTAAGGGAAGGTAGCTCTATATAAACTGGACGTTTCTATATCACACTAAATAAAAAAATCTCCAACGTCACGATAAAAACCCCCTACAAAGCCAAAAAGGTCCACGATTTTCCAAACATTTACACCACGAATGTGACCCCTATTACTCAGATATAAGGATCGCCTGACGCGTTACGTAAGACAGAAAATAGTCTAGGAGACGACTGAAGTTTTATTAAAATAGTTGAATTTTATTTTTAAAAAAATTGTAAGAGATTTACAATACGGTGGCTTGCAGTTGGAGACTTAGTACCAACATCCATGAGTGGAAGGTAGAAAACATGGCATTTATGGACGTTTCAAATAGAGATCAAGCACTTCAATAAGAAACAAAATGCAAAAATAAGTATGATAAAAAAGTTATTTTTGCAAAAGGGGCGTGGAAAGGTATTGGGGAGTGACAGCAATACAAAAATAAAGGCTGACTGGAGTCCCGAACAAGTTAATTTTCCCGACCACATAAATAAATAAATAATAAAAAAATATATACGGACATTTTACACAACGATATCTGATCCCAAAGTAAGCTAGGAATAACCTGCCTGTGTTATGGGTATCAGACCACGGATATTAATACTTATATACTTTTTAAATACATACATATAATACATAGAAACACCCAGACTCTTGAAACAAATATTTATGGGTCACACAAATATTTGTCTCCGGTGGGAATCGAACCCACGACCCCCAGTGCCGCAGGCGGTATCGCTACCGACTGCGCCACAGAGGTAACATACAGTTACCAAGGATCACCGTGATAGAGGTTCGAGTTAAAAATACCGTGATAGAGGTACGTTAGCTCTGGTGGGGTGAGGTTCGTCGAGGCAAAAGGGTTAAAAATTATAGTAGCCGGTGTAAATCATGTACCAAGTAGAGATGGAATTGTCCCGCATTGATGATGCCCTTTTATGCACACTGGGCTCCAAATATCCTAGTAAATACTAGTTCAGAATGAAAATTCGACAACTTCTAGCTCTCTTTCAAGTCAATACTTCATGTTTTTCACATCAAAACGGCATCTAAAAGAAGCACAATGAGACTTAAGCGGCTGCACAACTCAATACAATTTGTAAATATTTACAAAAAGTTTTGCAATTGAGACCGAGATCTAAAACTCCACGTCCTCAATCTAGCACATATAAATTCTAAAGACTGATTGCTGTGGAACAATAGGGACCCTATTGTTCCACAGCATTATATGAGAAACTGGAGGGTTAAATACGAGGAACAAGCTCCTTAACTATTCAAATTTAAACGGCCTTTACGATCATAACATAACAAATATAGGCTTGAGCACCAGTCCAATAAGAGCGTACATAAGACGGTCCCCATTGAAATCGGGCAAAGGGCTTAAAGGTTCTAAAGTATCCGTTCTATTTATTTTGATCTGGTAGCTCTGATTTATTTGTGAATTTTTCAGTCCTTTTCTTTGAGATAAATCATCAAACGGTTCAATTCAATTCTTTATCTTTTTGAAAGCAAGCGTTTGCCTCCAAGTTTAGCACTCTAATTGGTATGCTAAAATAAATGTGTTTAAGTACATGATTACTTACAAGTTATTTCGAACCGAGAGTTTATTATAGAACAATACGTTCATATATTTTTGGACGGTAATTATTTAGGTTCACTTTCCATTTCACGCTCTCTTCATACTATTTTTTCGGACGAAGGGGGAAAGTGTCCATGGACGATAAGGGTAGGTCCTTGGTATACTGGAATCACATTAAGCACTCTGTTACCGCTAATTCCGAATGTTTTCATTACAATATTACATTAACATTAACATATGGTCACGCCTTTTATCCCCGAAGGGGTAGGCAGAGGAATATTATATGCCCACATTTCACCTTTGTATAATTTGTCCCACGTAATAGGTGGTGAGCCGTATTGCCGTGTTTAAATGGACAAGCGCAGGTTGTGACTGCCTGCTGTTGAAATAAAGCCTTCAACTTAGCTTAACGACTGCCATTTTACTGGCAACTGGGACCAACGGCTTAATGTGCCTTCCGAAGCACGGAAACACTCAAATAAATGTCACAAAGTGATCACATGGATGGTCACCCATCCATGGACCGGTCACAGTGAAAGTTGCTTACTGCAGTGATCGTTTACAGAACACTGAGTCCACGGGGCCACGAGCGCTTCTCATCAACATTACAATGTTAATAACTATGTATATGTTACTGTTCCCGCTTCCCATGGGAAAAGGAAATAAGTATTTCCAAATTTCAGCCAGAATCGTCAGCTCTTACAACCTGAAGAATAATGAACATCCAGACATCTACACACCCACATTCAAAAACAATAAGATTTAAAATGCCATTAGCCGTCTGATCCTGGCCCTTTATATTGAAAAAGCTGTTCTCCGCGGCTTAGTCCACATTGAAGTTGTTATCACGTAAAATTATTACCCACTTTTTGGTAGTCTTAAAAGTAGCCTATGTCCATCCCAGGGACTCAAACTATCTCTATAAGAAATTTTATTTAAATCACTTCAGCGGTTTAGGCGTGAAAGCGTTACAGACAGACAGAGTTACTTTTCATAATATTAGTAGGGATAAATGCGTCCCTACTAATAATTTCATAAACACCTAAACGACTGGAGCGATTAAGATGAATTTGGTATAGGGATAGTTCGAGGCCCTGGGAAGGACATAGGCTACTTTATAACCAACTACGACTGTGCAATAGGAGGGTTATAATTTTACGCGATAACGACTTCTACGCGGTCGAAGCCGCGGGGAACAGCTAGTAATATTATAAAGTAGGGATACTACATAAATATCTCCTCCATTTAGTAGCAGTTAATTATAATAGGCAGCAAAACATCAACAAAACAGTCAAAATTCCCAAAATGGGTAAAGTTTTAAACAAAATGTTCGAAACAAATCCATCTGCGAGTTTTATCGAGGGAAACAATTGGAAATGAATCGTCCTAATGCTTTCGATTTAATGACCTTTTAGAGGGATCAAGTGGGTCGCTACGCTAGGGGTGGCTGTCAATGTTACATTATATCATTTATGAGGACAACGCTTTTATGGGTCACAAGTCACAACCCTAACTCATTGTCTACTGTTATTATTTAAGTCCATAATTGTGATTGAAATAGTACCCGACCTCATGAGAAATTACAACTGAAATAGAAACGCTTTGTCTTTCATCTCCTCTCATGTAGATTCTACTTTGTAGAGCAATAAACACATAGGTGAAGACGGTGAAGTGAACAGACTTTTTCGACCATGAAATTGCTAAACAACTTCATCGCAAACCGACTTACTGTTGAACACCTTTTAGCGCTGCTAAAGTTACTTCGTCACAACACGCACTTGCATTTGAAATATGGCACTTATGAAACAATTTCGTACGTCCTACACGCCTACCATTTGCAAATTATTAAATTCTAATTTTTAACGTCTGTGCAAGTGTGTAAGCTTACTGTATTTTTTTTATATCTTAAGATTAAAAGTTCAGCACAAAATATATCTTTAGGGTTCGGTACCCGAAGGGTAAAAACGGCCCTGTTCATGAGACTTTGCCATCAATCTATCTGTTCGTGTGTCCGTCACGAGGTTGTTTCTCAAGAACCGTGATAGCAAGAGAGCTGATTTTTTCACAGATGATCTATTATTTGTTGGCGCTATAACAATAAAAACCAAAATCAGAAAAAGGAGGAAATTAAGGGGGGCTCCCATACAAAAAATTACATTTTTTTTGTTTTTTTTTTGTACGGAATTCTCTGAGCAAGAGTCCGACTCGCAATTGCAAATCGCAATTTTAAAAAGCTACTGTAATTACTATTTTATAAGCAGGAAATATTTGCTAGTAATTGTTAAACTCTGAAATTACAGAAACGATTTCAAAGAAATCTTAAGCTGTTGAAAAGCCTAAAAATTATTGTAAAGTACCGATTGTGGGACTTAGAATTTTACAAGACGTCAAGTCACGACTTTTTGGGCCTGCTGCTTTTTAAAATAATTCCAAGGACTTTTCAATTTTGCTGATACAGTATTTTGTATTGGGAAGAACCGAACCGCCGAGATATTGTATGTAATAAGGAAAACGTTTTCATAAATGTGATAATTAGTTATGTTTTGAATGACCTTTGTTTAGTCATAATTATGTAATTTATTCCACGACTGAGAATTTCTATCTATTCTAATGTTTTAAAACTGAAGAGTTTGTTTGATCGCTAGGATCTCAGGAACTACTGTTTGGATTTCAAACATATTTTACGGTTAAGGCAGGCTAGTAATATATATATATATATATATATATATATATATATATATATATATATATATATATATATCCCTGAGGTCTCGAATCCAGCTATGTATTGAAAACAATGGTCTACATTTTGAACAATTTATCAGTTAAAGTAAGACAAATAAATTGTGTTTTGTTAAAGATGAGCACTTTCCTTTAGTTTGCCGTATATCATTACTTCCCGGGATAAGATACTTAATAGCAACACTATCGTATAGTGTAATAATATAGGGTGTGTTTTTTTTTCAAAATCAATGTGTTCGATTCCCAGTTAGGATTATTGGTTTTTCAAAAATCTAATGATGAGGTTTTAAGTTCTATCAAAATCGGGCTCGTGACTCCTTTGAGCATTTTTAGATAGTCCTTATAGTTTCGGATTTGGCCATCCAAGCCCTTTTCAAAAATTCACCCTGTATATATATTATTGTTAGCGTTGTGTGAAATGTCCGTGAATATTTAATTATTTATATTTATATATATACAGTCGGACAGACAGTCGGGCAGACTGTAACATGGCTTTCATCTCATCGCGTACCCATACCAATACACAGAGTTTCGCGCTATGTGGCTGACAGTCGGTCAGATAGTTGGACAGATATTCGGGAAGACAGTTGGTCAGACAGCCGGGGAGACAGTCGGTCAGAAAGTTGGTCAGACAGTCGGAAACGAAACGATAACGAAATGAAAAAGAAATGAAATAAAGTAGAGATGCGCCGAATATGGTAAAGATTTAAATAAAAACTAAAGATGTTTAAAAAAAATTAGGTTCAGTTTAGATAGTAATAATGTAATAATATAGATATGTAATACTTATGTTTCTAAGGGGTTTCAATATAATAACAAATTTAAATGTAAATTTCATTATAAATTAAATGTACATTTAAATGATTAAAAGAAAAAGACGCTGAAGACAGTGGGACTGCGCCGCCTCTTTCTGCGAGCAGGCGGCGGGGCGGGAACAGGAGAGAACTCTCCTTCCTGAGTTCCGCTGTCGGCGGCTTGAGCGCCGCCGACGTGTCTTCGCCCAACTATCGGCCTCCATGACTGAGGACAGTGAGAGGGCTGCTCACCGTCCTTACAGATTAGGCCCATGACGGCAGCGTGACTTAAGGGATTCACGCACGCCCCCTTTAGATGCGGCATCACACCCGAAACTCCGCAAAGACGCGGGATAGCAACCGAACCACCCCCTAGGCGAGGCCGCAGTGGCTGCCGTGGATCTGTTGGGAGTCGTGGGACATCCTTCCAAAGGCTTACCTGGGGCTCCCAACCATAGGCTGTTGGGCGTTACGTGAGGTTTTTTAGTCGGTAGGAGTTCGACATAGCATTCATGAGGATTTTCCCTCACGTTAGGAAAAAAAGCCACCAATTTCTACTCCATTCTCAAATGAGGCCAATTTAAGCTTGCATGTCGCAATGACTTAACCTTTGGCTACTAAACAGGGCTATTAGAAACAAGGCGGAATTCCCAGTGGAGTAATACCTCTTTAGTGGGTAGTCTGGCCTCTCTGTAGGGCTGGAAGTCACACACAAAAGGGAGAGTGAAAAGCCTACATTCTACCAGAATAGTGTGCAAAATAACTTCTATTATGTATTTATACGCTCACAAAATATTTATATATAAAAATATATACCTAATAGTCCAAACTCCGAAATAAATATTTACGGGTCACACAAAATTTTCGTACATACCATTACGGAATTTGAACCTGACACAGCAGCACTGCAGCAGCAGTTCCATATACTACCACTGCGTCACCGATGCAATGTGGAGGCCATGTCCACCAGACCTTGTCAAGTGCACTTGCTGACTGAAGTTTACTGAACTATAATAATATCATTATAATACCAGTCCCATGAAGCCATGGGACTAATATCATTATAATACTAGTCCCATTAAGCCATGGGACTAGTATTATAATGATATTATTATAGTTTAGTAAACTTCAGTCAGCAATTGCACTTGACAAGGTCTGGTGGACATGGCATTCAAGACATAATTTATTTGGACGCTAGCTGCACCAGATGATGTCATCAATCTTGGACTATTTTTAATATTAGCACAGATAACCTATTGCTCTTTCACATCGGGTGATAGCAGGTACTTAACATGTAGACATTATCGCTCTCGGATCGGGGAATCCTTTTAAGATGTAACTTGTATATAAATGACGAGCTCACTGCATCAGTTCATCATTCCACTACTGTCTGCATCACGAACAACGCGCCACTAACAAATCAAAATATATATCAAAATGTACGTAACCCAGTTATGCTTGGCTTTCGTTCTGATTGTGTGTGCAAGCGCAAGACACGTTACCTGGGAAGATGTTCAATACGGATTCGATGAAGAGCACATATACCCAGATCTCTCAGAACACGATTTGGAATACCTTCACCCAGGACAGTTAGCAAGTACTAGAGTACGTCGTCAAGCACAAACCAGTCTCACGCTGAACAGCGACGGCACTACGGGACTCGGTGCCAAAGTACCGATTGTAGGGGACGACAGAAATGTTCTGAGTGCCATCGGAAGTATGGGCCTGGATAACAAGATGAACGCGGCATCGAAAGGCTTTGGATTGTCTCTGGATAATGTGTAAGTAATGTTTATCGCATCCATACTTTCAGTTTGTGTTCCCTGCTCCCTTTTGCTAAGCTTGACTAAATCTGTACTCCCATAGTCCTCCTAAGCCATGCCTGTTGTTTTCCAGCAATGGTCACGGTGTCTCTGTGATGAAGGAGACTATCCCCGGCTTCGGCTCCAAGCTGACGGGCGCCGGCCATGCCACGCTCTTCAACAACGACGTGCACAACGTCGGCGCCAACGCCTTCGTGTCCAGGAACATGCCCACCATCCCCAACGTGCCCAACTTTAACACTGTGGGAGGCGGAGTGGACTACACTTACAAGTGAGTAATACCAGTGAAAGATAGTTTCAAAAATTGGATGATCAGGTTGCTTTAGAGTTACAAAAAACTTCGTTGAGAATACCAATAAAATGTTCTATTTATTTCTGTTCAGGAACACGGTTGGTGCTTCCCTGGGCATGGCTCACACTCCGTTCCTACAGCGCAAGGACTACTCCGCGATGGGTAACCTCAACCTGTTCCGGAGCCCCACCAGCTCTGTGGACTTCAGCGCCGGGTACAAGAAGTTCGACACTCCTTTCATGAGCAGTGGCTGGAAACCTAACTTTGGACTGTCGTTTGGAAGATCGTTTTAGAAGACAATCTCAAAGTATTTTAGTGTTAGCTCTAAAGTTAAACAGTAAGTCAGAAATTTCGCTATGTAATTTATATAACTGTGATATTTAAATAGAATAAAATATTTGGATGTTACGAGTATTAATGAAAGGAGAACGCCCAGGCTTCGTTTCTTTTTGAAAAACCTAAGTAAAAAGTGTATGGCCACCTAAGTAAATTGATAAATCATTTTATATTTTTTTAACAATCTTTTCATTCACTCGAATAATATATTTTGTGGCGTTTAAACTTTGATATAATTCGTGGTGAAATCTTTTTACGCACCGCGGACTGACGTGACGAAGATGGCCGCCATTCGCAAATATCAATGTGCGGCATAATACGAACTGTCAAAAATTGAAAACTTTTGAACAAAAAGTCTTTTCGGTGTCGAATGTGCGGTTTTGCAGTAGATTAGATAAAAATGCCACGGTGTGTGAATTGTTCACTATATTTGGTACATCCTCTACCTCGACATCGAGTCGTGGAGGCAACAGATGTCATGATTCGAATTTTACGATTCTGGATTGATCCAGAAGTGGTTAGTACCTATATCTTATTCAATTAAGTTTTGTATTCTGTACTCGTAACATACTTTAAATGTATTTGTAATAGTAAATTAGTTATGTTTAAGTAAATACATAATGAAGCATGACAATAACCAATTGTGCTAAAGGTTTTTACCTGATCTTGTGTTTTCCATATCAGTAATGTGTTACAATAAAGTAGATTTTTCCCAATCAATATCATAACAGAAAATATTAGGCTAGTAGGTATATAATTTTATTTTATTTATTTGCAGATATCGGTGGAGGATTTTCTTTGTCAAGAATGTTTTGTAATATTACAAAGAGCATCTCAAAGCTCATCTAGTGAATCAGCAGCCGTACGAGCTTATGGACATCAGCAAGTGTGCTTAGCCTGTGGGTCTTCCATACTGAGAGCTAAGACGCATAAAGTGATAATTAATAGCCCTGAAGGAAATCTCATCATGTCATGTATACCTAATCAACAGGTAAATATACTTTTAATAATACTATGCCTCAAGGCATTCTTTCACAGCCTTCTTCAAGTCTGTGACATCTATAATCTATAAAAATATTATAAAGAGAAAAGATTTGATTGTTTGTCTGTTTCCATCGAATAGGCTCTGAAACTACAGGACCAATTTGAAAACTTCTTTCACTGTTGGGAAGCTACACTCTTCCTGGCGAACATAGGTTATATTTTATTTCCGTATTGTCACGGACACGGGGGCTACGTGGGTGAAACTGCGTGCGATGCAGTAAAATAACCTTAGTTTATATTAACGGAACACATTTTCAGAGCCTTTTTTAAATGACATAAATTAAAGTCGGTTTTAACTTTATTTTCTTTGCTTACAGGTTCACAGACTTCAAAAAGTTTGCCTGCCTTGTTGGACAAATGCGTATAGAACTGTAAGGAGACAGACCCAGTACGATCAGAGTAGGCGGCAGCAGGTTATACATGAAGGTGCTGTTACACCACATGAGAATATGGAAGTCCTCACAACTTCAAGACAACAGTTAGACAGTGTTTCACAATCTGCTACTCCCTTAAGGCCTATACCTACACCACCACCACAAATTAAGTGTACCATGTTTCAAATGTTGTACATATTCCTAATATATCGTCAAATATATACAAAAGGGCTGCTGCGACTTCACGGATTTGTATTTTTCATCAATGTGACAATGGCAGAGCATCCCTCCGTACGAAAGCCTACCAAACAATTATTGTTTGGTAGGCTAGGCACAGCATCCCACCGGATGCTGTGCCCACATTCTGACTACATTGTGGTACCTAAGTTGGGCTCGATTTAGATACATTAAACCGCCAGCTGCATTTTTGGACAACATATTTCATGAATATGAGGGTGATGATATAGACATCATAGATGAATAAAACTGCTTAAAAATATTCTAGCATTTTCATTTTCTTCTTCCTACACAAACCTGCATAACCTAATAAGTACCAGCTGACCCACCCCGGCTTCACACGGCACAGTCCTATACCCAGATTGCAGTGCTACCTGTTTGGTTCAAATTATGTCTATGACTTTCACGCAAGTGCAAGCTATAGGTTGACAAAGTTTTATCGCAACTAGATGAACCGGGCGCGACCATGCATTAAATAGAGATAACATATAAACATTGATGTATAGGTAACTAGGTAGGTATTACATTTTCAGGGTCATTTATTAGTGTTGGAACTATTACTTCTATCTTATATCTAGATTATTGAATTAAATCCATGTTCATCCATGTAACGATTAGCCCTTTCTGGACAAAATTGATTTGACGGATTGATGGACATTTGCTTCGAAACTAACCTCTGATTTGAACAGCAAAACGAAGAATGAGAGAAAACCCCACAAAATAAGTGAATATTTTTTATTTCCTATGAAAGGACGATATCCATCCAATTTAATATCAAATTTTTGCTGTCATACAAAATTATTTGTTACGAAACGGCGGCCCATTAAATAATGGGCAATCTCCTTTCTTATTATCCTTCCCAACGAACCTTTTCGTAAAAAAAATCTTCTGATGTGACTCTAAAGTATTGTCAAAAGCGCTATAGCTCACCACTGACGTAGGGGCCCAAGGGTCTGATTAAATAATTATCTTTTAGGTTGTACAATCGTTGTCTAGGATCTATACAAAAAAGCAAGAACGGCGTGGAATGTTTGTAGGATTTCTTTTCATACGACCTACCACATGACCCATTATTTTACTGATCATCACACTTAAAGTGCATGGTAAGAACTATAGGATGTGTATGGTTTGTGAGAGACTTGTAGAAGGGATTGTTGATAGATACAATTTCTACACAGCGTATAATTAAGTACCTCAATTAGATACTCATAATTTTCTTTTTATCATACTCCTTTAAAGAACTTAATTTCTTCACAGCAGCAGAAGTTTAAAGCTGTCATTGACAGGACTTCAAGATACAATACACTGCTATAATCTTTCAAGGTATAGCAGTCAGGCGAAACATTCTAAAAACCTAAAGAACAAATGTCTGGCCATCTGATCAGACACTTGTTCTTTGCCTTTGAGATGCACAAAGTCGCTGCTTTACTTAGTGCAGACGGTAGGCGATCTGTTGATCTGACAACACGGGTTGAACGGATCGTTTTTAGGAAAAGCGTAGGAATGTGGAAAAAAGGACTCTGAATGTACTTCAGACGCAGACTGGGTTTGCATTATTTATAGAATCACTTACTTACTATCTTGGGCAAAAATTGTAAAGCGATGTTTTCAAAAGCTGGCCTGTACAACAGTTCAACAGAAATGAATGGACCCAAATTGTAACTACCCAGTCTACCAATTTGGGTCTACCTATCCATTTCAAACGGCAAATGGTCAAATATATTATAGGTAGGCAAGGTGATCACGGCCGGCGCGGGTCGCGCCTAACGGTGTTGTTGAACGTTATACATACAAAAACAAACAAATAAAAAAAGTGTTTTATTTCACAAAAAATGGTGACATTGATTATTACAAACTAATTGCGTAAACAATTACATTAAATGTTGAAATGTCACCATACTGCGGAATATGGCCCCCTCTCAGCTTGTTGCTGTCTCACGGTCAAAGTGATAACAGCACTGATTTTCTGAGGAGGCCAGTTGGGACAATGACGAATAAAATTGTAATAAAAAAAAGTACATTTTCCCTACTTCATTACACAGAAAATCTAGTCAAGTACCTAAGTGCTTAAACAAACATAAAAATTAAAAACTAAAATAAAAAGAACAGTGGTGATAAACTTCTAACACAAAAATAATTTCAATACACAGCATGGTAGATACTAACTAAATGAGTCATGCTGTCAACATTTCGACAACATGGCCGAATAGTTTCAAACTCCTTCGCCTCAATTTTTTTAGAAACATGATCAAAAAAAAAACTTAGGTACATAAGACCAACAAATATTTTTCTCTTTGTTTATCTAAAATTCTAAACTAAACTTTTGCAGTGATCATGTTCTTTTTGGATTACCCAAATACATAGTAAAACAAACAATGCGTGCAGCATCATTTGCATCGTTATCTCAGCAAGTCACCAACATTGATATTATTGCATTCTTTTAACATATCATTCATCGCCGCAAGAACTTTCATTAAGTATTTTTGTAGCGATACAGGATTTATTCATTCTCCGTTGCGAGACCCAAGACTGCTACTTTTATCGTATCGTAACAGTAGCTCAATAGCTACGAAAACTGTAATGTTGTACCGTATCTGACGTATCTGCTTTAAATTGAGCTACGACTCTGTCCGACACAAATTGAAATGGTTGCTGAATATCAGTTTCATCTTTATTAAAATGATAGTTAGCAAACAAAAACATATGAAAATCTCATCTGAAAACTAAAACCGAGCGACCAGAACCGAGAAACAAGAATCGAAAACCAAAAATCGGAAACTATAAACCGAAAACCGTACACCGAAAACCGAGATCCGAAAGCAGGGAAATGGGTTGCTTGCTCCGTAAACTGTCTAGGCGCAATTTTAAACGTCACTTGTGTTTACTTAATTTAATACAAAACTACTGTAGTTTGTCTTGAAATGACAAACTACAGTAGTACTTGTAATTGCAGACTATTTAAAAAGATGAGCGTGAAATTTAATATCAGGTTCATCAAACTCCTACCTATTACTTTGTGAATCTGGCAGTAAATGTAGAGGCAATAATTTTGACGTTCACTCGCATATTACTTTGTGACTTACATCAGTAAAGATATTTTCATTTTCAATCAAATCGAATTCAGGTGCAGGCGTCCATGGTGGAGGTGTTGAATGCAGTAAATGTAAACTTTTGGAATTGGAATTAGAACTTGAATTTTACTCAGGCAAAAAAAAATTCATGAGAAACTGCCACATTGTTATGATAAAAAACATTTTAATAAATCAATTTACTATTAAACTAAAATGGTATATTTACAATGCTGAACTAAATTACAAAATGTGAAGTCAAATTTAATTTTAACTTGAAAATAGTTTGGACTTTTACTCCTTAACTACTCTAAAACGATCTTCCAAACGATAGTCCAAAGTTAGGTTTCCAGCCGCTGCTCATGAAGGGAGTTTCGAACTTCTTGTACCCGGCGCTGAAGTCCACGGAGCTGGTGGGGCTTCGGAACAGGTTGAGGTTACCCATCGCGGAGTAGTCCTTGCGTTGCAGGAACGGAGTGTGAGCCATGCCCAGGGAAGCGCCCACCGTGTTCCTGGACAGAAATAAACATTTTATAGCTATTCTCACCGAAGTTTTATGTATGTCTAAACAACCTGATCGTCCAACTATTGAACTATCCTTTACTGGTATTACTCACTTGTAAGTGTAGTCCACTCCGCCTCCCACAGTGTTAAAGTTGGGCACGTTGGGGATGGTGGGCATGTTCCTGGACACGAAGGCGTTGGCGCCGACGTTGTGCACGTCGTTGAACAGCGTCGCGTGGCCAGCGCCCGTCAGCTTGGAGCCGAAGCCGGGGATAGTCTCCTTCATCACAGAGACACCGTGGCCATTGCTGGAAAATATAAAGCTTTATTTTGAACTGAATATTCAAGAAGAATATTGCGCTTAACTGGAGATTTAGATTAAATATGATATTCTACAGAAAGAGTCGTAATGACTCTATTCTGCATTCTTTAGGTGTCTTGGAAAGAGTAAAAAAGGGTTGAAATCGTTTAAGTACTCACACATTGTCCAAAGCCAATCCCAAGCCTTTCGAAGCCGCGTTCATCCTGTTATCTAGATTCATACTGCCAATGGCGCTCACAACATTCCGATCGTTGCCAAAAAGCGGCACTTTGGCACCGAGTCCCGTGGTACCATCGCTGTTCAGTGTGAGACTGCCTTGCGCTTGACGACGTACTCTAGAACTTGCCAAGTATCCAGGATGCCGGTACTCATAGTACTGATCAAAGTGATCTGGATACCTGTACTCATCATGAAATCCGGAATGGATTTCTTCCAAGGGAACGCGCCTTGCATTTACACCAACGAATAAAAATAGAGCGATAAATAATTTTGCTGCGCACATTTTGAATGGATACTTATAAGAAAAAACACTTAAATAAGTATCGGAATAGTTTGCAATATGCAAGCTGTTAATAATCAACTCAGTTGTTGAATGATATGGAGATGAAATAAACGCTGTTTTATATGAATCGTTGCTACGAGATGGATTCCCCGACCCCGGAGTGATAAGACTAAAATGTGAAGCATCCACTTTCAAGCTTGTGTTGAAGATTAAGAGGTCAAAAGGAAATGTTATAAATACAATTATGCGAATGCAAGCGCTCTTTACAAGTTTAAACACTCATATTACCAACTAGCTGATGCCCGCAGCTTCGCCTGCGTGAAATTTTGTTCCCAGACTTTAACATATCTCTGTAGGCACCAAAAATTTCAGCCCTATCCGTTCAGCCGTTACAGCGTAAAAGAGTAACAAACATCCACACTCCACACTCGCAAACATTCGCATTTATAATAATATCAAGTTAGATAGATTTCTGACTAACAAATGCATAATGCCTAGTATAATATGAGCCAAGTAAATTTATTTATTAAATACATTTCTTAATTCAATGGCTAAACTACTACTTGACACAACTTCTCTTCTAAGCAATTGACATCGTAACTTAGTTCCTTCTTCAGGTAGTCCCATCCCAGCTTACGACGATTAAACAAACCGAACTACTGTAAGCTTTGTCCTCCTAATACAGATGGTCCAACCAAGACCTGGTAACGTAATAACAATGTAAATTTCATCAGCTGAGCGTTCATGTTCATTGTAATGGCTCTTTTCAGTCCTGTTGTGCAGGTGGAGGCCATTCCCGTATTTTACAAAGACTTAGTGAGTCTGTTTCCTGACAGAATGCGGTCAGCACTATATGTAGAATAAAGTTCATGCCTTCCATGATCAGTCTGCTGACAATCTTTGTCGTAAGGATTGAGCGTAGATGGTAACATGCGATTGACCAGTGGATACTACCTGAGCGTCGTCTTTCATTTTTTCTGGCTAGCCATCTTAGAATTTTCTTCTTCTTTTCACAAATGTATTTTTGTCACACAAAATTCTGAATAAATTAGCAATAATACTTCCGTATAGCATATTTGGTTAATATTATACCAAAATAGCGCTTTTTATTTAGCTTTATGGCTTTGTAGTATATAAAATCATATCTTTGAAGTCTGAAGTAAAACCATATAACATAAATGACAACGCTTTCACAAATTATGTGTCAAAATAAAAAGTAATGTAAGTATAAAAACTATATCAATACAACTTAAATACTAAGAGTATTTAAGGAGTATTGATATCAACTCCGGAGAAAATCAGCCCCAAAATAATTTACATTCCCTTTTTAGCTCGTTATAGTATAAATTTCAATAAAATACGAAACACGTCTTTCATCAATTATGTTAATAATGCTATATGCTAAATTTTAAGTAGATCGGACCAAGGAATCACGTTGTCCCATACAAACTTTACCCTCCTTTTTTATACCTTTGGAGGTGGAATTTGCAAAAATGTTAAAATTGCTTTTTTCAAATTGCAACAAACAACGCTCATGCTTAGATTCATCATCGTACCATTAACCGTTTAATAATAACTTTGGATCTAAAGATCGAATCGAAAAATTAAGTTTGCTTTGAATTCTATATATTTTTCCTGGATAAAAAGTACCCTGTGTGGTGCCCAGGCTATTAAAGAATAATTATACTAAGTTTCATCGTAATCGAACCGGTAGTTTTTGCGTGATGCCTGAACAAACAGACAGACAGACAGACAAAAATTTTTTTAATCACATTTTTGGGTTCGATGTCGGTCTAGTAACACCCCCTGCTATAATTTTTTTTTATATTTAAATGTACAGAATTTTCACTTCTACAGATTTATTATAACTATAGATAGATATACTCGCATTGGGACATCACCGTGGACGATCCTCTTACATTATATTTAATTTAATTTTAGTTTTCTTGATTATTGTACGGAATTGGTTTGGCGAATAAACCAGCATTTACAGTCCACTGCGTATTCCTTTATCCACTGAAGCCTCGACAATTGCCTTAACTTAATTATAGGATCTACCCTTTCTATATCGGTTAAACATTTCAATCCATTTCTCCACACTTACATATTAACTAGGTAGGTAGGTATCCTGGGGACATCCTTCCTAGCGCTTACCCGGGGCTCCTAACCGTAGGCTGTTGGGCAGGATACGTGAGGTTTTTTAGTCGGTAGGAGTCCGGCATAACATCCATGAGGATTTTCCCACGCGCTTAAAGGAAAGAAAGGTACGAGTATTAAGCGATCGAATGTTATCAACTACACAAAAAAGCCGATTAAAGATTTCATGAATGAGACGCGTGCGGGAATCACCGCACAGAGATGACTTCTGACACCAATATAATTAACTGCCAGCTGTCATGATAACAGGGTTCTTCACATGATAAACTTATTTCTAAGGGACTTTTTTCGTGTGAAAATCCTCATGAATGCTATACCGGTCTCCTACCGATTACAACATCCCGGCCCAACCGACTTACATAAAATTAATTATTTGTTCTATCTTTCTTCTTAAAACCACACGTTGCCCCAGAACTGCCTAGAGCTGGGAGCCTTGGCTAAGCCCTCGGAAGAATGTCCCAGGGTTTTCGACAGACTTTTACCACCACCGTGGTCACCACTCGCTTAGGGTTTCTTGCTCGTCTTTAGGGGTTGGTTCAGGTGTTATTCCGCTTTTGCGGCTAACATCTATAACATCTATATTCCATATCCATAGGTTTTGCACTGGATTTCAACTGCAGAGCATATTTCCAATTACTTTCAAGCCCTACCTAGATTTTTTTGATACCACTAAGGTGGCAGACAAGCATTTTTTTTTTTATTTTTTTTAATAAAGTCTATGTTACCAGCTGCTGCTCGCGGCGTCACTCGCGTGTAATTCTGTACCAGTTCTCACATCCCATGGAAATATACGTATTCCAAGAATAAAAGAATCATTATTTGTTAATCCAGACTATATTACGTAGGTATATATATATACTTATAAAAGCTATGATCGTTTACAGAACATCTGTGATAGGATTACAAAGGATCTCTATTCGATGCGAATACCGTTGTTTTATCCGAATCCAGGGTCGAAATCAAATATTTGTTGTGTTATCCGCAAATATTAGTTTTGAAGTTTGGGTATTTTCTATGTAAAGTATGTATATATTCGGAAATATATATTTCATAGTATACAGACTTAATTTAGGATAGACAGCGCTGTTTAAAAAGGAACCTCGACGTTATCCTACTATCCTATCCTACTAATATTATAAATGTGAAAGTTTGTGAAGATGTTTGGATGTTTGTTACTCAATCACACTCTAACGGCTGAATGAACCAGGCTGATATTCGGTACAGGGATAGAGTATAGTCCGGAATAACACATAGGATACTTTTGAACCCGGAAAAATATTCCCACGGGAAGCGGGAACGGGAACCAAATTTCACGCGGGCGAAGCCGCGAATATGTTCCCACGGGAAGCGGGAACGGGAACCAAATTTCACGCGGGCAAAGCCGCGCAGAATCATCTGGTTAAAAAATACTTTTGCTGGCAGTGACAGCGTTAACTTACCAATTTAAATTTGAACTTTTCATCCTTATCAGTGCCTGGCGGGCTGAGTCACTATTCACTGAGGCACTATCTTTTGCCAAATAGAAATACATCATAATAAAGACAATCACATACCCCTCGTGAACAGTCGTTATCCTTTCATGGGAATAAGGCAACCCTATGAGGGCATAGTAGATTTGCTTTTTGAGATCAACAAAAAATGTCTCACAAGGTTATAGAAAAGCACACATCCGCAGGGCAACTTGTGGCGAGCTGAATGTGTGTGGCTACACATCGGTCCCGATTCCTCATAGTTTTCTTGCGCTTCTCGACCAGTTAGCTTTTAATGGGCTAACGGGTGACCACATGGCGCTACTCGGTACCCCTGGAAGTGCAGCAAATTTCAACTCTGGCTTGCCTTAATTGGCCGGTTAGAGGGAGGAAACCAGAGTTATATGCTCAGGGGTGGAAGTGTCATTTTCAAGGGCATAACTACGGGGAAACCCGCTCCGGGTCTGACCCGCGATGGCGAAACCGGCGCCGCACCACTCTACACCCCTAGCCGCTCACACCCGTGTTGCCCTCTGTCGCCTCACAGGCTAACGAGCCCATGGCGATTGTATAGCGGACCCATCTAGTCAGTTGGCGAATCACCGTCTGCCAATATTTTGATAATGAGATATTGAAATGGCAGACGCCGGCCGCCGTCTTCATCCACAGATCAAATCACCCAGTCTAATTTAAACCCCAATTCAATAGCCCATTTTTGTGGTTAGCATATTTACAATAGTTTAGCTGCCATTGTAGACAGTCCATTGCCGTTGTTCTACATAAGGCGGACGTGAATTTTCTGCAATGGGGGACCCATTTCCCATTACATTAAAAATCTCAAAGTTCCTCTGCGTGTTGGACCTATATGTCCTATGTAAGCCTACCAAAAGACCGGGTATCTTCGTTAGAAAAAAAAGAAGATAACTGAGAAGAAAGAGAGAAAGACAAACACCATGTTTCTTCAAGAGAGATCTGAGATGATTTTTGCAGAGTTGCAGAGTGAGTGTAGCGTGTCGCAAACTACTTTAAGTCACCACTGGGCACTTTAAGGTTGTATACAAAATAAAGATATTCAGTTCAAGCCTACGTATTTGGACATTATCTTCTCACAAAGGAGGCATTGAAATTACACAAGAACATCAAACTTCATTGTCTGTTTCTTGTAAAACAAAAACATTGCAGGTGTATAATATTTATTCGCAAAGTTTTTAATGAAATAGACGGTTGAGCAACGCTGCGCCTTGAGAGTTCGTTATAGACAGAGATAGTCAACTTTATGAAAATAAGTGGAAACAAACTAGTGATACACTGGGAGTAAAATATTGCATCTCTTTATCGTTAGTACCTATAAGGTAGAAGGTAGATATTCAGTGGTAGCCAAATACATAGCAGAGTAAAATATATTTGTTACATACGTTATGTAACAAATATATTTTACTCTGCAATACGTCATAGGTATGTTAATTTAGAATATTTAGAAAGCAGGATTATATTATACTTGGTTTTTCCTTCATCACATTTTACTTTAGCCGTTCAGTCATTTTGTGAACATGACTGGTCTTACGGATTATAATAAGTGTCTCTACACGCTCCGCTTGAAAACCCCGAGGCTGAAGAGGAAGAAAAATCTGCGATGGTCGTTCCAAGCCTATATGGTTCGACAAAGAAATAATCTTTAGAATGGCTAGAATAGAATTGGCGAAGATTTTCTCCACTGTGAAGAAGTGGCACCTTTGCCGGTACTTACACGTTGTTCAGGATTGAAAAGTAGAAGGTAGGCTTAGATTGAACAGCTCTTCAAAAAACACACCGCTATAGAATATATGTATATAGAATACAGCCACAGACGCTATGATTCGTCGCTGCTCCACCAGGTAAAGGTTTTCCGTCACGTCAGGACAATCAATAATTCGGTTAACCTCTGCATAGCGGTTTCATCTCAAAAGTGAGAGCTGTATTCGAGGCAGGAGTAAATCTGCGTCTCGTAGAGCAAACACCTCTGATTGGCGTGAAGTACCGCCTCACTTTATTTATAACTAGCGGACGTCACGCGGTTTCACCCGCGGGAATACGGGAATAAAATATAGCCTATGTTCACCGCGAAGAGTGTAGCTTCCCAACAATGAAAGAATTTTTCAAATCGGTCCAGTAGTTTCGGAGCCTATTCGTTACAAACAAACAAAAAAACAAATCTTTCCTCTTTATAATATTAGTATAGACTAGCGGACGTAACGCGGTTTCACCCGGGTAGTTCCCGTTCCCGTGGGAATACGGGAATAAAATATAGCCTATGTTCACCGCAAAGAGTGTAGCTTCCCAACAGTGAAAGAATTTTTCAAATCGGTCCAGTAGTTCCGGAGCCTATTCGTTACAAACAAAAAACAAAGAAACAAATCTTTCCTCTTTACGAGTATAATATTAGTAGATATACATAATTCGTTCTTAAATCGGTCTTTTTAAAAATGTTCTCAGTGCAACTTCATCTTTACACACAGCGGCACCGCGTTTCGCTGAAGCGTAAAATGGGACGAGCAAGTTGTTAGCACTCAGTCTTATAACAAAAAATACTTTAAACTTCAGCTATGACATTGTTATTGTACTACTTACTGCCGCTTCATGAAATTGCGGAGGGATTTCTGTTGAACCCACTTTGTACTAATCTTTGAAAGGCAATTAAACTTGAAGAAAATATAGGTGTCTACCTCCTAACGAAAGACGGTCACCTACTCTTTATGTTAAAGAAGAACATAGCATCTGTACCTACTTTAATTGTACCTACCACTACCATCAAAATAATTAAAAGTGCTCTAGTTTTAATTGCGATGTCTTCTGTAATGTAAACTTTATGGTAAGGTCAAATCTGAGATATATGACCGTTTGTAGCTCCCATCGCATCTTTAAGATACGTTAGAGGTTTTATCAATCGATCAAATCAGCCTATGGCAGTCCACTGGTCGACGTAGGTCTCTCCCAATTCACACAACACATGGTCTTGCGCCTTCCTCATCCAGTCTCTCCCTGCGATCTTTACCAGGCCGGAGGGTCGTCCTACACCACCTTTATATTACAGACAACTTGAAAATTTCAACATTTGGTAGCACCTAGACGTTTCAACACGGCAATAACCTTTACGTGGGACTGCTGAAATGTGAAAAAGGGTATCTAGGTATATGTATTTTGTACGTAAAATAGTTAAATGACCTCTGATATCTCTTACGTAGATAGCCAAGATACAAACCGACCGATAAATTGTTGCAAGACTTTAACTAAATTTAAACCAGTGACATGCAATCTTAATTGCTTTTGGCCATGTTACTCCAATTTACAACCGTTCGACTGGGCTTTAGAGGGCTCTAGAGAAATAAAGACCTTATGCTGTTAAAATACAGTTCAATGTTGCTTGAAGAAGAGAGGTAATAGAGATAAGGGTGTGGTTACTGTAGTAATGAAGAGATGGCACTTCATAAGCTCAAAGCTTTCGCCTTAAACTTGCAAGCTCTATTCGTATCTTAGTTCTCCTGTCTACTTTGGAGTCTAACTTTCGGTCCTGGAGAACTAGAACTGCTTTGGTAGGTCGTCTGAAGCTCTAACTTAATCTTTATTAGTGACTTAATGCAATATTGGCCAATTTCTGAAATTTATTTCTTATTGAATTCCCACGTCATGCTGCCAGCCCAGCTGTGCTCTGGAAAGCACGGTGAGCCGTTATACCCGTTATTAATATGACGGCACACTTCAAATGTGATCCTAATGACAAGTGACATTGACAGGTGACATAACACCGAGCGCTGGAAGGGCGGCCATGCACGACATATAAGGACGTCGTCAGTCGAGTCGTACTTGGTCATTATTGGTGCAACGATCGACCGGTGTGCACGCGTCCACGTGCTCTGGTGGAATGTTATATCTGTGTAGATCTAGTTAATCCTCGAAAGTTCCTTGTGTTTAGTGTTAGTTATACGATTGACTAAATGAGTGTTAACCACACAAAACACTGCGAGGGAGGGAGTCGATGACTTATCTTGCGGTGCAAGCATCAAGCGGAGATATTACTTTGGAAGAGATTGAATGGTCGATACGAAGCTTGAAAAATGGAAAGTCTGCGGGAATTAATAGGATATCTGCTGAAATGATCAAATTAGGTGGTCCTTGCGTCCGGGACGCCTTCTGGTCATTGAGCAATCTATGCTGGAAGACTGGAAGGGTCTCAATGGACTGAAGACGTGCTATCATCGTGCCCTTGTATAAAGGCAAGGGCTCACGTATGGAGTGCGCCAACTATATAGGGCCATCAGTTTGATCAGTATAGCAGCTAAAGTGTATGGCAAAATTATTGAAAGGAGAATGAGGGTGGAATCTGACGGATTACTGTAGGAGGCGCAGGGTGGTTTCCGAAATGGAAGGGGATGTATGGACCAAGTTTTCTCGCTCCGCAACATTGTAGAGAAGCAGCTGGCTGTAGGCCGGAAGGTTTTCTGCCGTTTTGTAGACATGGAGGAAGCATTTGACAGTGTTGTACGGAAGGATCTCTGGGATATATTGCCAGGATACGGGATTGATGGTGAGCTGCTTCGTGCTGTGCAGTCTACATATGTGGGATGTACGGCATGTGTGCGGGTGGGCGGCAGCCTGTCTCCCTGGTTTGACGTCAACATTGGCGTCAGACAGGGCTGCGTGCTGTCGGCTCTGCTGTTTGTCCTGTACCTGGACGATTGTCTGAAGAGAGTAAGATCGATGAAAACTGTTTGCTGTATGCAGATGATGCCGTGCTCATAGCCGAATCGCCATCAGAACTACAGTCACTAGTCACAACGATGAAAGATGATTGTCTAATGAGAGACTTACATTTGAACGCGACTAAAACGAAAGTGATGGTATTCGAAAGAGAAGAAGACAGAACGCGTGCCAGGATAACTGTAAATGATGTAGTGCTGGAACAGGTGGATGAGTTTGTATATCTTGGATGTGCATTTAGCAGGGATGGACGGTACACCGCTGATATAAAAAAGAGAGTAACTGCGGGCAATAGTGTGGATGGAGCGTTAGGTAAACTTTCAGGTACCAAGGCCTTAAGTCAAAAGGCCCAGCTCGCAGTACACAATGCGGTGCTGATACCTACGCTAACGTATGGAAGCTAGAGTTGGGTATGGCAGGCAACTCATGAAAGTAGAATAAACGCGGTCGAGATGCGCGCGCTACGCAAAATCTGCGGAGTAACGCTCGCAGATCGCGTTCGGAATGAAGATGTAAGAAAGAGAGTTGGTCTGAAAGAGAGTGTCGGTGTTAAAGTAAGGAAGGGCATGCCACGATGGTTCGGGCATGTGAAACGAATGGGAGATGAAAGAATGACAAAACAGATATAACAAATCTCACACGACATCATCTAGCCCAAATTAAGCTAATATAAGCTTGTTATAATACATTATGAAAACTCACTCACTTGTACTGTTCCACAACTATTATATTAGTTTAAAACAAATGATGATAATAATTAATTATTTATTTATTTACCAGAATATGGTCACAGTGATGTTACAATAGTTACAATGTTTCTTCATATTCTGCCACATACGGCGCGTAAATTCTTGTCTTAATAAATTATAGAACACTCGTATTAAGTCAACAATAGTCAAATAATTATTTCGCTTTCAATGAACCCAATGAACCCAAAAAATACGTTATGTTTGTACAGAGCTCCTTCAAATTACCCTCCAACTATTATGACAGCTGTAGCGGGGGTGGGATAGCTTGTTCAGTGGGGGGCCGGGAGTTACCTGTCTGTATGTAATACTATCTATTAGGTTTATTTTTGCTAATTTTTGGTAAGAGTAAGATTATACGTACTCGTACCTATCTATACCTACTTAGGTACCTACTTATTACATGAAAATAGCAGCACTAGCGCTACATAAAGTAACTAGCTGATGCCCGCAGCTTCGCCTGCGTAAAATTTATTCCCGTTCCCGCTTCCCGTATTTTATCCCCTTGGGGGTAGAATTTATCAAAATCCTTTCTTAGCGGATGCCTACGTCATAACATCTACCTGCATGCCAAATTTCAGCCCGATCCACCCAGTGGTTTGGGCTGTGCGTTGATAGATCACTATGTCAGTTAGTCAGTCACCTTTGAGTTAGGTATATATATTTAGATGTGAATCCATCTAATAAAATGAACTCGCTTCCGCTCGCAACAAATCTCAACCCACCCCGACAATTTAATTCTACCGCATGCTAATGGGCCCCCAGTCTGGAAACTAGAGCCAGAAGGCAATTTCGCAAGACGTTTCACTTACTGATGATATTACGAGGGGTATCGCGACACTTGTGTCTTGGATTTTAACCACCTAGTGCTCATTTACATAAACTAAGTACTGTGCATACTAAATTTTGGAGATAATACCTACTATGTAAAATAGACAGATTATTTCTGTAATTTGAGAATGATGTATAGGAGGTATTAGGCAAAGTATGGCATTATACTATAGCACTATTTAGCTTTTCGCGCGATTTATAACTTGGGGTCGCGTGTTTCATTAAGAGAACGTTTTAAATCTAGCCAGATTCTTACCGTTCCTTCAATATACATATATTTGAGAATAATTAATGTATGCTCGTCGTCACTTGTTTGAATTTATTGTGCGCGGGGATCGCTATGGTTTTAATACGCAAAAGTCATAAGCTTGCAGTTATTAAGTCAAGGTTATCGCGAACCAGGTAATCTTTTATTTGTCGTTGTGTCGAATCTCACCCCAGGTGTGTGTTATGTACGCCAGGAGGTCACCCGTTGATCGTTTCGGCCTAAAGCCATATTGACGATCGTTAATGAGCGAGTGATCCTCCAAATAGCGCATGAGCTGTTTGTTAATAATTAGCTCGAACACCTTGCAGATGACGGTGGTTACGGCTATGGGACTATAGTTGGCCGGATCCGATCGATCCCCTTTCTTGGGGATCCGTTGGACATTCGCCTCCTTCCAAGCCTCCGGCACTTCCCCCGACGAGTAGGAATTACGATACAGGCGCGTTAGCGTTGGAGACAATTCGGCTGCACACTTTCTCAGCACCACCGCCGGAACCCCATCAGGACCACTGGCTTTCCGCGTGTCGAGTGACCGCAGCACCGCTCGCACATCGCACTGCCGGATTACAATATCCGGCATCGTAGTTCCACAGTCGGCCATGGTGGGAGGTTGCTTGCCACAGTTATCGACCCGGGAATTAGCCGCAAAGAGATTGGCCAGCATTTCTGCTTTCTCTTGGGCCTTGTGAGCCAGTGATCCGTCAGGATAGCGCAGCGGCGGCAGCGAAGGCCTGCAGAAATTGGCCTGCACGGCTTTGGCCAGTTGCCAGTATCCACGGCTGCCCGTTGGATGTGATGTGAGCTCCTGACCAAGCCGCGTAACGCGCTGGGCGTCCGCTCTCTTGAAGGCCCTCTTACTGAACCTAGTAGCTCTGTTGTACGCTGCCTTGAGGCGGGCCACATTCGGGTCGCGCGCTGCCCGAGCCCTGATCCAGGCGCGGTACGCTGTCTGTTTTTGTTGAACAGCTACGGCGCACTCACGCCCGAACCAGTGGTGAGCTTTACGGATACTGGCGACATCAGTGTATGGAATGTAGTATTCCATACCTAACGTAATCTCACCAGCAACCGCAGTGGCGCTTTCCGATGAAGCCCTCCCCGCAAAGCAGCGCTGGCTCCACGGGACGGTTGCAAAGTATTCTTAAAGACCGTCCCAGTCTGCTGACAATTAGTGCCACAATCGCCGTGTCACCTCTACTGCCCTTGCAGGAGATGACACCTGCAGGCGGGCACGCACAACACAGTGGTCGGAACTACCCAGTGGGGCTCCAACCGACACACTGTACTGTGCTGTTTAAAAGTACGACTAAAGTTAAAAGTTTTCAATAAACTTGTAAATACCTATAACTCTTAAACGGTGAGAGTTGAATTTAATTAAACGTTGCTTGACAACGTTACAACGACGTTATTTAACGCACTTTAAAACAGTGTCGCGACGCCTTTTATAACTGCGTTGGAAGCCTTTTATAACAGCGCAGCGTCGCGGCGCCTTTTATAACAGCGTCATGACGCATTTTATAACTGCGCTGAAAGCCGTTTATAACGGTGTCATGACGCCTTTTATAACTGCGTTGGAAGCCTTTTATAACAGAGTCGCGATGCCTTTAATAACAGCACCATGACGCCTTTCATAACTGCGTTGGAAGCCTTCTATAACCACGTCGCGACGCCTTTTATAACAGCGTCATGAAGCCTTTTATAACTGCATTGGAAGCCTTTTATAACCGCGTCGCGACGCCATTTATAACAGCGTCATGACGCCTTTTACAACTGCGTTGGAAGTATTTTATAACAGAGTTGCGACGCCTTTTATTACAACGTCATGATGCCTTTCATAACTGCGCTGGAAGCCTTTTATAGCCTCGTCATGACGCCTTTTATAACAGCGTCAAGAAGCCTTGTAACGTTGTGCAACAACGTGTGCATAAATTAATTAAAATTAGATGATTAAAATTGAAATTTAGATCAATATATGAAAGCGCCATCTGCCGACAACTAGTCACTTCAACACAGCACTGACGTACCCAGATTGACGTCAGACGTAGGGACGCGACTTGCCGCCAGAGGCGCTGTCCAAACCTATAAATAGGACCGCGCGCGAAGTTCAAAGAAACCATTTTCATAAATTCAAATTATACTCGTCGCGAAGGTGTCTGTGCGTAACAAATTTATCAAAGTAATTTAAATCTAATTCTAATTTTTATAGGGAGCTAAATTCTCCCTGAGTGAACAGTTGTTTAGCTGCAAGCGTCAAGTACCCCATCATTGGGTGAGTTAAATTATTTATAATAATAATAATAATAACATAACAGTCTCAGTCCATTATGGCTTTGCCTAGCACTGAATCCTCTGAGTACTTTGTTAGAGAATTCAGGGTTAGGCTATCGGTTGCGGAGGGATGGCCAAGTTATATCCCACCTCCTTTACATGGATGACTTGAAACTATTTGCATCCAACAAGCTGCAACTGACAGAATTACTAAAGATAACAGAAGTTTTTAGTAATTCTATCAGGATGGAGTTTGGTGTTGACAAATGTGCGGTCATGCATGTAAACAGAGGCGGGATAATAGAATCTGAAGGCGTAGAACTTTCAGATTCTACACGACTTGGATGTCTTTCTGCAACCGAAACATATAAATACCTGGGTATGTCGCAGGCGTTAGGCATCTGTGAAGTTGGTATGAAACAATCGTTGAAGGAGCGGCTAACGCTTGAAAAAAGTACTTAAAAGTCTTTTATCAGGTGGTAACAAGGTGCGCGCCTATAACGATTGGGTCATGCCAGTTTTGATGTACTCCTTTGGCATACTCAGGTGGACTCAGACAGAACTTGAAGCCCTGGATAGGAAAGTCCGTACGTTACTCACCACATACCGAATGCATCATCCGCGTTCATCAGTGATGAGGTTGTACATACCGCGGAAGTGCGGGGGTCGTGGTTTCCTTAATGCTAAGACCCTCCATAACCGTGAGGTGTGCAACCTCAGGGAATATTTTCTTCACGCTGACGCGGATGTGCATCGTGATGTGGTTGTAGTTGACAAAGGACTTACCCCGCTTGCTCTGGCTAAAGAGAATTGGCATAAACCTGTGATACAGAGTCTCAATGATCGTAAGGATATATGGATGAGTAAGGAGTTGCATGGTCGTTTTTATCGGGCCCTGCACGGGCCCGATATTGATTTAACATCTTCTGTATCCTGGCTACGATTCGGTGACCTCTTTGGAGAAACTGAAGGTTTTGTTTTTGCAATTACTGATGAAGTGGTGATGACTAATAATTACCGAAAGTATATCCTAAAGGATGGTACGGTTGACATATGTCGGGCATGTCGCCGTCCCGGAGAATCCCTTAGGCATATTATTTCAGGTTATTCTAGTCTTGCCAATAGTGAGTATTTGCATAGACACAACCAAGTAGCTAGGATTATCCATCAACAGCTTGCTTTGAAATATAACCTTATCGAATCAGAGGTACCGTATTATAGATATGTGCCTGACCCAGTTCTCGAAAGTGACCATATCACGTTGTACTGGGACCGATCTATTATCACTGATAGGACTATTATTGCAAATAGACCTGACATAGTGATAATAGATCGGCTAGAGCGCCTTGCAATAATAATTGATATCACTATTCCACATGACGACAATCTCGTGAAGGCTGAGATAGATAAACAAGCTAAGTATTTGGACTTAGCCCACGAGATGGTGGACATGTGGAGTATTGACTCAGCTATTATTGTACCGATAGTAATCTCTGTGCATGGACTAATAGCCAAAAGCCTCGACCAACACCTTAAGAGGCTTGCGGTGGGCAGTTGGGTCAAGGGCTTGATGCAGAAGGCAGTTCTTCTGAGCACGGCACGTATTGTGAGGAAGTTCCTGTCTCTGAAGTCCTAACCACCGGTAGCTTGGTCCCTGTACCCGATGCCGGTGGGACACTATTTTTTATATTTTTAAATGTACCTTTTTTTTATACGTATATTTAAAAATGTAATTTATATGTTATTGTATTTAAATAAAGAGAAATAATAATAATAATAACTAATAATAATAACTGGCAACACTAACTTGAGCTGTAATATATATAATTTTATGAACGTTTTAAAAATATTTCTGGCTGTATTTTTGTAAAATATTTAAATATAACACAATATATAACATCTGAAGAGTCGAAAAACCTTGAAAAATGGAAAATAAAACGAAAATTGGTACCAAAGTAAGATATAAAGAATTATAGAAGAATGACGTGACATTTAATGTGTCATGTCAATATCAAATACATAATATGTGAGAAAAATATACAGGGTGAATTTTTGAAAAGGGCTTGGATGACCAAATCCGAAACTATAAGGAATAGCTAAAAATGCTCAAAGGAGTCACGAGCCCGATTTTGATAAAACTTATAACCTCATCATTAGATTTTTGAAAAACCAAAAATCCTAGCTGGGAATCGAACCCAATGATTGTGAAAAAAAAAACACACCCTTTATTATTACACCATACGATAGTGTCACTGTTAAGGATCAAATTCTGCGAAGTAATGATATACGGCAAATTTAAGGAAAGTTTGGAATTTTAATAGAAATCATATTTCATACCTTAATTTTGTATCATAATTTGTCTCGTTCGAAATCCCAGCATAGATCTTAACTATTCCGTGTTTTAAATCATGCTCAGAATGATTCTTTAGAGAATATTCTAAATGAAATCAATAATATTGAATGCAGTACGATCCTTGAGGTCTCGAATCTAGCTATGGATTGAAAGCAATGCTCTACATTTTGAACAATTAATTAGTTAACGTTAGAAAAATAAATTTTATTTTGTTAAAGATGAGCACTTTCCTTTAGTTTGCCGTATGTCATTACTTCCAAGAATAAGATCCTTAATAGCAACACTATCGTATGGTGTAATAATATAGGGTGTGTTTTATTTTTCAAAATCAATAGGTTCGATTTCCAGCTAGGATTATTGGTTTTTCAAAAATCTAATGATGAGATTTTAAGTTTCATCAAAATCGGGCTCGTGACTCATTTGAGCATTTTTCGCTATTCCTTATAGTTTCGGATTTGGCCATCCAATCCCTTTTGAAAAATTCACCCTGTTTAATATTATTAAATGCTTACACGAGCAAAAGCCAGAAATAAAAATGCACGACCAACATCTCCGGACTCGTCGCACAGCTCCGTCTCGCAACCCACGGAAACCTTAATAATGGAATCGACTGTTGCTGAGGCGTCGAGCTCATCAAGCGACTAGTATTTCTCCCCACCAACGTCGCCAACACCTGTACGTCGGCAGGGGAGAGGCCGGCCGCCGATCTGCTTAGGACCCCGAGACCCACCGGCCTCGAATAGGGCCCCCGCTACCGGTGGTAATGTGCACCGCATGCGATGGACTTCATCTATGAATGAAAACGTCATGCGGGCATATTTTGCGGCTACAGAGGGGGGAATTAACCTCACTGCGTACCGTGTTCGGTTGCTACCTTTGTTTCAGGCTCTTGAACCAACTGTCAACGTGTCGGCACAGCGACTATCGGATCAAGTGCGGGTCATACAGCGTAATCATATGTTGAATGATGCCGTGCTTGAGAGGCTTCGATCAGAAGTACAATATAGCATCGTCATCCCTACTACATCAGAACCAAGTATATCTAGTGAAACGATTAACAACGAAATACAATCTGTTGTGCCTATTGATATAGTAGTGGATGACGATGCTACAACAGTAAGTACACAATACAACGACGAAATAAGGAGTGTTTTGGAACGAGCGATTCAGGAATACAGATTTTGTGATCCCATTTGTCGTCCTCGTATACCGCGTTTGCCTACGCATAGAAAAAACATGGCGCTAGTGGGTGCCCTGGACTCGGCTCTATCAAGTTATTTTGACACTTGTGTAGATATTAGTGATGCACACTCAATTCTGTATTGCGCGGCTGTTACAGTGTGTCGAGTGGCTGGTGTTAAATTTTCTAAATTTGAGCCAGCTACCAGACCTAATTCTGTTCCAGTCTGGCAATGCAGAATTGAGCGTCGCATCGCCGAGACTAGGGTACTCATTAGTAAGTTATGCTGCTTCAGGACAGGTAATATCCGACCCAGGGTAATGCGTTTTGTGACTCGTGCATTCGCGGGGACCGATATTAGTCCTCGCGAATACACAGTGCGGGTCACGGAACGCATTGACTACCTGAAGCAGAAAATTTATGCGTGGGCGAGCCGTATACGGCGGTACAAGAAGAGGGTGGATCGTTATACTCAGAATCGCTCGTTTCAAAAAGATGAAAGGTGGGTGTATAGAAGATGGGAGCAGCCCGATTCGAGTGTGACTGACAGGTGCCTACCGGATGCTGAAGCCACAAATACATTCTGGCGAGGCATTTGGTCTGCACCTGTTAGTCATACAGAGTGTGAGTGGATGCGGGATGTCAAGCTTTCATGTGAGTCTATAAAGACTATGGAACCAGTCCTAATAACATCTTGTGACATAGCCAGTGCGGTTCGTTCGTTGCCCAATTGGAAGTCAACTGGGCCGGACGGACTGCACAATTTTTGGCTGAAATGGTTCCATAGCTCACATGCTTGTTTGGCATCCTGCTTTCAATCATCACTTGAATCAGGGTCGCTTCCATCTTTTATGACTTCGGGAATAACCCACCTTCTCCACAAATCCGGTAGTACTACGGACCCTAAAAATTTTTTAGACCGATAACTTGTTTACCAACGGTCTATAAGCTTCTTACATCTATTTTGAGAGTTAAATTAGCAACACATATTGAAAATAATTCTATAATGTCTAACTCTCAAAATGGATGTAGAAGCGGGTCACGTGGTACTAAGGAACTCCTTATTATTGACATGGCCATTAACCAGCAGGTTCGCCGTAACCGAAAAAATCTGGCGACATGCTGGATTGATTACAAGAAAGCCTACGATTCAGTGCCACATACATGGCTGTTGAGGGTGCTGGAGTTGTATAAAGTTGATGCAACTCTTAGCACCTTCTTAAAGGCATGTATGGGGCAATGGACAACGGCTCTTGTATATCCAGGATGTCGTCAGGTTCTTGGGAATGGCGAGCCTGTCAGGATCAAGAGGGGTATATTTCAGGGTGACAGCCTGAGTCCCTTATGGTTTTGCCTGGCGCTGAATCCTCTCAGTACCTTACTGGAGGGTTCAGGGCTAGGCTATCAGTTCAGGAGAGGAGGTCAAGTTGTTTCCCACCTTCTTTACATGGATGACTTGAAATTATTTGCCTCCACCGATTCCCACTTGATAGAGTTACTAAAAGTCACAGAAGCTTTCAGTAATTCTATCAAAATGGAATTTGGTGTAGATAAATGCGCTGTCATGCATGTGAAGAAGGGACGAATTGTGGAATCTCAAAGAGTACATCTTTCAGATTTTACAAAACTTAAATCCATCTCCGCGACTGAAACCTATAAGTATCTGGGTATGTCGCAGGCATTAGGTATTACAGAGATTGGCATGAAACAAACGTTGGTGGACCGTTTCTTTGGCCGCCTGAAAAAAGTACTGAAAAGTCTTTTATCGGGCGGTAACAAGGTGCGGGCTATCAACGGTTGGGCCATGCCAATCTTAATCTATTCCTTCGGCATACTTAGATGGACTCAGACTGAATTAGACGCCCTGGATAGGAAAGTCCGTTCACTATTGACCATAAACCGAATGCATCACCCGCGTTCGTCTGTAATGAGGTTGTATATCCCACGAAAGTGTGGAGGTCGCGGCTTTTTAAATGCCAAGACCTTACACAATCGTGAGGTATACAACCTTAGGGAATATTTCCTTCATGCTGACGTGGGTATGCATCGGGATGTGGTAGCAATGGATAACGGACTGACCCCGCTTGCTCTTGCCAAAGAGAACTGGCACAAACCAGTAATACTATCAACCACGGATCGCAAGGAGATATGGCAGAGCAAAGAGCTGCATGGACGATTTTATCGGGCCTTACACGGGCCCGATGTAGATTTAACAGCATCTGTCTCCTGGCTACGTTTCGGTGATTTGTTCGGCGAAACAGAAGGTTTTGTCTGTGCAATTACAGACGAAGTTGTTATGACGAATAACTATCGGAAATATATTTTGAGAGATGGTACGGTTGACATATGTCGGGCATGCCACCTACCCGGTGAATCTCTCAGACATATTATTTCTGGTTGTTCTCGTCTTGCCAACGGCGACTATTTGCATAGACACAACCAAGTGGCCAGGATTGTCCATCAGCAACTTGCACTAAAATATAAACTTGTGGATTTGGAGGTACCGTATTACAGGTATGTGCCCGACCCAGTTCTTGAAAATGGTCGTGCCACGTTGTATTGGGATCGATCTATTATCACTGAGCCAATAAGCCTGATATAGTGGTAATAGATCGATCAGAGCGCCTCGCAATAATCGTTGATATCACGGTTCCACATGACGAAAACCTCGTGAAAGCCGAAAAAGACAAACAATTAAAATATTTGGACTTGGCTCACGAGGTTGTCGACATGTGGGATGTAGATTCAGCGATTATTGTTCCGATAGTCGTATCAGCACACGGTCTAATTGCCAAGAGCCTCGATCAACATCTCAAGAGGCTCGCGTTAGGTAGTTGGGTCAAGGGCCAGATGCAAAAGGCGGTACTTCTAGACACGGCACGTATCGTGAGGAGGTTCCTGTCTCTGCAGCCCTAACCACCGGTAGCTTGGTCCCTGTATCCGATGCCGGTGGGACGCTATTTTTTTATATTTTTAAATATATATTTTTATTTTTAGAATGTATTTAAAAAATTAAATTAATAAGTTTAAGATGTAAATAAAGGGAATAATAATAATCATTTTTATTCAGGTATGAACACCCACACACAAAAAATAATTACAATGCATATTAAGACACACGAAATATAAATTGCACTAATACAAACAATGATTATAAAATAAAATCAGATACAATTGCATGAATAAAAAATAAAAAATAAATATCAATTACATTTATAAAATCAAATAAACTTGAAATAAATTAAAATGAAATAAGATAAAATAACATATAATTTTAACAAGTCAAATAAAATTGAATAATAATATCAAAATAAATTACCTAATTGAAAACAAATAAAATAAAATTAATTGTAATTAAATAAAGTCAAAAATAAAATAAAAATTTTAAATTTAATAAACTATGTCAAACTAAATTAAATATTATGGATTCAGATTAGATAAATAAGATAAAATTACAAAAACACCAAAGAAAAAAAGACCGCCGCAACATAGAGGACCAATCACTTCTCCACCACTCCATGAGAAATTATATATATATAATAATGTAATCTAGATTTTAAAACAGTGAAAATTAACGGCTGTTGGTCAACCCTGTTATAGGAGGGTAGTTTACAGGGGTGTGAAAAAACATATCTGTAAAATTAGTACTGTAAGCAGACAATGTAAGACTCCCGATTCCTGCAATGGTTGGCAGGGATCGGCTGTCTTAGCGAATAGGCGGGAAAAAAGGGTTCCAGCTAACCCGTCATCTGGAACATTCCAGGGTCCACCCTACGGGTTCCAGAAGTCCACCTTACGGGTTCCAGAAATCCACCCTACGGGATCCAGAAATTCACCCTACGGGTTTGAAGAAACAGTCTACCCTACGAGTTCTACGAGAACCTTCCACCCTACGGGTTCCGGAAATCCACCCTACGGGTTGAGAACACCGTGCCAGCCGAAGTTGTGGACGGCACGGCTACGTCGCTGACGGCGTCAATCCAAGAAGGCCAACCCAAGATAAGTCGAACCCTGCGAAATCCTTCGGGAATCGCTAAAACCCTTGCTGCCTGAAAGTACCACACCCACGACCCCCAAGTGCTTAAATCTAATTCGAATAAATTATTATTTTTTTATGTTCCAAATTCTATCTTTTCATTTCTCTCTCCTTTCCTGAAAGCAACAGCTTTTCAGTGGCGCCAGGTAGCGAGAAAGCGATTTCCGACGGGAGTTATAAGGAATTTTAAGTTGTGCAAAATAGTTTTAAGAGTGCCCGTTAGCGGGGTAGTTTTCCTCAAAATTAATATAACTACCCAGGAATTTGGCTCTCCTGACCTCTGCTGCCAACTTGTTCTTTCCGGCTTATTTTGTGTGTTTTTTAGTTATTTTAGTCAGATTTCGGCAAACTCAAGAACAAGGCCAAATTTGAATTTTTCTCAACATAAATTGTAATTTTCCAAATTTTAACGGTCCCCATTTTTATTTTCACACCCTCAGGTATTTATTTTATGGTGGAAATTTTTTTTAAGAAACACAGTAAAAGTTTTTTTATTTCAATTTTAAATAGTACTTTGTTAAAGTTCTGAAGTATAACGTCTAATTTGAAACGCTTACATTAATTTTCGTAAGTGAGTTGTATAGCATATATTCATCATAAAAAGTAGTCAAAGAATATCACCACCACAATTTTAAATTTTTACGGCGTCAAACCGCCTCAATTTGTGTATTATATTGTTGTATTTCCTATATGTGAATTTACAGCGAGACCAACAGCCGATAATCACAATTCTGGGTAACAATCCTTATTGAATTTTCACTTCAGCAAAACGGTAGAACAAATATTTTACGAATTTGCACTTCACGTAAATAATAAAAGATTTACCTATAATTGTTTCTCTTTTCGAATTACGGTGAATTCTGACACACTGAAATAAAACTGTAAGAAAAAACATTCCAAACGTAGATTACGCAGTGAAAACATTCTTGCCAAAAAACAATTTTAAACTAATAACTTTGATTCGTGTTCTGAATAAATAACGGCAGATGTTGATTTCACAACGTTTACGAGTATGGTTATTTACTAGCTCGATAGTAGCGGAATTTTTTTTTTTCATAGAAACTGTGGGTGGAAGTGAATAAAATATACTCCTGACACCAACAATCTGATACAAAATAGTTCCAGAATCGTCCAAGTACGAATCGGTTTTTGGCACAATTCGAAATAATTAAGGGTTCCGTAGTGGTAAGGAACAAATTACATAAAGTAGTTAGTTACTACTATATAGTTTATTTCCAGAACCGGCCAAGTGCGAATCGTCTTTGACACAGTTCGAAATATTTAAGGGTTCCGTAGTAGTAAGGAACTATTTTTAAAAAAAAATTAGTTGGAACGAGTTAATATACAATTAACTCCTAGCACGTTCGTGGGAATTGTTACATTTAAACAAAAACAATATTAAGGTCAAAACTTGCATCAATCCATTAAAACTGTCAAACATTTAGCTAACTTCATCAACCCATCATCATACACCTCACTTTCACTACTTACTGCTTCTGATTAGATTATATTCAAACACAGACAGACAGACAGACAATTGATATCTAGAAGGGTCCAATTTTTATTTGAGTGAAGGAACCCTATAAGGTAATATTTCCAAACTTAAGTATTTCCTAAAGCAAATACTAAGTTTCATAAAGGTTCAATTTATAATTCGGTTCACCGAACCCTAAAAAGAAGAAATTTATTTTTCGTTATTCCGCGGGTGGGTCGAGAAATAGACACATTCCTCAAGATTACAAAGACGAATGCAGATAACTGTAAAGGCCGTAACACACTGCGCTAAGATGCGTATGCGAATAGCGTATATAGTACATCAGTACAGTTACACAATAGTGTTTTTGATAATTAAACTCTTGGAAAATATAAGGGTGTTAGCACACCGTAATAGAATATTAATACTTAGGTGGCACATAAGGTACCACATTTCTTCACATTGTACAACTAGGTACACTTTCATACGGAAGTTTCACAATTACACTTACATAATAATTAGGTAGTATATAGTCATCACACATTATCATAATTATCTTCATACACAATTCCTAACACTTAACAAGCAGTTTTTTTTTTGTATTGACATAGTGACACTGGCATTTTATGTTGTGTGACTCCCAAAGGCAGAAGGAGGGGGCACACTAGCTACAGGCGAGTCACATTCGTAGATTAGAGAAAGTGACTCAAATGTCCTAAGTTTTGTTTCCCGACTAAAGCTGACGGGATAATATAGCATATGACATGTAGTGTAACACTAGCCTTAGATAGAACATAGATAACACGTTTACATCAACATTATTACGTCAACATTTTACTCGCAAACAAAACACAACTTACACAAGGGTGATTTCTTACGTACACACATACATACTATACAATGATGGACGCACATACATTTTATACTACTATGGCGGCACACAAGGGTCCCATATTTTTTTATATAATTGGCATAATGGCCAAAGATCATGTATCTTCGTTATTTATTAGGGTTGACATAATAGTCAACAGTCTACTACTAAGGTTGCGAATAAGCACTTAGTTTCTGTTATTATTGCTAAGGTTGCGAATAAGCACTTAGTTTTTTTTATTTTATTTTGTTAAACGGCTAAATAGCCTAGTTATTAAGTAGGGACACTACACACTACACACGACTTTCAAATAACTACATATAACAACGTGACAAACACATGCCGTGTTCGTCATGGGGACATAGGGGTTAACTAGCATCACGGAGGATTCTGCAAGTAAATTATTTTCTATCACTTTTCTGTTTCTTGGTTTAGTTGGGAGTTACTGTTAGTTGGAAGCATGGGGCTATCCCTAACAGAGTTCGTCGTTTACTGTTAGTTGGCAGCATGGTCTTGCCCTAACAGAATTATGTTGTAGGTTGTTACTGTTACGAGGAAGCATGAGGCTTACCCGAACAGAATTATGGGATACTGTTATTTGGCAGCATTTGTCTTGCCCTAACAGTCTTAGGTGTAGATCACCGTTATGTTGTTTTATTTAGATGGCTACTCCTACCACTCGGAAGCTAGAGGCTTGCCCTGGGGGATAGTCCATCCTATGAGTCGGAAGTGTCACACTAGCCCTAGTAGGATGTTCTTCTCTGGGACGGTTGTATAAATCCCAGACTTCAGCAAAAAGCCTTATTATACACACCCCACTTTCAGGCGGTGCGTATTACCTGAACCTTCAACCCAAAGCCTCAAATACGTCTTTTCTCTTTCTGTCCCATAAAGTTCTTCAGAATCACCTACATACAACCTGCCAGTTGGTTTCATTAAGGTTAAGGCCGACTCTTCGCTATACCCAGCATCACCTCATTCACACAGCACACTAATATACACACACACATAGACGAGTAGTAGGTCTTAGGTTAGGGGCGTTCGAGGACGAACGCAGCATTTGACGTGTTAGGGTACGTCAAACGCTCACCGGAGCGGGGGAGTATGTAACGTTGTGCAACAACGTGTGCATAAATTAATTAAAATTAGATGATTAAAATTGAAATTTAGATCAATATATGAAAGCGCCATCTGCCGACAACTAGTCACTTCAACACAGCACTGACGTACCCAGATTGACGTCAGACGTAGGGACGCGACTTGCCGCCAGAGGCGCTGTCCAAACCTATAAATAGGACCGCGCGCGAAGTTCAAAGAAACCATTTTCATAAATTCAAATTATACTCGTCGCGAAGGTGTCTGTGCGTAACAAATTTATCCAAGTAATTTAAATCTAATTCTAATTTTTATAGAGAGCTAAATTCTCCCTGAGTGAACAGTTGTTTAGCTGCAAGCGTCAAGTACCCCATCATTGGGTGAGTTAAATTATTTATAATGTAATCTAGATTTTAAAACAGTGAAAATTAACGGCTGTTGGTCAACCCTGTTATAGGAGGGTAGTTTACAGGGGTGTGAAAAAACATATCTGTAAAATTAGTACTGTAAGCAGACAATGTAAGACTCCCGATTCCTGCAATGGTTGGCAGGGATCGGCTGTCTTAGCGAATAGGCGGGAAAAAAGGGTTCCAGCTAACCCGTCATCTGGAACATTCCAGGGTCCACCCTACGGGTTCCAGAAGTCCACCTTACGGGTTCCAGAAATCCACCCTACGGGATTGTAACGTTGTGGAACAACGGGTGCAATTAGGGGTTCAACATTAGGGGTTTTAAAATAAAAACGTAGATTAATAAATGAAAGCGCCATCCACCGAGTTATTGTCGCAACGGCGGAAGCCTCATTCGTATTTAAAAAGCGGTCTTGACGTTTAGTAGTTTCGAGTGGTGCCGCTAGAGGCGCTGTACAAAAATATAAAAACAACCGCGCGCGAATTTCGAAGCCCCCATTACTCAAATAATGTAAAGTCACTGGTCGCGAAGGCGTAGGTGCATCAGAGTATAATTTCAAAGTGAAAAAATATTGTTAGGAGCCAGGTGCTCCCAAAGTGATCAGCGATTTAGCTGCGAGCGTCAATAACCCCATCATTGGGTGAGTCAAATTATTTATAATGAATCTAGATTTTTAAAACAGTGAAAATTAACGGCTGTTGGTCAACCCTGTTATGGGAGGGTAGATTACAGGGGTGTGAAAAAAAGGTCTCTGTAAACTTAGTATATAACCAAACATTGTAAGGCAGCCGACTCCTGACAGGTTTAACAGGGACCGGCTGTCTTAGCAATGGGCGGGAAAAAGGGTTCCAGCTAACCCGTCATCTGGAACATTCCAGCATCCACCCTACGGGCTAAAGAAGTCCACCTTTCGGGTGCCACGAAGGTGAAGACGCACCCTCGAGTCTACGAGCGATCATCCACCATACGGGTTGTCAAGATCCACCCTGCGGGTTCCAAGCAGGAACGTCCAGCCTACGGGATCCAGAGATCCACCCTTCGAGTTCGACGAGAACCTTTTACCCTACGGGCTACAGGAGATATCTTACTCTCCGGGTTGAAAACACCGTGCCAGCCGAAGTTGTGGACGGCACGGCTACATCAACAACTGCAGCATTCTCAAGGAAGGCAAAAACTAAGATAAGTCGGAACCCTGTGAAGGCCTTCGGAAACCGCACTTTCTGCCTGAAAATACCCACGACCCCGAGTTATATCTAATTTGCAATAAACTATCATTTTAAAATTTAATCTCAACTTCTTATTTATTCTCTCTTTTTTTCTTCCTGAAAGCCATCAGCTTTTCAGTGGCGCCCACATCGTGGTTTCGGGTAGCGAGAAAGCGGTTTCCGACGGGAGTCGGAGGTCATAATTATAAGATTATTCAATTTGTGTAAAATAGTCTTAAGAGTGCCCGTTAGCGGGGTAGTTTCCCTCCAAATTATTACAACTACCCAGGAATTTGGCTCTCCTGACCTCTGCTGCCAACTTGTTCTTTCCGGCTTATTTTGTGTGTTTTTTAGTGATTTTAGACAGATTTCGGCATAAACAAGAACAAGGCAAAATTTGAATTTTTTCTCAACGTGAATTGTAATTTTTCCAAATTTTAACGGTCCCCAATTAATTTTTCACACCCTCAAATAGTATTTTATGGTGGAAAAATTTTAAGTAAATTTCAAGTAAAAGTTTTTTGTTTTGTTCCAATTTTAAATATTACTTTATCAAAGTCTGAAGTAAAACTTCACATTTGAAACGCTTACATTAAAATTAGTAAGTGATTTGTATTGCCTATATTCATCGTAAAAAAGTAGTCACAGGATATCACCACCACAATTTTTATTTTTTTACGGCGTCAAACCGCCTCAATTTGTGTATTATTTTGTTGTATTTCCCATATGTGAATTTACAGCGAGACCAACAGCCGATAATCACACGTCTGGGTAACAATCCCTATTGAAATTTCACTCTAGTAAAACGGTAGAACAAAGATTTTACAAATTTCACTTCACGTAAATTTTAAAAGATTCATAATTGTTTCACTTTTCGAATTACGTCGAATTCTGATACACTGAAGTACAACTGTAAGAAAAAACATTCCAAACGTAGATCACGCAGTGAATACATTCTTGCCAAAGAACAATTATAAACTATTAACTTTGATTCGTGTTCCAAATAAACAACGGCAGATGTTGCTTTCATAACGTTTACGAGTAAGTTGAATTACTAGCTCGATAGTAGAAGAAATTTTTTTTTCCATATAAACTGTGGGTGGAAGTGAATATAATACACTCCGGGCACCAACAGTCTCATACAAAACATTTCCAGAATCGTCCAAGTACGAATCGGTTTTCAAACAATTCGAAATATTCAAGGGTTCCGTAGTGGTGAGGAACAATTTACATAAAAGGTTGGTTACTACCATATAGTTTATTTCAAGAACCGTCCAAGTGCGAATCGTCTTTGACACAGTTCAGAATAATTAAGGGTTCCGTAGTAGTAAGGAACGATTTAAAAAAAAAATTAGTGGTACGAGTTAAAATACAATTAACTCGTAGTACGTTCGTGTGAATAGTTACATTTCGATAAAAATAATAGCAGCGTCGAAAAGTGCATTATTCGAGTAAAGCTGTAAAACACTTAGTTAATTTCATCAACCCATCATCACACACTTCACTTTCACTACTCACTGCTTAGGATTAGATTACATTTAAACACAGACAGACAGACAGACAATTAATTTCTAGAAGGGTCCAATCTATTAATTGAGTGAAGGAACCCTAAAAGGTACTATTTCCAAACTTAAGTATTTCCTAAAGCAAATACTAAGTTTTATAAAGGTTCAATTTATAATTCGGTTCAACGAACCCTAAAAAGTAGAATTTATTTTTCGTTATTCGGCGGGTGGATCGAAAAATATTCACATTCCTTAACATTCAACAAGACGTAAACAGACAACGATAAGGGCCGTCGTTCACTACAACAGAATTCGTTAGCGAATATAGCGAACATTCGTTGTTTACATAAAATTAACTTTTCATGTAAAATAAGTAGCAGATAAATACACTATACATTGGTAAATAATCATCATCACTAAAGATTCCCGGCTAGAGTAATTGAAATAGTCAGTACAATGGCATTCAAATCAAATTTCACATCGCTTCCAAAAGCGGAACTTGCATATGAAGTTAAGATCCGGGGAGAGGAACCTGGTTCAACGGTGGCACATAATGTACCACACCAAGACCGCGCTAAGACGCATTTGCTAATAGTTGATATAGTACATCAGCACAGTTACACAATAGTGTTTTTGATAATTATTTTTTTGGAAAAATATAAGGGTGTTAGTACACCGTCATATAATTTTAGTACTTAGGTGGCACACATATAGGTACCACATTTCATGTCATGTTACACGCATACATGTTATCATACGGAAGTTCACAATTACACTTACATAATAATTAATTAGTGTATAATCATCACATATTCATCACACTTGTCTTCACACACAATTCCAAGCACTTCATAATCAGTTTTTTTTTTGTTTGTTTACATAGTGACACTTACATTTCATGGTGTGTGACCCCCAAAGGCGGAAGTAGGGGGCAAACTAGCTACAGGCGAGTCACTTTCGTAGATTAGAGAGAGTGACTCAAATGTCCTAAGTTTTGTTCCCGACCAAAGCTGACGGGTGGTTATATGGCATGGAATGTAGTGTGACACTGGCCTTAGACGCAACGACGAATAACACGTTTGCATCAACACGATTACGTCAGCAGCTTACGCGCAAACAAAATAAAACTTGCACAGGGGAGATTTCATACGTACATACATACACATTATTTATTTAAATACATTTTACACTGACATGGTGGCAAACAAGGGCACCATATTTTGTTTAGATATTTGGCAGAATGGCCAAAGATCAATGATCTTCGTCATTTATTAAGGTTGACATAATAGTCATAGTCAACATTCTTCTACTAAAGTTGAGAATAAGCATTTGTCTTTTGTTATTGATACTAAGATTGCGAATATGCACTTGGTTTTTTATTTTATTTGGTTAAAGGGCTAAATAGCCTAGTAATTAGTTAGGGACACTACACACTACACACTACACACGACTTTCAAATAAGTACACAGAACAACGTGACAAACACATGCCGTGTTCGTCATGGGGACATAAGGGTTAATTAGCAACACGAAGGATTCTGCAAGTAAATTATTTTCTATCACTTTTCTGTTTCTTGGTTTGGTTGGGAGTTTTCTGTTAGTTGGAAGCATGAGTCTATCCCTAACAGAGTTCGTCGTTTACTGTTAGTTGGCAGCATGGTCTTGCCCTAACAGAATTATGGTGTAGGTTTGTTACTGTTACGAGGAAGCATGAGGCTTACCCGAACAGAATTATGGTACTGTTATTTGGCAGCATTTGTCTTGCCCTAACAGTCGTAGGTGTAGATCACCGTTATGTTTATTTTCGTCATATGGCTAATCCTACCACTCGGAAGCTAGAGGCTTGCCCTGGGGGATAGTCCATCCTATGAGTCGGAAGTGTTACACTAGCCCTAGTAGGATGTTCTTCTCTGGGATGGTTGTATAAATCCCAGCCTTCAGCAAAAAGCCTTATTATACACACCCCACTTTCAGGCGGTGCGTATTACCTGAACCTTCAACCCAAAGCCTCAAATACGTCTTTTCTCTTTCTGTCCTATAAGATCCTTCAGAATCACCTTAATACATCCTGCGAGTTGGTTTCATTAAAGTTAAGGCCGACTCTTCGCTACACCCAGCATCATCTCATTCACACAACACACTAACATACACACACACATAGACGAGTATTAGGTATTATGTTAGGGGCGTTCGAGGACGAACGCAGCATTTGACGCGTTAGGGTACGTCAAACGCTCACCGGGGAGGGGGAGTATGTAACGTTGTGGAACAACGGGTGCAATTAGGGGTTCAACATTAGGGGTTTTAAAATAAAAACGTAGATTAATAAATGAAAGCGCCATCCACCGAGTTATTGTCGCAACGGCGGAAGCCTCATTCGTATTTAAAAAGCGGTCTTGACGTTTAGTAGTTTCGAGTGGTGCCGCTAGAGGCGCTGTACAAAAATATAAAAACAACCGCGCGCGAATTTCGAAGCCCCCATTACTCAAATAATGTAAAGTCACTGGTCGCGAAGGCGTAGGTGCATCAGAGTATAATTTCAAAGTGAAAAAATATTGTTAGGAGCCAGGTGCTCCCAAAGTGATCAGCGATTTAGCTGCGAGCGTCAATAACCCCATCATTGGGTGAGTCAAATTATTTATAATGAATCTAGATTTTTAAAACAGTGAAAATTAACGGCTGTTGGTCAACCCTGTTATGGGAGGGTAGATTACAGGGGTGTGAAAAAAAGGTCTCTGTAAACTTAGTATATAACCAAACATTGTAAGGCAGCCGACTCCTGACAGGTTTAACAGGGACCGGCTGTCTTAGCAATGGGCGGGAAAAAGGGTTCCAGCTAACCCGTCATCTGGAACATTCCAGCATCCACCCTACGGGCTAAAGAAGTCCACCTTTCGGGTGCCACGAAGGTGAAGACGCACCCTCGAGTCTACGAGCGATCATCCACCATACGGGTTGTCAAGGCAGCCGACTCCTGACAGGTTTAACAGGGACCGGCTGTCTTAGCAATGGGCGGGAAAAAGGGTTCCAGCTAACCCGTCATCTGGAACATTCCAGCATCCACCCTACGGGCTAAAGAAGTCCACCTTTCGGGTGCCACGAAGGTGAAGACGCACCCTCGAGTCTACGAGCGATCATCCACCATACGGGTTGTCAAGACGTCCAGCCTACGGGATCCAGAGATCCACCCTTCGAGTTCGACGAGAACCTTTTACCCTACGGGCTACAGGAGATATCTTACTCTCCGGGTTGAAAACACCGTGCCAGCCGAAGTTGTGGACGGCACGGCTACATCAACAACTGCAGCATTCTCAAGGAAGGCAAAAACTAAGATAAGTCGGAACCCTGTGAAGGCCTTCGGAAACCGCACTTTCTGCCTGAAAATACCCACGACCCCGAGTTATATCTAATTTGCAATAAACTATCATTTTAAAATTTAATCTCAACTTCTTATTTATTCTCTCTTTTTTCTTCCTGAAAGCCATCAGCTTTTCAGGATCCAGAAATTCACCCTACGGGTTTGAAGAAACAGTCTACCCTACGAGTTCTACGAGAACCTTCCACCCTACGGGTTCCGGAAATCCACCCTACGGGTTGAGAACACCGTGCCAGCCGAAGTTGTGGACGGCACGGCTACGTCGCTGACGGCGTCAATCCAAGAAGGCCAACCCAAGATAAGTCGAACCCTGCGAAATCCTTCGGGAATCGCTAAAACCCTTGCTGCCTGAAAGTACCACACCCACGACCCCCAAGTGCTTAAATCTAATTCGAATAAATTATTATTTTTTTATGTTCTAAATTCTATCTTTTCATTTCTCTCTCCTTTCCTGAAAGCAACAGCTTTTCAGCCTTTTATAACTGCGTTGGAAGCCTTTCATAATAGCGTCGCGACGCCTTTTATAACAGCGTCATGACGCCTTTTATGACAGCGTTGGAAGGCTTATATAACAACGTCGCGACGCCTTTTATTACAACGTCATGACGCCTTTTATAACTAAGTCGGAGGCGTTTTATAACAGCGTCAGATGCCTTTTATAACAGCGTCGTAAGACTTATAACGCTGTAGGAAACCTTTAATAACGGCCTCGCGACGCCATTTATACCAGCGACTGACGCCATTTAGAAATGCGCCATGACGCTATTTACTACAGCGTCGGATGCCTGCTATAACAGCGTCGTACTCGCTAAGTCGGTAGAAGTCATGAGGATATTCTCACGTAAAAAAAGTGTTTAAATATAAAACCGCAGCGGAGTAACTGTCTCTCAGTAAGGACCAGAATAAAATTAGGAGCAGCGTTTGGGAATAACAACAAAAACTCTATTAAACCATTTATTTTCTTAGAGAACATGTATAAAGCTACTTAAGAACTATATTTACAAACTAGAACAGTTTTAAACGAGTCTTTTTATAAAATAAAACATGGCAATTGCTTACACTAGAGACTGTTTTCTTAAAATATAAAATTAAATATTAATAATACACCGTATGCTTTACTTTAATTATAAAAGCCGTACTGCACGCCGTGAAATGCAGTTTTTCTTTTTATTTTGAACATTATGTTTTAGGAATTGTAAATATTACAAACACCACACGAAAATTCTATCCGGTTATAAACACTATGGATGTGTACAAACCCAATGTGTATTATTTTATGGAGTTTTTGCTATTTTGATATAAAATGGTTTTATTGCACACCAAAATTTTTATGGGATGTGAAATGAATCAATAGAGAGCTTTCATGAATATATCCCTGATTTAATCATTCATTTATCAACAGACATACTGAGCAAAATCGAAAAATTATTTTATTTCGATACAAAAACTATGTAAGTAATATCGATGTATTGTATTGGTACAAAGTAAATATTTTAAAACAGCACACACACAATGAAAATGGTATAAATTAATAAAATAGACATCACAATAAAAACATGTAATATAATATTTTAAACGTAATTCGTATAAATATTGCCTCTAAAAAACTATAAAAATCCTTAAAATAACCCGAAATATAAGTTTGTGTGATATTAAAATTATAACCTTAAAACACTATCGCAAATCAATCAAAACAAAATCTATTGGATAATTTAAAATATAGAGAAATATTTTACAAGATTATTGTACCGCCAGCGGTTTTTCAAGATTTTACATTATATTGATGTATTTTGATGATTTAAAATGTAGACATACTTCAATTTTATTTATTTAGACAGAATTGTATGGAATATTTTTATTTAACTACAAATTAAATTTGGCCTGACACTTATAGTACTTATCAAAAAGAATTTATCTGCGATTCACTTTTAGCCCCTCTGTAGTCTGTGACTCTGTTGCATTAGATTACGTCACTAGGTCACGTGGATCATCTGTACAAAGTTTGAAATAAAACAAAAATGACAATCGGATTGAACTTTCACTTTCACAATAAACGTTAGAGGTGCAGTCGGGTGAGACCGTCTCACGGCTTCTTGTTACCTACTCTATTCACGGCACCGTATTAAATTAGGTATTGAATTATTTTATATACAAGACCATTCGATGGAACTTTACAAATTAGCGTAGGTTTGACATTGTAAAAATTACTTTTAGTTTAAATTGTGTGTACGAAAATCGAAAATGTTTTGTGAAGACAAAAATAAATACATACTTAAATGAACATTTTTTGTTTAATATCAAGTAAGTATTTAATTTAGTAAATACTTTACTCACTTTTCAGCTTAGCTTAAAACCTTTTTGACATGATTAAGTGGTTTCATGACAGGAAGGACTGGTTTATTACCACTGAATATTCTACAAACATCATTCCCAAATACCTAAATCTATACCTAACTCACAATATTAGCTTACTACTAATTTGTACTTTTTATATTACCTACATATTTCTACATTAAATACTATAAAAAATGTTTCGACATCCACAAGTGTAATTAAATATTTTTATCAAAAATATTATTATAGCATTTATTAACTTAAATACATCAAAACCGTATAGATATTTATAATATTTTAGACAGACATTATTTTAAAATATTTTGCACACAAAATGTTTGACTTAAAAAATAAATATAATCTGAAACTTAAAATCGACTCATTCGTAGAATAAAGTTCCATCTATAGAGACTTTAATTGTACATAAGCAGATAGTAGTACACCGTGTGGTTTTAGCAGGCAGGAGTCCAGCATAGCATCTTTAAATCATTACATATAATAAAATCGTAACAGGTCGCTGTCTGTACATCGAAGATAAATAAGAAAAAATATAATAGAGAGGCTTTATGAACGCAATAGAACCCAAAACAATGAGTTTTAGAAATTTTGTCTGTTTGTCTGTATGTCTGTATATCTGTTTGAGCATGCATGAATCTCTTGGACTGAATTGTTTTAAAATAGACTTAATCTTTAAGCTCTTTTATGATTAATCTTTAAGCTCTTATTGGGTGTAGTGGGGCCCTACCAACACCATCGGGCCCAAGTCAACCTCACGTGCAAGCTCGTGCACCTGCTGAACAACGGACGAGGCTCTGACGGCGGCGGTCCATTTCAACACGGCGATGGGCTCACCACCTGTCACGTGGGACCGAATTGTACACGGTGAAATGTGGGCCGGTATAGGCCTCTGCCTACCCCTTCGGGGACAAAGGCGTGAGTATATGTATGTATGTATGTATGATTAAGTAAACAGGGCAGTTTCACACGCTGCTTGATAAGTCTGATGACCTCTCTGTTCATACATCTTATGTGACGTAAACGAAGTTGCGGGCTCAGCTAGTATCTAATAAATAAATATTGCTGGACATTGTCACACAATATCATCTAGCCCAAATTAAACTAATATAAGCTTGTGCTATGGTATCTAAACGACTGATGGACATACTTAAATTATTTCTTAATAAGTACAGTCAACTACAATGAAATGTACTAGTTTAATCTTTACCCGCATACATGTTACTGTCAAGTTCGGAGGATACCATGTTTGGTTAGTTCATTATGGCACTTGCAGGGATACATCATTTTGTACGATTAAATAATACATTATTATGTATGTACACATAATAATGTATTATTTATTAAAAACACATGTAAAAAGGGCTAGGAAGTTGTTGCTATGTCCCGAATATTTGCTCTGTCAATCCTCGCCATTAAAGAGTTACAGAAGTTAGAAACTTGTCTTAGCTAACTATTCTTACAAATCGAACTTTATTCAACGGATGAGTAGATTTCAAAAGCGCGCGGTAAAACGCATTAGGACCTACACTCATGGAGCAAATATAATATCTCTTATATTTGCTCCATGCCTACACTGACATCAACGTAATACTAAAGGTCATTTGCAATTTTCCGCCTACCCTAAAGATAGACAAGCGAAAATCGTAAAAAATTGAAATCAGAAAAATATTATCTATAAATATTTTTATACATTCCTATCTCCGTAATGTTTATAACAAAATCATTCATATTTGCGCTTAGTCTACAATCACACTTGTTTTTATTTATTTACAAACTTATTCTAGTAACTATTTTATTTTTAACTATTTTAATAAGCGTAGGTATTTTTAAATGAATTAGCTGTCACCCATACTTATATCTATGGTCTAAAAAGGTACCATGATTAATATTTTTAACATCTGTCAAACCACGACTCATCCATAGAATTAAGTCCGATTTATAAACAAGTTGCTAACTTGTGTAACTTTTCAACAGTGAAGTTTGCCATTTTTATTTTTTAGGATATTGTAAGAATACTTTATCCCAGTTATATACTATATTAATTCAAAACGTCAATCCTCACCGTTTGAGAGTTATTCAAGTTAGCAACTCGCCTAAGTAACAACCCTACAGATCGGACTTTATTCTACGGTTGAGTTTATTCTACAACTAGAGTACTCGGCTATAAATATCACACATCGGTCTTTAGAAAGAGATACTAGACTTATTTCATCTTCGTAGAGTACTATCTCTGTCTAACACTTCCTATATGACGTCTTGTCAGTTGTAAAAGTGCAACTAAATGCGGTCGCGATCAATTCTAAATATCTATAAAGAGTTCTATAAGTCTCCAACTATGTATGGAAAAGTTAAATTATTTTTTAGAAAACAAACAAGCTTTATCGTTACAAGAGCTCTTAATAGATACTGAATTGTACGAAAAAGGGAACGCTCTACAAATACGAAATTAGTTAACTGCCAACGGTGACTGAATTTTCCATTTATTTTAGAGACGCGCTGCCCTAAACTAAGCTCTACTATAGAAGAATAAGCTAGCAACTACATTTAAAGTTACTGTATCAAAGAATCGCTATCTTATGGCGTTGTAATGTTGGGAAGAAATTTCCTATGAAAAAAAACCCTACCCGAAAAATTTCGTTGTCTAACTAGTTATCGAAGATAGCATTCATATTGATTTTGATATTTATGCAGCAATATGCCGATGATTTTTTAAACGATATAAAATATATTAAACATTATTTGACGTGAAAACAAGATATATCATGGTACCTATAATATAGACCACAAAAAGTTATAAGAAATTAAGCGATCGAGGTTTTAATGCCGTTTTTCTTAAGTATTGGTGCGCTAACAACGTGAGGTCCAGCTGATCTTGGGTTCTGCCACAGGCAAAAGTTTGCCATTTGCAATCGCCCTGTAAATAAAATTTAAAAAAGTTAGTTTGGTGAGTCATTTTCAAATTATAATACTACATTTTTTTTATTTATAATTCACATTAATAAACACGTCAAAGCTTTGGATGGAACCTTTTAAATTTAGCGCTAAAATGCTAAAGTCAACATTAGAAGGTTCAAATTAAATATTCCAACAAATTCGACTTCGAAGTTTAATCATTTAATTTTTATACAACATAAATACTTAAAACCATCATCTTTAGGCCGGGATTCGGTATAAGACTGAATTATTTTCTAACTTAGTAACAGTCACACCGGATCATGTTATAGAGAAATTTAATTTCATAGACCTATAAAGATTCCTTAACCTATTCCTTAACCTATAAGGGTTCCTTAAAGATATCTGAGCCAAATCCTCAAACGTCTTTAAAGTCTGTGTAATTTTGCGAACACCTTAATATACTAACCAGTAAGAAAGATGTAGATTTCTCCTCCTTCATCTCCTCAAGATCAGGGTCTTGGTCGAACTTGATAGAACGCACAGCAGATCTCTTCACAAGGATCGGTTCCCCGTTACTTCGAGACATCTACAAAAGAAAATATCGTATCCAATCTCTTGCCTTTTTGGACTTACAGCTAGTATTGAAGTTTCCTCATAATTATTAGTATCGAGAAGTTAAGAGTCTGCACAATGGATAAAACATAATTCGCGCTCCACAATCACACGAAAATCTCGTCAGATCGCAAGAAAGCACGAGAAACGTGAATGTGAGTCAGCACTAAACTCATGTTTCTCGGGTTCTCGCAAGACTAGATGAAGAATTTGAAGCGGGCATAACACTTCGTCCTTCTTATTTTCCAGTTTCCTTCTAATTCCACGAAGATGCGAATTCAACAAATCTACGCAAAGAATTAACTACGACGAACGCAGACAGCTGACATAAGATAAGACATGCCTAACTTTGTTGAAATCAGAACTCAGTTGAATATCACAGTGCACGGCTGTTGCTTAGGATCCATTCTGTTATATTTACTTCATGATCAAAATTCTGATAGCCCAACAATGAAGTACCGCGGCACCTTAGCCGCAGGCAAGTTATAAGTGGTACGGGTGCGGTCATAATTTTGTGTTGCGCTGCATTTCCCACATTTGGTAATTTTATTATTCAAGTACGGGCGGGTGCATCTTTTAACGCAGCTTACAGTCTTGACGCCTTTGCATAAGTTTTGATACCAAATATAAGAGGGAATAGTGCAAAACAGAACCGCTTCAATCTCGGTTGTATAAACGATGTAAAGTACCCGGCAAACAACTTGAGCATCGCGTGAGGTGGTGGGATAAAGTTTGCGCATGTACATTTACGTAAAACAATATTGTATCATTAAAAAACGCTATTTTTTTATTATTGGCATTTTACTGTGTTAGCTTATAACTTTTTAGTTGGTGGTATAGAGAGAAAAGACATTACGAAGTTGCTCATCGTTGCCCAAGAAGTTTGCCGATCACTGTAAGTATTTCTCATGTGTGATAAAACCTAACTGAAAGTGTTCAATCCTTGTTTTGACCGTTTACTTACGCTTTTGTTTAAGGATATGCGTTGAAGTTTTTTGAGAAGCTATTTTATGAAACAGGTTGGATGGTTAACTAATAACTTTCTCGGTGGCGCAGGCGACACTGCCTTAGGTAGCTGAGATTTCAGATCCGAATCCCGGATCGCACCAAATATTTAAGTCTTCTCGAAATATGTGTTTTGAAGTTCTGATGTTTTCTATGGTTAATATGTATGTTAACAAATTTTCTAGATCTCATAGCATAATATTTCATTTATTTATCTATGTATCCGCTATTAGACGTCAGAGACCGCTAGGCGCACGACAGTTCTAGGTTTCAAGGGCCCTTCTGTTAAAATTAAAGGCGATCCACCCAGTTTTAAATTTTTTCAGTAGGTACTTACTCTCAGATGACAATATTACCAGCAAAATTCACTGCAATGACTATCTATGACTACCTACTTAATGCCACTATTGCATACTTACCTAAGTAAGAGTATAAACGGAAAGATTACCGATATAAAAGTATGCTGCGGAAGGATAGAACAATAAGGTTTTAAAATCGCACGATTTTATTATACTTACTTACATTATAAGATTTCGGGTCTTTTGCGCGGATAAATTTAAAACTTATTTCACCTCTTCTTAACGTAGAAGAAAGTAGAGGCGAGAAAATTTTTAGATGTATACGCGAAAAATACCCGAAATCTATAAGGTAGGACAGAACATTATTTGGTTATAGATAAGAAAATGCGATTTAAAAGAAGGTAGGGTAAGTACAATGTTTGTTATTATAGTCTGGCCATAACTGCTGTGCACTCCATGTTTTCGATGATTTTGATCTTGGAGTTATCAGAAGAAAAATTCCTCAGTTTTAAAAATGTAAACTGATATCGTAAGATATGTCCGACGTGTATTAATCGCATGTGTACTCATGCTCTCTTTTCCCCGGCTCCCACCTCGCCGCGCATACCTCAGAGTGCGCAGCAGGTATGGCCACACTATAGTATGAGGTTGTTGATTGAGAGCATGCATAATTATAAAGTGATGAAAATGAGGATGAAAACAAAACAAAAAAAAAGTAAATTACAGATACGTTTATTGAAATAAAAAATGACATTGGAATTCTTTTGGATTGGATTGGAATACAAACAATATTGACAGAAACACTAAACTACTCCAAAAAGCAAAAAACACATAAGTTAATTACAAAAAAAAATGTGCCATAGTACAAACTATCACTACAGAATAAATTAAAACATTTTTTTTTAAATACAACATAAATAGTAACAAAAAAACAATTGCTATAACAAATATAAATAAATAAGTTATTTTTTAAAAGATTCAACACTGGTCTGTCAATATTGTGGCGGGAAGGGGTACAGTGAGGGAATAAAAGGACAAAATGGCGGAAAGGGTTCATAGGGTAATGTCATTTATTTATTTCAAACAAAGTACTAGTTAAGTAGCTGCCGATATTAAACTTGTTACAAAATTTAACAAATAAAAAGTTAATGTAATAAATACAAAAATTCCACAACCTATGCGACAGCATTTTAGTCGTTGTTCGCGAAATTAAATTACAAAAAAAAAAGTTAATATTTTAAGGCGAAAATACAAAGCAAAAATACTATTATTAATAGAATTTTTAAATAAATAAATACAAGGAAAGGACAGGTCACCTAGGGAATGTTAGTCCCTAACTATCTCAGTAGAATTGTAATAGTCCTATCATTTAACGATACTTTAGTATAATCCGTATACAAAGAAAAAAGAACTTAAAAAATCATTTTTACAATCGATCGTAAAAAACCTTATTATATATTTAAATACTGACAAATCAGTTATTTTGTACTTATATGATTTTATTTTTAAGAACAAAACCTAATAATTAATACTTGCAAATTATTAAAACTAATAACACTTAAATAATTTGGTGCGTGGTAAACTTGAGGTATACTTTTGAAATAAAACTAATTCTAACTAGACGATTAAGAATATATTAAATTAATTAATAAAAAAACGAATAGTTCATTTGATGAAAACCTCATCTTTGGTACCTTATGTTCTAATTTCGTTAAACGTTATAAGTTTGGTGCGATAGCCTACCTAAAAATTCTAACAAATATTTCTAAATTAACACCGATCGTGTCACAATCACAAAAAGCGCTTGGATTAAATATTTTGATTTGATGATTTCAAAAACTTATTCGTAAAATTGTAGGACCATGTTGTGGATGTTGGATTAAATGAATATTAACATCAACATTAAATCATCAGTAAAAATAAACACGCCATCATGTGAATGGCCCTGTGATTTCGAGTTATCTATTGCAAACAAACAGTGCTGGTACACATCTCTTATTTTGACGTGAACCATAATGCCGTATCAAGTGCCCGGATCGGTCAATTCATTTGGGAGCTACGTGTGTAACCAAACAAACGATCACAAACAAAACTCACTAGGATAAAGAAAAGAGGCCATTGAAAAATCAGCTAGTCATTGATGGCCTGTTTACCGATTTTTGGTTGCTTATTATTTTTTTAACCCTTGATAGCTACTGCCATCGATTTTTTTTCCATATTAGAAATTTATGATCAGTTAGCATACTAATTGCTTTTCAAAAATAATCTTACTGCCATCGAGATTTTTTGCAAGAGGATTTTGCTGGGTGTCTCATCAAACTCAAGTATCAATTGATAAATTAAATCAGAGATACCGGTCTATAACCCGCACAGAGTACAGTAAAAGTGAAATGTGACACTAACTGTAATTCAATGATAAAGTGATACGATCGATGAGTCATTTAAGGTTAAAAATAAATAAAATATTTTACAAAAAGAATGTCATTTGCACGATAAAATTAATTGAAGACTCACAAAAATAGTCATGGTTTAAAAAAATCTGTTAACATGCAAGAAAACAAATTTTCCGTTTTGTCTTTTAATTTGCCGATTTGTCGCAATAGTTTCCGTTTTGAAATAAATTATCAACGATAAAATATATTATAAAATATTTATATTTATAGACGATAATAAATGCAGCAAGAGGACGATTTCTTAATTATTACGTAGTTGTATTTTCACGATTATAATCGTTAATTTGTACTTTTTTATTTATAGCGGTTATAACCGCATGTGAGCCTAAACTTTTTTTAAAAAGTCAACACTATAAAAAAGCTTTTTTTAACAAATAATACGTTTTTTTTGTCTAACGTGTTTAAATTTGTGTTCCGGATTGACTTCCGGGTTTTCTAACCCTTTAATGCGCTATGGACATAGTTGTAGAGCCAGCCCAATCGATGATGAGTGTCATAAGCTACTTTTTAACCCGCAAAGCATGGGGGATGTAAAAAAGAGCTTTGATTTAATTTTTGTAGGAATTTTGTGAAATGCCGCTATACAAAAGAGAGCTCACTATATACAATGGTGTAGGAGTTAATTTTATTTAGATTTATGGGCATATTTTGTTTCAACTCTCAAAAGAAATTTATATTTTAAGGATGTGTTTTATGTGACTAATAAAAGTTAATGACTTAGGTTAGTGCGCTTATAAACAATGTTACTTACTATTTTATTCACAGTCTATTGATAATATTGTGGTATTTTGCTAGTACGGCGTCGTAATATTCATTACACTTCAGTGGGTTTTTTAAAGTATGAAAAAGAGGCCTTATTCATAGTGTACCTTTAAATTTTATTCTTCGATAAATTCTACCCGTTAGTTTTGCAATCCTTTTGGTCACCTATTGTTCGAACTAAGGGCGTATGGGTTTTCTTTTCTATACAATAGACCTATCCATAGAACAAATTACTATCTGATATTTTGATATTTTTTAAACAAGTTGCTAACCTAAATAACTCTGAAATGTGAGGGTTGACATTTTATTTGTTTGGGATATTGTAATAATGTCCTAGCCTAGATAAATGCTAGAAAAAACCAAAATGTTATCTCTCGTTCGTTAAGAGTTATACAAGTTAGCAACTTGTCTGAGAAATATTTGAAAAACATATTATGCCCACATTTCACCCCTTAATTTTTTTTAACACATAATAGGTGGTGAACCGTATTGCTGTGTTGAAGTGGACAGGCGCAGGTTGTGACTGCCTGATGTTGAAATTTTTCAAGCCACCTATAAGGCCTTCAACTTGGCTTAACGACTGCCATTTTGTTGGCAACCGAGACCAATGGCTTAACGTGCCTTCCGAAGCAAGGAAACGCTCGCAAATAAATGTCACAAATTGGTCACATGGCGGTCACCTATCCAAGGACCGGCCATAGTGAAAGTTGCTACAGTGATCGTTTATAGAACACTGAGCCCGCGGGGCCACGAGCGCTCACTCTTTAGGATTTACACTTGTTAGCAACTTGTCTGAAAAATATTTAAAAAAAACCGATAGGACTTTGTTCTACGGATGGGTCGCAAAAGATACGCAATCGGCACATCTCAAAATGTCACTACATACGGAAAAATCGTGTATAAATATTGAACGAAAACCACACAACAAAATACCATATAAACCTAAATCAAATAAGCGTATTCACATATGACTAAACATATTATAATAATCACTATTGAACATTTCATCCGTTTGTCCCGTATCTTTCTCCACACTCCACCATTGATTTTCCTTCTGAGTATAATCAGATTTCTGCATAATCTTATTGGTTAAAATTTCATCTATACGTGATGTAGACGGTTTCTGATTGGTCACTTTATAAATATGATCTGCTAACGCGTTAGCTAAAACATCTTTAGGTGCTATTAAAGTATCGCAAGCTAATTCGTTACTAGAATTGATAGTTCGAAGTCTATCTGCATTGAGTCGAGCGAAACTTCTAGGCGATTCTATATTGGTAACGTCTCTAAAGGGTATAATTTCGTTGTTATATTCGGGATATAGGTTAGGTATAGGATTAGTATGGGCTATAGACCTGTGTTGTACCTTAGTTTTTTCAGAGATGACGGCTTCAATGTCTATTTCTTGGTATTTGCCGGTTGTGTCTGGAGTGTTGTCCGCGCTTATTAGGCTGTGTAAGCTTGTAGACTCTTCTAGTAAGGAGTGTTTCACGATTGATGGTGGTGAGAACATTACTGAACTGTCGCCGGCTAGGGTTTTGCTCTGTAACAAGGAAAAAAATGGGGTTAAACATTGAAACTTTATATACTTTAAAAATATTCTTAAAAATTTGGATCTGGAAAATGGTCAAGTCAGGCCGTGTGGATAAAGAAATGAATACAGTACATACACACATACATACAACAGCACTAAGCGATATAAAAACGAATTACCCAGGAACCATTTAGCACATCACGGATCATTGGCTGCTGGAATTTTGGTTCCGATTATAAAATGATTAAGTATAGATTTTCCATTACATTTATTTACAAGGCTCAGTAATGGTCCTCAAGTTGGCGGTATAATGATGTGCCTCTTCACGCTCGGACGGTAGAATTCGGGGTTGTATTCCGAGGGTAACAACTAACATGTTATAAATAAATATTCACGGATATTTCACACAACGCTATCTGATCCCAAAGTAAGCTAGGAATATAATGTATATACTTTAAAATAATAATATACTTTTAAAAATATACTTATCATACCTACATAGAAACACCCAGACTCTTGAGACAAACATTTATATAAGTCACACAAATTTTTGTTTCCGGTGGGAATCGAACCCACTACGGCCAAAGACTTCTATATAAACTGAGGTAGACGCGCCGTACTCTAACAAACGAGATTTCAAAAGCAATCCTCAAATACACACATTACTAAGACTACACTCACTTATAAATATTTTTTACGTAATTGTCACCACACACAATAGCAATATACGAATAGAAAAAGAGTAAAAGAGAAGGCGTATGGACTCCGATTGCAAGTTGAGCACCTACTCTCGAAGTTTTGACTCACAACAGTGCGAGCAACGCTGCTAATTAGCGCAGTTTATAGGTTTCAAAAATGTGCGTAGGGCATGTCTACCTCAGTTTATATAGAAGTCTTTGGTGTATGTATGCTAAAAGTATATAAGTATTAATATCCGTGCTCTGATACCCATAACACAAGCAGGTTATTCCTAGCTTACTTTAGGATCAGATAGCGTTGTGTGAGATGTCCGTGAATATTTATTATTTATTTATTTATGCCTTTTACCTAGTTTCGATTGGAAGAGAATTTGTCATCAAAATCTGTCACTGGCTCCTGGACTATTATATTATTATCATTCATTCAAATTTTGAATAGCGGAAATGTTCTTTCCGCTATTCAAAATTCAAATAGCGTTATAAGCCCCGCACGTTGATATTGCACTTGGCGGCCATCTTGGTGACCATTTGGTGACGTATGTCCGTCGAGCAGTCAGTACTAAAAAAAATACCGTACGCAGCTACGCGAGGCCAGCCCGCGCTCGCGCTACGTCACGATGACGTCACTTAGCTGTCATTATGACAAGGTTCCAGCGCATTACCTACTTGCGGGGCTTATACTTCCGTCTGAAAAAAAATTTGAGCTGCTCCCTAGGTCACGCTTAAAGAAGTTTTACTTCAAAAAAGTACATACATAAGTTTTTCATCTGTACTATCTCTGCTGTGTACGTTATGTTCATGCGTCAGGCAGGCTGGCCCGGGTACTATACATACAGTAGGTGCACTCACCGGCGTCTCCACAATGAACGACACGTCGGGCACGTCCGGCACGTCGGGCAGCCCGCGCGTACCGTGCGCGTGCGGCGTACTGGTCGCGGTGGCAGTGGCCCAGTGCGGAGCGAGCGCTTTACGAGCGCGTCTGTGGGACGTGCCGCTGCCGGGGACGTTCTCCTTGCCTTGCTCGGAGTGGTTGCGAGCGCCGCTGCCTATGCCTGAGTCGTTTACCTGCGAAAAGATATACAATTATAACCGCTGCCTCCTTTAACATACAAACAATTATACAGGATGTCCCACGGCTTTGCCACATGGAGGGAAAGTACCTTAAATATTGTAGATGGAACATTTTATTGAAAGAAGACATTTTAATTTAAAAAATAACATACACTGCATTCATAGATTTTTAAATAATTACATGGTTGAGCCGGGAATCGAACCCGCTACACGAGAAAAAATAATAGCCTAAAGCTTTATCTTACCGATCGAAAGGCTTCATCATAAGGATTATTTTTTGCTTAGTAACATAGTGTCAAAAATAAAAGGAAGTGGCAGGCAGCGGAAGTATACGCACAGGACTGCCGGCCTCAATGACCGAGGACGAAGGACTTGAGAACGGCGAGTTGGCTGCTCGCCGTTCTTACAAAAGCAGGCCAAGCTGTGGTGTGTCTCTTCGCACCTCATAGTAGTAGACGATAGAACCCAACTATCCCCCCTTTCTTCAAGTAGCGGAATGACACACCAACTGCCTAAGCGAGGAAAGTTTGCCGGGAACCCTGTTAGATCCTTCCAAGGACTTGCCCGACACTCACGGTAGTAGACTGTTATATGGCATCGTATGGTTTTAGTCGGTAGGAATCCGGCATAGCATTCATGTAAGATTTCCAAACGATACATAAAATAAAGCAGGAGAATCTTACGATTATTATAAGTGTGAATATATTTAAATATTTGTTCTTGAATCACACTCTAATGGCTGATTTATAGTCCGCACTAAACATAGGATATTTCGAAGGGACTTGCCTGCCAGCTGATTTTGATTCATGACCGTGATAATATGAAACAAAAGTCTACAAACTCGTAAACTGTCTGTGATTTATAGATGTACGTATTCGTATGATTGTACGTGTTCAATATTTACCTGTACACTAACGTTCTCCTGATCAGCCGTAGACGACAACATACTATCATTCAACTGCACAGTGCTATCAGAATTCTCCCGTTTCATCATTATCGTGATATCTTCTACCAGCAAACCGGGACTTGACGGCTCGTATTTGAGTCCGGATTTCTTGCCCATTTCTGCCATGGCTATTTTGAAGGGTGTTGGTGTTCTGTAAAATAATTTTAGGTTTTACATTTTGGGGTTAGTAAAGGCACTATAAAGATAGGTGTGTACTGTGTTTTTATAGTTAGTTTGAGTTCATCCACGCGGATTGAGTCATGAAGGACTCAAACCACGTGGAGATTTCGAATAGTAAAATCAAGGTTTTAGGTGTCAAAATGTTTGTGTATGACCGAGATCATTATTTTTAATAGTAAAATCAAGGTTTTAGGTGTCAAAATGTTTGTGTATGACCGAGTTCATTATTTTTAATAGTAAAATCAAGGTTTTAGGTGTCAAAATGTTTGTGTATGACCGAGTTCATTATTTTTAATAGTAAAATCAAGGTTTTAGGTGTCAAAATGTTTGTGTATGGCCGAGTTCATTATTTTTAATAGTAAAATCAAGGTTTTAGGTGTCAAAATGTTTGTGTACGGCAGAGTTTATTATTTTTAATAGTAAAATCATGGTTTTAGGTGTCAAAATGTTTGTGTATGGCCGAGTTCATTATTTTTAATAGTAAAATCCAGGTTTCAGGTGTCAAAATGTTTATGTATGGCTTGAGGTCATTATGTCATGAAGGACACAAACCACGTGGAGATTTCGAATAGTAAAATCAAGGTTTTAGGTGTCAAAATGTTTGTGTATGGCAGAGTTCATTATTTTTAATAGTAAAATCAAGGTTTTAGGTGTCAAAATGTTTGTGTATGGCTTGAGGTCATTATGTCATGAAAGACTCAAACCACGTGGAGATTTCGAATAGTAAAATCAAGGTTTCAGGTGTCAAAATGTTTGTGTATGGTCGATTTCATTATTTTTAATAGTAAAATCAAGGTTTCAGGTGTCCAATATTTATGTATGGTTTGAGGTCATTATGTCATGAAGGACTCAAACCACGTGGATATTTCGAATACTAAAATCAAGGTTTTAGGTGTCAAAATGTTTGTGTATTGCTGGCATATTATTATGAAAGACCAGTCGTATACTTACTTGGGCGTATTTTTAGAGGCGTTAGGTCCCCCAGGTGTCACGTGACTTACAGGCGTAGGCGTTTGTAGCAGTGGACTTGCACCCCATTCCTGAAATGAATAGAATACTAGGATAACGAGTATAATGGTAGAAATTTCAAAATTGTATGTATTTTGCTTTTCATTAAATCTAATGGTGGGTTTTTGGTCAACCTGATCGAATATCACCATAGCCTATGAACGTGAAAATCTTTTAAGACCCCTTTTGAAGAACCCCTTCTGTAGACATTTAGAAAAACCGAAGCATGAACTTCATTCTACAACTCTACCTTTTAAGTAGACATGGAAATAAGCTCCTATCGGATCTTACCATGTATGATGTCCTTGTCTCTGGCGATGATATATGATAGAAAGCAGTTTTAGACATTGATTTACCCAACTCCAGCTATCAACAATTATTCAATCATATCAACTTATGGCAGGCCACTGCTGAACTTGCCTCTCTGTCTCCCACTGGCCTCTACCTATCAGTCACTGTGAGAGTGCACTGGCATCCAGTCGCTCCTAAGCCCAGCTTTATCTATCTCTATATAGGGTTCGGGTGCTATCCCGTGTATGGGGATTGGTTCAGGTGTTATTCCCGCTACTTCCGCAATGCCAGGGTGGAGAAAATGAAAAGGAAAAATCTTTAACAAATTTGAACAGTTACTGCTTCTACATTAACATTTACTATCAGATTCGCACTGCAATAGGTAGGGCCGGAGAGAAAAGAACCAGGCAATAAATCTGACGGCCATTTTTTTTCTTTCACAGTCATCACCACCTCGCCCCGCAATATCGCTTCCTCCACCACGCTTCTGACACGCATGATCGCGTCGCGTTGGAACTAGCCTGAAGGAAACCCAACTCATTATTCACCAGATCTGGCCTTACGCGTGTGAAATGCCCGACGAGGCGCTCTACAATGATACGCTCAAAGAGTACCTCTTGGGTGGTACAGGCGAGTATCTATAGGAAAAATCTAATATTTTGTATGACATTACCTTGGCAGCGTGTGCGATGGGAGTGGAGTCGAGTGAGAGAGCTAGTGCGGCCGCGGAAGGCGAGTTGAGGAACTGCGACGGACTGAACGGGAGCGCCTTGATGGGAGTCGCTCCCGGCTCCAGCGTCTTGAGAGACTCGCCCCAAGCCTGTGGGTAGATATAACATCACATGATAAATATAAATGTAAGTAGAATTACTTTTATTTTATATACTACTAAGGTAGCAGACAAGCATACGGCCCATCAGGTGCTGGTGGTCACCGCAGCATATGGAAGTTTGCAACACCGAAGGCGCTAACACTCGCGCTGCCGACCCCGTAAAAACCTTCTAAGACCCCTGTTGAAGAACCCCATACTGTACATACATGACGTACATTTATTTCTATTTAAGGCTCAGCGCTAAAATCTTCTGCATCTATAAATCGATGTACCAATATCCTAACAGCTGACTCCATAACGAGGAAGTCGCGTTTGAGTGGACTTACTAGGCAACACAGAGTGGCGGACGCTCCTGCTTCCGACTGGTAGAAGCGTTCGGAGCGTTTTTCAGCAGACATATTGACGGAGTTGGCTCCATTGCAGAGTCGGCGGCAAAGCGAGAAGTGCCCAGCGCGAGGGAAGCGGGAGCAAGTTACAAATGCCCCCACTTCATCGTATAGTTCGGGGGTGCCGTCGTGAGGAACTCGCGCGCGGCCTCTAAAATATTTGTTAGGCATGGGCGTGCGGTCCGGGGACCCCGCCCACCGACGGTCACATGGCACCCTGCCCATGTTTTGAGGGTGCTCGAGTCGAGGTGTCGTTTCTTGGGCGCAGTGTAGACGGATGGGACCATACCAATATTATACTAGTTATAGCATATGTGTTTCTGGATACAATACATCAACTCACAGTGGGATTGGGCGTGAGTACTTGTATTCTCTTCGCCTTCCGCCTGAGGATTGGCGGCGGACTGCTCGAGTCGAGGTGTCGCTTCTTGGGCGAAGTGTATACGGATGGGACCATACCAATATTATACTAGTTACAGTACAAACAAATGTATTCCTGGATACAATACATCGACTCACAGTGGGATTGGGCGTGAGTACTTGTGTTCTCTTCGCCTTCCGCCTGAGGATTGGCGGCGGACTGCTCGAGTCGAGGTGTCGCTTCTTGGGCGAAGTGTATACGGATGGGACCATACCAATATTATACTAGTTACAGTACAAACAAATGTATTCCTGGATACAATACATCGACTCACAGTGGGATTGGGCGTGAGTACTTGTGTTCTCTTCGCCTTCCGCCTGAGGATTGGCGGCGGACTGCTCGAGTCGAGGTGTCGCTTCTTGGGCGAAGTGCATACGGATGGGACCATACCAATATTATACTAGTTACAGTACAAACAAATGTATTTCTGGATACAATACATCGACTCACAGTGGGATTGGGCGTGAGTACTTGTGTTCTCTTCGCCTTCCGCCTGAGGATTGGCGGCGGACTGCTCGAGTCAAGGTGTCGCTTCTTGGGCGAAGTGTAGACGGATGGGACTACGATCTCCTTGGTAGCTTCTGTCTGAATTGCGTATGATACTGGAATGAGAAATTTTATTATGTTAGTAGATATTTGGTATGTGATGACTAACTAGCTGTTGCCTACGACGTACGTGTAGTAAAGTGCATTTTAAATGTGATTGTTTAGATTGATATAACTTTTTTTTTATGAACAGATTGACATGAAACAAACACTAAATGTTAAGTGGAGCAAACCGCAACGCAATAAAGAAAACCGCATTGCAATCGGTTGAGCGGTTGCTGAGATTAGCGTGTACAAACGTACAGACAAACAGACAGTTAAGATTTTATTACCTATATGTTTATTGATTGATGATACTGATGTAAATAATTTTATTACCTATATGTTTATTGATTGATGATACTGATGTAAATACGAAAGTTTGCGAGTGTGGATGTGTGTTTGTTACTCTTTCACGCTCTACCGGCTGAACGTATCATGCTTATAAGTAAATGGCCAAATATTTATAAATGTCCATATTTTACCACTGTGCTAAAGTATTTGTAAGTTAAATGAGTAATGACGCTTATTACCTGCATCGCGATTGTCTTCATTTCCCGGAGTTTGACTCAAATAATTTCTTAAAGGTGAGTCTGTTGGTAAACTGTCCAAATTAACGAATCTGAAAGTAAAACATGAAACTGTTTAAAATTTTAATCATTTTTGCAATGAATTGAAAAATTAATCAAAAAGATTATTTATCAATCAGAAACGTAGGAGTGTTTTCAGCACTTCCAGTTGGCGCTCGGACAACTAGAAGCGTGTTTTATAGTATGTTTTATGAATATTTTGATAGATTTGAGCATCCTTATTATTGTTCTACAATGTTTGTGAGAATGAACGTCAACCAGAAGTGGATGTTATATTGACACAAACCATACAATGGCACGTGTTATTCATGTGACAGGCAGTTACCCATTCTCAGATTTAGCTTCTTGTATACTCACTTGAACGGAGCATCAACAATCTCCACATCGGCTGCGACCAATCCTCCTCTATCAGGAGACCTGCTCCACGCAGGCTGTTGTTGTATGCTTGTCAGCTGGTCTTTGAGCAGTTGTCTGAAGTGTAGCACGTTTTTGTGTTAAGTAACCAGTATGTTGTATACTCACTTGAACGGAGCATCAACAATCTCCACATCGGCTGCGACCAATCCTCCTCTATCAGGAGACCTGCTCCACGCAGGCTGTTGTTGTATGCTTGTCAGCTGGTCTTTGAGCAGTTGTCTGAAGTGTAGCACGTTTTTGTGTTAAGTAACCAGTATGTTGTATACTCACTTGAACGGAGCATCAACAATCTCCACATCGGCTGCGACCAACCCTCCTCTATCAGGAGACTTGTTCCTCGCAGGATTTTGCTGTTGAATGTTCGTCAGCTGGTCTTTGAGCAGTTGTCTAAAGTGTAGCACGTTTTTGTGTTAAGTAACCAGTATGTTGTATACTCACTTGAACGGAGCATCAACAATCTCCACATCGGCTGCGACCAACCCTCCTCTATCAGGAGACTTGTTCCTCGCAGGATTTTGCTGTTGAATGTTCGTCAGCTGGTCTTTGAGCAGTTGTCTGAAGTGTAGCACGTTTTTGTGTTAAGTAACCAGTATGTTGTATACTCACTTGAACGGAGCATCAACAATCTCCACATCGGCTGCGACCAATCCTCCTCTATCAGGAGACTTGCTCCTTGCAGTCTGTTGTTGTATGTTTGTCAGTTGGTCTTTGAGCAGTTGTCTGAAGTGCAGCACGTGTTTGTGTTAAGTAACCAGTATGTTGTATACTCACTTGAACGGTGCATCAACAATCTCCACATCGGCTGCGACCAATCCTCCTCTATCAGGAGACTTGCTCCTCGCAGGCTGTTGTTGTATGTTCGTCAGCTGATCTTTGAGCAGTTGTCAGAAGTGTAGCACGTGTTTGTGTAGACTCGTAGAACACACAGTATGTTGTATACTCACTTGAACGGAGCATCAACAATCTCCACATTGGCTGCGACCAATCCTCTTCTATCAGGAGACATGTTCCTCGCAGGCTGTTGTTGTATGTTCGTCAGCTGATCTTCGAGCAGTTGTCTGAAGTGTAGCACATGTTTGTGTAGACTCGTAGAACACACAGTATGTTGTATACTCACTTGAATGGTGCATCAACAATCTCCACATCGGCTGCGACCAATCCTCCTCTATCAGGAGACTTGTTCCTCGCAGGCTGTTGTTGTATGTTCGTCAGCTGGTCTTTGAGCAATTGTCTGAAGTGTAGCACATGTTTGGACGGTTGGCTAGCGTTGGACGAGTTGCTTTGGGTTGATTCGTTGAATGACCAGTTTTGCTGTAAGGAAAGTAATTGGTTAGGTTATGCACTTAAAACACTTAATTCACTTAATAAATATTGTGGGACTTTTTTCTGTGACAGAAACGACGGGAATAAAGCTATAGAGTAGTCTCGGTTGCATCCAAGAAAATAACTGAACTAAATAAAGGCCGTGTTGCGTTTTATTTTTTGGCTACTGCCTACCCCTTTTGTGAAGTGTGCCATTATTCTTGACCGTAAGTTTGCAGGTGAATTGAGTGCAGTGCCTATTTTCAGGGTTCCATTTATACATACATATGATCACGCTTTTTATCCCCGAAGGGGGGGGGGGGGGCCAGAGGCAAATTATACGCCCACATTTCAGCTTTTAGATTTTTGCCCCACGTAATAGGTGGTTCCTTTTATACCCAAAACTAATATTTATTATTTACATAGGTTCATTTACATAACTGTGCAAATACGGTTATAACTACTAGAATTACATTTTTAATAGTGACTGCACAAAGACATGCATGCCTGATGGAAAGTGGTCACAGTCTTATTAAAGCTAAGTATAACTATACTCGTGAAAATCAGTGCTTCAAATTTACACAAAAGGCATTCCAAATTAATAGTGAAAAGAAAACATAGTATACATTGCAAATTAATGAATACATGACTGTCTGGTTGGTTGACGGATTTAAAAGGACACAAATATGGCGGAAGCTATGAGCCATGGACTAAATGACAAAGTTATTGTTGACTAGCGGACGTCACGCGGTTTCACCCGCGTAGTTCCCGTTTCCGTGGGAATACGGGAATAAAATATAGTCTATGTTCACCGCAAAGAGTGTAGCTTTCCAACAGTGAAAGAATTTTTCAAATCGGTCCAGTAGTTCCGGAGCCTATTCGTTACAAACAAACAAACAAAAAAACAAATCTTTCCTCTTTATAATATTAGTATACATAGAATCAGGAAGGGTGTGGTAAACAGTATCAATTTTCTCATGCCTTATGGACCGGTCAGGCCACATGATCGAGTTTTCTAATGAAGGGGATGCATTTACGCACCATCATCCCTGCTGCGGGAACAGCTACGATGGTTTGTGATACTCCTGGTCAAGTTCGTCCTATCCAATAAACAACCGCGGTGTTCCACTTCAATCTAATCCCTAATTCGGGTCGTAGGATAGACTAGAGAACAACCCACAGATGAGCTGCTTCCGGCTGGGCCAGAGTAGCAGTACTCCCCCACAGAGGAAAGGCAGTAGTTGCTTCTATGTTGCCCAGTATGCATTGCGAGGAGGATCCAAATCACTGGGGTTCTGAAGATGTTCGTAGGGCCTTATCGAGTGGTTTAACCACTACGCCTAGAGCCTAATTTTACTAGCAACCTTCAACCAGACAGTGACACACAGAACACAAGAAGCAACTAACATCGTTATAGTGCACAGTGACTTTGTCGTGCGAGTCGTGCGGTATAGCTACCGGCTCGGTGTACACGTCGCGTGCCTTTACCCGCTGTGGCACTCTTCTACGGAGGGAATCGAAGCCATCCATCATCATCTCTGGCTCGTACTTTCTTCTCATCGTTGAGTTCCAGTGGTTTTTTATTGCGTTGTCTGTTCTGTAGACGGAAAAAATTGTAAGGTTAGTAGGTTATAGGTACTTAATAGAATATATTCTAGTACGCTGAGGAAAAGTTAAGGTCTTTAGTTACAATGAACGGCCAAGAGCCGTTTAGAGACATGAATCGCTATAGTATCCGCAATACGAACTGGCACGTTGGGCCATAAATCATCGAATTGGTGCTATCTCTTTCGCACCTACACAGTCTTATGGAGCGGGACCCGCACCCATAGTGCTGTGCAGGTAATCTATTACGTATTCCATAATAGTATCGACAAAAGTAATGAAATGAAAATTTGAAATATGATTTATTTATTTTTATATCAGCATTGATTTATTAAGACAAATGTATTAAATTAAATAAATATATTAAAATAAGTTGAGTAGGTGAATTACTAACTAAAAAAAATTCAAATTTACTAATTTTAACTTTCTTATTGCTAAAATTTAGCTAATTATTTAAGATCATCTTATTTGCTATTAATATCATATTTACAACTAAAAGCAAATTACCCACATAATATCAGATTACGACATCTCGACAAATTCTTAAATATTTTATCGACATGGTTCAACCCCTACAGTAAGTGACATTTATGGCCCAAAGTGCCAGTTCGTATTGCGGATACTATAGTCGTCAAATATTTCGTTATTACAGATACAATCGTGCCTTTAGGTGATTTAGGTTCAATTTAAATGGTCTCTGAATTAGCCTTTTCGCTGACACTATATTTCCAAATATGAGAAAAATCACATTTCACAAGTAAATATCTGACGAAACTTCCTGATCGTATGGTTGCAAGAGAGGTTGAGCGTTCTGGCGAAAATTCTTTCCACTGTGTATGAGTGGCACCTCTGCGGCACGCGTTGTTCGGGATCGGAAAGGAGAGGGTGGGATCAGATTGAAGAGCTCTTCAGAACATTCGCCGTGATACATTCGGTAGAACACAGCCAAGGACGCTATGGTTCTTCGCTGCGCTAACGGTTCGAGGCCTCCCGTCACCTCAGGTCAACCAATTATTCGGATAGCACGTCTCTGCATAGCGTCAAGTGCGTCTAGTAAGTACCTCGCAGAGTCATCCCAAAGGTGAGAACAGTATTCGACGCAGGGGCGAATCTGCGTCTTGTATAGTAAATATCTTTGATGTGGCGTAAAATACCGTCTCACCTTATTCAGGAGGACCTTAATCAGGATTATAATACAGATACTCACCTGCCCGGCAATAGCTTTGCAATCTTAGCCCACTGGTTTCCAAGTTGTTTGTGTGCTTGGTATATAACTCTGTCCTCGTGTTCCGTCCACGCGGTCTTTTTGATTGACGGGTTTAGATGATTGTGCCACCGCTCTCTGGAATATTAGGAATTCTGTGTTAAACATAATATTAATACATGTGTGTATAAAAAAACTGGATTGGGATGCAACTTGTGTTGACACTCTGGCCCCGTCCCATCTTCCTAAAACAAAATGAAAAGCCAGCGCAGCAGAGGAAGCGGCTGAAAATATTAAAATTAATAAATATGAGGGTCTCGACTCATCGTATCGTTTTTGTCCAGTCGGTGTCGAGATCCTAGGTCCATGGGGTCCCAATGCGCAAAAATTTTTCAAGAACTTGAAAAAGCGCCTTGTGGAGTCGACTGGCGACCCAAGGGCTGGCAGTTTTCTCGCTCAGCAAATAGGTATTGCTATTCAAAGGGGGAATGCTGCTAGTCTTTTGGGCACAATGCCACGGGGGCCTTATTTAGGTTTAGTTTAGTAATAATGTAAATATATAAGTAGATATGTATTAATTATGTTTCTCTGTAATTTTTAACAATAAATGTATTTTGTACCAAATAAAAAAATAACAAAGGTCTATAATAGCTGCAACGTTGAGTCAATAAGCTGCTTTTGATAGTCTCATGGGTTTAAGATTGAAGTATGTAAGTGGGTATGTATCTACATTGAAACGATTTTATTCGAAGACTAGCGAACATCATGCGGTTTCACCCGCGTAGTTCCCGTTCCCGTGGGAATACGGGAATAAAATATAGCCTATGTTCACTGCAAAGAGTGTAGCTTCCCAACAGTGAAAGAATTTATCATATCTGTCCAGTTTTCGGAGCCTATTCGATGCAAACAAACAATCAAATCTTTCCTCTTTATAATATTATTATAGATACACCGGCTACACCGCTTGCAGGGGAGGTTGTAGCTTTCCCCTGAAAATATAGAGGAACATCTAGAGGTAGTGAGATGTTTCTCCAACACAACGATGATGGATGATCCTCCATCCAGGCATGATTATTGCATTTGACAGGTCTATTTAAAGTAGACAAGGACAGCAGTGAACACAAGCTAATAAATAAAAAAAACTGTATTTACCTGCACTGCTTTCCTATCCTCCCTTTTAGATGGCGCGCTATGAGCGTCCATTTCTTAGGGCCGTATTTGCCGACCAATTCCATGACCTTTTCGTCTTCCTGAAAAGAAAAATAATATTGTTAGAGGATTATCATTTACTGCCCGTTCGCTCTAACTTTGCCGCTCGGCTCCATACTAAAGTCGAATTTTTAATTAGACAAAGTAAATTGACAGCAACTAATGTCACTTCTTCATACAATGTTGCGTATTTTCTATGGCGAAGTGACATTAGCTACTGTCAATTTACTTCGTCTAATTAACAATTCGGGTATACGCCTCTACGCCAGCGGCAAAGTTAGAGCGAACGGGTAGTATGTTTACTTTTGGAATGTCTGATCTATCAACATCACTAGAATCACTGCATTACTCTCATAGTTTTCATTATGTAAAGTATGAAGTTATGAGGCGAGAATGAATAGGCAAACTGGCAAGGGTCGACCTCGGCGTACGCATGCCCATCAAATCAGAGACCTTCTGGAAAAAGGCAAGGTCAAGAGTACCCTTAACCGGCGAGCGTGTATGAAAACAGTTATGAAAGTAGAAGAAGCGAAAGTTGTATGCCAGGATCGTAGCAAGTGGAAAGCCATAGTCTCTGCTTACCCCGATGGGAGACAAGCGTGATTATATATGAAGGTGAAACAAAGATTTAGAATTTTGCTATGAGATGAACAAAATTTGTCGAATTGTGGCTAATAGTGTACAGAAAGTAAGCATTTCAAGTGTTGAGAAACTAGTAAACTGATAAAGGTTACGTAAGGAGGTGATACTATGATTGTTAGGTCGGTTCCATAAGGCAGAGTGGAACAACTTATATGGACCTAGACTAGCTAGATCAATTGGTGGAGGTCATAAGGAAATCCTTTTTAAGGTCATACCACGTTCCTTGACCACATAAAAGCCGTAAAATACTACCTAGTGTATACAGTTCAAATCCAGCATGACCCGTTTCGCCTTCAAATGGAATAGAAATAAGGCGGTGGGGGTTCCATGCTTTACAAATGCTTTAAAAAGGAGGCTAAATTGTATGAAAGCAGTCATATTACCAAAGTCTAGAATCATTATTAAAAATGTAACAGCTGATTCGTTTAAATTTTTTATATGTACGTACTATAACTACTAAATACTGGTTCACCTTGTGATGTAACGTATTTATTTCGCACGCCGCGATCAGATGATTTCTCTTAGTAATTTTTTTTGCTATAGGTATATACTCGATGTAAAAAGATACATATATCTTTTGATTCGCTTCAAAGACTTAGTGTGGGCGATTTGGTAATTGTTCGATGTTTTTGTGGTGATGTAGCTTTTTTTATTTCTTTACTATTATTATAGTATGGTGATCTAATAAAGCTGTTAATGAATGAATAATAGATAAGTTAGCATAGCAAGGAGAGGCTTTTAGAGCCGTTACATTCAAATTAATAAAACTTGACAGGGTAGTCTATACTAATATTATAAAGAGGAAAGATTTGACTGTTTGTTTACATCGAATAGGCTCCGAAACAACTGAACCAATTTAAAAAAATCTTTCACTGTTGGGAAGCTACACTCCTCCCGGTACCCCATAGGCGAGGTTGAAGTGTTCGCCAAAGTCTGCCGAGAGCCCTGGGACATCCTTCCGAGGGCTTACCCGGGACTCCCGGCCGTAGACAGTTGTAGAGCATCGTGTGGTTTTAGTCGGTAGGAGTCCGGCATAGCATCCATGTAGGATTTCCACACGTAAAAAAAAAAAAAAAAAAAAACACTCCTCCCGGTGAACATAGGCTATATTTTATACGGAAACGGGAACTACGCGGGTGAAACCGCTTGACGTCCGCTAGTCTATATTAATATTATAAAGAGATTTGATTGTTTGTTTGCATTGAAGAGGCTCCGAAACAACTGAATCTATTTTAAAAAATCTTTCACTGTTTCGATGCTACACTCTCCCCGGTGAACATGGGCCATATTTTATTCCCGTATTCCCACGGGAACGGGAGCTACATGGGTGAAACCGCATGACGTCCTCTAGTAGTTTAGAAAGTAAGAATAACATACATCAGGTAACTAATGCGAGAGTCTAAATGGGTAGCGATCTCAGCATGCATGCTGTGGATCATTGGATCTCCAAGATTAGACACGTTCATCGTACCAGGTAGATTCTACCTATGCAAGTTCTAACAATAGCTATGTAAATTTTGAATTTGTAGGTAGGTACTATTACTTGTTTTCACGCATGTAGAGGCAAAATATAAGTATTTCAAATAAAGTCCAATTTTAAGGTACTAAAGTACTTGGCGGTTTAAAGTTAGAAACTGAAGGTTTGATTGTTATTAACTACTACAGTATTTTATTGCTATGTATAACAAATCAAATATTACGAGTGAAATAATTTAAACGCCCTTTAATTGTTGGAACAATTAAACTTATTCTTACAGATTGTTAGATATCAATCGGATACGCTATGCTTTTGATAAATTGATTTGGATAAATCATTTTCACAAAAACCTTACAACACATCATTGCTTCAACGCACGACTGATCGTCATGAAAAAATGGGAAAATTACCTTTTATTATAAGTACTAGCGACCCGCCCCGGCTTCGCCCGGGTGCAATGCTGAACTAAATACACTAAGTACAGAAAAACTGTGAACTTTAAAGCATTGTGGATCCCAAACCCGCAGGAATACGCGGAAAATTTTTATGTTGTCGTATTAAAGACCATAGTTGCTTATCAAAATATAAGGTGAGACCTTTATACTTTGATACTGAACTGAGAAATTGAACCAATAAATTTTCCCCCATACATTTTTTATTTTCATTATTTTTTTGGGCATGAATGAGTCATTTTATGGAAAAGTTGTAGTACTAAATGTTAATTAGCACTATATTTTCTATCCAAAAGCACTATATTTTCTATCCAAACAAATTTGACATCTTAGATCGTATGTCCACCTATTTTAAAATCCGGACCAGTGTGCGGCCGGCCGGTACGGCCGCAAACGCTGCGTCCCGCAATTTTATATCTGTAATATCTTAGAAAATATTCATTTAAATCATATGCTGTAAAGAGCCATATAGATCTATATGAAATAAACAATGTATTTAAGGTATTTAATTGGATAAGGATTAATGATGTATTGGTTAAAACCGCTTCGAAAATAAGCCATTATTTGTCGTAAAAAGTAAATGACTTAAAAATATTATTGTGGGATATCCATAAGAGATAGAGATATGCAGTCGCGAGTTTTCTGTAGACCTTTACAATGTGTACAATACTTAGTACATTTCTTTGATAAATCTCGTAGGATTCAGCCTGCGTTTGCAATGTAAGTGGAAAAAATGTAATTATTTACGACATCACATTAGTAACCTCAAAAATAACAGTATTTCTCCACTATTTAATGGATGTTATTATACATATAAACCTTCCTCTTTAATCACTCTATCCATTAAAAAAAACCGCATTAAAATCCGTTGCGTAGTTTTGAAGATTTAAGCATACAAAGGGACATAGGGACAGAAAAAGCAACTTTATTTTATACTATGTAAAGATAAAGATGTCTACAAGGTTCTGCCCAGTTGAAACCAATAAATAAAATAAATAAATATATTTTGTGGACATTATCACAAAACATTATCTAGTCCAAATCAAGTTAATATAAGCTTGTGCTATAGGACCTAGACGACTGATAGACAAACTTTAATGTCCTGGGACCTCCTTCCGAGGACTTACCCGGGACTTCCAACCATAGGCTGTTGGGCGTTACGTGAGGTTTTTTAGTCGGTAGGAGTCCGGCATAGCAGCATCCATGAGGATTTTCCCTCACGTTAAAAAAAAGATATACTTAATCAATCTAAAGTAGTTTATTTTCAACATCCGATTTGAAGAACCATGTCAAGTTTGGCTTGTGGTGCTGGACAGCACAATATACCCTCGACTGTAATTATTATGATAAGGTTTATTGGAGGTAAATGTAAACACACAATGTTTATTACTGAGTAGACAAAACAGAGAGATTGTATTTAAAGGATTGTATTTTACCAAATTGAACACATTTTCTACATACATACATATGGTCACGCCTTTATCCCCGAAGGGGTAGGCAGAAGCATATTATATGCCCACATTTCACCTTTGTATAATTTGTCCCACGTAATTAGGTGGTGAGCCGTATTGCCGTGTTTAAATGGACAGGCGCAGGTTGTGACTGCCTGCTGTTGAAATAAAGCCTTCAACTTAGCTTAACGACTGCCATTTTACAGGTACCCGGGACCAACGGCTTAACGTGCCTTCCGAAGCACGGAAACGCTCAAATAAATGTCACAAAGTGATCAGATGGATGGTCACCCATCCATGGACCGGCCATAGTGAAAGTTGCTTACTGCAGTGATCGTTTACAGAACACTGAGTCCGCGGGGCCACCAGCCTTGAATAACGGAATTATATAAACACAGTTACGTCGATCTGAGAACTCAAAGATGCTTATTTTCGAATTCAATTGAAGGCTGCTCAGAACAGAACCGATACAGACAAAACTGAATATAATCTACTAGCTGACCCGCGCAACTTCGTTTGCGTGATAAATGAAGAATCGCTCGACCGATTTTGTGCAAACTTTACATAAACCATCTACTAAATAGTCCGAACAAAGCCTATACATTTGGTTTGGATAGGTGAGCCCGTTCTTGAGTTATAAAATTACAACGAAAAGTGGCATTGATTTTTATATAATACTAGCTGTCCCGCGCAACTTCGTTTGCGTGATAAACGAAGAACCGCTCGGCCGATTTTGTGCAAACTTCACATAAACCATCTACTAAATAGTCCGAACAAAGCCTAAACTTTTGGTTTGGATAGGTGTGCCCGTTCTTGAGTTATAAAATTACAACGAAAAGTGGCATTGATTTTTATATATATAGACTAGCTGACCCGCGCAACTTCGTTTGCGTGATAAATCAAGAACCGCTCGACCGATTTTGTGCAAACTTCACATAAACCATCTACGAAATAGTCCGAACAAAGCCTAAACATTTGGTTTGGATAGGTGAGCCCGATCTCGAGTTATAAAATTACAACGAAAAGTGGCATTGATTTTTATATATATAGATATATATAGATATAGATTTAAAGCTTAATACACTAATGGGGACGCTTTCGGTATCCCAATTAGATATGACATCATGTATTATCAACATGTCTCACTAATAATATAAGCCAAAGCTAACAAACGCAAAAAGCCGAGTCAAGGGCAAGGATCGAACACGAGGATCTTTAGTTGATAAGGATACAAATCCGGTCGCAGTCGTTTGTTTGAGCGTGATCTTTGTATTGTTACTATCTGCCCTCAGAATTGGCTAAATGGTTAATTATTCTTCCGTTCCTGCATCCCAAGGGAACGTACATCTATAGTTCTATACTAATATTATAAAGAGGAAAGATTTGTTTTTTTGTTTGTTTGTTTGTAACGAATAGGCTCCGGAACTACTGGACCGATTTGAAAAATTCTTTCACTGTTGGAAAGCTACACTCTTTGCTGTGAACTATATTTTGTTCCCGTATTCCCACGGGAATGGGAACTACGCGGGTAAAACCGCGTGACGTCCGCTAGTCCTAGATAAAAGTAGCACACGAGCTTCCAGCATCCTGAGTGACTGTGAGTTACTGACCAACTGAGCCACACTCACAAACTTACGCATTTATAATCCCTACTTCCCTACTAATATTATAAATGCGATTGTAACTCTGTCTGTTTGTCTGTTACGCTTTCACGCCTAAACGGCTGCAGCGATTGCGCTGAAAAATGGTATAGAGATAGTTCGAGGCCCAGGGAAAGACATAGGCTACTTTTTGACCGATAGAGCGAATGGAGGGTTATGATTTTACGCGATAACGACTTCTACGCGGTCGAAGCCGCGAGGAACAGCTAGTATTATTATATATATTATTAAGTAAGATCAAAGTTTGTGCCGAATACATGTTGTATGTTTCACTTCGTGCTTAAACGACGAAAGCATCAGTGAGCCTTCTTGATTTAGAATCGTTTCGAAATAACCTTGTCACTTATCAATAAATCAAATCAGCATCTTAAAGCAGCCTACTACTGGACGTAGGCCTCTCCCAAATTACAAAAAAATAGCCTTAGCTACGTCATACCTACTATTATAGAGTTATACAGTTCAAGCAATAAAATGTGTTAAGAGTTCTGTTCCCCGAAAACTCATACCTAGAATGACAATTGCTAGTTCTTGGACGGTCATAATTTATTTTGTAATAAAAAATATTTTAGGAAGTCGTAATAAAACGATTCCAAAACAATTTCGAATCCTCGTATATTATAAAGACCCCGTCTATCTATTTGTCTGTCTGTGGGTGCGTAATGAACTCAAAGAATACTGAACGGATTCTCATGTGGTTTTCACTAAAAGATAGTCTCATTCATAACATTCTCGTCATAAGGCAGGAGATTTAGGTCTGTTTAGTTTTAATTATAATTTGATGCCCACCGTTGGACATAAGCACATAGGTAAGCTTTTAGATTATACTAGAGACCCGCCCCGGCTTCGCACGGGTGCAATGCTGATACTAAATACATATAAACCTTCCTCTTCAATCACTCTATCTATTAAAAAAACCGCATCAAAATTTGTTGCGTAGTTTTAAAGATTTAAGCATACATAGGAATATAGGGACAGAGTAAGCGACTTTGTTTTATACTTTGTAGTGATTCTGTAGCTATAAAAATATACTAAAACTTCAATAGACAAATTCAAGACATGTTAGTGATAATAAATTGCGATCAATGCCCTTCAAAACAATCATAGAACAGCAATAAAGATAAGCATTTACAACAACAGATAAGACATTAGTATTCTTAACCGGTAACAGTGAATTCATTCATGAAATCTAAGAATATACGTTGTACTTAATGGGACCTTGGCTACTATACCTATAGATCTATATTAAGGATACCTTGAATTTGGACAGTAGTTCTTGTATTTCTTAGAAAAGCAGTAAGAATTTTAAAATTTTTACCGGTGCTATGGAAGGAAAGGATTAGCAATTTTACTATTTATTAGAAACGAGCGGACGTCACGCGGTTTCACCCGCGTAGTTCCGTTTCCCGTGGGAATACGGGAATAAAATATAGTCCTATGTTCACCGCAAAGAGTGTAGCTTCCCAACAGTGAAAGAATTTTTCAAATAGTCCAGTAGTTCCGGAGCCTATTCGATGCAAACAAACAATCAAATCTTTTCTCTTTATAATATTATAGTATAGATTTATTAGCTGCCCTGCCCTAGATGCTATATCGACTAAGACCACATATTGCCCTTCCATCTGTCTATGGGCGGGATAATCCCAACCCTTATATGTGTACCGCTAAGCTGACAATAAATGCTATCCGAACATTTATTGAAAAATCAGCTGATCAGTAGCCACGTACCCACATCACAGAATAACAAATAATAAACGTACTGCTCACATGCTCGGTATAAGGAAATTGAACATATTAACCTATAATATTCCTTATATTCCTGCACGTTTTCCGGACATACCATACCAAGGCACCAGAATTGCGGCAAATAATTGCATTTATATTGACATTCTATGCGCTCGCATGCCGTCGCAATGACCTGTGACTCACGGTCGCTTCCTTGCATGCATAGACTGATTGGCAAAAGGGACTTTAAGGTTGAATAATATCCTAAAGGACGTTTTTGATTATAAAGAGGACTTGGGCCCCGGGATCGTGACCTTATATGATATTTATATGCTCACCAACAATGTTATGATGCAGTAGTTCCTTTCAATAGGCTAAGGAGGCGCTACACTCACGCTGCCGTCCCTGTAAAAACCTTCTAAAACCTCTTTTTAAGAACCCCTTATTGTCGCCTACAATAAGGAGTTCTCCCTGCCTCAGTTTAGGAAAAACCGAGGCAGGGAGAACAGGGAGAAGGATAATTCCACAACCTAAGCGGGCAAATAATGACTGCTTCCTCAATACGATCATTTCTCTCTTAGCAACGAATTGTGGTTTTGGCCAGTAAGATACTAAAATCTATAACTTGCGTGAGATTCGCAGCTATTCTTTTCTTATAAAGAGTTACTAGCATGTGACAAGGATACATGAACCACCATTTACCTAGGTACCTATTTAGAATTGCAAGTTTGCACAATCCCAAATGAAATCGCTTGGCCAATGACCAGCCGCAGTTTTAATCATCAAACTTCCTTAAAAAAATAAAAAGACAAGCGGTCCTCCCTTTTGGAAGGGCGAAGTTTAGTACCTATGCTTGTCTGCCACCATAGTGGTATTTTAAAAAAAGTTTGGCCATCGCTCGAAGTAGTAGTAGGAAATAGTTCATAATATCACTTAATCATAGCTACGTGCGTCTTTTCTTACGTAATACAATTTTAAAGGAACAATAGGTACATTGCATTACCCTCATATTTCGCAAATTACAAAACCCGTTCTTTACGTATTGGTAGCTACACTAGCTACCTACTATTAGTGTATAATGATACGTCTATTACGTATACTTTTCTTGACCATGGACGTAGTGTATAATGATACGACTATTACGTATACTTTTCTTGACCATGGACGGAAACAAGTCATTTAAAGACATAATGTGAGTAATAAACGATTTTCAATGTAGAGTAAGTACACTTTTATTTTCTTTGCAAACCCAGAAATGACAGAAAACATAGCAGGTCAACGGATATCTTCTGTGATCAGAAAATAAAAACAGTCGCTCTAGCCCGAACTGGCATACTCTTTTCATTTCTCCTTATTTTTTTTTTTTGTAACGTGAGGGAAATTCCATCATGGATGCTATGTGGGACTCCTACCGACTAAAAAACCTCACGTAACGCCCAACAGCCTATGGTTGGGAGCCCCAGGTAAGCCCTCGGAAGGATGTCCCAGGACTCCATTTCCCCTTACATGGAGCATAGAGAGAAGGCCTTGGACTTTTGCGGTCGAAGATGAAGTTTGCAGAGGGTTGGAGTGGGCAGGTCCCTTTTTGTAGGAGGATCTGTCCACTCCAAATCATCTCGCCTGGTAAACAATTTCAAGAGTAAAAACTTTATCATAATACTGAGACTGCTGTCCGTGTGTCACGGAGGCTGTATCTCATGAACCATGATAACGAACAGCTTAAAAAAAAAAGATGTCTATCACAGGTGGCTTTCAAACCTTCTAATAGTCGGTATTTGTAGCTAATAGTTCTAGATCTTTTCATTGTAGAACTTGGATAAGAACTATCACGCAGATGTAGATAATAAAAATATCGAATTGAAATGATATTATTAATTTTTTCAGACCCCTGTTTTACATATTGGCTGTTAAGCTCAAACACATGTAAACCAACAAATAATCATTTTTAAAGTGCTAATAAAGCATGACGTAACCTAATCGTTCAATCAACTCCAAAAGCCTGGGAACCGAGCAAAAAAAGAGCGATATGAATGAACATAATAGTTATGGCCATAAATTAAAATATTGGCGATGTCAATAACAGATTCACGGATGAAAAGGCACACTTTTGGCAAGTAAGTAGTAACTTACATGCAAACTAAAAAACATTTAAACAGACTGACTTTCTTATCTTTTTTTTTCGTAAGAAATCCTAAGAGATTCACGGATGAAAAGGCACACTTTATGGACTTCTACCGACGAAAATCATACTGTGTTCTTCAGTCTGATACCATTCATCCAAATTTCAAAATAATGCTTGTACTAAAATTTCTTGTCGACTCAGTTCTTCCAAAAGTTAGAAATGCATGTATGTAAGAATTACCTAGTTTAGTAATCATTATATTTCAGTAAGGGCATTTAAACGATTTTTTAAATATTATTTGTGTCAGTTTGTATGTCCTCGTTTTCAAGATTTTTTCACAAAATTGGTCTATTTCAGTGAAACTTCTTGCAATCTTCTTTGTGACGTCTACTGTCCTCAGTATACACACGACGTACTTATAATTTCTTAATACGAGTTTAATGCGTAGTTTTTTTTTATTTTAAAGCTCTACAGCACGGGGTTCTTCAAAAGGGATCTTACAATATTTTTGCAGAGTTGGCAGAGCGGTTGTAGTAACCACAGGTATTGCAAACGTCCAGAGCTTACGGTAACCTCTTTTGAGGAGATGGGCATAAATAAATCTAGACTGGTCTTACCTCCTTGGTCCACGGGCCCTTGACTAGTTCGGGATTGACGACCTTGGTCCAGCGCTGTTGGCACTGAACGTCGGACCTGTCTGAGAACTCGCCAGCTATAAGCTCCCAGTTCTCGTTGTACATCTTCACGTACGCCTTTAATCTCCTATCCTGAAATTGGAAAATTTGTTCCGTTAGAATGGGTTAGAAGAAGGCTTTGTTGTAAACCATTACAATCGTTGATACTTTTCTAATGTGTGGAACATCTCAGGAATGTTTTGCCGGGTCCAGACCGACTAAAACCAAGCAGTTTCTACCCATCAGTCTAGCGCCGAACCAAGTAACTTGGAAGAATGACCCAGGATTTCAGATTGATCCTTGAATAACGATCTGGTAAATAAATTCTATCGCCCTAGAATTTACTGAATAAATAATGAACTTCTCGTTCACAAAACTATAATAATGTTGTCAATATTACCGAGTTCAATATTAAAACATTGCGATTGAAATTCTTGCTAGCTTGCGAGAATTTTATCAACAGTTATACTGGCAGGATCGAATTTATCATGGGTTTTGCAGTGCAATGCCAAAAGCCTTCAGTCTGTGTATATTCGTGATGAATGTTTTACTAACGTATACATAGTCCACTATATCTTGCAAACTTTAAAAACCTACTTATCTGTGATAGCTAGTTTTGATATAGGTATATTTCTTTAGTACTCTGATCTTTAACAAGTCCAGGAACAACCGTTTGGAGCTGATAAGGTAAGAAAGTCCAGCAAGTTATTTTTTCAGTAGGTACCTAGTTTGTTTGTGGCTTAATCACGATTTAGTTCTATCCCCAATTTTTTTTAAACGCGAGGGAAAATCTTCTTGTATGCTATGCCGGACTCCTACTGACAAAAAAAACCTCACGTAACGCCCAACAGCCTATGGTTGGGAGCCCCAGGTAAGCCCTCGGAAGGATGTCCCAGGACTCCCAACAGGCCCACGGCCGCCGCTGCGGCCTCGCCTAGGGGGCGGTTCGGGTGCTATCCCGCGTCTTTGGGGGGGATTCGGGTGTGATCCCGCTTCTAAGTCATGTTCTATCCCCCATTTCAAAAAGATCATAAGTAGATACTATTATAAAGTTTACCTCATCCTTCGTCCACCGTCCTCTATTGATATTCTTCCGCGTCCCAGTACTTTTGGTTGCAACCGGCGCATCTTCGTAGACCGCTGAGTCCTCGGAGTATTCGCTCGTCTCTGACTCATAACCACCAGCGGAGCTTTGTCTGTTGACAAGGTATTCAACAATTAGCAAATTGACTAGTATTTTAATCTGGAATTAATATGGTAATGGGCTTATCTATACTAATATTATAAAGAGGAAAGATTTGTTTTTTTGTTTGTTTGTTTGTAACGAATAGGCTCCGGAACTACTGGACCGATTTGAAAAAAATCTTTCACTGTTGGGAAGCTACACTCTTTGCGGTGAACATAGGCTATATTTTATTCCCGTATTCCCACGGGAACGGGAACTACGCGGGTGAAACCGCGTGACGTCCGCTAGTAAGTTATAAGAGTAAAGACTCTCGTTTGAGTTGAGGGTCGGCAGTGCGAAAGCAGCAAAAGTCCGCCTGACGTTGCAAACGACCAATGCTATGCTGACCATTTTCGATCTTGTGAGGTGGGGTGTATGTATGTGTGCCTCCTCAGTAGTATATAAAATTTGTAATTTCTGTCAGTTTTGTGTATGCAAAGCTACACGAGAGAAAGATAGGCATAATAATATGATACTGACGTCTTCAGGTATTACGCCTTTTAGCCCCTCTCTATAAAATAGAGTGCGGAGGAGCTTATGTCGAGACTTTTGTCTTTAGTCTGTGACTCAGTCGCATTAAACTACGTCCATCTGTTCAAAGTATGAAATAAAACAAAAATGACAACGTCAATCGGATTGAACTTTCACAATAACCGTGTTAGAGAGGGGAAGTCGGGTGAGAACGATCTCACGGCTTCTTGTTAAAATTATAAGAAGACTAGTAAGAAAACAAAGGATATTCTTTCTCTTCATTATTTTTATGTTTACCGTCAACATCTTTGTTCCTAAGGTAAAGTTAGTTATGTCCACTTACTAATAATTACCTAAACAACATTATTTCCGAATTCCATTAAGAGCCTAAACGTTTTTCTTCACATATTCGTGTATACTCGTTTGTCGAAGGATGTCCCTATTTGCTTTCAACCTTGCTTGTGTGCACAGAATCCCGTTTTGTGCTCAGTGCTAACATTGAGATGGATATAATGATTATCTCCCTGAGTCTTACTTAAGTATGTATCTTAGAATGTACTTAGGTATTTGCTTAGTTAATAATGGTAGCCTGAGAGTCATCTCGCACTTTAGGATCAACTGATGATTAAAATAATGTTTTATTGTAAGAAGAGGATGACGAGGAATCTATTATACTTATACAGATATCTTAGAAAATAAAACGATCAGTATTTTTATTGGTATAGGGGAGACCGGGGCAAGATGAGATACCTAAGAGAAAAAACGACATAAAATTAAAATCGGACTGTTTATTGAACTTCCCTTACAACAAACACAACACTTATAGTTTTAACTAACATAATTATAATATTTTAAGGAGCTAAATCATATATTTTTTTGGCAAGTAGTAATTAAATGGCACATGTCAAATATTCCGTCTTGCCCCATGATCGGGGCAAAATGGGAAACGATATGGGGCATAATGAGTATTATGTCAATCTGGTTGGCAGCGTTCACATATAATTATATGCGCAACTTCATCATCCTTGTCTACATGCGCAGGAGTTATAAGCCTAGCCCTTGCATATGTTATAAATATATACCCACAATAAATGCAAGGACAATCATTTTCATCATCCATCAATCTCATTGTTCATGAGTTCTGCAACTGCAGGATTAGCAGAAATACCTTTTTGTACTGGAATAAATGCTTCAGCTTGGATCACTTCTGATATTGCTGACCTGGAAAGCGTGAGCTGCATATTTTGATTTTCAGATGGTAGAGAATCAATCCAGGTGGTGTAGGTTCCCGAAAAATATCATTGTAAACTATAATAGTGGACGATGTTTCTTGGGTTGCCTCTGAAGAAGTTGAGGTAGAAGTTATTATGACCTGAGATGTGGATGCTAGATTCAAATAGTCCTCCAAATAGAACTCAAAGTCTCGGTGCTTGTTGTTTCAGCAGTTATGAAGTCTGCATCTGTAAATACATTTCGTCAAGTGGTCATACACCACATTTCCCAAGTCCTGTTTTGTAGGCGTCCTAATTTTTTTTGCCGCAATCATTACCTATACTAGAATCAGCATCTTCATTACATCGAGCCTTTCTCACACGATGTTCCTTTTTAACTGAAAACAAAAAAGAAACTTAATATTAAAAAGGTCAAAATACGAAACATTTTACCAACACATATGGGGCAAAACGGGATAGTATCCCGTTATGCCCCGACCTTTTTGCCCCAACAGACATATTTTGCAAATATAACAACAAATTTTAAACTACAAAATAATTCTGAGAAAAAGTTATATCAATCTGTTAGTTTTCTACTACTACAATAAGTGTGCGGCATAATGTTACAATAGCATTGACACTTACTTTAGAGCACATCGATCCAGAACAGAAAACTTCGTAAAAATTTCCATACAAACAGTTTTTGTTTGCTGTGAAGCCAAAACAAGAAGTAAGACGCGCACGCCGCTTGGACACGTGTGACGCAACTGAATATCGACCGAATGGCGTTGAGTTAGGATCTATTATGTTCACCATTTAGGCATACAAGCATACTTCCCGTCCTGCCCCGAGCTTCGTCTTGCCCCGGTCTCCCCTACTTTTTATTTTTATAAATATTGGTGGATATTCTCACACAACGTCTAGCAAAAATTAAGCTAATATAAGCTTGTGCTATGGCATATAGGATCTAGAAAACACCACACAAATATTTGGACCGATCCGGGAATCGAACCTTGGACCTCAGCGCGGCAAGCGCTTACTCTACCGAATGCGCCACCGAGGCAGTCAACTAAAAACTAAGTTAGATACCTAGATAACATTAAAAAAATCTACGTGCTTATTTTTATCGAATCTCTTGCAATAAGACATAGATAGATAGACAAGGTTAGATCCGATAGGTGTTTTCTTCCGCGCACGCTTGGGTGGTGGAATGACCTGCCTGCCTCGGTTTTCCCAAACGTCTAACTCTACAGTATGGGGTTCTTCAAAAGGGGTCTTAGAAGGTTTTTACAGGGTCGGCAGCGCGAGTGTGGCACCTCTGGTGTTGCAAACGTTCATAGGCTGCGGTGACCACCGGTCCTTCTGGTGGGCCGTATGCTTGTCTGCCACCTTAGTGGTATAAAAAAAATAGTATTTTTGTTGTTCAAAAGGCTGTTTGCTATGTCCTTGACATGAAATGAAAAACAAACTATATCTCTCCTACCCGCCTACGATTTAGGTTAACGTCTGTCTTCTCTTCTCTAAGATTGTTCATAAATGCAAAATTGTCCTTTCAAGCACTCGAATATCGGAGATGAAAATAATATTCAAGATGATTTAACCTTCGGTCCGTCGCGTGGGGTCTTTGAAAGCCCGAACATTACAAAAATGCAAAATTTTCTTATTTAAATCTATTGTAGAAGTGCAGTAGTTTATGTACCCTCCTAAGTTAGATTGTAGTTGGCGCGGAAGGTGGCTAACTTCAATTCGCTCGTAATCGCCGTGTGATACGGACCTGTTTTGAACGCAAGGGCTCTCAAAGACCCCACGCGACGAGCATACAATTTCGTAAAGTTACGTTTTTTTTTTATTTATTCCTTATATATTATATGTTACAAAGTTGATTATTTCTATATGATGCCTAAAAAGTATAAAGTAAATAATTACGGAGTAGATTTCTTTATTTTGTTTATTTTTTGAAAAAGTGATCTCAGAGTGAGAAATATAGGCTCCTACTTTTAGATTATAAGTTCAATAAGTAATTAAATACAAATTGCTTAATAATTTGTCATTGTTTTATTGTAGTTTGACAAACACGTAATAATGTAACGATAAATTTTATGAAATACTTATAATTTCCTATTTTACATGCTATTTTTCATAGAGGTTCTCAAGAACCCCACGCGACAAACCTCGTTAGGTAAAATGGCGCGACTGACCGAAGGTTAAAACATAACCAAGATAAAGTTACCGAAACAAGCTTTACATAATGCGAGTCTCGTCAAACAGACTTATCACAAATTATGACCATACAAAATCCTGTTCATACCCGGAGCCTCATAAAATATCAACATTACGTAATCACTAAGTTATCCAGAGGTCTTGTTAGACTTGCACGTGGCGAGAATGTATTATGATGGAGTTTGATAATATAATAATGTTCCGGTTCAAGGAAAAAGATGATACTTATTTTTATTTTATTCGCGATTAGCCCTGCCCGCGACTTTGCATATCTACTACCCGTTCGCTCTAACTTTGCCGCTGGCGTAGAGACGTATATTCGAATTTTTAATTATTAATTACACGAAGTAAATTGACTGCACGAATTGATTACACGAAGTAATTGTCACTTCGTCATAGAAAATAAGCAACATTGTATGAAGAAGTGACATAAGTTGCTGTCAATTTACTTCGTCTAATTAAAGATTCGACTTTAGTATGGAGACTATGGAGCCGAGCGGCAAAGTTAGAGCGAACGAGCAGTACGTAAAGTACTGACGAGAATTGGTCCTTTGAATGACTGGAATCGTGCAGGCAATGACTTCAAATTGCACCAGGTACTTGAACTACGAAATACATGGGATGAGGTCTAGGCCTAGCCTAGGGACCATATTCCAGATGAGTTCAATAGTGAAAGTCCAAGGTATCTTTAAAAGAATCTCTCAGGCAACTTCGGTGCATGACAATCTGGCATTCAGCATCACAAAGAATTATTTCCAACTAGATGATGCTCGCGGCTTCGCCCGCGTGAAATTCGGTACCCGTTCCCGCTTACCGTGGGAACATTTTCCCGGAATGAAAAGTAACCTATGTGTTATTCCAGACTGTAAGCTATCTCTGTATCAAATTTCAGCCCAATACGTTCAGCCGTTAGAGCGTGATTGAGTAACAAACATCCAAACATCTAAACATCCAAACATCTTCACAAACTTTCACATTTATAATATTAGTAGGATTGATCTAGAAATATGTATTGCAGTGCCTCCGTCACCGTGTATTGGTCTTTCAGCTGTCTACTTTCAAAGCTTGACTTTCTTTTTAATTAAAATTTTCCACTTCATGTAAGACATAGGTACCTACTTATAACTATTTTACTACGCCATTACCTTTCTGGTAAGATTTTTAATGCAATAAAACACTACTATACAGGATATCGTAAGAAATATAATTAAAACGATGACAAACGGGCCTTATGGTGAGCTAACCTTCTTTGTACTCATCTTAAATAGGTCCAAAAAAAACTGATATTGGCGCCAACTCTCGGGACCAGACAACACAGTTCACAGAAATAACCAGCCCCTAAACTAAAATCAAAATAAAATCACCTCTATTCCTTACACAATTAAGTTCAAAATTGAACACCATACGTTGAGTTTCTTCAGAGAACAAGTTTGGTATATCAGTAGAGAAATAGTCTATGTAAGTACAAACCTAAGAGTAATAATTCTTGAAACAAACATGTTTCGCACATTGGTAGATATAGAAACTTCAAGGTAGGTAATTTATGCATACCACGGCCGAGACATCAGCTGATATTGAAACCAGTTTTGGCACTCATTCATGCACACCGCCATGGATTGTGCAAAACTTGACGCAATTTACTTTAAATCGATGATGAAGAATGATTGTGTTACGGTTTTAATTCCTGCCTACTGCTACTGCTACCCACATTTTATGCAACAGCTCAGTTGTAGGAAATCTTAGAAACACCATTATTTTAGTTATATATTTTACACTCTGATAGACAAATTTTATTGCAATGTATTTTACATAATTCCTGAAGGAAGTACTTACCCATATCCCACGTTCATAACGAAGAATTAAAAAACAAAATAGTCAATAACCCCATTATTCACTTAGAAACATCACTACACATTTTATAAACGTTTATCACTTATCTCTTCCACACACTTTAAAAAAAATACCTATTACTCTTAGATTTTGCTTGTAGCACCCCGTGTTCCCGCCAAAACAACTCCACAATCACATTTCTGTAGAAACGACGCACGCGCACCGATAACCAAAACAACACTGCTGGCTGGAGAGGAAAAAAAATATTCGTACACGTTCCCACACTCACACACATGAATATTCACTAACACACCCACACCCTTACACTGAACTCGTAATAAGGGTGCGGGGAACAACAAAAACCCTGTAAGGGACGTGGTAATTCCGAAGAAAAGGACAAAGTATTAAGAGTACACTGTAAGAGACAAGGATATAAAATCAGGTATAGAAATTATCCTCCAGTGGGAATGCAACGCAACGCAGGCAATGGTAAGCAGGTGTAAGTTTGTAATAGAAAGATACAAAGAAAGACCTTTTTATTGCATAGGTCAGCGGCGTAGCTATAAAGAAAAATAATAAAATTGTATTAAGATTATCTATGCCAGGAAATTGGAATGACATTTCAAAAGGAAGACTACAAGCGCAGGGGCATGATGTACGATCTTTCGGTAGCCACTTCAGGGATAAACCGGCTCACGTCCACTGTGTTAATAAAAATTTAGAAAAAATCTCAAAACATAAAAAATCGTTCATATTCAACTCAACTAATAATGGCTGAAAGTAAGTAACTACCTACCCAGATGAGCTCAGGTTATTTAAAATGACCATGGTAGGACATCAATGTCCGAGGACTAGATTTTCGCGAAAAACTACACATACAAAATACATAACAAAAATAACTAGTCGAAATAACAAAAAATCTAAAGTCATTCACAATCTTAGACATTCATATGGTTCAAAATAAACACATGTTTTGGATGAACGGCACTTTCGATTGCTGCAAAAACTTCGCAAAAACAAGACGGGGAGTATTTCACCGGATGTCGAACTAATTTTGGATAACGGGCCCTATTTATTGCCACAAAACGGCACAAAAGTTCAACAAATGTAAGACTTGAAATATCGTTCTTTATAAAATTTGATTATTCCTAATATCGTTTATTTATGAGAAGGTACAATATGCCTCCAAAAATTATAATAATTATGTTACTTCCTTTTTAGTTGCAAGTAAATATAACATATCCTGGAAAATATGGCTTCATTTAGAGATTAACGCATCAGCCGAAGCAAAAAAAGACATAACATGCTATACTTTTCACATCATTCGTGCTCACAGAACGAAGCGTCGTGCGAGAGTCCAAATTCTTTAGGTACAGCATAGAAAAGAGTAACCAAAACACCAGATTCTGGTTAAAGAAATTCAAACACGTAAGGACAACCCTCTCACTATCATGCGAGCTTTGATCGGGGATTATCATGACGACCGATTGCATTCTATGGGTATCATAATTCTGTAATAAGAATTCAATTTATGTACTATGCAATAAGACTACAATAACCTATGTAGTCTTATTACATAGTAAATTGAAAATCAAAGCCTTTATAGTAGAGTAGATTACAAACTCGATACTTAGATACAGACCTTCGGAGAAACCTTTCTAAAAATTTCGATCATAGAAACACAGTAATTCATTCCGATTGTTTGCTAAATATTAGTTCAAATTATTACGTGGATGTCAGTGATATCATACTTTACTTCCTGCAGCCATACAACGATAAGAAAACTGTGAATGTGTCTGTCATTATGTAAGGGGCAATGTCAGATACCGTCTCGGTAATCTAAATATTATCGAGAAGCAAAAAATTCGGTGATATTAGCTGTCTCCAGATCACAGTTTCGTTTTCAATATCCATTCATAATTCCATTCATAATTTTCTGAAATAGCTAGCAAGCGAAATATTTAGGAATTCCCGTTCAGTCATTAAGTAAAATCCTACATAATGATTGTGTTTCATTCGATAAGTTACATAGGCATGAGTTTGCTGAAACATCCTGGAAGCACATAACTTTTATAAAGTCAAGGTTAAATTGTAATTTAACGAGTTAACCTGTTCCTAATGTAATAATTCAGAGTGAAAGTACAAATGGAACTCGTTTTTGCTTAGCTAACGTCATTAATGCAAACACCGTAAGTAGGGATGGTCCTTCAAATAACCAAATTAGGTACCCTTTTCCCCTCATCATCATAAAACGCCGTACAATCAACGAACGTTTATGCCAAATTCTATGAAAATAGATTGAAAATGAGATCTGTAGAGGTGTAGGTGTAGAAGACTTCCAAATCTACACACAAACAGTCAACAAAGACAAAGTCAATTAATAGGAAGTAATACAACATAAGTTTTGACAATCTCACTCTCTACATCCGCTCAGTCAATTAGTAGGAAGTATGACAGCGTAAATTGTGACAAGATTGTTATGACTATTTTAAAGAAATGTAGACCTTTCATACTGACCCATAAATGTAATGCTTGAAAGACGAACTTAATCACAGGATGACGCAACATAAGTCTTAGGAAGTAAAATAAGAATGTTCAGTCACGGAAACTAATGTCAAACCACAACATGGACAATTGAATGAAAGCCATAACATTTTTAATAGCATCAACCTAAGGCCCAGTTCGAACATGCGAGGTATTACTAATTAAAATGAGGAAACAACAATTTGTGTTTTCATTTCACCTGTCGTACGTGAACACCCCCTTGATTTTACATCCGATTATTGTTTGGGCAAACGTTACAAAAAATGAGGACACCAAACTTGTTATAGATCTCGATCGCAGTTAGGAATACGAAAAACATAATATACATAATACCCTGTTTACTGTAACTTCGACCATACGGGTTTAGACTTGAATGACACAAAGAGAAAGGAAAAACAGGGAATTTAAGAATACTTTCAATTGTGGATTATAAATATCAACTAATATTGACAAAAAGCAAAATAAAATGAAGTTTTCCTGTAATTTTCATTGCCATTGCAGCAAAGACTTCAATGGATTTTGGGGCAGATGATGTCCTCATCTGCCCCTGAATCCTTTAGGAACAATAGGCAACGGTGTTCCGTAAATACCTTAGTTTGGTTCCATCACAACGGTTTAGAAGTGGGATAATGAATAACAAAGAAATAATGAAGACGAATCGCAATATAAATACTTTTTAAAATGATTGGCTTAAACTTTTTAACCATTCACACCGCTTCTTCCTCAGTACATCAGATAAGCTTTGCAACTACGGAAATAAGTATGTCATTTATATCAAACTAAGTTATCAGTTTTAATCCCTTGACCCCGCTTTTGCATCGCTACAATGTTGCTTTATCAGCCCGCCCACTTCCATTCAAATCACACACAAGCTGACCACAACACAGTGTGTCATTAAACCAAACAAGCCCGTTTCCTTTGTCATTTAAAACAAAAGTATACCAATCGCCAATTTCTTAAGGGGAATAAAATTAAAAAATATTGTCAAGGGGTTCCCTGAGGAAGTGTGCTGTTAACTCACGCATCGTCCGTATTTCCTGTCCTATGTCCCCTCGACGTATGTATTGCTTATTAGCACTTTCGAGTTTACTCAAAACATTCTTCGTGTCTTCCCGTTACGAAATTACGTCTTGTGTTATGGTCCGTGATTTGTTTGTAGAGAGTGGTATGGTACTACGTATACTTTATTGATAGAAACATCTTCGTTATTTGTAAAACTAAATTCGAACTAACTAGGTAGGTCAGTTAGTACTATGTACGTAGTTTACAGATTGGTAAAGACAAGTTTTTTTTAAAAGGATTGAATTCCAGACATTTTGGCACCCCTTTACGATAGTTACTGGAATTGGAACAGTCTAAATATAGCCGCAGACCACACACGTCGAAGTACATAAATCAAAATATACTTTAGCCAACTTTAGAGCAGATACTTGGAACCTTAGAAGGGCGTCACAAAGAGAAGTCCTAACACTGTACACAATGCAATTTTATCAAATGCCTTACTGAATACTGGTCAAACTTGCAAGACAGGTAAGAATATATCAAACAAAAGTGCAAAAGATATTCGTTCTTACAGTCCAAAAGGCCACTTTCTCTTTATATTATCCTTCCATAAAGCGCAGACATCAGGAGACCTTGCCAATTGAAATATTGAAACCTGTATAATGCTCTAAGTATCTTTACATACCACGTTGAGCCATTAACAAAGAGTTAGTAAGTACCTGTAAGTCCAACAAACCTAATTTGTTTGTTATTGTTGATACTTCTGCTGACTCAACTGTTTTCTTTGACTTTTTGTTCGATAGACGGGTACTGGGTATATTGTCCTACAAAGTTCAAGTTCAAGCTGCTAAATGATGGACAAGATCTTAGCACAGCCGCCGTTTTTTTGGGTTGGAAATATACCTCTTCCAAAAAATTGTAAAATAGTAATGCGACCAATATCTGAAGCAACGACAACGTCCTATATAGAATACTGAGTTAGCATGGCTACGAGCCATTGTCAAACCATACAGGAAATAACACCAATACATTCAAATCAATTAAAACTTATCAGAAAGCTCACGGAACCTTGTTTAATAACATGCGCTCATGTAGGTCACACGATAATAAGCTGATTAATTTTGTAATGCACGCAATAATAATGAGAATGAAACATAATCTATACCTATCGCAGAGTTAAGTATGATACGTAAAAATAGTGGTGGTATAAAATAATTTCGGCCGAATGAGTGCACTCAACTGCCTTAGCAGAGAAGAAGACCTTTTCAGCAACGCACTAGCGGCTTTTTAAGTCCTGATAATGAACAAGAAGAGGTATTGTGTTATGGGCCATTTCCATTCTATCAGTCGGTACCTCACTCACCCACTGATGGAATGAGAAAGCAAACAGACAAGGCAGATACTAACTCTGTTCTCCGAAGTACATCATCAGGTCATTTTTGCAGTTCTGATCACTATGAATATTAAAGTCTTAAGACTTTAATAGTCATAGTGAAAGGGTCACGTTTGCAGCCATAAAAATAGCTTGGCATCTCATTACCGGTGAATAGGACGCTTTATTGACATGTGCAGACGCTTTGTTGAATGAATGAGTCATGTACGGATCCATTGCTCGATAAACTGAGGAATTCCTGATGAAGACAAACTGCTTATGTGGGCCATGAGTACGAAACTATTACAGTATCTTTGCCATCAGCATAGTTTCAATTCATATTTAGTCTTCTATGATTTCAAAAGATGGTTTCAGACATATTTTTTTGTAATTGTCTACGCCAAGGAAAGTAATAAAAGTGCACAAATGTCATCAATTGTGCGTCCTTAAAAGGGAAGAACAGATCGCGTTGAATGACAAGAGAAACAAGTCAGGTAGACAATTTTTCACCACAATGTTTTACCAATCTATATCGAGCTTTTTAATGTAAGCCCACAGCACTCTCCAATGAAGTGGCTATGTGAGACATGTTTTTGCCAAGCAATATGACACCGGAATCTGTGCCGATGGGAACCGAGAAAGTTGATTCGATGTGGTAGGCAAAGTAACTTAAGACAAACCAATCGAGTAGAATTAATTTTGTCATCCTTTAGATATTAAAAAATGTCGGAAAAGGATCGGTCTTTATAAGAATGGGGACAACTACATGAAGAGTTTTGATATTGGGTTCCACTTCCACTGCTGCATAATCGCTACAAACCCCTAAAATAACAGATTTGGGATGGACATCAAGGACATTACTCAGATGCAAGAGTAGGAAAGTGAATACGGTCACCATACTATGTAACCTGAACAAAACTCAAAGGAAGATTGACTACAAGATACATAATTCTGTAGTAATAATAAACAAGTTTGCTCCTAACCGCAACTCCGAAGTAAATATAGACATGAAACTAACGAGCATAATCCATACAAATTTTAATATCCTGAACAATATTGAGGACACGCTAAAGAACCTTACGTCATTCCACAAACATACTTTAAAACAAAACCACTCATGAAATTTAATAGGACATGCTGAAGTGCTACAAAGCTACAAACAAAAAAATCTAAACCAGCAATATGTAGGTACTTATTCAAGTGCTTCGGTCATTCACGAGTCATCATCTGAACAAAGGAGATGGCCCAAATGAATGATTGCCTGTTCTGGCGCTATTTTCTATTTAAGAGTCATAAAAGACAAATGGGATTTCTATTATTTAAACACTCCCTGCTAAATTAATGTCTCACATTGTCGTCGTATCAAATTGGATTGTCGGTAGGTAGTTGTCAATGTGATTGCAAGGATATTGAGAAGGCACACAGATGTTTTGAAAAACTAACTAATAAATGATGCTACGAAGACCAAGACGGTATTACCGCTTCTTGCCAGAATGACCTTGCGTGTTTGATCTTGAAATGACAACATATTCGATTAATCTCCCAAAGTAGTACCTAACTCTTCCTAGTTCAGAATATCAGAATTGATTGTCGTATATTGGAAGAAAACACAAACTGTTGAGATTAATAAACTTGACGAGAATATATAGACTTTGCTGCAACCAAAAATAACAACTGAATGGAAATGAATCCAAAATTGATTGTTCTCATTTTTGGTAAGATTCTATTGTTCAACAGCTAAGTTTACTCGATCGAAACCAATCAACACAGACATTTTCGTCGACAATGATTTCCAATCAAAATAACCACCACATTCATACAATCCCATCTAGGCCATCAATCACAAAATCACACATTATCCCTAAGTAAAAACCTTTTTGTTAAGTTTAGAACACCTGAGCACGTTCTAAGATAGATTCCCAAACTAATCTTTTAGCAGGGGTTGAAACAGGTTTCCAAACCTTTCAAAATACAAAAATACACATTAGAAGAAAGGATGGGTCTATGAATCACTATGTCCAGACAATGAGCATAGACCAAGGGGATATTATCCCTTTTTGTAAGATGTAAAGTCCTTGTCTATTCATTTTAATTCACTTTCTCATGGAATGGATGTAAAGGTTTTTGCATGGTCACATGTGCAATTCATTACGTACTGCTTTTAATACGAATAGATATTCATTGAATTTCTTTTATGTATTTTTGATTAATGAGTGGAATGAGATCTGAATCCTTGATGGATATCGCAGGGAGTGACTGGAAGCGGAAGGCGAAGGACCGTGTATTGCGTAATTTGGGAGAGACCTACGTCCAGGACTGCCATAGGCTGATTTAGATTTGTATAATGTTTATTAGATGTAAGCCCAGTGACCTTTAGTAGATACGAATAGATATCCATTGAATTTCTTTTATGTAGCTTTGATTAATGAGTGGAATGAGATCTGAATACTTGATGCATATCGCAAGGACTGACTGGAAGCAGGAGGCGCAAGACCGTGTATTGCGTAATTTGGGAGAGGCCTACGTCCAGGACTGCCATAGGCTGATTTAGATTTGTATAATGTTTATTAGATGTAAACCCAGTAACCTTTAGTGAACTGTTGCCATCTACAAGATCAAATAATTCCTGATTAAGTCCCATATCTGCTAGTACCCGCAGTATTGTAATTAATCCTGATTTATGTTCTTAAGGTCATGGTCCATTATGTTTTGACCCCCAAAAGTGAGTTCCGGATGATCAGTTATCATGATTTCTAAAGTCTTGCCGTGTTCCGCTGTCTTGGGTGTTATAATATTTCATAGCCTTTTACCAATACTTTGTTGTCATCTAGTTTTCACAGTAGCAATTAAAATTAACCTTGCGAAATGATGACTACAGTACTACACACTGCACTTTCAGTACCTAAGGGAAGTTTACTTATTACTGGGTGGTTACATAAATATAATGTTTGAGAAATCTCAAACATTATATTTATTATCAACTCCAACTGTAATAAAACGTACCAAATGCGTGTTAGTTTAACACGTCAATGATATAAAAACATTATGTAGACATCTCTCCTATAAACAAACGAAGGTTGATAGGAAAGAACAACAAAAACAACTTCCGAATAGTAATCTGGAAGCGACTTCCGATTTGCTAGTCAAATAGGGGGATTTTTTTAATGTAACACGTCAAATGCTATTAGCAGCCGGCCATAAAGACATATGCCGATGACACATTTAAAACATATGTGAACTTTTTGCTGATTTCCACCAGACACACCACTTAGCGTCTGTTTGTCGTTTGTCTTAATTTTATCAGCAAATTGATAAGCATGACTACTTTAAAGAGAATAACATTCAGACGACATTTTATTGCATATTTCGCTCATAATTTTCGTCTTTTAATAATGTTTACGGCTCCACATCTATTTTTGTTACCCACGCTTTTTAACTTGCGGTAGGTTAGGTAAACTAAAAATATTTGCTTGTACGATTTGTTGAAGTTGAAATAAGAAGCACAGTTAACGACATTGTTATCATAGTCCGAGAGATGATAGGAATTTTGAGATGGTATTTGACGCAAGCTGAAAACGTCAGAAACTTCTCCTATCTTACTCCAACATGGAACTGCAGACCTGGCTGGTGAGAGGAGGGACATATAACCAGTCCATCTCAAATTTCCTGTCATCTTTCATCTATCATTACTTATTATCAAAAACTGCTGCAGCAGCATACACGTTGGCAATTTACCAAACTTTTCATTTAGTTCTGTAAACCGTTTGTCTCTTTATTGATCTACGTCTAAGAATACACAGATTAAAAGAGGTGCCTATTTAAAAAGAAATTTCAAAGCTTGAAATTGAAAAAAAAAGACAAAATAAACTAGGTCGTAATTTAGTTAAGTACATAGAAGACATTAGGACGTGCGAGGGGTCACAACGGGACACAAAGGGTCCGCAGCTGTTCCCTTTAGAATACCGATTAGCATCAATACATGTTGCAACTCGAATAAAATTACATGGTCTGTCTTCTATAAGGCGGAGGTGAAAACGTACTACCCCATGCCCAAATGAAGTAGGTACTTCAAGGAAGCCACGTGGAGCTGGTAGGTGGTAAGAACGTATTACATGTTTGCAATGCTACAACTCTGGCTCCCCAAGAACTGTCGTCGTATTCCAGACATCCCGCGTTGGTGAGAAACAAAATCTTACGTAATATTACGTCATTATCTACTATGCGATTCAAATGAGAATATAATCGCGATCGCGTCAACTTCACTCCGTAATCATCAAAATTGTACAGCTAGCAACAAAATTTTCCTTGTCGGATAGGTTCATGTACCTACGTGTATTATGGTAACAATGACTTATTCTTTATTTTCTTTTCAATAAGTACTTACTCAGCATATTTTTAGTAATTATATTATTAGTTTTTTTTTATCAATACATACAAAATGGCAACCATGACTGCCGGTCGGCTGCCATGACTTTTTGATGGAAAGTAAACAAGGGCAGTTATCGCTCCGTTGTATAATTTTTCAAAGTATATTTTCGAGTGTTTTTTTGTGTATCAACGGCAGATTCTTAAACATAAAAGTTCGACTACGTGCACTAGTGTTGAAAAGTGATAAAACGAAGTGAAGTCGCACTATTTTGGTTTTAGACGAAAAGTCCAAAAATACTTTTAGTAGGTAAAAAACGGGACCCTATTTATGAGACTTTGCCGTCCGTCTGTCTGTCACGAGGTTGTATCTATCTGACGTGGTAGCTAAAGAGCTGAAATTTAAACAGATTATATTTCTGTTGCCGCTATACGCCGCTATACAACGAGTAGACGCTTGAAATACTCACAGAATATAGAACTATGTATTTTCATTAAATATAAATAATTAAATTAAAACAAAATATACATTTTCAAGAGGGGCTCCCATACAGTAAACGTGATTTCGGACGTCGTTTTTTGGTACGGAACCCTCCGTGCGCGAGTCCGACTCGCACTTGGCTGGTTTTTACATACATTTAGGTAAATACATACAATACATTCCTGTTCTATCTGTTCTTGGCCGCCTCTTTACTCATAAAGTAGTTCGCGTTGTACAAGTAGATACTTACCTATACTTCATTATCAATCAAAACTATCGAAATTCCGCAAATAATCATGGCTAGACTTCTTTAAATAAATACCTGATAATATTACCTATTTTGACAAAGCGATTTAGAAGAGGAAATTTAGAAGTACCATTATTAGTGTCAAGCAATAGTGAAACTAAAAAATGGGTTTGCTGACCCTACTTTATATAATGAAGTTAGCACCGTGAACCAAAATGTCATTCTGACAGTTATCAACTCATTTGAAACGCATTAGTAGTTCCTTTTCATTTTAATTAACAGTACCCAGTCTATTAAGTTGCCTGTCGATAAATGCCTACAAAATTATGAGTATGAAAAAAAAAGGGAACACTAAAAAATATGAGTAGGACATCAAAACTGCATTCGCGATTGTGCTGTAGTTAGATGGCTAGTTTCAACATTCCTTAGATAAATAAAGAGCACAGCATTCATCAGAATGCCAAGCATCTACCTATATATTTCTGTCAAGCATGGTCTATGATGTACTTTAGGTATGAAGAACTGACTGTCTAAATGACCATTCACAGAGTAAAAAAGATAACCATTTACACAACTATCCATAGCTTTGATGTTAAATAAAAATGTAAAATGATAGATAAATATACTTAATTGGAAAATTATAAAATGTGTAGGTAATGAATGATGAAACCTGCCGCCATACTTGATGATGTAAAAAGTTAAAAGCACACCTGTTCTGTGTTTCCTGTAGGTATGTGAGAAGCTAGTGTAACTAATGTAAAGACTGTAAATAATTGTAAAAGGTAAAACGAACAGCTGATATTACAAAATAAATTTCATTAATAATACGTATATTTAACCAGAGTCTAAGCTAATTAAAATCTAATATCCGTAGCTAAACAAATTCATAGTCAAATACAATATGATATTGATCAATAGCTTATTGAAATTAGAATTGCCATGTGATTTCTGTTTCTGCTTTTTAATCTTCAATAACATATATACGTATAACTACAGCATTAACTAATTAAAAATCTAATGTCTGGACCTAACCATGTTCAAAGTTAAAAAAGAAGATATGAGATCAATAGCTAATTTGAATTGCTCTATGATTTGTGTTTCTGCTTTTTAATCTTCTTCAAAGAAATTATCATTAGCTTAGCGAATTTCGATTTACTTTTTATCACAATATTTTCAATGCAGACAGATCTTTGTTTTCAACCCTTATTAACTTTCATTTTTACACATATCAAAGGTGTCTCAAATCCAAAACACAGCACACTCCACGAAAAAATCGAACAAAGCGGTCAATATTTTCAGCATAAAATTGCTTATTGTTGAAAATATAAAGGTCTAAGGGTGTTCAGCTGGCCACCCCTTAAGATTAATGTCTTAAGACTGTACAATAGTTCGCCCCCGCGCACATGGCTGACATTTCAACCCCGGCTTGTTTATTTTTTTTTCAACATCCTCCCTTACTTTATAAAACTCCTACAATTACGTAGCACGCGCCTGGAAAGGTGTTCAGAGAAAGCGTTAATGAACTATTATTTGAAATTTTTTTTTATTTTATAATGACCTTTCTATAAAAAGTTTTTTGTCAATGCGTTCAGAAGAAAAAAAGCAATAATTTTATATTGGTTACACTGGTCAACAAAATTTTGTAACAAGAAAAGTGCTTACTAATTTTGAATTACCTACCTACCCTCATGTTATCACCATATTTATTTTGATTTCATCGGGTCTCGTTTTTGTGTTACAGCTACTACCCACAAAATTGAAAATTAATCATTTTTGTTTTACTCTCGCATTAAGAAAATTTAATTATTTAAAGAGCTTAGTGTTTTTTTCCGTTTTCCGAGTTGTGTGTTTTTAAAATAATGTCAATAAAGTGTAAAAATGATCGTGACAAGTTTTGTTACATTTGTGGCGGCATTACTTTTAAAACTCAGCGGAGGAATTTGACACCATTAGTAACTAAGTTATATGAACAGTATTTTGACTTCGTCATCGGAAAACAAGATAAAGTGTGGGTTCCACATATCTGTTGTGTTACATGTGTAGCGTCTTCTTACTGGATGAGCGAGAAAATCTAGATCTATGCCTTTTGCAATCCTTATAATTTGGACGGAATCAACGAACCTCTCATCTGATTGTTATTTTTGTCTGACTAATACAAAAGGTATTAAAATTAAAACAAAAAGTAAAATTAAGTATCCTGACCTGCCACCGGCTAAAAGACCGATCCTTCATAATAAAAAACTACCTTTACCAGAACCACCTCAAAGTTCCGATTGGACCGCTACGCCAGAACGCACGGTTTTTTATATACCTACTTATGAAAGAAAAATTTGAGTGTGGCAAAAATCCGGTGAGGGGCATATTTGTTGGCCCTCCAATCAGGCAATTGACGAAAGATAATATATTTAAAGAAAAACCGGAAAAATCAGCTTGGGAATATTTCATGAAAGTAACTTCCAATTTTCAAGGAAATCAGCGATCAAGTGACTTTAAAAGTATTGTCGTGGAGCTGTTATCTACTAATAAGGCTTTAGGCTGTAATATGTCGTTGAAAATACATTGTCTTCATTTACATTTAGATTTCTTTCCTGAAAATTTGGGTGCCGTCTGTGATGAACACGGTGAAAGATTCCACCAAGACATTTTTACCATAGAAAAACGATATCAAGGCTAGTGGAGTCCACGTATGCTAGCAGATTACTGTTGGACATTACAACGAGACGTCCCTGAAGCAAAATATAGGCGAAAATCATAAAGCTACACTTATATTACTGTTGCAATATAACGGATTAACTTCTTTTTGTTGATAAAATCTGTCTTTTTTTAAATTTTAATAGAACTCAATTACAGAAAAACTATTCGTATTTGAAGCATTGTAATTTTATTTCTAGTATCCTTATTCCTGCCCCAAACATAACTAGACAAAAGTTTTCATGTTACATGCAAAAAGTGTTTTTTTGTTGACCAGTGTTATTATTTGCAACACGCTGGTATTTTGAGTACATAATTATTTATATTAATTTGCCTCATAAATCCTAGGTTACTACGCTTTTATTTTGGGATTATTGCGATCTTGCTGAATTTCATCGAAAGAATAGTTTGTAGTATTACCTAGTTGACTTTGTCTTGCTTCTGCGATATAGTCTATTGAATTTTTGCTACCGTAGTTCTCTCATCAACTATTTCTAAGTTAACTCCATCCTTTCCTCCCCTCTGATTCTAGACACTGAGGATTTGTAACACTGACAGAATAGCAAGACTTTACTTTCTATTGACTTCAAGAAACATTTTTACAACTCATGAACTAATTCTAAAACCATTTCAATATGTTACAAACGAATTAACAAGCATCGCCCAATAATTCCTTCACGTTCCAGAAAGTATCAACGCAGACGATTACTACTTCATCTCGTAAACAAAACGTGACAACATACGAGAAACATATTGTACGGCCTCTTTGTATTAAGGCTGGGATAGGGCTAACGACCTTGAGCATAGAAAACCCGCGTCTTTCACACAAAGATATGTAGTATTTTATAGCTTACTAGCATTGTCATAAGGTTTTACCTGTTTAGTTTCCATTCCTGTGGGAATACGGGAATAAAATATAGCCTATGTTACCCGGGGATTGTGTAGATTCACAACAGGGAAAGAATTTTTCATATCCGTTCAGTAGTTTTGAAGCCTATTCGACGCAAACAAACAATTAAATCTTTCCTCTTTATGATGTTAGTTGTAATAAGTTAATACTCATACCTATTCAAAATCGAAGAAAACATAATATTATATTTTTTACCATTCGATAAAAATTGACGTTATAAAATGCATTCATCTAAAAATTTGAGGCTGGTTCTATATTTTTACACGTTATGTAGAATCATTATACAATTTACAACAAAACCATATTTTGATACATATCTTGTAGATTAAAAATCTATTTTTGGCTATCATTTCGGTCCAGTTACGATGACAAAAAAAATGATTTCATTTACACCTCTTTTTCGTCATTTTCTGAGACAGGCGCCTTAAGAAGACCGTATTATTGTTTGAGGTCATTGTTCCTAGCGCCGGCGACTAAATTGCTACAGTTTATTACATTATTGCAACCAGTTATGGACTATTTCATATTTCCTTTGGCGGGATTGTGGTGTAATGGAACTATGGATTGAAATAATCGAACAATTCCATTTATCCTTTCAGCGGGAGTTTGATCACGTTCAGTTTGAGATCATGGCCATACAGTATAAGTATGTATTTTAAAATCAGTATGGCTGCGAGACACAAAAAAACAGCTCCTATATAAAAATCATGATCTAGTTTTAGCAACTCTGTTACCGATTATCGAATCAACTCACCAGTTTCACGATCACTGATGAACCCTGTTTCAGGGGAACCTGATGAATCTTTAGTGATTCGAGAACGAGGCGAAAAATTCTGCAAATATAATTATTATAGTCACTGCCTACTTAACATATCTCTGGTCACTGGTTTCAGATGATGGAGCCAACCAGCAGCCAACAGAGCGAACCATCTGAAATCGGTGACTATAATTATTTTTGGCCTCTACTCTCTCAAATAGTGCAATTTGTGGTTGGAGATTTGCTTTTTAAATGTTTTTTTTATATACTTAAGCACTATTAATGTGGCAGACAAGCTTACTGTCCAGTACTGTCCACCTGATGGTTGGTTACCAACCTACCGTTTATGCTTATTACACAGACTGCATTATAGTAATTGTTTAAATTAAACACTTCTTATTCGCAAAGAAAATATAAAACCAATACATTTTGTACAATAATTAACTATATTATACTTCCTTTACACAAAAAGACAATATTGAATTCTGAACGGCGATCAAGTCAACGAACTCGTAGTGATGGGAATACTTTTTCGCTAAAGAATGCGGTTCCGTAAGTCCCGTTCCTGTTCCGCAAACTTATACAGCCTACAGGGCAACACAGGGCACCGCACAGCTTACCCATACCACCTTAGTACAGCAGGTGATATAACATCTGGCCTGCCACGTGTCATCGAACGACCGAAGGAGCCGAGACGGTAGTTTCCTAATACTTTTTTTAGTGCTAATTTGATAATATTGTGTTATCGATTTGGGACTGAGGTGATCGTTTTATTGCTTATTTCGCAGTTGATAATTACAAAGTTGTTTATCATTGTTTGCGAAACGGGAGAGGACCTCCTTGAAGTCAGCTGGTCATTGTTTTAAAATAGATTTGTTATTTTGTTGTGATGTTTGAGATTTTGATCTCATTAACGCTTGAAAATGGCTGGAGTGAACTCATTTATTTAGTTTGTCAAATATTTTTAGAAGTCTAGTAGATCAAGAAGGTTTAATAATTGCAAGGAAGGAGTAAAAAAATGCTCAGAACACGTGAGTGCTTCACTGACCTTTGACATATTATTTTCGTCTGATTTCTGAGAAGAAGTTCATCGGGTCAGCACTTATATTCATGGACAGCAATTTTTTAGACAAATAATGTAGCTACTCGATTAAATATGTATGTGTATTATCAATTAATAATCGCATCACAAAAAAAATCGTACGTAAAAATATTTCGTCATCAGTCGCATATGAATTTAATTCACTTCGTCGCGACCTAACTAAAAGTAAATTCAACACCAAAAGCCATTCATACAAATATCGATTTATCGCGTGTACACACCATCTGCGCATGAACCCCCACGCACAACGTTTGATTGCCAACATTGCCGACATTGGGGCAAGCGCAAGCGCAGCTGCGCGCTAGGGATGCGCTCCTCGTATACCATTCGGTACCAAGTAAGTAGTTTTTATAGGGTTCCGTACTCAACGGAACCCTATTCATGAGACTTCGCTGTCCGTCTATCTGTCTGACTGTTCGTCACGTGACTGTATCTTAGAAATTGTTATAGCTAGAGAGCTGAAATTTTTACAGATGACGTATTTCTGTTGCCGCTATAACTTAATTCAGAAAAAAAGAGGGGCTCTCATACAACAAACCTGGTTTTATATTTATTTTTTGGTCCGGAACCCTCGGTGCGAGAGTCCGACTCGCATTAGGCGGGTTTTTTTATAATATCATTGGTACCATGTGAATACGTCATCAATCAAAGTAGGGTGAAATGTTTATTTTATAATGTTATCATTTCCTATCATTGTTTAATTTTGTAAAAGGTTATGTAACAAGTTGTTTACCAAGTCAACCTGAAAAGACATTTGTGACATAAATAAACTCGAACAAATTCAAGAGATTTTCAAAAAATTCTCACGGAATTTTTGGACATAGTAGCAGAGATAATTCTACTATGATAGTAGGTAGGAAAGGAAGGTACTTCTTGCTTCTCAGGCAGTAATAACTTCGAAAAAACTGCTAGAAACATGTAGAACTTTGGCATTTCACATAGATTTGGTCACACTATTCTCTCGAAGTGTTTAAATTGACATGAGCGAGTTACTGCCAAAGATTTCTATATAAAATGAGGTAGATACGCTCTACTATAGGAAACGAAAGCATAAAAGCAATCCTCATACACACACATTGCTAAAACTACACTCACTAATAAACTATATTTACGTAATTGTAACTGCAATAGCAATATACAAATAGAACAAGAGTAAAAGAGAAGGCGTATGGACTCCAATTACAAGCCGACTACCACCGAATACTCTCGAAGTTTTACGATTCTGTATCACACGTACTGACTGCAGAAAAATGTTAAGTAGGTATAAAGGTATAAAATGCAAAATTTACCAATGATGTTCATATTTAAATATAAACTTAAAAAACTGATTATATACCTATTTAATTAAGGCATGTATTTTAATCGATATCTGAATATTCCCCTTTTCCGAACAAAATATTTCAAAGTCAAACTAAAAATACTGACTTGAACACTGACAATGTACACCAAATAAATCAAATTAATGTACTGTTTAATGGTGTTTGCAGAACTACTTTACTGAACGAATAACTATTTTCAAAATAGTTTGTCTAACAATTCCATAGTTCAACAAACATAATATCTATACGTTTTTAAGGAAAACCATCGCCTAATTTACTTTTAGGAACATCGTTTATGTTTATGCTAAATAAAATCCCACTTTAATAAGTAATCAGTCATCTTCATATAATTAAATTGAATTAATTCCACAATGAGAGGCTCTGCCTGCCACAAATAAGTCTGGAACTAATGAAAAGAAATGTACACTAAATGTGTGTAATATTCTATAACCACTTTCAAGGCGGCTCTCACTAGTCATTTGAACAACAGCACTTACATAATAAGTGCTGTTGTTCAAATGACTACGATAATATATTATTCAGGAATAAATTAATGACAAATCCTAGTTTATTTAAAAATCAATGCAATTATTACTACTATTATATAGGGTGTCCCACGGCAATGCCACATGGAGGGAAAGTACCTTAAATATTGTAGATGGAACATTTTAATGAAAGAAGACATTATTTTAATTAAAAAATAACTTACAACTTAACATTCATAGATTTTTAGGGTTTCGTAGCCAAATGGCAAAAACGGAACCCTTATAGATTCGTCATGTCTGTCTGTCTGTCTGTCTGTCCGTCTGTCTGTCCGTCCGTGTGTCACAGCCACTTTTCTCTGAAACTATAAGGTCTATGCTATTGAAACTTGGTAGCTAGATGTATTCTGTGAACCGCATTAAGATTCTTATATAAAACTAGAAAAAACGCAGGAAATATTAGGGGTCCCCATACTCAGAACTGAAACTTAAATTTTTTTTTTCATCAAACCCATACGTGTGGGGTATCTATAGATAGGTCTTCAAAAATGCTATGGAGGTTTCAAACATCATTATTTTCTAAAGTGAATAGTTTGCGCAAGAGACACTTCCAAAGTGGAAAAATGTGTCCCCCCCCCCCTCTAACTTCTAAACTAAGAGAATGAAAAATCTAAAAAAAATATATGATGTACATTGCCATAAAAACTACCAACAAAAATTAGTTTGAACGAGATAGTGCTGGTAGTTTTTTTTAATACGTCATAAACCGCAATTTCCGGTTAGTGAAATTACTACCACTGCAAACGTGTTAAAACATCAGTCAAAGTTACAACGAACTATAAGAACTTTTATATTATGTTACTTGCTGCTACGAAACCCTTCATGGGCGAGTCCAACTCGCACTTGGCCAGTTTATTAAATTATTACATGGTTGAGCCGGGAATCGAATCCGCTACACGTGAAAAAATAATTACTCCGTAGCTTTAAATTCAAATTCAAATTCATTTATTCACGTGAAATGTGGTACAGTTTGAGATGTTACAAAAATTTTGACACCAACACATTTCGCCAGATCAGGCATGCAAATATCATTATACAATATTATAATAATTATTGTCTAAATTTATAATCCCTATTCAACACAAATGTAGGTACAATTCCATGCATTACATTACGTTTTCTACAGTACAGATCATTTAGGAAGTGTTACCAATTCTATTAATAATGTCAAAATCATTCATTTTTGTTTTCACCAGTTTAGGTACCTTAATTTAATGTATTCAATATCTAGTACGTCTTCTTACAATGTCGAGATAAAATACTAATTACATATATTTATTTATACTTAGTCAATACATTTTACAAATTCAATGTCAGAAAGAAAACAGAATTAATAACTATGTCAGAAACATTCTTCATATGTTACCAAATTTTATTTTATTGTATTCAATGTCAAGTATTACTATGTCAAGATCAGTACATATTACATACCTACTTATTAATTTGTACCCACTTAGTCCATGCATTTTACAAATTCTATGTCAAAATAAATGTCGAAAATAATATATTCATCATTACAATGTTAAATATTAAAATTCCATGAATTCCTGTACAGAGTAAAAACATCTGTCCAGCAGCCAGGCTTTAAGTTTAGCCTTGAAAAGAGTAGTAGGGTACTTCTTTAAATAATTTGGTAAAGCATTATAAACATAACCACACATTGCAAAACAGTTTCTTTGGTATAACCTAGTTCTCGGGACCCTTCGCAAGACTATCCTATCGGGGTTTCTGGTATTCCTTAGGAACACTTCTTTTGCTTTTGTAAATAATGTAGGGTGTTCTTTTACAAAAGTTGCTGTTTGGTAGATGTACATGCCAGGAAGTGTCAACAAATTAAATTTCTTAAATAATGGTCTGCAGGAGTGCCACGGCGCAGCACCACATATAGCTCTGACAGCTCTTTTTTGGGCGATAAAAGCTCGACTAACATGCGTCGAGTTTCCCCAAAGAATTAAGCCGTAGTTCAAAATAGACGCAATGTAACCATGATATGCACTGTGTTAGGATTTGACGTTTTTCGAAGTTTAGCCAACACATATACAAATCTATTTACCCTGCCACAAACTCTATCTACCTGTGCCTTCCAGTTCATATTCTTATCAATAACTATACCCAAGAAACACGTTATCATACCGATCGAAAGGCTTCATTATAAGGATTATTTTTTGCTAACTAACATAGTGTCAGAAATAAAAGGAAGACCATGAATTTTAACATTTGATGTGAATGTTCTTGCAAACCGTACTTGCGTAGAACGATAACTATGCGGGGAATCCCCGTGCTTCGACGCTCGCTTGGCATATTCAGCAAGTATTATGCTGTCAAAAAACGAAATACAACAAAAGCATTGGGGTCGTCAGATTAGTTAGGCCTGTACAATTTGGTGGGTTAATACGATTAAGAATAATCATAAAATTGATGAAAAATAATTAATTACGCATAAATTGTGCGTACTTACCAAATAAATTTGTACTCCTTCGTAAACTACCAAGTCTTAAGCACTTTTATGACGATAATTATGTATTTTTCCACGTTAAAAATACACTTTTGTTGTTAAATCGTGGGAGATACGACAGTGACATAGTGTCAGCGCGAACTGCGCGCAACCGCGCTAACTAGCTCAGTTTATACGCTTCAAAAATTGGTGCGTAGGGCAGGTCTACCTCTTTATATAGAAGTCTTTGGTTACTGCGCCTGGCTACCGGCTGTTGGTATTTAGTAGTTAGGGTTTGTTTACCGTACCCTTTGTTTACCGTGGTATCATTGTACAGTGTCATTGATGGTAACGCTCGGAAACGTCCAATGGAAATGACACAACTGTTAACTCAGCTCAGTAGTACCACAAATTAGATAGTACTGAATGGAAACCTACATACTAAGAATACGTACCTACTTAACACATTTCTGCCTACATACTAAATTCGCTCAGTCTACGCACACATAAACACCGCTCATAGAGTTCACAGACACAAGGTCAAAGATTTTCATAGTAGTTTTTGATACTGATTTGTCGATCTATAAAGAGTATAGACCACTGAGCGAAAAGGATACGAGAATTTTCGCACTTTAAACGCAAAATAGCTGACAAGCGTTTGAATTATGGTTTCCACCTTTTTGAACAATAAGCTTTAAATGAACTAAAAAACCCCTTTCGCATAATATCACATTTAGAGTTCAATGCCCTTTAAAAATCTTCACAATAGACTCCCTTCACACTACAAGGGGTGTCTACAAAATCTTTTTCTTAGGCCAAAACAGGTTTTGGAACAACATTTATTTTGGAGTGGGTAATCTCGTAGGAATCCTGGTCGATCTTTAATGGATTTTTAATACAAAATGTTGTGGGTATCCCTAATGAATTTTTGAAGAAAAAGTAATTGTCATAGGTATGTCATATCAATGGAGATATTTTTCAACTTTGCTCAGACTGTCGTTGCCGCGAAAATTGGAACCTTTATACGCTACCACATAATTAAAGTCTTGATTATCAACTTATCGCGACCAGCTTATTTACTATCAGCTCTTGATTAATGTAAATAAAATCAGAGCTATCAGCAATATTACTGTAAATTCAGCATATTCATTTATAGTTGATACAATTCTAAGCACAACTACTACATCTCGATTTTACAAGTTAAAAAATTACCCTATCTTATTTTGCAAATGCAAACTAGTCTTAAAGTACTTACTTAATAAATCTCTCCCAATATGTAAATCGTCACGACTATGAATGCTTTTAATTCTATTTCCATCCATTGTTTTAAATCCAGGCAAAGTTAAATACGATTTTCAGGTCAAAATCCACCATGGGAACACAGTACCTACTGATAAACATAACCATCTGCTGGTGAATCGTTCACAAAATTAGAGATAAAAAGAACAGAAAGGACATGGACCAATAACTTTGCCCCTTGTCCGATGCAAGCCCCGAAGGTACCCCTGTTTTTTTTATCGTGGGAATGAAGTTACCTGTAAAAATAGGGTGTACACACCCTTACTTTAATTATGAGTTCAATAAATTACAATCAGTATTTTGATTCCTTTCATACATGATTAGGTTATTCGATGCAGGTATCAAAAATTGTAATAAATCCCACGTAATAAGAGGCCCTGCTTATGACATTTAATGACGTTTCAGAGAACTTATTGTCGAAAGTCAATAGTAGTTTGATCATCCAGTTATCATCACACCTTAAATCCATCCAAAATATACTTTTATACGAGGAACTTACCTAATTTAATTTCGTCAAAATCTCTAGGTCCCTCTGAAGTTAGCACAATGCGGCACCGATTACATCAGCAAATTATCTACGCGTGTGTCTCAAACTTCAGAGCAATGAGACGGAATAAGAAGTTTGACTAGGCCTATAAAACAAAACTACCAATAATATTTATAGTTTGAATAAATTTGAGGGCAAGGAAACCATTAATGTTGGCCAACTGAGTACATAGAAATATAAAAAGAACTATAAAATATACAAACAAGAATTATAAATTCAGGTTCCCATACGCGAACATCTTCGCTACTCATCAGAGCATGTCATGACTCATGGACAATATGGCGTTCACGCTTGTTGATAACTAAACGGTATTCATATAAGTAATTAACGAGGGTATACTTGTAAATGGGCAAATGTTTACACGGTCAAGTGAGCAGATCTTCATTAAATTTGTTTTAATAACAAATCAAGGCCTGCACACGAGTTCGTGTCAGTAGGGGTACGTGAGTCTGAGGCAAAGTTAATATGTCTTACATTAACTTTGCCTTGGAGACACCTCTTCGTACCCTTAAATTATTTTCAAACCTATCCACGGTTTGAGAGATAAAAAATATGCTCGTGTAACGTTCGGCCTTTATCAAAGTCCACTTGTTTTGTTCAAGAGGCCCATAAGTCTAAGTAGACAAAAAACGTATAGTAATTGTGCCTTCGCGTTTGGACACATACCGATGAACCAGTTTTGGCGGTTTGAAAATCATTTACAACAACGTTTTATTCAAGTGGTTTTGTACAAAGGTATATTGTAAAAAAAAGCACAGCTTAAATATCACATACTTGGTGATAGTAAAAGTTTTCACATAGTTGGATACTAACTTGTAAATAAGGAGTTCATTTATGTTACCGCAAGCAATGCCTCCAAATTGCGTATGTTAAAAGTAATCCGTTCAAAGACATGACAAGAAAGGAATTATGAATATGGATACTGCACAACACCGCGATATTTTTTTTTAAATCTCTAAACTCAATGATATTTAAGTAAAGATATGCTACCTTCATACAAAACAGCGTTCAGTTTTTGTTGAGTTATAATTTCACGTGCTTACCTATCGGTACTTAATAGATTTCGTCTATGAATGCGATAGAGAATACAAAACGTTTAAAACAGAGAGGGATAGCTATCTGTGTCGTTTTGCACACAGAAGCAGACCACAACACGACTTGTTTCGCTCGCAGCTATTAGCCGACTAAATGGAATTATAACAATTGTGTGACTTTGTCCGCAACAGTTTTTGAGCGCTAATGCGATATCTACCTCTTTTTTACTATAACATCATTGTCTAAACTCCAATCGAACGACAACTTGACAGGTAATGCATGAAACAAGCTGTCAAAAACGTCATAATTGACAAGTAATGTATAGAAATACATAAAGCAACTTCGAACCGCCCGGTTGACTCCAGAATTATGAATCAAAGCAGAAACTTGATTTAGGTATGAAATCGATCTAGAAACTAAAACCTAAAATTATGCCCATGCATAATTTTAGGTTTTAGTTGATCGCATCCATATGCGATCAACTAAATATATTAAATATAAAAAAATAAAAAATAAACTAGAATACGATAAGAAACGAGTCTGAATCTGATAATAACAAGTGTTAATTCACTTCTTGTCATTTAAGGTAAGCACTTGGTAAACATCCAGTCAAGACCAAAGAGAATACAATACTAGGTACATAGAGTCGACTGGTGACACAGGGGCTGGCAGTTTTTCGCTCAGCGAATAGGTATTGCTTTTCAAAGGGGGAATGCTGCTAGTCTTTTGGGCGCAATGCCAAGGGGGCCTTATTTAGGTTTAGTATAGATAGTAATAATGCAAATATAAAGATATGTAATAATTTATGTTTCTCTGTAATTTTTAACAATAAATGTATATTACTGTAGACTGAAATACAATATCATATCGAATGTAAGGAATTTGTGAACTTTACCAATGGAGTTTTTGTAGCTACTATGGGATGGACAAATGACGACAGTCGACCTAAAATAAAATTGGAACATAACCTGTCTCATCAACTCCAAAATGATATTCAAAAGAAAGCGCAGATGATCCGTAAAATCAATTCCATCGATCGCCAGATGTCGAGCGGAAACAAAATAATCGATAACTATTTCAAGACCCTCATGCACGATAATGGGAACTTAAAAAACATTTTCTGTAAAACAATGAAATTATCTAAAACATAGGGGCCCTTTGAGAATCTAGCTTCCCTTGAACTTAAAACCCGCATTTTGTAGTAAGTACCAAAGTTTTACTGCTACGTTTTACATCGTGGTTTTTACATTATAATGAGAAATTATTATAACAAAGGGCGCAAATAAATGTGTTCTACTAAGGTGTAAACAGGTAAACCAAACTACTGATGATGGTACCTATGCAGATGTAAAAGAAGTTTTGAATCCAAAATTCATGAATTAAAAGAACACCCGGCCAGTATTCTGAATTTTAATAAGTACCTACTTATAAAAGCTTTTTCACTTGAGTCTTTAGCAGAAATTAAGATGATAATGTCATTATTCAAAAAGTTAAAAATGATTTCGTCAAACTTGGACAACTTTTAGCGGAACAAATGAATTAAATGAATGGAGTTTCAACACAGACAAAGACGATTCAATATAGTAATTAATAAAATTGTATTAACCCTTTAATCAAGTAGTCCAAAATTCATTAACGAAGGAAAATATGATAGATATTATATCAAACAACATCTGCATATGCTAGAAATAAGTAGTATGACGTACCAAATGGCAGCAAAAACCTCATTTAAATAAACTTATTAATGGTAAAACATCCTCGGTGCATTTGTAATTCCAAACGCACCCGGCACGCATAGCACGTGCCGATGCAGCTTATCGGAACTCCTACGCAATGTGGCATAAGTAGATTCATTTCAAGCTGTTACTTCAGAAAACGATGTTCTTTACAATTATTATAGTTAACTGGCTATTAGGCCAATAGGTAGTTAGGTAATTACAATAATATAGTTATTTTCCTAGAGCAACAAGGCTATGAGAAGTGTCTCATAGGCTCGAGACCTTCAATATGAAGTTAAGTTTAAATAACAATATGTAATGATACAATCATTACTGGCATAACTGAAACTTCCTTCGATAATAAAGTAAATGTCAGTAGCAGCAGAGTAGATCAATAAGGACATTTCATAAATTATGGAATCTAATCTGCTTTACATGACTGAATTCCCATCTTTCCAAAATTTATACATTCTGTGTCATTTCTCTATCAGTTTGATTAAAGAAGAGACTACTTAGACTAAAACTTCTATCTGACAAGTTATCTATAGTAGGTACCTAAATAACATTTGAAAGAGCAAACTATTGTAAATACATAGACAAAGAGGATTGAAGGTAAGACTGCACTGACACATTTTGAAATAGGTCGACTTGCATGAATTGATTTCGATTTCATTATAGAATACGACACACCGGTAAATTTATACGGAAACATCAAAAAAGCTCGGATGAACTTTGACACAAATACAAGACCGACCCATATTTGTACATACATGTACATGACCAAAAAAATGTTACCTACTCAATCAACCATCGCGAATCTGTCTCATCCCTAACAAAAGGCTTTGGTCCCAAAAAATAATGTGGAAGCTCCCTAAAATTTCTTGAGCTCCCCTTTTTAAAAATAAATGTATACAATATTTCTTCTGACATGAAACCAGCTGGTCTATTGAATAACACGAAAAAAAAACAAGCACGTCTCCACGTGGTCGGAAATTTGACTGGTTAGATATTGTTGAGAAGCTTGAATGGCGTCCCAAACTCATTTTGTCACGACTTTGCCCGGTAATAAATTATTCATTACATCAATTTATTGGTAGGTTATTGCTAGAAAAACTACTTGCTGTAATAAATTCACAGCAAATGTCGATAAAAAGTTCAATGTCATATTAAATAATAAACTTCTAAAGAATAGGTTGGTTAACTAGTGCATTAGTTGGAGTGCAGTTGCTATCGTGTGAAAGTCAAGTCCTACACTCACCCCCATTACTATGTTATTCGATGTTGATAAGGTTGAGCACTTGACTTTATCGATATCGACTAAAGGCCATCTGTAAGTTCATCGTGCTATAATAACTTAGTTGAAAGATGAAATACGAATATAATGAATCAAGTGCCAAAATATTTTTATAAGCTTATGCGGTAATGTATATTCACGAATCCTTTCACAAAATGCTCCAAAAATAAGCACGAATTTGCAGCAACAGACTTGTGACATGACAGTCATCACACGTAATTTAATAAAATTATCGGTCAAGAAAATAAATCAAAATGAATACTTTACGCAATACATTATTATTATTATTATGTATTCTTTTTAAAGATTTTCGTGATATTTTAATAAGATTCCCGCCCTCTGAACTCGAAACCGACAATCCCGAGTACTATTACTTTCGATTTCTATCAATATAACTCGGGAACATAAAATTGCAATACCACAATGAAATAATTAAATGTTAGAACACTCGACATTTAAAAACAGATGATCCACATACACGATTAGAGCCCCTCCGTATTTTATCGATAACCAGGTAGGCACATCACTTATTCGCACCTTGCCTGCCATCTGCCGCGATGCACGTGAGGCAATTAAGGCCATCGGCTCTTCGGGGGTGGCACCCTCTGTGCAGTGGTCGTTTACCTCAGTACAGAGGGGTAGAACATGGTCAATGCACCATACACCGGCGAAGACTCCCACGGCATATAAAGAATGGTTGTCGTGTAATTTTAATGAAGGAATAATTTTAATTGTCACCGAAGGGCAATGAAATAATTGTTCTACTCGTAGGAATGACGTAATAGTAGCAAGTCACGGAACTTTTCTTTTAATTCTATGCTGAAAGATTTTTTTTAAGCTTTGCTAAAGGTCGTATCATATTTAAAAGAAAATCATTTTTTTTACAGGTGTCAACTATAACTATGAAATTTTGTGTCAACCAAAATGGTATATTATTGAGCTTTTAAAAATTGAATAGAAGAAGCCTCTAATACTTACTTAAGTAAGTAGAGGACTGTTCTCAGAAGATTACTCACTAGTAGTCACTAGTCACCATACTAACTTTTAAATTAAGAAATTAAAAACCTGTCAATATAAATGGCACAGTAGTTCGTCCTTTAACGATCAGTCGGAGTCAATTTTATAATCATAAATTACCGGATATATGAATATAGACAGCAAAAACATTCCTATGGATTATAGTGAAGTTGTTAAGAACAGGCGGATCTAAATATGTATACGTCGTTGGTATTATCATTATCAAGAATACGGATAAACTTAAATAGGTGAAAAAGTAATGTTCGTTTTCGTCAGAAAAAACTTGAATAAGTACAACAAAAATTCAAGAGACAATAAAAGAATACAAACTGGTTTTCTCCGTGAGTCATGCATTTCAATATATCTCTGGCAGGCAATATAAATTTATACGACAAACTAATTTATAATGTACTAGCTGACCCGCGCAACTTCGTTTACGTTACATGAGAGTGAGAAAGAGAGAGGTGTTAACGTGATGTAATGTTTCCCGTCGCTTTTACTTCCGCCCATCTGTTTTTTGGTATGGAACTCCTCGTGTGCGAGTCCGACTCGCACTTGGCCGGTTTTTATCGTTCAGTTGACTGGCTACCACTGCAGACCACGTTTACTCCCGTCGCGTCGCTCATACTTTAAAGAGGGTTATTGTAAGTGAACCTTAAGAGATAGGCATTTGCTGTCGAGGACTTTTTTTTATAACTTTTTAGGAGGAACAAATTTGTAGTACACTATTTTTACGTAACTTTAACCATTTATGCAGCGTACGCAATGGAAGCTCTCAAAGGAAAGAAATTTTCCCCGTTCTCGAAACATTACTCATGGCTGCTCCGCTCCTATTCATCTTAGCGTGATGTTAAATCGCCATTGGCCATCCTCAATAAATGGACTATTAAACTGTATAACAATTTTTGAAATGCAACCAGTAGTTTCTGAGATCCTAGTACAAACAAACTCTTCAGTTTTATAATATCGTGAGCGAACCTTAAGAGATCGACAAATTAGGTTATTTTGAGCGAACCTTAAAAGATAGACATATGCTGTCGCGGACTTTTTTCTAGAACTTTTTAAAAGAAATAATTTGGTAGTACTCAATTTTTACGTAACTTTAACCATTTACGCAGCATACGCCTCGGAAGCTCTCAGACGGTAAAAAATATTCCCCGTTTTCAAAACATTATTGATTGCTGATCCGCTCCTATTCGTTTTAGCGTGATGTTATGTAGCCTATAGCCATCCTTGATAAATGGACTATGAAACTGTAAAAGAATTTTGGAAATCCAACCAGTAGTTCCTGAGATCCTAGCGTTCAAACAAACAAACAAACAAACAAACAAACAAACAAACTCTTCAGCTTTATAATATTAGTATGGATTATATTCAGCAAATATCATAGAGTCCTTAATATTATTATTTTTTTAGGAAAATGACCTGTCTTATCCACTATAATCTATCTCTCCTTTTACATGGTTTACGACTGCGACTTAACGCAATATCTAAAGAAGTAAAAACATTTAAAAAGTTCCTATTGAGATTTTAGCGGATATGGATTCATTAGATACTATGAAACTACGGTCGAAAACAACAAGAGGACCCCTTTAATATTGGATCACGTTTTAAAGGAAATTGTGTTTGGAAAGCCTTGACCCGTACACATAGGCTTGTGCGAAATCTCAGGGCCATTGAGAGGCCCTCAAATGGGTGGATATTTGAATCTGTGAACCGGGTTCTGTATAATGTTAAATGTTGACTCCTTTCTATGAAATGTATGAATCGTAAAGTCTTAAAATAAAAACTACCCTTATATTGACTGTGATGAAATCGCAGAGCAATTTTTTTGTATTGAAAATATTTTGATAAATGTATATTGTTTCACTAAATACTGATGCATTGAGAAGCACAGCACTGAATGAAGTTCTTTTATTCATTTGTTTTGTTTCATGATGAAAAATACCAAAAACTAGGAGAATATCTAATACCAAATCCACCAATTTAAACATTGTTTGGCCAACAGAGAATGCTAAAAATTATGATAAAAACGATCTGTATAAACTTCGTATAACTATATAAGTTTCGAAAGGCTTCTCTTCTAACTTAATAAAGTTAGATGAGAAACTTTTCAAAACTTAAATAAAGTTTATAAGGACGATACAGAATTTTAAGTAAAGAATTCAAAACAGCAATAAAAGATATCAACAAAAACTTACTTATGAGTTTTCTGACAGGCCCCTTGGCTGCCAAAAAAATGTTTAAAGGAAATTACCATGACTTCATTGGGGAGTTCAACAAGTTATAGTCGTCCGCCCACGTGGAGCCGTAGGCATCTTGAAATAATGTACGTGAGACCTTGTCAGGAACTCAAGGTCTCCAAAAGCACGCAGGATAATCCCGGCTTGAGTATATCGTATGGAATTTCAATAGGTAGGTAGCTATAATACCTATGTTGTAGAATAAATTTAATGATTAGTACTTCCTCTTGTATATTACCGAGATCAGTATGCCTATTGGTTCAAACGGAAAAGGCCTGCCATATATTCTAGTTAATAAAATTTTTGGCGATAGTACCGTCAATGGCATTTGTCAATGGTTACTAGATAAACAGGCTGATTTGTAAAACACCATCAACCTGCTAGGACTAGATAGCTAAAACCTCTCGATAATGTTTTGCGAATTTTGTGAAATGGTTCATAAATTACAAGTTTATTTGAGATATGAAGCAAAGGACGATCATACAAAAAATATATACTTACAAGTCAAGTTTTTGAACCCAGTATTGCCTACACTACATTCCAAACATTTTATCATTTTATGATCCGACGACAAAGAAAAGAGGTGCGGTAGTGCTTAGTTTAGTTAAGACGATTGTAATATCCTTTATATTTCTATTACATCATGTATGTCTAAATATAACTCAGCTCTAACATATTAATCTCTACTGGGAGCGATAGGACTCTCCTGGGCCTGAAGGCAGGCTTCAAGCCACACTCACTGGCGAAGTATGGACATATAATGATATGTCTTTGCCTATCTCAATAGTTGACCTTACGTCTGGAATTTGGGAGGTATCTATGAATGGAATGGAAGGTCCAAAGCCCGCCTATACCGAAGGCAGTAAAATTAAAAAAGTGAGTTGTGATTGTTTTAAATTATGAGAAGAATTCAAGATTTTCTTGTTTCACGTCCGGTAGAAGGCATGATCATTGCCTTTGCACGGACACTATTAATAAAATTGTAGTTCGCGGCGAAGATGAACGAAATGGCTCGCAAAACAAGTTTCCAATTTTCAATATCAACTTTTGGTAGGTAAATAATGAGAATTAGGCAGGTTGCGTAATAGGAATTGAGAAATAAATACGTAGAGGTAAAGGTACATACATATACTAGCAAACGGACCACCTCGGCGCTCGGCTTCGTCCGCTCATATGGGTATCTGGTTTGAGATTTTCAGTTTTCTAAACTCCTACAAAGATAGCATGAAATAGGTAGAATTAGATACCTACATACAGAAGTAGCACACATTTTTCATTCTATGTACCTACATAGAATGAAAAATGTCTACTACTTCTAGAGTGTAGCTTGTTCACAAAAATCCTTTATTAATTTTAAGGTTTATATGCAAGTAGGTAATAATAAATTTGTCTATAGGAAAAGCTATGTATAGTCTGCGATCTGATACCGACTAGCAGTTGTTCGATATTCAGATGGCTACAACCACATACTTTTATCAGAACTGAATCTTTCCTGCTATTGTTTACGCCAACTATAGGAGAACTCAACAAGATTAGGATGTCGCTAAGGCTAAAGCCACACAGTGTGGCTTTAGTCTAAGGCACCAGCTAGGGCCTTGCTGGTGCCTTAGGCTTACACTATTGCCTAGCTGGTAGGCATTAGTGTGGCCCACACTAGTGCCTAGCTGGTGCCTTAGTGTCTTGATCTTAGCGAAAAACGCATTACGTTAATACGTATAATGTACTATTATACTATTGGATTTTACTATTATACTAGCTGACCCGCGCAACTTCGTTTGCGTGATAAATCAAGAACCGCTCGACCGATTTTGTGCAAACTTCACATAAACCATCTACTAAATAGTCCGAATAAAGCCTAAACATATGGTTTGGATAGGCCAGCCCGATCTCGAGTTATAAAATTACAACGAAAAGTGGCATTGATTTTTATATATATAGATTTAAATTTCTTTTTCCTTCTTCATGTTCTCCTTTCGCTGGTCTGCTGGAAGATTCTATCTTTCTCTCTCTACATAAATAAATAAATAAAATAAATACTATAATTTTCTTTTTTTACGTGAGGGAAAATCCTCAAAGGATGTTATGCCGGACTCCTACCGACTAAAAAACCTCACGTAACGCCCAACAACCTATGGTTGGGAGCCCCGGGTAAGCCCTCGGAAGGATGTCCCAGAACTCCCACCAGACCCACGGCGACCAAGAGGCGGCGCAATCCCACTTACTCCCGCTGGAGAGCATGGCTCGCACCATGGTCTCGAGCGAGAGAGTGTCCACGTCCAGACTTACTACGAGGACCTGGCGCTATTGCGCCCACGCTGTGCAATGTTCTATCATAGTCGCCACATTGCGTGGCACGCTCCTAGCTACATTTTTGAAGGCTAAGGGCAAGTCACTCGGCTCTTAGCACTAAGCGAGGCTCAGGTAGGGTGGCTTTAGCGGAAAGAAGTCACACTCATGACAAACCAACAGCCGCGCTTACTACCTACCTCAATCTTTCACTATCTTAATTACTATGAATATAAGTTCGACGACCCTAAACAGCTGCTTACAGGGAATGCTAGCAGGTGAAGGAGAAAATAGTTTCAAGAGTCCCTTCCAATGCATACTTTCATACAACTCATAAACATGTAATAGGCCCGTTTTGACAACTCGTTGAGAAAAACACGGAGTGTTATTTAATTTGTTGGAACACTTCTTACGACATGGTAAAAAATCGAAGCAATTTATGATACGGCAGCGAAAAGAGGTGCGGTGCGGTACTGTTCAGTTCAGACTGGTTCTATGAGTACCTATTATAGGTATATAATTTTTAAAAAATATGGAGTTAATACTAGTAAAAATGTAGGCCCATTTTGACATTTGTCTCTCATGTGCGAATTATCGAATCCACCAATCAGACTCTTCACTCTGGATCTCTAAACGAACTCTCATTGGCTGATTACGAAATCTGCCAATGAGAGTGGCGCTTTCTCAAATGTCAAAAAGTTGTCAAAAATCATACGCCCATTTTTGACAACTTTTCTATTTCATGTAGTCAAATTACAAATACCTACCTACTTTGTTTGTCGTTCTGTCCTGTGGCAGTCTCACGTAAGTATTCAATGATTGTGTGACATTTTAAAATATATGTAGATAGGTGTAGGTTTGAGCAGCACCTAGTAGGTCCTCCTACCATAGGTAAATCCGGATAACTTCTTTCCCACGAGAGAATTTTGCCGTCCTCTAGTTATAGTAAGTACATTTTGTGAATATTTGTTTGTCTATCCTTTTCTTTTGTAGTCGCCAAAGATAGAATTGAATGACATAACAAATTATAGTTTAGTAACCAAAAAAGTGTAGTTACTATTAATAACAATCAATCCCGATAATTAAACAGGAAGGCATGTCCATATTATATTATTGTTTCGTTGCAAAATGTCAAGTTTAGGGAACTTAGTTAGACCCCACACTCAAAATAGAACTCAATACATAGTTTCAGTGTGGCGTTACAGGATAATTTTTATCGCGGAAATTGTACCTATTAGTACCTACCACGGGCATGCCCTCGGCAAGTAGGTCCTTCTTCAACCTACCTAAGTTATAGCTACTTATCAGTAATCAGATGTAGGGTATTTTGACATTTTAGCAGGATGCTTTGAATTTTTAATTCAGCGGATTAAAAGCTTCCACTGCAAATTTTAATCCAAAACAAAGATACTTAATGAAAATTCTTTTAGCATAACCTTTTTGAAACCATAATAAAATTAAAACTTTGCGAATAAACAGTAGGTAAGTAAGTACTAAAATTAAATTATGTAAGTCAATCACACGTTCATTATTAATTTTCAACTCTTCAGGCATAAGATAACGTAATAATAAAAGCAAAAGTTAAAACTCACTTTCTACGCCGGCCGGCAATCGTTTTATTTTCGATCGGGAAATTGAAGGATTCGCCAAAAATCCGATATTGTAGATCATCCTCATTGCTTTGATATTGCATTTCTTACACACAAATAATTACGTTTTTATCAAATAATACACCCCTATCACAATATTTTAATTTTTTAATCATTGTTACGAAACATTTTTTACACTTAACTTTTTTAGCAAAGCACGAACATGGTGGATTAGGTGCATAGATTAAAAAGCCTAATTACGATGCTGATAAAAATAATTTTGTTTTATTATTTTAATTTATAGAACGCATTGAATCTCGGCTGTTACGCGCGCGAAGCCGGACTGACTGACGAAGGCGGGTCTCGCTCGCGTCGCGTGCTACCCTTCGGTCGTATGTGTTGCCATGACAGGAATTCTCCCCATAAATATACGTTCCCTTTATTATAGTAAAAAATAATAAGGAATTAAAATATCTGAAAATAGTCAACGTCTTCAGTGGTTTGTGCTCGGCCTGTAAACATTTTACAGCGTTTAGCGTTAAACTCTATTTATATATATTTTTCAAAAATAATATCTCATCTGACATTACACTCAAAACAATTACACAAAAAATACAGAGGTTGTGATGGAACAGAAGACTGACTACTCACTGTAGTATAAATCAAGGACTTTATTCGTAAAGACATCAGAATCAGAATCAGACAATGCTCAACAGAATATCGCTTGACGAGCACAGACTATTTTTGGCAGCAGGTCTACAAACAGGCAATGCAGTAATGTCTTACTCGTGTTATCTGTATTATTTGTGCAAGTATATAATTCATCCACCAATACCCTAGTTCTAGATACCTACTATACGATACGTATTGAGCGAAATTCAAACTTTTGATTGCCTCACCTTTGCAACTATGAAACTCTGGAAATGTTTGGATCTTTGCAGATGATTCGATCCAATCCTACGATTCTCAGTGGAATCGCTCATTCGCTCTGCCCAATACGCGGGAAACCCCAAATCCTAGCAGTACTTAATGATACTATTCCCAAATTATAACACTTAGGTGAAAGTTATTATAAAAAACATCTTACAATTTATCTATTAAGAATACATTCAATAAAATAACATAATCCTCCTTGGCAGTCGTGTTAAAAATAAACAGGGAAAGATAAGCACAAGGGCTGACAACATTGTTCTGATGGCTCTTCACAATTCTGGTCCCTGGCCATAATGGCTATCGAATTCCATACGTAGGAACATAATATTAAAAGGATATGGGCGTCTGAGCGTCTGATAAACTTGAAAAACAAGTTAGTTATTAATACGTAATAATAATAACATAATTTCCTTGTTCATAAAAAGCTTACAGCGAAATTCTTGCATTGTATGTCATAAAATTAAATAGGCCCAAAAACGGGACTAAAAAGCAAGATTTCTCCAAGTAGAGTGATAAATCCCCTTCTCCACTTCAACCTCTTCGTCTTTCCAGTTGATTTTAAACACTCCACTCACTGCCTGAATTTGAATACCAGGGCTGCTTGTCACAGCAAGATAATGGTTTGGTTTTCGATTATGGGCATTAAGATTGCCCGACCTCTCGTTCTTTTCTGGTGTAGGCACCCTAAAGGCTTGACCTGTCAACTCTTTATGGCGGCCGGCGGCGGTTCCAGAACCTCTTTCATAGAAATAGGAACAAAATATCTTCCGATATCTTTGACCTCGTTCTTTGGTCAACACTTGCATATTTGTGTGGTTCCGTATACCCTGATAGTATAGTCATACGTGTATAGGTAAATAGATACTTACCTAAGTTTAGAAATTAATAGACGGAGTCTCCCCAGGGGAGACATCAGGACTTTCCTAGTCCTGGTTTCCGCCTATTACAGTGGGAGATATCAGTACATACCTACGTAAAAGGCTTTTTTTTATATATTTTGCTCGCCAAATTGACGTCGCCACCAGCCTGATGGAAAGCCGTGGCGCATCTAGCGATTGGGGGCCACTTCTGACATTGGTCCTTAAGTTGGCGGCCCTGTGATGTGCCTCTTCACGCTCCTCTTGAAGAACCCGGGATTGTAAGATGAGGGAAACACGTGTGCGGGCAGGTCGTTCCATGTTTTTATAGTTCGACAGAGGAACGATCTTTTGAAACGCTCAGTTCTGGCGAAGATTCTCTCCACTGTGTGTTGTGAGTGGCATCTTTGCCCGGCACGTATTAATGGCTTTGTGGTGGGTAACGTGGGTACTTGTGTTATTCGATGTCCTCTCCGTGATATTTATCACAAGTGCTTAGTAGCTGCAAGCAGGTCCTTTAAGTCGTATGAACCTACTGTGAGTGATCTGAACCACTAACAAATAACTGGCTGCTGGTTGCGCACTCAGCCACTCGCAAAACAGGAAAGGACGGCAAAAAGGAGTTCTTATATCTCGCAGACGAGGCGAATATAACGTGTTTCATTGAATCCTTATTTAAAAGGGAGCTTTTAAAATAAGTCTAGACACTATTTAGGTAAGTATTTGTATTGCTTGTTTGGTCAATCGCCGGAAAACCGAATGAATAAGAGTCTTGTAAAAGGTCAAAAAGACGCGTGCCAAACCACATCCATGCAAAGACTTCTATATAAACTAGTGACCGACCGAAGTTTCGGTTTCGGTTTCGGCCAGTTTCGGCCAAGAAATCGAGTTTCGGCCGTAGTTTCGGTTTCGGCCAAAATGGGCCGAAACTTTCGGCCGGGCCGAAACTCACGTGTTCATGAATTTTGAGTGCCTGGCTCTGCTTGTGACGTGGTTGGGGTCAGCCCAACCAGTTATACTAACCGAAGATTTAGAGATATAACTTTATTTTAACCACAAGCAGTTACAATCGTTGAGAAGTATTAGACACTTAGACAGTTACGCCTGTGTTATGTCTTGGACCTCCTTTTTAGGGTCCCGTTTTTACTTTTGGTTACTGAATCCTAAAGATCTAGGACATTACATAACCCGACCCCTCTGTTGTCGGTTCCGTTGACTGTGTTGGTCGTCTGTCTGTCTGTCAGCAGGCCGTAACTCATGCACCGTGATAGTAAGACCGTGATATTTATGTTGCCGGTATAGCAACAAATACAACCTGCGTGACTATTTTGCCACTTTTCTTGTACGGAACCCGTACGCGAGTCCAGCTCACTCTTGTCCAGTTTTAGTTATACACTTCTAGAATGTAACCAAAACCGGCCAAGAGCTAGTAGCAGGGCACCGTGTGGTTTTAGTCGGTAGAAGTTCGCAATAGCATCTGTGAGTAATTCCACACGTAAAAGAAAGAATCTCATCTTTAGGTGGAGATATTTCTAAAATGAACACTTGAAAAGATTTATACCGTTGATTGATGGAACTTGGTGGAACTTGCTGCACCAATGAAAAAAAAACCGGCCAAGTGCGAGTCTGACTCTCGCACGGAGGGATTAAAGCGGGATCTTATTAACGAGACATAGGGCCTAGCTGTCTTTTAGTCACGAGGTTGTATCGCTGGAACCGCGCCAGATAGAGGCCTAAAATTTTCACTGATGATGTATTTCTGTTGTTGCTATTTTTTTTGACGTGAGGAAAATCCTACAGCGATGCTATGCCGGAGTACTACCGACTAAAAACTACGCGTTGGGAGCCCCGAGTATGCCCTCGGAATGATGCATACTACGTCCGCGTCTTTGGGGGGTTGTTCAGTTGTTATCCCGCTACTTGAGGGGGGGCATGCATGGATTTCTCACTTCACGCTATCGTCTAGGGCCTGCTTCTGTAAGGACAGTGAGCAGCCGTCTTCAGGCCCTTGGTCATGGAGGCTGATAGTATAGGGCGCGTCGCCGCAGACTGTGCAACTCGGGTGGGAGAGTTCTCTCCCGCTTCCTCCCCGCCGTCTCTTTCACGAACATGACCTGCTCACAGGAAGAGGCCTATGGCCCCTCTCCAGCACCTTCCTGCGCCATTTAAACAATGACGCAAGGGCCCTCGCTTCCAGGTCCCATAGAGGGGTCCCGGCTAGAAGACATGCCGCCTCAACTGAGATCATGTGGTATCCCCTTATCACCCTGACAACCATCGCCTTCTGCGGGCTTAGCAATTTAGCCGCACTGCTGGCCATCGGTATCTCCGCCCATACGGGGGCCCGTATAGGGCCATGCTCCGCAGGATCCCAAGGTACAGTCTCCTGCAAGGAGCGTTGGATCCCCTGATATTGGGCAACAACCGCGAGAGTGGGGCTGATTCCTCAGTTTTGAGACCAAACTTCGGAATTGGTATCCGAAGTTACACCGGCTATCGAGTACGAGCCCCAGATACGTCATCGAGAGCTCGAGAGTCGTAATACGATTCAAAAGATCGTTTCTCTGTTGAACCATAAAAATCTGGAACGACCTGCTAGCGCACGTGTTCTTCAAGCGGAGCGTGAAGAGGCACATCATTGGGCCGCCAACTTGATATAGCCTTACAGACTGGGACGGTGGCCCCTAATCGCTAGATGTTGCTGTGACTTTCCATCAGGCTGCGGCATCATTTTGGGGAGCTAAATATATTAAAAAAAACGCCGACACCTCTGAGCAACGGACCACGCAGCACACAATCGTGACCGATGTTCCATAGAAGCGGTCCTAAGACCGATCCCTGTGGAACAATGAACGACACATCTCGTCGACCCTGCCCTAGCCAGCTCGGGTAAGTTATGGGCCTCTCGGAAAGATAGGCCCCGACAATTCGACGGAGGTATTGAGGCATTCCATGGTAAATAAGCGCCTCATAAACGCAGCTCCAGGGCAAGGTGTTGAAAGCGTTGGCGATGTCAAGAGACACTGCCACCACTACCTCACCCTGTTCTGTTGCCGCTATAACAAAAAATACCTACTATAATCAGAAAAAAGCATCCACACAACAAACGTAATTTTTGTGCCCAATTTTTGTAAAGGAACCCCCCTCTGTGCGGGAATCCGACTCGCACTTGGCTGGTTTTTTTTTATTTCAATATGAACACGTGAGTTTCGGTTTCGGTTTCGGCCGAAACTGACCCTGGGGCCGAAAGTTCGGTTTCGGTTTCGGTTTCGGCTGGAAAACCAGTTTCGGTCGGACACTAATATAAACTGAGGTAGACATGCCCTACGCACCGATTTTTGAAACCTATAAACTGCGCTAATTAGCAGCGTTGTTCGCACTGTTGTGAGTCAAAACTTCGAGAGTAGTTACTCGACTTGCAATTGGAGACCATACGCCTTCTCTTTTACTCTTGTTCTATCCGTATATTACTATTGTGTGTGGTGACAATTACGTAAATAGTAATTATAAGTGAGTGTAGTCTTAGAAATGTGTGTGTTTGAGGATTGCTTTTGAAATCTCGCTTGTTAGCGTATGGCGCGTCTACCTCAGTTTTTAAAGAAGTCTTTGCATCCATGTCGCTAAACTATGAGTTACATATATCCTATATATAGTTGATGCACGGTATTTTATATGCGTGATGTCACTCGCCAAATAAGTAGATGTTTTTTGACGGAACCCTAATCATTTTTCCCTTGAACTTCAGTTATCTACCAATAAGTGCCGTCATCAAAATCGGTATAGCCGGTTGGGTGTTTATATTGTCTTTAGGTGTTTACCTCAAATATAATAAACAACATTTCGCGAGTCTCATGAATAGGGTCCCGTTATTTACCCTTTGGGTTCGGTTACGGACTGCCTTTACGGTGCTGGGCGCCGATTCTCGACCACACGACGTGAATGCGTGAACGCAAATTTACGGGTGAAACGTCGCCCGTCTCATATTTCGTCGTTCCTAAATATGAGACAGGCGACGCATCACCCGCCGATTTCCGTCCACGCATTCATGTCGTGTGAAGCGAGAATCGGTGCCTTTACGGGTGAAACGTCGCCCGTCTCATGTTTCGTCGTTCCTAAATATGAGACAGGCGACGCATCACCCGCCGATTTCCGTCCACGCATTCATGTCGTGTGAAGCGAGAATCGGTGCCCTGGTGAGGCACACTCTAGCGAGGCAAGTGCTCGTGCTCGTGTGAGGGTCGCCCAGTACCTGATCACGATAGCACTTGGAATACTAGATGTGCTTTTGTGGGGGTGTTTTGAGACCTGTTAAATTCACCTAAAACATGGTCAGTACCTACTAACACATTTCATGGTAAGCATAATTTGCGCCACGGGCTATTCCAATAGCAACCCGCAAAAAAAATGTTTTTCGGGAAAATGTCCTGCATTTTTGACAAACAAGTCAACATCAAAAAATATTTCGATCTTTTTAAATACTGAAGTACTGAAACTATCAAACTAACACTTACTCTTCTTTAATAATGGCATAATCTTCTTCAGCCTCTGTGGATAGTTTCGCCTGAAGGATTTTTAATCTATCAATCTGGAACTGCAGGTATGATTTCGTGCCTTTTTCTTCGTCTCCCGTGCTGCAAATAAAAGAAAATGACATGTGTTTGAATTATCGATAGCCTTTTTAGAGTTCCGTAGCCAAATGGCAAAAACGGAACCCTTATAGATTCGTCATGTCTGTCTGTCTGTCCGTGTGTCACATCCACTTTTCTCCTAAACTATAAGGCCTATGCAGTTGAAACTTGGTAAGCAGATGTATTCTGTGAACCGCATCAAGATTTTTATATAAAACTAGAAAAAAAGCAGTTAATTTTCATACTCAGAACTGAAACTCAAAAATTTTTTTTTCATTGAACCCATACGTGTGGGTATGTGTGTGTGTGGCTATAGATAGGTCTTAAAAAATGCTATTGAAGTTTTTAACATCATTTTTTTCTAAAGTGAATAGTTTGCGCAAGAGGCACTTCCAAAGTGGAAAAATATGTGCCCCCCCCCCTTCCCCCTCTAACTTCTAAACTAAGAGAATGATAAATCTAAAAAAAAATATACAATGTACATTGCTTTGAACGAAATCGAGTTGGTAGTTTTTTTTAATACGTCATAAACCGCAATTTTCGCCGAGAAAAATCACTACCACTGCGAACGTGTTAAAACATTAGGTAATGAAAGTTACAAAACGGACTACAAGAACTTTTATATTATGTTACTTGCTGCTACGGAACCCTTCATAGGCGAGTTCAACTCGCACTTGGCCGGTTTCTTTTTTTATCGTAGGGAAGATCCTACTTGGATGCTACGCCTCCTACAGACTAAAAACCACACGCATCCTACCTAACAGCCTACGGTTGGGAGCCCCGGGTAAGCCTCGGAAGCATACTCTTAGGACTCCCAACTTATCAATAGCTTGCGAGCTGTACCTTTTTAAAGATTATTATTATTCTTTATCCATAGCTGGACGTGGCCTCTCCCAATATTATTTTGTAGGGTTCCGTAGGTACCCAAAGAGTAAAAATTGAACCCTTTTTATGAGACTTCGCTGTCCGTCTGTCTGGCTATCCGTCACGAGGCTCTATCTCAGTACCGTGATAGCTGAAATTTTCACAGATAATGAATTTCTTTTGCCTGTACTAAAATGATAAAAATAATAATATGTAAGGGGGGGCTCCCATACAACAAACGCCATTTTTTTGCTGTTTTATTGGTACGGAACCCTCCGTAAGCGAGTACGACTCGCACTTGGCCAGTTTTTATTGCTTTCCAGTGCCACAGTATTATAATAAAACACAGTATTTAAAATATAAACCCTACTACTGTATTTCGTTCAACATTTGTTAGGCTACACACTATCAGTAATTTTGACAGCAATATTATTGTCATTTCTTTCTTTTCCTATTTTAATGGCATTCTTATTATTACTTGCAATACATTGTCATTAGTAATACTTACTACTAATTAGTAGTCTCTATAAAACTTCAAATTGTCTAGTCCAAGACCCAGACTGTATTTGAGCATGTGTCCACAGAAATAAGTAGTGGTATGAAGTTTGGCGTTGGCACAATTTAGTTCCTCAGTTAGAGCAGTGCAGAAAACTAATGACATCACAATTTTATTCGCAGTATTTTTTTTTTTATACCACTAAGGTGGCAGACAAGCATACGGCCCACCAGAAGGACCGGTGGTCACCGCAGCCTATGAACGCTTGCAACACCAGAGGCGCCACACTCGCGCTGCCGACCCTATAAAAACCTTCTAAGACCCCTTTTGAAGAGCCCCATACTATAGGTGTTTGGGAAAACCGAGGCAGGGAGATCATTCCACAACCTAAGCGTAGTAACTATTATTAATCTGTGCCACTAGACAGAGGTTAAACAACATATATTTATACTGTGACAGAGGGCAGCATACATAGATGTAGCGAAGCGAGTTTTCTAGTAAATTATGATTGATCGCAAGAACCTGCGATGCGAGCTACCTGTGGGGACATTACTGACCAACAGGTTGCAATAGCCTCGGTGTCGCCGTTCCATCTGAGTTGAAGATCATTGTACGAGTGTGATTGAATCGTCACAGCGGATAAGTGACTATTTTCGATACAGATGCACAATTAATCCCTACTAATATTATAAATGCGAAAGTCTGTCTGTCTGTTCGCTTTCACGCCTAAACGGCTGGAGCGATAGAGATGAAATTCGGTATAGGGATATAGAAGGACATAGGCTTCTTTTTAACCGACTGTGCAAAAGGAGGGTTATGATTTTACGCGATAACGACTTCTACGCGGCAGAAGCCGCGGGGAACAGTTAGTATGCAATAAATATAGACACCTTCATTGGCATCTCGCGTTTAAGGTAACTCGATCAAAAGGGAGTATTAAGGGCACATTTATAAATTCGAATTTTAAGAAAGACTATTGAGAATAGGGCTCCGTAATCTATCAAGCAACCATACACGTTGATGCAAACAAACACACATGCAAATAAAGCACGTTCTTTTTTAACGTGAGGGAATCTCCATGTATCGGAAATTCATCATGGATGCTATGCTGGACTCCTACCGACTAAAAAACCTCACGTAACGCCCAACAGCCTATGGTTGGGAGTCCCGGGTAAGCCCTCGGAATGATGTCCCAGGACTCCCAACAGACCTACGGCTACCACTGCGGCCTTACCTAGGGGGGTGATCCCGCTTCGAAGGGGGGGCGTGCGTGAATCCCTCACGCCACGCTGCCGTCATGGGCCTGCTTCTGTAAGGACGGTGAGCAGCCGTCTCACCGTCCTAAGGCCCCCGGTCATGGAGGCCGATAGTCTTCGGCGAAGGCACGTCGGCGGCGCCCAGGCCGCAGACTGCGGAACTCGGGTGGGAGAGTTCTCTCGCGTTCCCACCCCGCCCATCACGAGCATGACCTGCTCGCAGAAAGAGGCGGCGCAGTTCCACTTACTCCCGCTGGAGATCATGGCTCGTACAATGGTCTCGAGCGAGAGAGTGTCCACGCCCAGACCCACCACGAGGACCTGACGCTATTGCGCCCACGCCGTGCACTCCACCAGCGTGTGGAGCGCTGCGCTGCGGTCCTCGCAGTGTTGACACTCGGCCGTGGTTTCCCGGTGTCTTCGCCACAGATACTTACCTACCGAAGCCACCGTGCCCGGTAAGTAACTGTGACAACCGGTAGGTGAGAGCATCGTGTCTCCTCTCCAGCCACTCGTCCATGACCGGTCTGGCGGCCGCGATTGTGGCGAATCCCCCCTTTGGTTGCTCATGTCGCACCTTCCATGTCTCCACGGTTTCCTGGTGGAGCAGGGGCCGCTGGGCCTTGATTTCCCGAGACGCAGGCCTCTGGCCCCGCTCTAGCGCCTCCTTGCGCCATCTAAACAGTGACGCCAGGGCTTTCGCTTCCAGGTCCCATGGAGGGGTCCCAGCTAGGAGACATGTCGCCTCACCTAAGATAGTGCGGTATCCCCTTATCACCCACCCTGACGGCCATCGCCCTCTGCGGGCTCATTGCTGGCCGTCAGGGTCTCCGCCCATACGGGGGCCCCGTATAGGACCATACTTCGCACGACCTCCAGGTACAGTCTCCTGTAGGGAGCGTTAGGTCCCCTGATGTTAGCCGCTCAGGCTGATGGCCCCTTCAGGGAAGCACGCACACGTGAAGCTAATTTCATTAACATTTCAAGACTTGTCAAATTGCTAGCATCAAGTGTGCGTGCTTTACATGTATGCATGTGTGGGCATTGCCGTATGTGTAATTGTGTACACGTGAAACTTATCAAGTCACTTGATCGTCTCCGGGGCGCATTACACCGGGCGGAACCGCGCGCCTTTTCTAGTTGGTGAAAAGACTGATAACAAAACAGGGTCAGTTGTCAGTTCCTAAATATGGCTGATAACAAAGTATCGGTAGGTAGGTAGGTACATTATGTCTATCTAGATTAAATAAAAAGAGATGAGATGAGTAAGTACTTAAAGTAGGAGTTTGTATGAATAGGTAGGTATGGAACTCAAGACTAAAAGAATAGGTATGGAAAAGAAAATGCCTAAGTAACGTTTGGAGGGTGCTTTATTCGTTGAAACGTTGAAACTTCGCGATATTTCGTCAACTAGCAAAATGATCAAATTGGGTTCAATCAAGATTTCAGTACCTAATGATATTACCTATATTCAATAACGTAATTAATTACACTTCATAATGATGGTGTCTAGGGGTGAAAAATGATGTCATTATCTACTCATTTTAACAGACACATAGAAGAAAAATGTACTTCTTTAAATTTGGTACCTAACATTGTTACAGTAAGGTCCAATATCGATTGTAAATTGTTTGGCAAAATGCATTTAATATCAAGCCGTTCTACCTCTATATCAAGCAAACCGCTTGTCAAGATAACAAACAAGTAACGTTATCAAACGATTTTGATTGTTGCAGAAGACCTTAACTTAATTCAAAGAGAGAAAAAACATGAGAATTAAGTAAAACAAAATGAACTGTTAACAGCGTTCGACTTTTACGAATGCACGACTCACGTTACATAAGTATGAACCTAATCACGGACTACGACATTGAACCGTATTACGTAGCTGTACAATGCTCTAAAAACATCGCAGAATAAACAAAATCACGTTTATTTCTATAAGCAAAATATATTTTAGTTATTGACAGCGTCAATGTTTACATTTGTAAAGAATTAAATAACGAATCCCTTTCAAATAAGAATCCGTTAAATATTCGAAGGAAAAACGTTATGGCAAACAGTATGGCGAAATCATCAAAATACACGCTATCTGCAATACTTTTTGATATATTACCCACAATAACAGAACTATAGTGTGCTTACAACAAGAAAATATGTCAAATAAAGATATAATGTGAGAGTAGGAAAGTATTTTGGTGGTTAGAAGTCACTGTAATGATGACATTATCGATCGCTAAACATACCTTGACTGTTCATTTTTCTCCATTTAGACTTCTTTTTAAAACTTTGTGATAAAAATATATGTAGAAATTAATTATTACTTAATATAAATAACATGTAGCGATGAATAAATTACTTGGGATTGCACATTATTGAAGTAAATAAATAAAAACATTTCCAAATCATATAACCACAATTCGTTAGTATTCGTTACAATCAAAAGGTGGTACTTTTTGTCTCATTCCCACCAGGCTAAACTTAGTGAGCAAGAAAGAGATGTAACAAAATCCGCAAATAGAATATTTTATCAACAGAGCAACGCCATCTTTGGGAAAATCACATTTAGGTTAATGTCTATGGTTCTAGTGATGTCAGTCATTTGTCTGTCATCTCCGTATTTCGTAAGATCGCCTAATATAGTGGAATTTTCATTATTTAGTCGATTTTACCAGGAGTGGTACTACTGGGACCGGTAGGTAGTACAACGGGCACTGATCTGTATTAAACCACACTGGATAGGTGGCTGTCAAACTAAAGTTATGCCTTCTTAATTCTCGCCATTGTGGCGCTGAAGTCAGCAGCGCTGGTTCAGAGAACTAAAATTAGTGATGTGCCAAACTTTCTTGAACTGACGCGTATCGATAGATTTAATTTGAAATGAATACATTTTTAGTATATATATTTTAAATTTAATTTTGTTTAATATAAGAATATTACCAACTGAAATTACGAATATTCCCTTTAACTTCTTCAACTAAGCTAAATTGCTTGTGCTAGGAGTGGTCAGGATTCGAACCCGGGTCTTCTCGATCGCAAGACAGTCAGTCTTCTTAACCACTAAGCTATCGACGCTTTAATGAATATTGCTCTTAATAAGGGTGGTTTAAGTTGGTGTCTATTATACCTACCTAAATGAAATAATATTTACCTGCAATTTGGCATACTCGTGACGCAAAATTGCAGGAAAATATTACTTTTGTTGAAGAGATTGAGAGAGGTATTAAGGCGCATCTCCACTTGAGCAGCCGCGGGGCGAGCTACCTCAATCTGAGCGTGCCGCGTGCTGGGGAAATTACATGCATCTCCACTTGGGCCAAATTAATCAGCAACTCGGCAGGGTGCCTCAAGCTGAGCAACGAATTTCTATAGTTTCTCACTAGCTACCATGGGTGACGTATGCCAATTCGCTGCAGCTTTAGTAATAATGAATCCCTACAAAAAGAATAAAAGGCAGACAGACAAAGATCATTGTGCGGTGAACGTGGATCCCATAAGTGTCTGTGGCTTTCATATACTTCAGTTAATTTGATGCATTTATCATTTTCCATTTCACCACGAAGTGAGCGTATATATATATCATGCGCCATAGAAATAGAAAGGGAAGTTATGTGCAGAAAAAAAATAAACGTGATTTTATTAATCATTCATTTATTTTGCACTTTATTGTAAAACTATGGTACACTAGCAGACGGTATACTATTTATTAACAGGGAAGTTCTTGTGTAATGCTTATAATAACATTTAACATCAAAATGATTAGAACACAGACGATTGCTTGAATTTGGAGTCCAGTTATGGGCTCCCATGTTGCCAAGCCATGCACTTCTGATTTTTGGATCAGTTGGAAATCTGCAATAAAATAAACATACATCAATAGAGTAAAAAACATTATGTAGTAAGTATTACCCACACAAGTTAATGTCAGAAAATAAGTTAAATAAATATTACTAATAAGATTTTGTTTGGTTGATACCATTATTATATATTGAAGCGCTCGTGGCCCCGCGGACTCAGTGTTCTGTAAATAATCACTGCAGTAAGCAATTTTCACTATGGCCAGTCCTTGGATGGGTGACCATTCTGGTGACCACTTTGTCACATTTATTTGAGCGTTTCCGTTCTTCGGAAGGCACGTTAATCAGTTGGTCCCGGTTGTCAGTAAAATGGCAGTCATTAAGCCATGTTGAAAGCCTTTTTGGGCAGCTTGAAAAATTTCAACAGCGGGCAGTCACAACCTGCGCCTGTCCATCACAACACGGCAATACAGCTCACCAATTGTTACGTGGGACAAATTCTAAAATGGTGAAATGTGGGCATATAGTATGCCTCTGCCTACCCCTTCGGGGATGAAGGCGTGACCATATGTAATGTAAAATGATACTATTATTAGACATATTTCTTACAAAGAAAAGTTTTCGATCACATCAGACCATGATCAAGTTTATCGATACGACAACATGGACATCACTAAAAGAAAATTAAAATCCTATTTGTGTGCTTAAAAATAATTTAATCTCACCTGTATATTATTCTTTAAACATATTTTGTAAATAATCAAGCATTTTACATGTAGGTCAGGCTGATTTAATGATAAAAATTACAAAAATCAACTTACCTGTGAAATCTAATGTTGCTCCCTTTTTTGAAGCTAATTTTGCAAAACACACATTTCACCATGTCTATTGCTTTTTTGTAACCACACAAATCCTCACTAAACTGCACAAAAGTCCTTAAATTACAAAATAATTCGTAATTCCCGGCGCGATACGGGAAGTCATTTGCATGATACGTCAGATTTAGTTCCTTGAACCAACTCTAGAGGCGTTTCAAATCGGCACAAATAATTTGCTGTCATTTGTATGAGACAGCCAATCCAGTGGTAATAATACAGATCAGTGACAACGGGTAATTATTTTACTCGTGGTACCAACAGTAAGACAGGAGTATCAAGGCAGTATTAATTAAACGTAGTTATTAATTATATTCTCTTTAGTATTAAACTACAAAGTAGCAAAATAAAAGTTAAAAATAATGGACGCGAAAAAGAAAGTACATAATTGACCGAGTGAGCGTAGCGAACGAGATGAAATTTCATGAGTAGGGTCCTACCCTTTGGGCACGTAATAGGGTTAAGTATATAACTAGGGTTATATTACGTATAGTATTAGGGTTAATTTACAACAAAAAAAAAATTATTTACAAAATTAAAATTTTAATTTTACGATTTCAGTAACATAACTATTACAAACAGAATAATTATGATTTTATTCGCAGTGTGACTATTTTAGTATTTTTTATATTTTCATTGAACCACTATCTCTTCTTTATTAGTAAGTAATGGAATTGTTGTTGTCGTGATTGTCGTCAAGAATGAATGAAAGCGAAAAGAGAAAGTTTTAGTCAATTTTCAGCAGGTTTTGCTGCTGGGCCATAATCGGCCATATCAACAATGTTTCGCTATGGCTACGCTACAACGGCTGTGATTCATGGCATATCAAATGACATTGATTTTAATATTAATATTGTGGTGCTGTGTGTAGATGCTCGTACTTACAATCGACTTTGTTCAACTATGCTCTGACAACCTACTCCCCACGCTTTTTATGGACAGTGAGGGTAGGCCACAGCGGTAATTTAAGGTGGAATGCTCCAATTTTGATAGTAACATTAAGAAATACTACGGATAGGGTCAACTATTTGATTGATAGGACTTTGGAGGCCCTAGAAGAGGCTTTCAATCGTTGTGAGGCGGAGGGGCTACACTTTCACTATTCAAGGAATGCAAAGCAGGCGGACTACTTATATCTGTTCGATTACCACAACGTCAATAATGAACACTATCAGTCAGATCAAGTGACCTGCCTGATAGCTAAGTTCTATACGTACCGGATCTTAAACAGATATGCGGCACATATAATAAGTGCCTCGCAGAATTTTTTAGTTTATGTTTAAGAATTCACCATAAATTACACATAAACACTCAAAAGTACACTAGTTTTGAAAAATTATACAACACTAGCGGACGTCACGCGGTTTCACCCGCGTAGTTCCCGTTCCCGTGGGAATACGGGAATAAAATATAGCCTATGTTACCCGCAAAGAGTGTAGCTTCCCAACAGTGAAAGAATTTTTCAAATCAGACCAGTAGTTCCGGAGCCTATTCGTTACAAACAAACAAACAAACAAAAAAACAAATCTTTCCTCTTTATAATATTAGTATAGATTAGTATAGATAGGAACCGCTAATCTGTAAGATTCCCGCGTAAAAATCGAATTTTTCGCTATGACTGCGACCTAGTGAGAGTTGACATTTTCACATAGGTATTATGTATTTGATAAGCTATGTATAACAACAGAGTCAAAGTCAAGTGGCTAAGAAGATAGGCAATAAAGGAATAAAAGAAGAAAGACTATTTGATTTAAATTAAATCTAACTAACTTAAATTGAAAACCAGTTAACAAAATACATTTTGGGTAGTTCGCCAAAATTTCAATTTTTTTCCTAATTTCCATGGCATGATATTATTATATTGTTTCTGAATTAATGCCAAGCAACGTGACAGTCCGTCGAATAGAAAAACTTCAATAATATTTTTTCATGTAGAAGGGGTCTTTCCAGGTGCTTCCAAAAAAAAGTTATGAGCTTTGAAATATTTTTAAGGCTAGGGAAATTAGGACGCCTCCAGGGAAATTATATTCCCATGCAGCGAAATTAGATATGTGCCAGGGAAATTAAAACAGGTAGGGTGTACGGGGTTGTTCCGCATGGGCGCATCAAGTCCAGGTTCTCTGGATTTCAACATTCTCTTGCTGGACACTTTGGTGCGATTCACGATCTTGAGGGAGTTAGTGGGACGCCGTTGTGTCTTTCTCTTTCAGATCATGCTCGTGAAAGAGGCGGGAGAGAACTCTACCACCCGAGTTCAGCAGTTTTATCCTCGCCCCAGACTATCAAAATCAAAATCAAGCCTGACCTGCCAAATGATGAAGGATAATGGCGTGACGTGAGAGTATCACGCATGCCTCAGGTTCAGGAAGCGGGATAAAACCCAAACTAACCCCCAAAGACGCGGGTTAGTATCTGAACCCCTATGCGAGGCTGCGGTGGTATCCAAAGTCTATCGGAAATCCTATGACATCCTTCCGTGGGCTCACCCAGGGCACCCTGCCGTAAGCAGTGATAGGGCACCGTGTGATATTAGTCGGTAAGAGTCAGGCATAGTATTGGTGGATGGGAGTCCTTCCGTCGGGCAGGTCATAGACGAAGCTGGCAACTACAGTTTGTCTATAAAGTCGTGAAATTAAATGAGGGCGCTGCTGAATGCATGTATGCAACCCTAATAGTACGACCAAAATGATTTTGATACGAGGAGTTCGTTCCGAGTAAAATCTTACTAATATTATAAATGCGACAGTTTGTGAGTGTGGATGTTTATTACTCTTACACGCTCGAACGGTTATAGGGATCTGGCTAAAATTTGGTACAGGGATACATTATAATCTGGAATAACCATGGCTACTTTTTATTCCGGGAATAAGTTCTTACGGGAAGCGGGAACGGGAACAATACAAATATTATAAATGCGAAAGCTTATGAGTGTGGATGTGAGACTCTTTCAGGCTCGAACAGTTGAACTGATCTGGCTGAAATTTGGTACAGGGATACATTATAGTCTGGAATAACACATAGGCTACTTTTCATCCCGGGAATAAGTTCCTACGGGAAGCGGGAACGAGAACAAATTCGACACGGGTGAAGCTGCGGGCATCAGCTAGTGAGTTAATAAATAAAACACATTATACATTTTTAATTTTGTTTCTGTTTTATTGAATCAGATCCAAAATAAAGTTATTGAACCAGATCCAGAAGCCCCGGTCTAATAGCGTCTTACAACCCACCAGCAGGTGCCTAGCAGTCCCAATTGCTTTGCCACAATCATGTAATTACATGTTTTATCTGTAACTTTCCCCCATTTGACAAGGATTTTTTTGGCGCAGTGCTCAAATATTAAAATCGTCTATTTCTTTCTTTGCCGACCTTTTCTGTGTTTACCAGGAGTTTCAAACTTTCCTTCATTATTAAAACCTTCGTTAACTATTCGCCTAACTGTACTCTCTGATTTTCCTGAAAAAAAATAAAAAAAGAAAATTAATTACATATTGAAAACAAACTATTGACATGAAGCAATTAATTCAAAATAAAAATTGGTAGAAAACCAGATTGAACTGAGTATCAAAAATGTAGGTCGTACTATAAAATAACCATGTTGTTCTAACCACTGACTTACATTATAGGTAGATTGTAAGTTTAAGATTCTAACCTAAAAATATGCAAACAATGCCTTTTTTTTGTCTCCAAATCGTAAATTCAGTAAATTTGTAACTTCAGACAGATTCAAAACAAACAATAACATGATTACATACCCACCAAAGATGCTGTTCGCTCATAAACATCCTCAAAATCCCACAACAATTGTCCAGCTTGGTACTCCGCGAAACATCACTGGAAAACTTTAAAAATCACTTCCTGCGCACCACTCCGATTTTCTTTACTCATTTCTCAAACCTTTATGCGTAGTTTGGTCTCAATTTGTTGCAGTTTAATCCAAACATTAAAGTTACGTGAGAGAGTAAACGAAATTCGACGATAGCATTGACAACTGACGTACTAATGTTTAGTGTTGCCAGTGTTGCCACACACATAACTATTTTTAGTTCCTCAAACATTCATGTCACGACTTTATAGACAAACTGTACGTCTTGTCACTCACTGCTGCAGCAAACGACGCCCTACTTCACGATATCCTTCAATGAATATAATGGCAGGGCACAAAACTTACAATTAGAGGTGGAGTTCTCTAACATCATACCATGCAAACCACGACACCGTCTTCTACCATCTAGATAAGGCTAGAAGAGTAGTTTATAAGGAGTGCGTTCTACCAGTTATGACTCACGGTGCTGATGTGGACACTCACAGTGGGGCTAGTCCATGTCCTTAAAGTTATGCAACGAGCGACGGAACGAGCTATGCTTGAGGTGTCTCCGAGGGATAAAATCCGACACGATTTAATCCGTCAGACAACCAGTGTGGTCGACATAGCTCGCAGAGTATGCTTGAAGTAGCAAAGGGGCTGCCCGCATCAGTAAGAGAACCGATGACCGATGGAGCAAACGAGTTCTCGAATGGAGACTATGACTCTACGAGCACCTAACCGATAGAGCGACAACCTGGAAAAGGTTGCAAAGAGCGACTGGATGAAGAAGGCGCAGTACTGCGTAATTTGGAAGAGTCTTACGTCACGTCTTCGTACGGATTGAAATGATTTAAATAAGGCATGGCCAGCTCTGATGTCTTTGGTAACGCTATTTGAATCTTAATGCTTCCTCCACATTACTCGCGAAGTTGAACGAAGTTGGACGAGTACGATAGTGTGGAGGGGCTTCTCGGCCTACTTCGTCAAAAATTTTCTTTGACTCGGGCAACTTCGCCGACGAACTTCGTTCAACTTCGCGAGTAAGGTGGAGGAAGCATAATAGATAGGTATACTTTGAGTAACTGTGCTCACAAATCTAGCGTCAATCGATTCTCATAAAAAAAAATGAACGATCTTTCACAAAATTAACAAAAAACATAGTATAGTAAAATAACAGTAATAATTACCACGTATAAACACAAGAACTTATGATAAATATACATATAAATGATGACTCAAACACACACACACACACACACACACACACACACACACACACACACACACACACATAAACCCACTTGTTCTCTGGTATACCTGGTTCTTCCTACACAATCAAATAATTTATAAATATACACCTACCTAGCCGTAACATAACACTCCACTCACAAAAGTCACAAAATATAATAAATTTTAATACAAACAGTCGCACCGAATACCTACTGCCTCTTATGATACAGGTCACCCTAGTTTAAGAGGCAGGGATATCAAAAATTGTAACTGATGTATTGTATTTTTATTAAGTATATTTAAGTTTACACTATTAAGCCTACCACATAATGTTGTGTGATGCTCTATTGTGTGTTACACTGTACTTTTTTAGATAAAATAAATTATCTTATTATCTTTATTATTTTTGTTTAATTCCTTCATAGACTTCGGTAAAAATATTATTTTAGTATGTTACAGCTACAGGCTACACTGTTACAGCACTAATAAAAAAGAAGCTGTCAACAGAGTTAACCATAGAGTTGTTTTATTTACAGTCTCAGTTTAATTCAGATTCAGTTCAGCTGATAACTTTAAACGTAGTGGTTGTATTCTCTTTGGATAACTTTTTCAAAAAGTTGAATCTAATTATAATTCATGTGTTAGCCACAAGTTAGTAGTTAATGTAAAATTATAGTTTTTTTGCCAAAATGAAATTTCGTGCAGTAATGATAGATGCAGGACCGATGCGTGAATTCTCAAGTATGGAACTTTTATTTACATGCTAAGTTTAAAAGTAAGGAGGATCGATGTAAGTAGGTAAATTAATAATGTTTTCAATACCTAATTACAGATGTTGTTAACATAATATCGAAGTTATCGAAGGAATGTGTTTTGAGGTTGGCTGATGATCAGTTGTACTTTATTGTAAGCGAAGAAAATGCCGGTCCAATGCCTCCGATGTTATGGTGTGAGATACCTCAAGCAATATTTTTCTCAGAATACCAAATGATTGGCATAGACGACGAACATAAAGATATATATTTGGCTGTAAGTTCAGGTATAATTTTCATTAATTTAATGCACCTACATATGTAGATTTAGTAATTACTTACATTTATTAACTTCTTGTATTGTATTACACTAATTATAATCATACATCAGGCACATCCTCTACAATTTTTTTCTCTTGTTTATAGGCATTTCTACGACTTGAACTTAGTTTACTTATTTTAATTACTGAGCTTGCTTTAATGCTTTTCAGGTAACTTAGCCAGATCTTTAGTTCCTTTGAAGTCTGCTAAATCATTAAAGATGAAGCTAACAAAAAAACAATGCCCCTGTCTTACATTGGAAATAGAAATGGTAAGAAAGTACTTTCACTTTTTATTTAAATTTAACTGACTAGCATCCCGCATGACTTTGTGCAAGGCATGATGGAATGGAAGAGATTACTGTGTGCAATAAGGCAAACCATTGTACTTAACTTTCGGAAACTGCTGTACATTGTACATTTTGTCTAATTTCTATATTATATGTGATGTAAGTAGTTGTCTAAACTGAAAAAGAAGCGCTGGTTATACTATACAGTCATTTATAGAATAAGACTGGTGATGGTTTTATACATAGATCCCTAAATGGTGCGTACCTGCAAAAAAGGTGGTCGTATCGTCCGCTCGGGGTCCCCCACAAGGAAAATAAAGTAAAACGGCGCGGGTGCCTCCACAATTTTAATCCCCTTCCAGACTTCTTGACTTTCCAGGTTATAATCTATTCCTGCACCAAATTTCAGCCAGATCCATTCAGCCTTTAGGGTGTGAACGAGTAAGATACATCCAGTAGAACCCCAGTAATCAGACAAATGTGTTGCTAGGCACCGTCGAACTATCCAATTTGTTGAATTATAGAGTGCTGCCCAAGACCCCCTAAACTTCCTATTGTTTTACATAAAAGTATCATGTAATCCATAACAGATAGGGATCGAGAGAAATATACAGACTTCGAATTTAGAAAATTAAACTATATAATAGACAGTTTAAGTCTTACGTTTTACTTACCTACTGTATAACAATGTATAATAACCACTTGTTACTTATGCTATAGACAAAAATATTTAAAAATTTTACACTATACTATAAATGAAAAAATTTACCCCCCTTTTTTATTAAATATTTGTATTTGATTTCCGATGCCAAGTCATCTCATGAAATTTGGAGAGGTAATTTTGTTACACCCAGTATAGTAAATAATTTATTGTGATGCGATATAAAATATCACACTTTTCTGCAATGTTCAAGTTAAAATTCTACATTTGCGACAACCGAATTGGTAAAAATAGGTTGGGAGTTAGCCTGGGGCCAGATAACTGCGGGTCCACTGTATTAGTGGGGATTAGCATGACAACAGTTATTGTTATTATTCCTGATTGCATAAAGATTTGTTATTTTTTGCTTTCAGCCATCGGCCACCTCACAACAAATTAGACATGTTACCCATGATATACCAGTGACGGTCATACCCAGGAAATTGTGGTCAGACTTCCATGAACCAAGAGTTCCTGATCCTGATGTAAGTCACACTAATATTTTATGCAATGAGTTAGCAAAACTGTTATATAGGAAAGTTGCTAAAATTTCAATTCCAATTTAGTCTTGTGATCACAATTGGCAGACACTGCCTGTACTTTTAGCTAGAGCTAAAACGGTTTGTATATTATATCTATTCTACTGGTAATACCTAAGGGCAAAGGACCAATTGTGAAGTTTTAGGCACAATGGCACAAAGTAACACTTATGAATTTCAAAATGATGCTTCTACATTTACTGCCAGATTCGCAATAGGTAGTGTAACATTTTATTATATTACAGTAGAGCCGGAGAGAAAAGAACCTGGCAATAAAAATCACTGCCATTTTTTCTTTCCAGATTTCAATAGAGCTGCCATCCCTCAAACAGCTGCGAACAACAATAGACAGAATGAAGACCATGTGTTCGGAGGTTGTAATAAGGGCTTCAGCACAGGGTCGTCTTACGCTGCAGATTAAGACTGACATGGCCAAAGTATCCACTAGGTTTAAGGATTTGAGGGTGGAAAGTTTTGGAGGTGAGTTATTTAGTTTATTAGAGGTATGGTAAGGTAGATTTTAGCATTCCGTACCCAAAGGCAAATGAATAATGTTGGTTGTATGGGAGCCCTCATAAGATATTTTTCTTTCTGGTTTAGTATTTTTTATTGTACCAGCACGGTTAGATCCGATAGGGGTTTTCTTCCGCGCACGCTTGGGTTGTGGAATGATCTCCCTGCCTCAGTTTTCCCAAACGCCTACAGTATGAGGTTCTTCAAAAGGGGTCTTAGGTTTTTGCAGGGTCGGCAGCGCGAGTGTGGCACCTCTGGTGTTGCAAACGTTCATAGGCTGCGGTGACCACCGGTCCGTCACCTTAGTGGTGTAAAAAAAAATATAGCGGCTGCGTAATCTGTAAAAATTTTAGCTCTATATCAATCACGGTTCGTGAGATATAGCCTCATGACAAATAGACAGAGTCAGTAATAGGGTTTTTACCTGGGATATAGAGACTGATAAACATACTTATTTATTTCTACCCAGACGCAGAACAAATCAATGCCCTCATCACACAAAGATATTTGTCCTGTGTGGGAATCAAACCCACGACCTCTGAATCCATAGTCAGGCACACTAAGCACTAGACAATGAGGCCAGTCGATACTATATGATTTAAAAATAATTATAATAGTGTCCTATTTTGTCTCTCTAAAAAAAAAAATATATAGGAGTGTTTATTTTTTCCAGGTCCCATAGACCATTCAGATTCAGAAACGGAGTCTCAAGTCAATGAAGACATGTCCCAAATATGTTACTGTCGAGTCGATGCAAAGAGATTGTCAATGTTTCTAAGTGCGGACCAGATTTCTTGTAATAGAACTTTGTGTAGTATTGTGAATAAGAAACTTGTGATATTGTGTTTGCAGACTGATGAAAATGTGAAGTTACAGTGCTTTATTAGTGGTATTGTGTATTAAGTTTGTTGTTTAGTAAATAAGGTGTTAACACAAAAATGTTTTTGAATTCTTTTGGTCCTACAGCAATGTGAAAAGCAGATAGCCTACATACCATCAAAACCTACTTCTGGGCATTTCAATACAATCTTACTATCTATTCTATTAAATACACGTTTATCCCCGAAGGGAGAGGCAGAGGCATATTATATGCCCACATTTCACCTTTAGATGTTGTCCCACGCAATAGGTGGTGAGCCGTTTTGAAATGGTTAAGTACATACATACGGTCACGCCTTTATCCCGAAGGGGTTGGCAGAGGCATATTCTATGCCCACATTTCACCTTTTTTTTTAGAATTTGTCCCTTTTAACTGCTGCCGAACATTTCGACCAAGCAATCACTATGCTGGGTTACTCACACTAGGTGTGTTTTCAGTACACACCCATGGTTCTGTAAAATAGAAGTGACACGGAGGCTGCGGCACACACTAGTGTGTGCTAAACGTGAGCGAAACGGTAGTGCTGGGACCCCATACACCGTGTGTGCCTAAAAGAAATGAATATTTTGGGAATACAAATGACTAATACTATACATACATATAACACGCCTATTTTAATAAGGAATAATTTCTTTAAAAAAAAGGCACAGCGCCATTTAGGTATGAATTATTTAAATAAAATTACTGACATTTTTATATTGCCATTTATGATGAATAAAGTAATAATAAATATCGGTATCCTGCATTTTAGCCGAAAATTGTTTGCCCGATTATCACTTGCCAACCAACGTTTCTCCTATTTATCACTTTGACAACTCACGATTACCAAATTTTTGTATGACAACGTTTCATTTGGAAGAATTTTTGTTATGCTGAATATTATAATAACTAAAAACGTTTGGGCGATTTATCATTTGTCAAATCTTTCACTAGGCCAAACAACTATTGTACGAATAACGTTTCGTACCTTTTCGTGCATTGATAAAATAATAAAATATAAACTAATGTTAACGCAATTTTTATATAAAAAAACGTCATATGGTACTCTGAATACCCCGACTCGGATAGTTTAGGTTAGATGGCTAAGATGCCTTAGCCTTCGTGGATTTTTTTAAACCACTTCGAAAAAGTTATGACAAACGATTTTATAAAATTGTTACTTTTTCTGGGTGATTTAAAAAAAATAACATTTGGAAAACAATAAACAACTAAGTAAATATTACGCTAACTAAAACATTCGGCTACTTGAAAGTTGGTATTTTGAAAAGTGTCATAATAAAAAGTAATAAAGAATATAATAAAATAATAATAAAATAAAAACAATAAATATAATTTATAATATATATAATATATAAAAGATACAGTTGGCATCTGTGAGGTTGGGAAATAAAACTAAGTTAAAAGAAAACTTTCGTACACTTTATGTGACGTGAGCAAAGTTGCGAGGGTCAGCTATTTTATTATTATATTATACGAGAGAACGTTTTTTATAGAAAAACTATTTTCTATAAAAAAAGCATCAACACACATCAGCACAGACGTATTGATCCATATTACACAGCCCGCGTGTTTGCCAGCACTGCCAAGGTAATTTCCGCGTAGTTGCTGCATCACACATGGTCGCGTGAATCAGCACAAACGTGGGGAAAGAAAAACACCTATGGGGAGTAAGTCAGCACTGAACGTGTTAAAGTGTAAGTAGTGAGCCGTATTGCCGTGTTGAAATGGACAGGCGCAGGTTGTGACTGCCTGCTGTTTAAATTTTTAAAGCCGCTTAAAAAGGCCTTTGATTTGACTTAACGACTGCCATTTTACTGGTAACTCGAAGGAAGATGGGGCGCTCTGCCAATAGCGTTTACAATGAAACAGCGATCCGATATTTTGGCCCAACTTGTAAACAGTGATTTGATGATCCCAAAGTAAGCTAGGATTATTCGTCGGTTTTGGGATGCAGTCGAAAGGACGCGATGTGACAATCCTCACTCTCGCGCTAGCTCATTACTTTTCCGTTATGAAATAAAATGCAAGACATTATAATATTGATAGGCAACGCTAACGCAGTCACTTGAATCACCTCCATTTTGTAGTAGACAGAGCGGGAAACTGTAGTGTGTCGAGAGCCTCGCGAGAGTGTGGATGGCAGTACTCCTGTCGCCTCCACTCGACAAGACTCGTGTCGAGAGCCTCCAAGAGGAGCCTCGAGCGTGTCTGGATGGGCTACATCAGTTAACGGATATGATATTTTTGTAAATAAATTCTTATAATACAGACCGAGACATTTAGGCGCTAGACAGACGACGCACATAGAGGTATTTGCTCGATTTAGGCGGCCAAAATTATTTAATGCTTAATTGGTATCTAAACAAGGTAAATAAACCATAAAAATAAAAATTTATTTTAATAATACTATATTTTCCAAAAAAAAGTCACTAGTGACTTCATCAAAGAGTGATGAAGAAACTTAGAATTATAATTCTAAATTTCTTCATCGCTCTTTGATGAATTTTAAGATAAAAAACAATTCAATTTGATATTATTATTATTTGATTTGATTATTATTATATTTTTTTTAATAATTTGATTTTTAATTTCGATAAAGGCCCAATGTAACATCCATTAGTGACTGTAACTGAGCTTTGGCACTGGTAATCTTTACCGTACACGATTCTTGAGGTAAATAACATTTTCTTCTTGGCTTTTTCGATAGCACGGAAAATTTTCTTATTGGTCTTTCTTATAATTTCGTACCGTCCTTGTGTCAAATCAACATCTATAAACATTTGCTAAGCTTGTATTGGTGTCAAAGAGGGCTGCTCTTTACTGGATTGCGTATGCAAAAACGCCTTTCTATATTTTGTTGCTCGTGTTGAGGTGTTAGTGATATATTTTAGTACACTTGATGCATCATTGTTACCGGATTTTCCCAGTCCTACTTTCACAGGATGTATTATAATCTCCTTTTCAAAGTTAGGGTGCAGTTCTTCAGTCTTTCGCCTTATGCTTCTTTCACTTGCGTCTCTGAACGACTTGGATCGTCGACCTGGTCTTTTTTGTGAAGTGCCAACAACAGGTATTTCAAAAGTGCCCTTTCAATTAAGTTCAATCAATCAAATCAGCCTATAGCAGTTCACTGCTGGACGTTAGCCTCTCCCAAATTGAGCCACTACACAAAATTAAGTTTTATTTTATAAAATTGTCTTCCTTATATATATTATTGTTCATTTCTGATTTGAAATGGGCAAAACCACGTTTCAAATTAAGAATTTGGTCGTTAAGGTAACCCTCACATGATAAAAGTTTATCTTTTAAATAGTTTAATTTGGCATCTAAACTAGACAAATTTTCTTTCTTCATGAGGTCAAATAAGTATTGTAGAGTCACAACTCTTACTCCTGATGCACCCTCTGAACCTAAAACAAACATACACTATGTAGAAAGCTGCTACTAAATATTTCCTATTTTAGACGAGATTTAGCTGAATGTCTTTAATCCCTCAAAAGTGTATTTATCCGGACGTTTCCGGAGATGTTTTTCATTGCATTTACTAAAAAAAGAATCAGATAATGACCTATAATAAAAATTACAGCCGGATCTACCCCGATACATAAACAAAAACACTAGCAAAGAAAAAATATTAAAATAAATTATGGTATGAAAATGAGTTTTTTTACATTACAAAGAAAAATGTAGTTTGAAAGTTTATCATAATTTTATTTATGTATTTTGTAAGTCTCTTACCTTGTCCATCTGACTCCATCACTCTCAATTCGTAAGAAGTACTTGAGAATATAAAAATACACTTTGAAAGTTTCATGTTTAAAAAAGTTCCGACAACAGAAAAGTAAACTAGTTGTAACGGTCAAATTGCGACTGATGCTACAGGGACGGGGTGCGCGGTATGAAATAATTAAATCATGGGTATAGTGCCCGGTTTCATACTTTATTCGTGGAACTCGTTTTTATGAATGTATTAGTGTTTTTGATAATGGGACTTTTGGCCGCGTAGAGCGTGCAAATACCTCTATGTGCGACGGGGCGGGCCGGACTTTTTGCCCGCGACGTAATAAAGACCCCGTCTGTCCGCCGATGCCCGCCCCGCGAACGCAGCGCACACGACGGGCAAAGGCAGTTAGTTCACGACGTTCGTTAGAACGAACTCTACTCGCTCGCTAGAGTGAAGAGACTGAGCTAGCCGCCCCGGCCCGCCCCGCGCCGCCGTCTGCGTTACTTCATACAAACTGGTTTGTGTGATCCATGGCGGCTAGCCGCGCCGCCACTGCGCGGCGGACAACTGCGGTGCGGTCTTTTTGCCCTTCGTGTGCGTTCATAGTATAGGATTCCCATAGTGCTATCGCGCGCGGTCAAATTGCCGCGGGCCCGTCGTTTGCTTTACGCCTTATGGATCACACAATTTTTTGTCCCATGGTGGGAATCGAACCCACTACGTGATCCGCAGTTGGAGTACGACCTCCAGACCAACAAGGCCGTCATCCATTATGGACTGCTACTAAGTATCAAATAAAAGTTATGATAAGGTAAAGCATTCAAATTAGTTTTCATTATCCGAATCACTTTATTTCAACTTTTTACATAATCAACAAAACATTAAACTTTAAAGAATTATTATTTGTTTCAATAAAAATTATCATTGGTCAAATTACTGAATTACAATCGATGAACTTTATTAAAATTTTGGAAAATATAGGAACCCTACTAATATTATATGCTAAAATAACTCTGTCACGCGCTATTACGCCTAAACCGTTAATGCGATTTAAATGGAATTTGGTATAGAGATAGATCCTGGGACGGACATAGGCTACTTTTTAACCGACTGCGAAAAAGGATGGTAATGATTTTACTCGATAACAAAGCCATATGGAGCAGCTAGTCTATTATAATATACAGCTCAGTCCTGGGGCAAGCTTAATTATTATTAAATTGGAATCAAATAAAAAAAATCAGATTCGCCCATAATCAGTCTAACATATCTTAATACTGGGGCTATTAGGAAAAATCTAAATGACTTAGGCTGGATTCGACCAATATCGGACTAAGGCTATAATAGAGAATAGCTCGTACTTATACTAAAAGTAAAGTGAAAGTGAAGTCACTATCAACAACTAAGAAGCACAACCGTAACTATGGTAACCCATGTCCCACACTGAAGTACTCTATCCTGTTGGGTTACCATAGTTACTGTTACGTTATGCTATTAGTTGTTGGTAAAATGGAAAGTCACTTGACTTTTAGAAGAGGTACAAGTTATTCTGCAGTATAGTCTTACTCCAATTTTGGTCGAATCCAGCCTTAGCCTTTTACTTCACTTTAACATACATAGGGATAATCTATTCGGAGTAGTAATTTTTTCTAATACTACTAAGGTGGCAGGCAAGCTATGGTCCACCAGAAGATTGGTTACCTTAGCATGTAGACGTTAGCAACACTGTTTATACAGATCAAAGATATTTAATATATAACTACTATACTACCCGTTCGCTCTAACTTTGCCGCTGGCGTAGAGACGTATACCCGAATTGTTAATTAGACGAAGTAAATTGACAGTAGCTAATGTCACTTCGTCATAGAAAATACGCAACATTGTATGAGGAAGTGACATTAGTTGCTGTCAATTTACTTCGTCTAATTAAAAATTCGACTTTAGTATGGAGCCGAGCGGCAAAGTTAGAGCGAACTAGCAGTAGCTATATCTTACAGACTGTATCTAATTCTTTAATGATACCGTAAAATAGACTAATAAATAACACGTATACATTATTTCACCATAAAATTATAAAAACCGCGAATGTTACCGAAAAATATTATATTATTTTCCGGTAGATAATAATAATCTATCGAAAACAATAAATATGTAATAATAATAGAGCAATAAGTAAGTTAAGTGGTCGCTGCCGCGGCTCGTTCGCTTTTGAATTGGTCACATCAAACGTAACCATCTTTATATTACGATTCAATCTCTTGACAGTTTACAAATCTCGCGGTTTTTACAATTTAAGTGAGATTATATATAAATAAAGCTCAATTATAAGTCAAATGAAAAGATCTCTCGTTATCCCTGCGTAGAGTGTCATGCGTTGCCTTAAGTTGGTCCAGTTTGGTCGAAATTTGGGCGATGGAGTTGTCTATCCACTGCATTGATGACATGTGGGCGTTTAGGATGCGTCCGATTTGTACGATCTGGAAATAAAACAAGGATTGAAATATATTATTGTACGTACATACAGTCACGCCTTTATCTCCGAAGGGGTAGGCAGAGGCGAATTATATGTCCACAATTCAACTATTTTAGAATTTTTCCCACGTAATAGGTGGTGAGTCGTATTTCCGTGATAAATTGAACAGACGCAGTGACTGTCTGCTGTTGAAATTTTTCAAGCCGCCTATTAAAGCTTTCAACTTGGCATAACGACTGCCATTTTACTCAGTTTACCACTGGTGATCGAAATTCATTTGATCATTTGACGTGTGACCGAAAAATCATTAGGTCATTCTACTACTACTGATTGAATGAACAATAGACCAAAAGAGTTTTTATCGAACAAACATTTGGTATTTTTACTACTGATCGAGTGAATGTTTGGTCGAAAACAGTTGACATGTTTTATTCTATTTGATTTCTGATCATTGGCAGTGAGTTTGTTGATTTGACATTGATATGGAACTGGACGTGTCGCCAAGGAAATTATGAGAATGTGAAATTTACCTAACAGGACACTGACAATTTAATGTTTTGCGAATAGTTCATTCATAGTGGGATGTTTACTGGGAAAAGGACCTCATAAAAATAGATTTTTGGGAACATTAATAAATCAGCTGCTAAGAAAGCAATGCATTTTGAGAAGGGGATACTTCGCGGACAGCAAAGATTGGTTTATTTTGGTCCAAATCGTATCATGAGTATAAATAAATATTCACGGACATTTCACACAACGCTATCTGATCCCAAAGTTAGCTAGGAATAACCTGCTTGTGTTATGGGTATCAGACCACGGATATTAATACTTATATACTTTTTAAAAACATACATATTATACATAGAAACACCCAGACTCTTGAGACAAACATTTATGGGTCACACAAATATTTGTCTCCGGTGGGAATCGAACCCACGACCTCCAGCGCCGCAGGCGGTATCACTACCGACTGCGCCACAGAGGCAGTATGATTGTATACTTACAGGATCATTACTGTCTTGACTTCTATTGGTCTCGTTGAGATGTTCTATGACTTCCTTCAAATCTTCCGACATCTGTCTTAACTGGGAGTCCAAATTCTCAGCCAGAGTGTACCTAGAAATAAAAAAATCTATCAAACAACCAATTTTTGTTTTACGTCTGAAAATCCTCATGGATGCTACGCCGGATTCTAACCGGTTCTAGTTTGTTCTGTGTCACCAGTAGTCAGTCTTGTTCATGTTACATTGTATAATAGGCACGCCATTATCCCCAAGAAAGTGAAGCGCTCGTGGCAGTCGTTAAGCTAAGTTGAAGGCTTTATTTCAACAGCAGGCAGTCACAACCTGCGCCTGTCCATTTAAACACGGCAATACGGCTCACCACCTAATTACGTGGGACAAATTATACAAAGGTGAAATGTGGGCATATAATATGCCTCTGCCTACCCCTTCGGGGATAAAGGCGTGACCATATGTATGTATGTATGTTATCCCCAAAGGGGAAGGCAGAGGCATAGTATACGCACACATTCCACCTTACAGCTTGATGTCTCACGTAATAGGTGGTAAGCCCATTGCCGTGTAGAAATAGACAGGCAGTTGAAACGCCTGCCATTTCACTGACCACCGCGACCAACGGTTTAACGTGCCTTCCGAAGCACGGAAACGTTCGCAAATAAATGCCGACAAGAGGTAATGTAGTGGTCACCTATCTATGACCTTTGTGAGAACATTTTGTTTTCTCTGCTACAATCAAACAAACTGTGAGAGTCAAACCATTTATTGTCTCCGATAGGAATCAAACAAACTGTGAGAGTCAAACCATTATTTGTCCTCAGTAGGAATGAAACGAACTGTGAGAGTCAAACCATTTTTGTCCCCGCTAGGAATGAAACAAACTGTGAGAGTCAAACCATTATTTGTCCCCAGTAGGAATGAAACGAACTGTGAGATTCAAACCATTTTTGTCCCCGCTAGGAATGAAACAAACTGTGAGAGTCAAACCATTATTTGTCCCCAGTAGGAATGAAACGAACTGTGAGAGTCAAACTATTTTTGTCCCCGCTAGGAATGAAACAAACTGTGAGAGTCAAACCATTATTTGTCCCCAGTAGGAAAGAAAGGAACTGTGAGAGTCAAACCATTATTTTTCCCCAGTAGGAATGAAACGAACTGTGAGATTCAAACCATTTTTGTCCCCGCTAGGAATGAAACAAACTGTGAGAGTCAAACCATTATTTGTCCCCAGTAGGAATGAAACGAACTGTGAGATTCAAACCATTTTTGTCCCCGCTAGGAATGAAACAAACTGTGAGAGTCAAACCATTATTTGTCCCCAGTAGGAATGAAACGAACTGTGAGAGTCAAACTATTTTTGTCCCCGCTAGGAATGAAACAAACTGTGAGAGTCAAACCATTATTTGTCCCCAGTAGGAATGAAAGGAACTGTGAGAGTCAAACCATTATTTTTCCCCGGTAGGAATGAAACGAAATGTGAGAGTCAAACCATTTTATGTCCCAGGTAGGAATCAAACCAACTGTGAGAGTCAAACCATTATTTGTCCCCGGTAGGAAGCAAACGGACTCTGAGAGTCAAACTATTTATTATCCCCGATAGGACTCAAACGAACTGTGAGAGTCAAACCATTTTATGTCCCCGGTATAAATCAACCAAACTGAGAGAGTAAATCCATTTCATACTTACATGTGTTCTCTCTCCGGGTCCCTCAGTCGGTCACCAGTTTCGTCCAGCAGTAATTGTTTCTCCATAGGTGCGAGTAAATCTTCTAGTTCCTTCTGTTGAGCTAGTACAAAGTCTAGTTCGTGTTCTAAGCTCTGTTGTTCGTTTTTGACTGTTTGTACGGCATCATTTAGTTCTACTATCTGAAAATAATAATAATATTCAGGTACATCTCACACAACGCTATCTGATCCCAAAGTAAGCTAGGAATAACCTGATTGTGTTATGGGTATCAGAGCACGGATATTAATACTTATATACTTTTAAATACATACATATTATACATAGAAACACCCAGACTCTTGAGACAAACATTTATGGGTCACACAAATATTTGTCTCTGGTGGGAATCGAACCCACGACCTCCAGCGCCGCAGGCGGTATCACTACCGACTGCGCCACAGAGGCAGGCAATGAAAATGTTGAGATATTGGAATTATATTATTATCTTTTTGGACTGAAAACATGTTTTATACTTTGGTAGTCCATTTATTGTACACATGCACAGATATAGTCACGACTTTATCCCCAAAGGGCATAGGCATAGTATACGCCCACATTTCACCGTATAGTTATATATCCCACGTAATAGGTGGTGAGCCTATTGCTGTATTTAAATGGACAAGGGCATGTCGTGACGACCCGCAGTTGAAAATTTCAAGCTGGCGTAATGAAATATAATTTTACTGACAACCGGGTTTCATTTCGAGTTTTTCTTCTCTACGCAATGGATCGTTTTGCAAAAGTGTTCCCTTAAGCGCCTCTTACGACACCCTCGGGATGAAAATTGGGGTGGCGACATTTTGTACTCTTTCCTGTCGCCACACTGGGCATTTATAGTAAAGGCTATTTAACATAACACTACGACGGAGCGGAACAGCGATGAACGATGTTTTGGAAACAGAAAATTCTATTAAGATTCTTTAAAATATCTTTTAAGATTAGCTCACAAGAATCTTTTAAGAAATCAAATTTGTTCTATAATAAGGCAATATGAGCGAGGGGAAACATGGCTTGCATGCAGTATTAGTACACCTTTCTCATTTTCAGGTTTCCGTACCCTATTCATGAGACTTAACTGTCCGTCAGTCTGGCTGTGCGTCACGAGACTGTATCTCCGGAACTGTGACAGCTAGAGAGCTGAAATTTTTACAGATGTATTTTTCTGTTGCCGCTATAGTAACAAATAGGCTTCCTTAAAACAAACATATTTTTTTGGCATTTTTCAGAACAAAACCCTTCGTACGTGTGTTCGATTCGCTTTGATCAGCGTTTATTTTAGCTATAAAAAAAACCGAAGTCTAGAAAGTCTTTCTCGTAAGTATCGTAAGTTCCTAACTAGCTTTTTTGGCGAATCGTGGTACATACACACATACATATGATCACGCCTTTATCCCCGAAGGGGTAGGCAGAGGCATATTATATGCCCACATTTCACCTTTTTAGAATTTGTCCCACGTAATAGGTGGTAAGCCGTATTGCCCTGTTGAGATGGACAGGCGCAGGTTGTGACTGCCTGCTGTTGAAATGTTTTAAGTAAATAAGTATAAATAAATAAATGTTTACAGACATTTCACACAACGCTATCTGATCCCAAAGTAAGCTAGGAATAACCTGCTTGTGTTATGGGTATCAGACCACGGATATTAAGACTTATATACTTTTAAATATATACATATTATACAATGAAACACCCAGACTCTGGAGTCAAACATTTATGGGTCACACAAATATTTGTCTCCGGTGGGAATCGAACCCACGACCTCCAGCGCCGCAGGCGGTATCACTACCGACTGCGCCACAGAGGCAGTCATAATGATGTGTATATCATACCTTTTCTCCATTAGAAATAAGCAATTTATCCCAAGCGTTGATCTGTGTAGCCTGGTTGATGAAAGTTTTTTCCTGTTCCTCTAGTTCTAGCGTCCATTTGTTGATATTTTCTTCGAGTTGCGCGAACGTGATCGATGTTATGTTCTGTGGGGGCGCTGCTGTGGTTGTACTGGAAATATGTATGACAATAATTTATTTTACAAGTCTTTTTTAGCTTCGGAGTTATGTATGTAAGTACTACCCGTTCTCTCGGTACCTATAGTCGAATTTTTAATTAGACGAAGTAAATTGACAGAAGCTAATGTCACTTCGTCATAGAAATTAAGCAACATTGTATTAAGAAGTGACATTAGTTGCTGTCAATTTACTTCGTCTAATTAAAAATTCGACTTTAGTCGCCTACTACGCCTCTACGCCGGCGGCAAACTTAGAGCGAACGGGCTATATGTATCTTTTTGGGCAATGGAATCTTTGAACTTCTTTTTAGCTTCGGAGTTATGTATGTAAGTACTACCCGTTCGCTCGGTACCCAGTCGCCTTCCATACTACGCCTCTACGCCCGCGGTAAACTTAGAGCGAACGGGCTATATGTATCTTTTTGGGCAATGGAATCTTTGAACTTTTTTTAGCTTCGGAGCAATGTATGTAAGTACTACCCGTTCGCTCGGTACCCAGTCGCCTTCCATACTACGCCTCTACGCCCGCGGTAAACTTAGAGCGAACGGGCTATATGTATCTTTTTGGGCAATGGAATCTTTGAACTTTTTTTAGCTTCGGAGCAATGTATGTAAGTACTACCCGTTCGCTCGGTACCCAGTCGCCTTCCATACTACGCCTCTACGCCCGCGGTAAACTTAGAGCGAACGGGCTATATGTATCTTTTTGGGCAATGGAATCTTTGAACTTTTTTTAGCTTAGGAGCAATGTATGTAAGTACTACCCGTTCGCTCGGTACCCAGTCGCCTTCCATACTACGCCTCTACGCCCGCGGCAAACTTAAAGCGAACGGGCTATATGTATCTTTTTGGGCAATATTTAAGGGATAGACTATAGTCTGAAATAACACATAGGCTACTTTTTATCCTGGAATATGTTGCCATTTGAAGCGGGAACGGTAACCATATTCCAGGCGGACGAAGTCGTATTAATAGAAAACCTAATTATCATCTATACTAATATTATAAAGAGGAAAGATTTGATTGTTTGTTTGCATCGAATAGGCTCCGAAACTACTGGACCGATTTGAAAAATTTTTTCGTTGTTGGGAAGCTACACTCTGCGGCGCGCAGGCGTGACGTCCGCTAGTTATTTATAAATACATCTGTCACAGAGATCAAGTTATATTTTACACATAAGAAAAAGAGAAATATACTTACGTGGTAGCCGTAGTCAAAGACGCCATAGTGGTGGTAGTTTTTCCCAGAGTCATGATGCCTGACGTAGCTGCGGTTGATGCTGAAATGGTAAGCAACATAATTGATAAAATTATGTGCAATTAGTAGCTACTAATTACTAACTAAATTATATAGCTTCAATATCTTTTTCTGTTCATCCCAAGGTTGCCTGAATGAAATTGCATTCTTAATTTCGAACTGATTAATTCTTTCACCTCATACGTCTTAGGGCGACATATCAAATAGAATGATTATATATGTAATTCTATCCCTACCGTGCCGTGTAAGCAAAGATAATTTAAAAGTATTACATACAGATAGGTAACTCCCTGCCCCCCACTAAGCAAACTTCTCCACCCCCGCCACAGCTGTCATTATAGTTGGAGGGTATATTGAGGGAACGTTTGCTTAGCCTTAGTGGTCACACAAACATTTAAGCACTGTACAACATATGTGTCTTTTGTTTTTCGATATAGGTGAACTGCGGGCAATATAAATTAAAAACATATACTTCATAACAGCATAGGTGGACTATGGGAAAACATTAATTCCCATAGTACACCCAGTTAAACGGCGGTGGACCACGGGGAAAAAAAATTACCCGTGGTACAACCAGGTGAACTATGTAGGTGGACCACGGGCGAACAGGGGTTTTTAGTGTAGGTGACACAATTCAAAACGAATTATTTAAGTATATGGAGTTTCCGCCCAGTGATTTAACTTAAAAAAGTTGTCGGTAGATGGTGCGAGTCAGATGGCCAAGTGCAATTCAGACTCTCCAAGAAAAGGGTTTCGTACCAAAAAACGGCACAATTGTGTGAGCTTCCTTAAGAGCCTACCAGACGCCAAATTGTTAAAAGCAGATAGCAGATATACATTTTAGCGTGCAAGAAAGAGAGAGATGCGATCGGTTTTTGTGCGCTTTTAACGAAATAAATTAATTATAAAAAAACTATAACCAATATGAAAAAAATGCTCTAGTGCAAATGAAGATTTTACAATTGTCTTTCTTATACATATTTTATATTATAAAAACAACTTGTAACATACGAGATCTAGCTTAAAATTTCACGAAATCGAGGTATTTTCAACACAAAAAAAAAATTGCGTGTACTTAGTGTACACACGTAAGAAGTGAAACTTCTTCATAAACTTAATTTTCACCTCACCTTAAATTAAGTCAAAGAGTACAAAAGTACAAAAGTCCAAAAGTCCAAAAGTCCAAAAGTCCAAAAGGCCAAAAGTCCAAAAGTCCCAAAGTCCCAAAGTCCCAAGGTCTCAAAGTCCCAAAGTCCCAAAGTCCCAAAGTCCCAAAGTCCCTAAGTCCCAAAGTCCCAAAGTCCCAAAGTCCCAAAGTCCCAAAGTCCCAAAGTCCCAAAGTCCCAAAGTCCCAAAGGCCATAAGTCCAAAAGTCCCAAAGTCCCAAAGTCCCAAGGTCTCAAAGTCCCAAAGTCCCAAAGTCACAAAGTCCCAAAGTCCCAAAGTCCCTAAGTCCCAAAGTCCCAAAGTCCCAAAGTCCCAAAGTCCCAAAGTCCCAAAGTCCCAAAGTCCCAAAGTCCCAAAGGCCAAAAGTCCAAAAGACCCAAAGTACCAAGGTCCCATCTAAAAGTCCAAAAGTCCCAAAGGCCAAAAGTCCAAAAGTACAAAAGTCCCAAAGTCCCAAAGTCCCAAAGTCCCAAAGTCCCAAAGTCCCAAAGTCCCAAAGTCCCAAAGTCCCAAAGTCCCAAAGTCCCAAAGTCCCAAAGTCCCAAAGTCCCAAAGTCCCAAAGTCCCAAAGTCCCAAAGTCCCAAAGTCCCAAAGTCCCAAAGTCCCAAAGTCCCAAAGTCCCAAAGTCCCAAAGTCCCAAAGTCCCAAAGTCCCAAAGTCCCAAAGTCTCAAAGTCCCAAAGTCCCAAAGTCCCAAAGTCCCAAAGGCCCAAAGTCCCAAAGTCCCAAAGTCCCAAAGTCCCAATGTCCCAAAGTCCCTAAGTCCCAAAGTCCTAAAGTCCTAAAGTCCCAAAGTCTAAAAGTCTAAAAGTCCAAAACTCCAAAAGTCCAAGAGTTCCAAAGTACCAAGGTCCCATCCAAAAGTCTAAAAGCCCAAAAGTCCAAAAGTCCCAAAGTCCCAAAGTCCCAAAGTCCCAAAGTCCAAAAGTTCCAAAGACCCAAAGTACCAAGGTCCCATCCAAAAGTCCAAAAGCCCAAAAGTCCAAAAGTCCCAAAGTCCCAAAGTCCCAAAGTCCCAAAGTCCCAAAGTCCCAAAGTTCCAAAGTCCCAAAGACCCAAAGTACCAAGATCCCATCCAAAAGTCCAAAAGTCCCAAAGTCCCAAAGTCCCAAAGTCCCAAAGTCCAAAAGTCCAAAAGTCCAAAAGTCCAAAAGTCCAAAAGTCCAAAAGTCCAAAAGTCCAAAAGTCCAAAAGTCCAAAAGTCCAAAAGTCCAAAAGTCCAAAAGTCCCAAAGTCCCAAAGTCCCAAAGTCCCAAAGTCCCAAAGTCCCAAAGTCCTAAAGTTCCAAAGTCCCAAGGTCCCAAAGTCCCAAAGTCCCAAAGTCCCAAAGTCCCAAAGTTCCAAAGTCCCAAAGTCCAAAAGTCCCAAAGTCCCAAAGTCCCAAAGTCCCAAAGTCCCAAAGTCCCAAAGTCCCAACGTCCCAAAGTCCCAAAGTCTCAAAGTCCCAAAGTCCCAAAGTCCCAAAGTCCCAAAGTCCCAAAGTCCCAAAGTCCCAAAGTCCCAAAGTTCCAAAGTCCCAAAGACCCAAAGTACCAAGATCCCATCCAAAAGTCAAAAAGTCCAAAAGTCCCAAAGTCCCAAAGTCCCAAAGTCCCAAAGTCCCAAAGTCCCAAAGTCCCAAAGTCCCAAAGTCCCAAAGTCCAAAAGTCCAAAAGTCCAAAAGTCCAAAAGTCCAAAAGTCCAAAAGTCCAAAAGTCCAAAAGTCCAAAAGTCCAAAAGTCCAAAAGTCCAAAAGTCCAAAAGTCCCAAAGTCCCAAAGTCCCAAAGTCCCAAAGTCCCAAAGTCCCAAAGTCCCAAAGTCCCAAAGTTCCAAAGTCCCAAGGTCCCAAAGTCCCAAAGTCCCAAAGTCCCAAAGTCCCAAAGTCCCAAAGTCCCAAAGTCCAAAAGTCCCAAAGTCCCAAAGTCCCAAAGTCCCAAAGTCCCAAAGTCCCAAAGTCCCAAAGTCCCAAAGTCCCAAAGTCCCAACGTCCCAAAGTCCCAAAGTCTCAAAGTCCCAAAGTCCCAAAGTCCCAAAGTCCCAAAGTCCCAAAGTCCCAAAGTCCCAAAGTCCCAAAGTCCCAAAGTTCCAAAGTTCCAAAGTCCCAAAGACCCAAAGTACCAAGATCCCATCCAAAAGTCAAAAAGTCCAAAAGTTCAAAAGTTCAAAAGTCCCAAAGTCTCAAAGTTCCAAAGTCCCAAAGACCCAAAGTACCAATGTCCCATCCAAAAGTCCAAAAGTCCAAAAGTCCAAAAGTCCAAAAGCCCAAAAGTCCAAAAGTCCAAAAACCCTTAAATGACATGCTATCCCTGGATAGAGTACTCTTAATTCGAATCCACCGTGGTGGGGAACAGAACAAAGATGGCGCGTAACCAAAAATCGTGACGTGACGTGACGTGACGCAATTTTTTTTCCAACGCCGATAAAGAAGTTTCACTTCAAAAACTATCGAGGATTTTATCAGTAATCGTGTTTCGAGCCTAGAGCGTTTTTATTTCATGAACTGAAGTTGTCTGTGTTCAAATTTTAATTCAGTAGACCTCACGAGTCCTGAGATCTAGATCAAAGTAATAGTCTATTTGGCGTCATATGGACCCTTAAAGATTTATTACTGCGGCTTTTAGTACTTATTTGTTGTTATAGCGGCAACAGAAATGCATCATCTGTAAAATTTTCATAACTGATGTTCATAAGATGATGTTCATAAAGAACTTGGCAGGTTAATTTAATTATATAAATGATAAATTTAATTATACAATTAATCAAGTGTTACGTACTGCACGAAACCCTGCCAAGTTCTTTAGAAGTATCATTATTTTAGATATTTTTAACCAAGTAGGTACCTATGTATTTTCACAACTACACTATATTTTAAGTTGGGTGTATGGTAAAGTGAATTTCGGCCAGATGGACCGTTGACGTGAATACGGTGGTGGGTAATGGCTGGATTCAGAAGGTGGAGGTCTGAGTGTAGTGGCGAGTCTTGGGAATGGCAAATGTTTACCAGTGGATTAGGCTGTTGATGAAGATGATTATGATCGATTTTAAAGTGCATCCAAACTTGGCATTGTATTGGATTTCAACCCTTTTTTAGGCGAACCATTAGCCCATAGGAACTTGGCCTCCAATTTCAACAGGGATGTTTTTGGTGGGATTATTTTGTTTCCATAGCTAGTGTCCCTAGTATACTCACACACACATTCAAGCTTGATTTAAGCATTCACATTACGTATTATTAGTGTGGGTGAAAACAATCATTTTTGTATGGAGTTTTCAATTTAGTACCTACACTAAAAACACGTTATGTTGTACTCGCGTGGAGAGCACTCTACTTTTAGTGCACTAGAAAACTTATGCAGTAGACTGAACTTGCTTCTATTACATTTCCAATTAATTTATTTTTCACGAAAATTATTACATCTATTTTTTTTTTATACTACTTAGGTGGCAGACAAGCTTACGGCCCACCGGAAGGTTGGTAACCGTAGCCTATAGACGTTTGCAACACCAGAGGCGCTACACACGCGCTGCCGACCCGGGTGCAGGCTGTGACGACCCACAGTTGAAATTTTTCAAGCCGCCCGTAAGGCCTTCAACTTGGCTTATCGACTGTCATTTTACTGACAACCGGGACCAACGGCTTATCGTGCCTTCCGAAGCACGGAAACGCTCGTAAATAAATGTCACAAAGTGGTCCACGTGGTGGTCACCCATCCATATCCGGCCATAGTAAATGTTGCTTACTGCAGTGATCGTTTACAGAACACTGAGTCCGCGGGGCCACGAGCGCTTCAAAATCTATAGATATAGAAAATCTATAGAATTTAACGCCTTTCGGGTATGTCATTCATGACCCGTTTAGGTTCAAACGAAATAGAATTTTCTCGAAAATTGAAGTTCATTTGGACCGGGTATCCGTTTGTGAAATATTCCGGTGTTTAAGCATTAAAGTGTTATTTCTGTCAGCCGAGCTAAACCATTGTTTTTGGGCATATGAAAAAAAAAATACGGTAGGCCAGATAATCGGATTCGCACATGGCCGGTTTATATTTTTACATGTGAAATTATCGTTTAGGGAAGTCAAATTATTTTTGGAAGTAAGAAGAATAGACCTATTCCCAGTAGTGCAGGATTTGTTAGTCTTTCTTTGACATTGTCTTAAATTTTCTAAGTGTAGAATTTAAAAGCGTAGAAACAATAATTAATTAATATCAAACATACTTGGACGTATTCTATAAAAGAAATCCATGTTTTTTTATTTATCAAAATAAATAAGTACTGAGAATTTTGAAATATCTTTATTTTTCAATTTTCTGTAATCGTTATTTGAATTTTATTTTAACATATTATTTCATGTGACATTTATAAAATTCTAATTTTAAAAATTATGTTGTGATTGCTGTCCAATCTGCCATAAAAATTCGTTTAGATGAGTTTAGACCAGCATTGGCCACTTGAGCATTTTAAAACCGCCTCCTTTTTTGAAGTCGGTTGATGAAATAACGTTTTACTGCTAACATATTTTTTTACTTGTTCAAGTCGAATACAGAGTAGTCGACAACATACCTACCTGTATTTGACTTTTAAGTTTTTTTTTTAGAAAGTTTATGTCCAATTTTATACCTTTGGGCACGGAGCGAAATAAATATTAAGCTGTTTATTACACAGGAAAAGGAAATTTAGATAATACATATTTTATATTTACCTGCAGACGCAGCTGAAGTTGTGCTTGGTTTCAGTCCAAAACCAAGCCCGGTGGCAGTACTAGTGCCAGTAAAACCAAACCCAGCACTGGTAGTCGCAGCCGTAGTAGTTGTTGTACCGAAACTAAGCCCAGTTGTTGTTGGAGCGGCTGCAGTTGTTGTTGTTGTGCCAAAACTAAGCCCGGGCTTTGCAGTTGTTGTACCGAAACCGAGGCTAGTAGGAGCAGCAGTTGTTGTACCGAAACTAAGACCTGTAGTAGGTTGAGCAGTTGTCGTTCCAAAACTTGGAGGTTGCTTGTTGGTTAATAGACTTAGAACAGTAGGGGCCGCTGAAGTGCCTAAACTAAGCCCAGTTGTTGCTTGGCTTGTAGTTGTCGCTCCTAATGTTGGTGTGATACTAGTTGTTCCGAAGTTCAATCCTTGAGTTGTTGTTGGGGTTGTTCCAAAACTAAGCCCGGTTGTTGGTTGGGCAGATGATGCGGGAGTCGAGCTAAAACTGGGTAATGTTGGTGCGGCTTGGGCTGTTGTTGCGGCGAAACTGCCTAAGCCAGTAGGGGCTGAAAGTAAACCATTTATTTTTTATAATTTATCTGTTGCGTGGAGACTATTTCAAATATATTATATTTAATGGGCACAGTAATAGACTCACTACCTATTCTGTGGAATAAAATAGAACCAAAACCAGTGAAAAGTGGGAGTTTAATGTTATGTGTATATTTAATGCGTAATAACTACTAAAACACTTTTGATTGTTAAGATTCAGGATATCCAAAATGTTAACATAAAAAGTCTTTTTAGTCTTAATCTGTAAAGTTTTATTTTATTTTATGTACCTACCAACATTTTTTTTTCTCTAAACATGGTATTTTTAGCTCATATAATAATAGTTAATATACTTAGAATTTAAATAGTTGTTGATCATAAAATCATAATTCACTATGAAACATGTAATATCATTACCTGCAGCAGCAGTAGTCGGAGTACCGAAACCGAACCCAGATTGAGCCTGTAATCCCGATCCCAAAGGTGCAGTTTGTCCGAAGCCTAGTCCGCCACTAGTTGCTCCGAAACTAAGCCCACTTTGTGTTGTTGCAGCTTGTTGTTGTTGCTGCGGCTGTTGTTGTTGCTGCGGCTGTTGTTGTTGCTGCGGCTGTTGTTGTTGTTGCGTGGGTAGACCGAAGCCGGTGGGTTGTGTTGTTGCTACAACAAAAATGCGTTTAATAAACCGGCTAAGTGCGAGTCGGGCTCGGGCACAGAGAGTTTCGTGTCAAAAAACGGCAGTAAATCATGTTTTTTGTATGGGAGCCCGTATTAATCCCCTTTTTTTCCTGATTTTAGAACTGGTTGTTATCAAAGACTTCTATATAAACTGAGGTAGACGCGCCGTACTCTAACAAACGAGATTTCAAAAGCAATCCTCAAATACACACATTAATAAGACTACACTCACTTATAAATATTTTTTACGTAATTGTCACCACGCACAATAGCAATATACGAATAGAAAAAGAGTAAAAGAGAAGGCGTATGGACGCCGATTGCAAGTTGAGCACCTACTCTCGAAGTTTTGACTCACAACAGTGCGAGCAACGCTGCTAATTAGCTCAGTTTATAGGTTTCAAAAATCGGTGCGTAGGGCATGTCTACCTCAGTTTATATAAAAGTCTTTGGTTGTTATAGCGGCAATAGAAATACATCATCTGCGAAAATTTGCTGTGACGGTTCCTGCACCGAGACGGACGGACAGACATACAGACAGACAGACAGTGAAGTATCATGAATAGGGTCCCGTTTTTAACCTTGGGATAAGGAACTCTAAAAACCCAAGTGTAAATAAATCGTAATAGTCATATGGATGTACTACCCGTTAGCTCTAAGTTTGCTGGTGGCCTTCCCTACTACTCCTCTACACAAGTCATTACGTCCGCATACTTAGAGCGAACGGGCTATAAGTATCTCATCTTACTAATATTATAAATTCGAAAGTTTGTGAGTGTGGATGTGTAGATGTTCGTTACTCTTCACACTTTAACGGCTCAATATATCTCACTGAAATTTGGTATAGGGATAAATCATCATCTGAACTTTATTTCTCCCTGAAATACATTCCCATAGGATATAGGAACAGAATATCACACATTAATACATACCAGCATTGCTAGCAGCCCCAAAGCCTGTACCAGGAGCTCCACTGAAACTGAAGGCAGAGCCGGGCTTGGCTCCAAAAGTGCTTGAGGCACCGAAGGCTGGAGGTGCAGCCGTGGAGCCCAGGAAACTGGCCTGAGTGGTCACCGGGGCCGTAGATGTTGGTGCCTGTATGTGAAATAACATTTATAGCTTGGAAAACAGACTAGAAATGGAATTAATACTTTGCATGCTGGGTACATTGTCAATAAGTGTCATTTTAAGTGAGAAAATGAAGTATTAGAATTTGGTTGGTGTTTTTATTGACGTTTTTTACGAATACTGAATGGTGGTTTTGGGTCGCCATTAGAACTGCACAGTGTGGCGTCTCCATTATTTTCTATTCTTTTTAGACAAGCTTTAAATCCCTACTAATATTATAAAAGCGAAAGTAACTCTGTCTGTCCGTCTGCTACGCTTTCACACCTAAACGGCTGGACCGATTGAGATGAAATTTCGTATAGAGATAGTTTGAGTCCCTGGCAAGGACATAGGCTACTATTTAACCGACTGCGCAAAAGGAGGCTAATGATTTTACGCGATAACGACTTCTACATGGACGAAACCGCGGAGAACAGCTAGTAGCAAAATAAATATATAATTGATTGCGAGTTCACATGATGTGTTAAACTTCATAAATCATGTTCATTCTCACACTGTGTTCAGATCTTAAGTGCAAAGTAAGGTCTGATAAGGACTTTCTTCCGCGCACGCTTAGCTTGTTGTATGATCTCCCTGACTCGGTTTTTCCGAGATTCTACAGTATGAGGTTCTTAGAAGGTTTCTGCAGGGTCGGCAGCGCGTGTGTGGCATCTTTGGCGGTGCAAACATCCATATAGTGGCCACTTTCAATCAGGAGGCTTAAATGCAACAGAAATACATCATTCTATGAAAATGTCAGCTCTATCGCTATCATCGTTTCTGATACAGCTTCATAACAGAAAAACGGAGAGCGAAGCTTCAGTAAAACGGTCCTGTTTTTATCCTTTGGGCACAGAACAGTAGAAGAAAACTTATTTGACTTCTAAAAAAACAAAAAATACGGTATCTAAACTCACAGCAGTAGGTTGTGCTGCAGAGAAACCTGAAGCTGGCGTAGAGAATCCAAATCCTGTGGTAGCGAGTGAAGCCTGTGGTTTACTGAACCCAAACCCACCACCGCCCGGTGGAGCGGCTAAAGCAGCTGATAGAGCTGATGTTCCTGCTGAAAACCATAACATTAATCATCAATACATACATATAATAAAATGTTAGAAAATTCAAAACGGTACATTGGAAATATTTAAAAAAAATATTTACTGGGTGTTCAACATAAGATACCGAAGCCGAAAATATAGTTAGAAAAATTTTTGTCTGTTTGCTTTGCTTTGTCCGGAAGGATCTCGAAAAGTACTTACGTACATACAAATTTTGCACAAATATTAACTAGGGGTAGGGTCTTCACGCTACATATCCTAGGGGTTAAGCAGAGAGCAATCAAATTGGCATTATAACATAATTTTCACTGTACGAAGTCGCAGGCAACAGCTAGTAGTCACTACAGAATAAGCTGCAAACGCTCAAAATTTCAAGCTTCCTTGCTTCAGCTACGCTGGGTAGATAGGTGAATGTATCACCATGGCATAGAACATATTCTGTTAGCAAACTTTTCATTTAATATGCAATTGTTAAGAACTAGGTAAGTATATCTATTCTAAAAAGTTTTTCTATTCTAATATTATTAACAGGAAAGATTTGTTTTTTAGTTTGTAACGAATAGGCTCCGGAACTACTGGACCGATTTGAAAAATTCTTTCACTGTTGGAAAGCTACACTTTGCAGTGAACATAGGCTATATTTTATTCCCGTATTCCCACGGGAACTACGCGGGTTTTGCGTGACGTCCGATAGTTTATTATAATGATGACACAGAATTGAGTGCCCAAGCTTCACTGTGTTTTTGCAAGAAGCCTGTTACAGTAAAAAATATCTATCTAGAAATAAGAAAAAGCTTATAAAAGTTATGTAAGAAAAAAAAAAGATTACCCTGTGTCGGCGGAGTGCTGAAAGCCTGTGCGGGTTGCTGTGGTGCCGCTCCAAATGATAGGTTCTGTGCTGTGTTCTGCGAGAAAGCAAATACACAGATTAAATCTACATTTATTAATGTTCGCCTACAACTGGACCACAAACTTTTATGAGGACTCAAGTTGTTCCTTTTCTCTGATTTTTATAAAAACCTTGACTTCAATTCTAGGCAAAGAATAATGTTAATTAAACATTCAATAACTAAGAATAAGGTCTCCTAAGGCATTCTTATGTAGAAAATGCCATTTTTTAAAGAGTGACTATGGTATGAATTAACAGTGGCTTAGTAAGTAGCAGAATCGGTCCCAGGTCCCTCATCCTAAAACCATAGTCAGCAAAGATCTGAGATGGGAGGGAGACCAAAGACTTCATAATTATTAGTGTGTGTGTGTAAATTTGGGAGTTAATGTGTGATTAACAGTACAGATAAGGATATACATTATACATACTTGCATAGCAGGTTGTCCAAAACCAGGGCTGCCAACAGTCTGGTTAGGTGGCGAGGCAAATCCACCAAAACTTGCTGGTTTAGCTGCTCCAAACGCTGAGACTGCACTTGTGGTGGGCGTTGAAACTGAGGACATAGAAAACAGTAGTTTAGTTTTTTTATATTTCATTTAGTTTAGTGTGATTATGAAAGTCCTGTAGCATGATTTGGTATTGCATACAACATGCTACTTCTTATTCTGATGCTTGTGGAGAATAATCTAACTAAACTCTTACGGGCTAAGGTTTGTGAGTGTGGATGTTTGTTACTCTTTCACACTAACAAAGTTGGACCCATCTGGCTCATAGAAAATTATAATCTAAATTACACATACTTTTTATACCGGGATTAGTTTCAAAGTGGGAATGGGAACAAAAAATACACGCGAGCAGAACTGCGGGCACCATCTAGTCTTTAATAATATGGGCTAAGTTAATTGAAACTTACACAAAGACGGTGCAGCCGCTGTTGTTTTAGCACCACCAAATGAAAATGTGCTACCCGGACTAGTGAAATTAAACCCTGGTTTGGCTTCTGTAATGAGAAGGATTTTAAAAAATTATAAAAAAATCCTTTATCTGTATTTAGGGTCATTCTAAACAACAAACTTAACAAAAATATAATATTACAAGAGGTATATTGATGGATTTATGACTACTATATGGAATTAACTATGAATGGCTTTTTGAAAGTCATAAAATGAGAATAAGTACAATATTACCTACTTACTGTATACTTAAAAGAGTTCTTACTGTATACTTAAGAGAGGTCAGCCATCGGATCATTCAGATATTATTATATCAATATCCCATTAGCCAAAATGGTGAGTCTGATTGATTATTTAAACAAGATGAGAGAGGTTGTTAAATATTATATTATCAGGCAGGCAGTTGTAACAACTTATAGCGCCTATATCCTGCTAGTGCCCACTAGTTGTTTCTTTGCAGCTTAATACAAAAACATACAATATCATTTTTAAACTATGGCAGTTTTTTACAACTACTACTACCCAAGCTAGTTGAACCGCGACCACGGGCGCTGCAACGTGCCCGAAGCGCCAGTATATATAATGTAAGTAAATGTATTTCGCATTAAGTCCCGAGTTCTATAAGTATGAGGGACATACAATACCAGACTTCTAGTTCACTTTGTACTACCATAAACATACATACACAATCATCTATACTAAAAAAAAATCTATATAAAGAGGAAAGATTTGATTGTTTGTTTGCATTGAATAGGCTCTGAAAAAACTGGACCAATTTGAAAAATTCTTTCACTGTTGGAAAGCTACACTCTTCTCGGTGAACATAGGCTATATTTCATCCCCGTATTCCCACGGGAACGGGAGCTACGCGGGTGAAACCGCGTGACGTCCGCTAGTAAGACATAAAAATTGAATATTTACCTGTATTGGCAGCTGCTGCTCCAAATAATGGTTTGTTAGCATCGCCGCTGCCAAAAGCAAACCCTGAAATCGTATTAAAAACTGTGTAGATTAATGTTTTACATTTTGGTTTAAAGACATCAAGAAACCCAAATTGTAGAGGTTAGGTTAGTTTAGTTTGATTTGTGAGATGAAGGTTTTCACAGAAAATTATTACATAAATGAGAATTGACATCCGTATGATGAAATTTACGGCAGTATTCACATAGAAATGATTGTAAATTACCTGTAGAAGGCGTAGTTGTTCCAAAAGTGCTTGCCGCTGTCGTAGTTGCTGTACCGAAGCTAAAATTCATATTGGCGACTAATATGGCTTCGTAAAAACTTAAATTAAGTTATTTATTTAATTGTACACTTTGTTTTGGTGAACTTCTGTATTATTTTCAATTATAAAATGAGGTTTTTTCGTTAACACAACAAATAAATAAAATCAACAGTCACTGTCAATGTCTGTACGCGCCGCCACCAACATTCCGCGCGCCAGTGCCAGTTGTTTTTTTTTAATAACTGTTTCGGCATGGTTACAAAATTATTTCTTTTTAACATTGAAGCACAAAACAAAACTATATTAATTTTCTATCCACATCCATACTAATATTATAAAGCTAAAGAGTTTGTTTGTTTGTTTGTTTGAACGCTAGGATCTCAGGAACTACTGGTTGGATTTCAAAAATTCTTTTACAGTTTGATAGTTTATTTATCGAGGATGGCTATAGGCTATATAACATCACGATAAGACGATTAGGAGCGGAGCAGCAATCAATAATGTTTTGAAAACGGGGAATATTTTTTACCGTCTGAGAGCTTCCGAGGTGTACGCTGCGTAAATGGTTAAAGTTAGGTAAAAATTGTGTATTACAAAATTGTTTCTCTTAAAAAGTTCTAAAAAAAAGTCCGTAACTGCATATGTCTATCTTTTAAGGTTCGCTCACAATAACCTAATTTGTCTATCTTCACGATATAATGAAACTGAAGAGTTTGTTTGTGCTAGGATCTCAGAAACTACTGGTTTCATTTCAAAAATTATTTAACAGTTTAATAGTCCGTTTATTGAGGCTGGCTAATGGCGATATAACATCACGCTAAGACGAATAGGAGTGGAGCAGCCATGAATAATGTTTCGAGAACGGTGATTATTTCTTTCTTTTGAGAGCTTCCATTACGGACGCTGCATAAATAGTTAAAGTTACGTAAAAATTGTGTATTACAAAACTGTTTCTCTTAAAAAGTTATAAATAAAAGTCCGTTACAGCATATGCCTATATTTTAAGGTTCTGTTACAATAACCCTCTTATTAAGTTTTAAAGTATGACCGACGCGACAGAAGTAAACTTGGTTTGCAGTGGCAGCCGGTCAACTGAACGATAAAAACCGGCCAAGTGCGAGCCGGACTCGCACACGATGCGTGGAAGTAAAAGCGACGGGAAATATTATATCACTTTAAGGGGCGGTTATAGAGCACAAGTAGGCCCTGCATTTGGCGCTCCCCTCGCCCCGGGCGCAAGACTCACCACGCGCCGGCAGCGGCAGTGAACTCTCATGCCACAGTATACAGTATAGATAGTAGAAAGAAAATGCATCTAACTTTAATAAGTGTAGTGATTTTTTAGAGTTTCGTAAATAAATGAGTTAATTATACATATACTTATTAAACTATTATTTTAAGCTAAAGAGTTTGTTTGTTTGTTTTATGTTTAGTTGTTTGAACTCTAGAGTCTAAGAGACTGCTAGTTAAGTTCCTTAACAGAATGTCCATTACAAAAATACCAAAATATATAACATCACGCTAAGGCGAATAAGAGCTGAGCAGCAACGAAACATTTTTAGAAAACTAGGATATTTCATTTCTTTTGAGAGTTTCCGTTGCGTACGTTTGCTAGATGGTTACAGTTGCCTAAAAAATGTCAATTACATAATAGCTGGTCATAATTTTTTTTTTAAGTTTCCTAAAGTTGGTATGCTAAGTATGGAATTCACTGCTTGCTTAAGCTGATGGCTAAAATGCCAAAGCTTTCAATAAATTAAAAAAAAAAAAAAAACTAAGTATGGATCACGTGATAATTTTGCAATCCACAATGGCCGCCTAATCACAAAAGAACAATGGCAGAAAATTGTCTGATAATTTAAAAACGCCCATAAAAATGAGTTACGCCAAAGTAAATAATTGTTTATTTTGTGATTTTACTAGCATCTAAATGTTCCAATAAAAGCCGGCGTTAAATCTACATTTTAAAAGATTATCAACGATTATTCACAGCCATGAGGCGTGTGAGCTAGCCAATCAAACCGTGCGTTCGTACCTTGTCAGTTTGACATGACAGATTACAGAATACTCCGCGCTTTTTGTCGAAAGTGTTGTTTTGATTTCCTTATATAATAACTGACCCTGGACTGTTTTATGGACTCTGATTATTTCCTCGTGTGACTAGTGCGTGCCCGAAGGACTCTTGATATAGCTTTTGAGTGACCTTGTGCTATTCCTTAGTGGACTGTTTATTTGTGTATTGGATTTGTTGTTCATCGATAATAGAAGATCGTGGGAGACAATCGAGGCCTACGCGCATTGTTTGTGTTAATTGCATTATATGTGTGAACATATTGCGCCGATTTGAAATGTTATACAAGTGAAATAAAAGAAAAGAAAAAATAGTGGTTTTATTTTTCTTTCATGACATGACTCTCGATCATATTGGCAACAAATCTATACCCTACTCCTGTATATGTACCTACTAAAAGTTTCTAACAACAGTTACATCTGTAGTAACTTGTTTACCTACTGCTCGTACTATTTTATATAGGTAAGTACCTACTAGATTTTTTATTAGAGTTAGTCAAAACGTGTAGGTATACATTCAATAAAATAATAGTTCTGACATATCAGTATGACAATCGAGAAACACTCCAGTCGGTTACAATACTGTAGTATATATATATAGTCACCATAATGTTTGAACATTTACATGTATAGGTAAGTAGGTATGGTAGGTATGGCGGGACTAAGTATGACAACATAACCTAACGATAAATATACAATATTTTTATTTTCCGGCTTTCTCGATGGAAAATGAATTCATTTATGGAATCTACTAGCAAAACTGAAACGTTTGACATATTTTTCACTTATGTGCGCTCATCTTTTATGTCAGACAATTGCTAGTGTGGGAAACTGCCATTGTTCTTTCATGATGGGTATCGTTTAAGGGGTTTTTTGGTATGCTGAGTACGAATCACGTACTAATTTTGCAATCCAATATGGCCGCCGCGCCGTAATCACACAATTTCATGCTGGGTATAGTTTAAGGGAATTCTTGGTATGTTAAATATGAATCACATGATAATTTAGCAATCCGATATGGCCGTCGCGGTGTGACCACAAAATTTCATGAAGGGTATCGTGTAAGGGGTTTTTTGGTATGCTGAGTACGAATCACGTGATAATTTTGCAATGCAATATGGGCGCCGCGCCGTAATCACAAAATTTTTATGATGGGTATCGTTTAAGGGGTTTCTTGGTATGCTGAGTACGAATCACGTGATAATTTTGCAATCCAATATGGCAGCCGCGCCTTAATCGCAAAATTCCATGATGGGTATCGTTCAAGTGGTTTTTCGGTATGCTGAGTACGAATCACGTGATAATTTTGCAATCCAATATGGCCGCCGCGGCTTAATCGCAAAATTCCATTATGGGTATCGGTCAAGTGGTTTTTCGGTATGCTGAGTACGAATCACGTGATAATTTTGCAATCCAATATGGCAGCCGCGCCTTAATCGCAAAATTCTATGATGGGTATCGTTTAAGGGGTGTTTTGGTATGCTGAGTACGAATCACGTGATAATTTTGCAATCCAATATGGCCGCCGCGCCTTAATCGCAAAATTCCTTGATGGGTATCGTTCAAGTGGTTTTTCGGTATGCTGAGTACGAATCACATGATAATTTTGCAATCCAATATGGCCGCCGCGCCTTAATCGCAAAATTCCATGATGGGTATCGTTTAAGGGGTTTTTTGGTAACCTGGGTACGAATCACGTAATAATTTTGCAATCCAATATGCCCGCCGTGTCATAATCACAACATTTTATGATGCGTATTGATTAAGGGATTCTTTCGTATGTTAGGTACCAATTTAATGTAATTAACCTTAATTTTACAATAAAAACCTAGTGTAGTAGGTACTTTTTTTTTAACGTGAGAAAAATCCGTTATGGACGCTATGACCGGACTTACCGACTACTTACTACGCGTTCCCTTGCTACTGCCTGCGGTTGCGAGCCCCAGATAAGCCCTCGAAAGTATATCCCCGCATTTCAGGTACCTACCTACTACCAATAGCTCTAATATCACTTTAAAAAAATGAATAGTGGTGGAATTACCTTTTGAATGCTATGCCGGACGTTTAACGACTAAAACCAGCGCGCCCTGCCACTGCTTATGGTTGGGAGCCCGGGGTAAGTCTTAGGAAGGATGTCCTAGGATTCATCATCTTTGGTGTATTTAGTAGATATCTAATCATAGAAACACTTCGTAAAAAGCTAGCCTGAGCCTGAGGATGGCAGGTAGATAAAGGCGAGAATGAAAATCCCCAAAAACCAAACATTTCGTAATTTACGCCCTAGAATAACTAGGTGTATATTGGTATCGCAGTTGGTCCGAGTGGAACATTTTTTCATAAATTTACATATGTCATCAGTCAGTTGGTCCGATAGGAATAAAGTCCCTTATCGAGTTCCACTCTGTACAACGGTTGGTCGGTTTAGTTGGTCGGAGTGGAAAGACAGATTTACGTATACTCAGTGCTCTTAGGTTTCATCACTAGGTATGGCAGCTAGCCAATTTCATAAATTACCTGATTTTGCATGAATTTGTCTATCTAATCTTTCCATTCGGCGAATTTACAAAGCCACTTAACACCCACCTTTTGAAGGGAATCCGGGTTTGGCTCCGGATCTCACTCTGGCAGTGTGCCAAACCTCGGCGTTTGCAAATCATAGATGCTTACCTAGCATGTGTAAACTACTTGTAAACAAGATATTCTGTTAAAAATATATTTATCACATTCGATTTTCGTAAGGGTTGTATTTTTAAAAGGTTTTTTAACACCTTTAAAACCCCCGCTTCATTATGATCCAACCTTTGACTTTATATACTACTGGATCACTGAGTAGTACCACGGGTAGTCTTTTTACCAGTGGTAGGTACTACCAGTAGTACCTCGGACAAGAAATGGTTATTGTATTAGGTACTTGTAGCAAAGATGTCTATTAATATTTTGGAAAAAGGGCTTTGGGTTCTTGTAATAAAAAGTCCTACGCAAACTTAAAAGCATTCCATTTATTAAACTGATTTAACATGAAATATATAGAAACAGGGCAAACTAAACAACATTATACCTAGTTCTTGGCACAAAAGGTACAGGATTTGCATCAGGACTGAGGAGTAGCCTCACATTCACGTTAGCCCTCCTCCAACGATTCCACATCACGTAGTGATCCTTCCACAGCAGGTACACGGTGACTGAATACCCACAAAGAACGATAGCCATGAAGAAATCCATGGCTGTTTCAGTAATGCGGTGGGAAATTCCTGAAAGAGTGTTAACTGCAGTGATTTTTTAAGGCTGTCAATTACTTGATTATCGAAGGAGTTACTGTTATCTTAAATTACTTTAAAAAGTGATAAGGGTTATTGGCTCTAGATCTAAATTTAGAGTAACAGGTTAATGTGCTCGCTGGAGATATTAGGAGGTTATTACTAGAGCTATTGGAACTGCTTTCTTTATGGGTATGGCAAGCATAATTTGTAGCATAATCATAAAAAATATAAAACGCTTGGGGCTGCTTTAAGCAAGAATTCCTAAAGCTAAAATACCTACTGACTGACATGATAAAGAGCCCGGTGATAAAGAGACAGGATGAAAAATTCCAAAAGTCTTATTTATGAGCAAAGTTTTTCTTTAACGTGAGGGTGAATCTTTCATGGATGCTATGCCGGACTCCTACCGACTAAAAAACCTCACGTAATGCCCAACAGCCTACGATTGGGTGCCCCGGGTATCCCTCGGAACGATGTCCCGGGACTCCCAACAGACCTACGGCTACCACTGCGGCCTCGCTTAGGAGGTGGTTCGGGTGCTATTCTGCGTCTTTGGGGGTTTTTCGGGTGTCATCCCGCTTCTTAGAGGGTGGAGGTGAGCGAGAATCCCTCACATCACGCTGCCGTCATGGGCCTGCTTCTGTAGGGACGGTGAGTTGCCCCCTTACCATCCTCAGACCCCCGGTCATGGAGGCCGATAGTCTTAGGCGAAGACACGTTGTTGTCGCCCTCGCCGCCACCGACTGCGGACTTGGGTGGGAGAGTCCACTACCGCTTCCTCCTCACCGCCTCTTTCACGAGCATGACCTATTCGCAGAAAAAGGCGGCGCAGTCCCACTTACTTCCGCTGGAGATCATGGCTCACACCATGGTCTCGAGCGAGAGAGTATCCACGTCCATACCTGCCATGAGGACCTGGCGCTGTTGCGCTCACGCCGTGCACTCCACCAAAGTGTGGAGCGCTGTGTCCTCGCATAAGAACAAGGGTAACAGGCAAGTCCAGGGCTTAAAGTTACGGCGAGGGTGAGGAACCAAGTTATTATGTTCTCAATGGAAAAAGCCAGCTATAAAATATACAAAAATAACAATTGCCCGTAACAGCCGCACTGCTGAGTAATGAGACATGCATCAGGCTCAGTGCAAATTGATACCGGCACTTGGATTAATTTAGGTACAACTACCATACCCTATTGAAAGTCGAAAACAACATCTTCCTTCCTCTATTGTGTATGACAACAAAAAATAAACAATAAACAAAAAAAAGAATCAAACACACCTTCATCTTTTCTAGTGGCCTCGAGCTTACCGAAATTGCTTCCTTCTATGACAAAGTATTGAGTGCCGACGATGCATACGGCAAGGAGTCCGGCCGTCACAGTCGACAGGAGCCAGAATATCAAGCAGTCGGACTGTGGAAATAAAGGAATCATAAGTGAGTACCTACATAGTAATTTCACAACAATAAACGCAACGGGTTTAGCGTTGGAGAGGATAGCCCTATCGGGGAGAACACAGCGCTCTGCAGAGGGAGACCTTGGGACTCCCTTTTTTTATTCGTGTGGTTAAACCTACAAGGATGCTATTCCGGACTCCGACCTACGATAACCACACGATGCCCTGCAACTGTCTACGGCCAGGAGTCCCGAGTAAGCCCTCGGAAGGTCGTCCAATCGTTTGGGAGTCGCCTGAAAGTGATACACTTGCTGACTAACGGATGAGGAGATTGCAACAAGAAGGATCTTCTAAAAATGAATTTGGAAGAGGCTTACGTTACCTATGTTTGGGTGAGTTTTTGATTTTACGTCGGAAAATTTACGATTGGTTAAAGAATAATAGACATTCAATAATTTGAATACAAGTAAATTCATTCAAACTCCGTTGCCAAAACGTTAGCCGTTTTTGCACAGTTCTCAGATGAAATATTACCACCACTAACAAGACGGGGGTTCCCCGTCAAAAGGGTATTTGTCAAAAGTGGTACCTAATGCCGGAGCACTGCCCGAAGCCGTAGATTTGGAGTGACATTGTTTTATCGCTGGAATATTTCATCATTTGCTCTGTTTTACTGGGACAGTCAAAAGGTTGGAGGGAAATCGATTTAGCAGTTTCCTTTGTGAAATTAATGCTCTTGTCTTGCATAGGAATAACATTAATTAACCATTTCCAAATGTTTATCATTAGTAGGTACCTATTGTTTATAGTATCTCTAAAAAGCTTTGTAAGGTGGTACTATTTGGATGAATTAGGTATAATCTTAATTAATCGCAGTCAAATCTCTCTAGAGGACGTTCATCCGAAAATCTTAAGACCATTCATCCGAAAACTGGAGCATTTTAAATGAATTTATACCTACGTACCTACATAAGTATAAATGATGGAAAACTGATCGAGACTTTAATTGGTTCAGTCTGGATTTAATCCGAATATTTTATATATATTTTTTCGGTACCTAAGCTTAATTCTTTTCGAAATTTCATGAAAATATATAGGTACCAAAATTGACGGTAGAGCCAGGTAAGGTCATCCTTGCAGTAAGTAATTCGTAACGTAATCTACTAACATAAAAAAAACAACAACAACTAGATATTGTACAATCAGTGAAGAATATGATATAGGTATTGCTCTATATCTGACTTTCAATTATGAAAGTCATAAAACCTCACAGTCAATTTCCTTTAGTCCATTTAGCGTCAGACGAACCCTTAAGGGACTCCTCACTGCAAACTCAATTTCTAATATTCCCATCAAACCGAGAAGAAAGATCATAATACTTATAACTCCATTTTCAATTCGCGGAAAGATAATATCAAATTTAAATCGACATATTCTTAAACATATTTCCGAAGGCACACAACAAAGATAAACTGAGTCGACGACGCCGGCATAATTCAATAAGTGACAGAGACGACAGAAATCCAATATGTGCGTGTCTTGTCACGTCAGGGCGCATCACGCTGCCGTTAGTGACGTAATCCACTGAGGTGGTGTGGAGAGCGCGTCTTTTAGCCGCGATATGTTGCGTTTGAATTCTACATAATATTTTTGAACTGCTGTTATATGCAGAATAGGTTTTAAAGAGAAAGAGAGAGTGTATGTGAGAGAGAAAGAAATCCAATATGCGCGTGTCTTGTCACGTCAGGGCGCATCACGCTGCCTGTAGTGTCATAATCCACTGAGGTGCTGTAGAGATCGTGTCTTTTAGCCGCGATATGTCGCGGTTTGATGCTTCATAGTTTTTGAATTGCTGTTATATGCAGCATACCTACCATTTAAAGAGAAAAGGAGTGTGTGTGTGAGAGAAGGAAATCCAATATGTGCGTGTCTTGTCACGTCAGGGCGCATCGCGCTGCCTTTAGTAACATAATCCACTGAAGTGGTGTGGAGAGCGTGCCATTTAGCCGCGATATGTCGCGTTTGGATGCTTCATACTTTTTGAACAGCTGATAAATGCAGCATAGCTTATTTTATTAGCCATGCTGCTGCTCTTTAGCTTGGCTCGGGTGCACAATTGCATCTCCGAAAGCACTATACCAAATCTGCTGTTTTATTTGAGATTTCCTGGATAGCCGCCCTGCATCATCTACACTAGGTAAGGAACAACATAACTGGTATAGTGATGGCTTCAAAACGCTCAGTATATTCATAACGCGTCAGTGAGTAACGACGCTATCTGGCACAGCCATCTTGCGGTCAACGGGTGCGGATGAAATATGATGGCGTCACACAAGAAATGACAATACTTAAATTTAAACGTATTTTACAGGTTCTAGAATTAAATTTTGTGGTGAAGTTTGGAGCTGTTGAGTCTTGCGACGAGTTTCTTACACTATGGACTTTATAGACAGAAAAATAGACGGAATAAGAGCGAATCGAATTCCAGCACAAACGGCTCAGTACCTAAAAATGGCAGAATGTTCAATTAAGAACATAATGCAATCAAATTTGCAACTCATCACTCAGCAGCGCTCCAAAGGTCGGCTGTAATCATCAAAATATTTGACCAAGATTTAAACTACTGCAGAGGCAATTTACACCGATGGCACACTAATAAACACCCATACTTGTGTACTTAGGATAATTTTAATATATAAGAACAATTATTTTGTAAATAAATCAGTCATTACGTCTCACCCGACTTTGACTCATTCCCTTCGGTCTATTCTTCAGTGCTGATATAATTGTGGGTCGACCACTACCCTTTATGGTGTTCAGCGGCGAATCTGAAGAATAAGCCAACCACCTCACCTACCACCACTACCCCTCACTGTGGCCAAGACACCCTTAGCCTCAGCAGTCGTATGAGTCTGTGCGATTGGCAGTGAGTAATCTCTCCGCATCCTGGACATCCTTCCAACCATCCGTCTGCCACCTTAGGTCGCATGGTGCAGGCATCCCGCAACTATCTATCTATGTATATATTCACCACACTAGGTATATGCTAGGCTAGGGCCTTAGGGTACTAGGGACGTTAGGGTTCGTTAGGAACTTAGCGTGTTAGGTAGATACGTTAGGGTTAAAATCACACTATAGGGTAGAACAGAGCCTTAGCGAATTAGGCACGTAAGGGTTCAATAGGGATTTGCGTGTTAGGTAGGGCTCCGTAGGTTCTCACCTTACAGTTGTGCGCGTACAGTCGGTTACAATTAGGGTGACGGCTGTACATTGGTCCTTCGAGCAAAAACTAAATAAATAACATCGCGGTCCTCTCTTCTCCTGTAGGAATTGACGGTACGGACCTACCCTTCAGACGACTGCCGGCTGGTGTACTCAATAAAGCACCAGTTAGTCAGGAATCTGGAGTACGTTGTACCTGTTTACCCTATAGCATCTCGTTGCGGATCGGTCATTGATTTCCCACAAGCGGGTTCCATCAATTGATTGAGAAGTCGCATCATCACGTACGAAAACGAGAAGAGCAGGGGTGACAAGTACGGACTTTCCTAGGGTAGGGACATTAGGCAGGAAGAAAGAAGAGCAACATGGAGATACCGGACATTAACGAAATAATCAAGAGCCAGGAAGCAGATTTCTATGAAATCAGGAGGATAATTACTAACATAAAAAAGGACTCTGCGGTAAGGAAAACCCAAAAATATATTGATGACAGAAGAAAATCACTTAATGAAGTTTTCCAGCGGGTTCAGACTAAGCACGAACGATTACAGGAGCAGGAAGTGTTGTCATCTCATAAATACATAACTATGAACTACTTTGGCAACATACAGGCACATTATACCGAAGGATTAGAACACCTGAAAAAATGCGAGGAAAGGTTACAACTGGTTCAAAGTGTCTATGAACCAACAAATGACGTAGAGGAGGTTAACACACGTGTAGCAAGTAGCTCTAAAATGTTTATTCAGCAATTCCGAATGACACAAATTGGCAAAAAAATTTCACAAGCAAATACAGCTATTACAGAAAATAAACCGGTATGGTACTTAAAATCGCTTATGCAGTTATTGCAAAAACAGTGGCAAGAAATCGAAGAATCTCACATCGAATTATTATTAGAAGAAACTACATTCGAGAATAACTATTTCGTAGAAAACCGCTTCGAAAACCTACAAAAAGATTATGAGATTTTGATTGAGATGTTAGAGGAGAAAATATTCCAACAATCGGACGAAAAAATTAGTTTTCCCAAGTCGACAGCCAAACTACCCCGGATTAATATACCTGTTTTTTATGGAGACTACGACTCTTGGTGTACATTCAAAGATTTATTTAAAAAAATTATTCACGAAGATTTGTCATTATCGTATACAGAAAAAATGCAATATCTGAAAACACACGTTAAAGGTGACGCAGCGCGACTCATACGTCACTTGGCGATAAGCGAAATAAACTATGAGACGGCATGGAAGTTGCTTACACAAAGATTTGATGAGACAGTTGTATCATAAAATCGATAAATAATATTCTTGCTGCACAAAGATCGGTATCAGTACAAATAATGTCATCCTACTCAAAAGATGTCAATTTCTTAACAGAAACATATCCCCTAGACGATACAAAAATAGCAAATATTACAAAAGAAGACGTAATAGGTTCATCTCAAGACATCTTTCAGCACCTATTAGATAATGAAAACGCATTAAATACGCAGTTACAGGATACTATATGGATCAAACTAACGTCACACACTTATCTCGTTGCATTTACATCCTCTATTATAGTTATAATACTTATACTAATGTTAATATGTTTTGGTCCAAAACTAGTGCAATACATTGGAGCTCGAAACTGTGCCAAGAGGCCACCTCTGCATGGTGAATCAATCAACATGGAAGCGATATACAGCCAACCTGTCAAACATCCTACGGAGAAGACTGACACCACAACCAAGATTAACGAATTGTACGAGTTGGAGCCCGTTCCTGAGAGCTGCCAGAATGTTCAATTAAGAACATAATGCAATCAAATTTGCAACTCATCACTCAGCAGCGCTCCAAAGGTCGGCTGTAATCATCAAAATATTTGACCAAGATTTAAACTACTGCAGAGGCAATTTACACCGATGGCACACTAATAAACACCCATACTTGTGTACTTAGGATAATTTTAATATATAAGAACAATTATTTTGTAAATAAATCAGTCATTACGTCTCACCCGACTTTGACTCATTCCCTTCGGTCTATTCTTCAGTGCTGATATAATTGTGGGTCGACCACTACCCTTTATGGTGTTCAGCGGCGAATCTGAAGAATAAGCCAACCACCTCACCTACCACCACTACCCCTCACTGTGGCCAAGACACCCTTAGCCTCAGCAGTCGTATGAGTCTGTGCGATTGGCAGTGAGTAATCTCTCCGCATCCTGGACATCCTTCCAACCATCCGTCTGCCACCTTAGGTCGCATGGTGCAGGCATCCCGCAACTATCTATCTATGTATATATTCACCACACTAGGTATATGCTAGGCTAGGGCCTTAGGGTACTAGGGACGTTAGGGTTCGTTAGGAACTTAGCGTGTTAGGTAGATACGTTAGGGTTAAAATCACACTATAGGGTAGAACAGAGCCTTAGCGAATTAGGCACGTAAGGGTTCAATAGGGACTTGCGTGTTAGGTAGGGCTCCGTAGGTTCTCACCTTACAGTTGTGCGCGTACAGTCGGTTACAATTAGGGTGACGGCTGTACATTGTTTTTTTTTTTTTTTTTTTTTTTTTTTTTTTTTTTTTTTTTTTGACGTATACGTACGTTATCACGTTCGTTGTATGGGACTCCTCGAACATTGATAAATAGAGTTGCGTGAAAAATATTCATGAATATTTATTTATTTCGGGGTTGAGTATTTGTTGTTACAGCGACAACAGAAATGCAACTTCATTCTGTGAAAATTTCAGCTGTCTAGTTTAACAGTTCATGAGATAAGAATGGATGACTCCTACCACTGCCTATGGTTAGACGGTAAGTCCTTGGAAGGACGAGACCCAAATAAGCACAAAGAAAATTAAAAAAAACTTTATGTTAGTGATTTTGAACAATAATTCCCCTTCATTTATCATCGGATTTTGCACTATACACTCAAGAAAGTTAATCTATGCAGAAAATATTTATAGGCTTTGTGAGAAACGTGAGGAAAATTCGTCATGGATGCTATGCCGAACTCTTACCAACTAAAAATAACACGTTCCCTATCTACTGCCTACGGTTGGGGGCCCCGGGTAAGCCCTCGGAAGGATATCAAATGTTTATAAGCTGAATATTATTACCTAAGTACGTATATCGTACTCTCTGGGACTACGACCGGAACGAACAGTCGTAGTCCCCCTATTGGGACAGAATCGTAAGACCACGTGAAAACGGAGACTGAATCTACTTCACTGAGACAAAGAATTTAACCCGTAAACTCCCCATGGAAATGGCCATTCCATTTTTTACGTCAACCTTCGTCTTACCGAGATTATAATCGATTTGTCAACGAGTTTCACAGATAAATGCAAGGTCAATGTACAACCCATGGAGCAACACGATAATATGACTTTTATCGTGAGGGGAAAGCGCCATACTTAGACTTTTCCCTCTGTTAGGTATAGCGTAGCCCGAAAGGAGTAGGCTCGCTTGTACAGACACACTTAAATTATACACCCGCGTAGTTCCCGTTCCCGAGGGAATACGGGAATGAAATATAGCCTATGTTCACCGCAAAGAGTGTAGCTTCCCAACAGTGAAAGAATTTTTCCAGTGCCGGATTAAGCCAGCGCGGGGCCTGTAGCAAATTCTGTCAAGGGGCCCTTGGTTTGCTTTAGGTTCTCAAGTTTAGAGTATTAAATAAAACAAAACTGTTATGTACCTACAAATAAACTTTTCTAGATTTAATATGGCCAAATTTAGAGATACAGTCGACTCTCGTTAATTCGAAACTCGAGGTACTCTTAAAATATTACGAATTATCGAGTGTTTGAAATATCAAATGGTTCGAAATTTGTGAGAGAAAATAAATAAACCTTCGAATTATTAAGTGGTAATCAATTATTAATTTTATTATCTGCTATTCTATAACAATTTCAAAAGTTTAGAGGTACATTAGTGTACAAACATGTATTCATTATGTAAACTAATTAATCTTGCAACGTCACTTTTCTTCTCACCTTCCTCTACTTTCTCGATTAACTTCTTCTTTTCAGCAATCGTCAAACATTTATACTTTCTAGGGCTCATAACTAACACAAACTTTTAATCTGTATACCAACGAAAGAGTAGGTAACAGTAACTGAATGATAACTAAACAGCCAATTCGTTAGAAGTGTGTGTCGAATAGTCAAACTATTAGTAATCACAACAAAAACAAAGGCTCATGTACGTTGCTACAAGTTTGAACTTGTCGCAAAATGTACTTACTGCTCGTTCGCTCTAACTTTGCCGCTCGGCTCCATACTAAATTCGAATTTTTAATTAGACGAAGTAAATTGACAGCAACTAATGTCTCTTCTTCATACAATGTTGCTTATTTTCTATGACGAAGTGACATTAGCTACTGTCAATTTACTTCGTCTAATTAACAATTTGGGTTTACGCCTCTACGCCAGCGGCAAAGTTAGAGTGAACGGGTAGTACATACAATCTTTCCCCCTCCTTCTCTCTGCAACTTTGAATTATGGAGTGTTGGACGCCGATGAGTTCGAATTAACGCGTCGTTTTGTTATATAGCATTGATTTTTTCGTTCGAATTACCAAGTGTATAAAATTGTATTGATTTAGTTCGAAATATAAAGAGATTTTGTAGGGAACTCATGATAGCTTTGAATTATAGCGAGGTTCGAATTATCGCAGGTTTGAATTAACGAGAGTCGACTGTAACACTTTCAATATCGACTTTTCCAAGCAAATCGTGCTTTATATTCACCAAACTGAGATGATTAAGACATTCTTGGCCCATCGTGTTCCTTAATTCATTTTAAATACGTTTTAATGTTGAAAAAGAACGTTCGCCACTGCAGTGAGTGATCATGAGAGACAAGTAAAGTCGCAATCCAATTTCTAAGTTTGGGAAACACGAGTCTAAAGAATTATTTCATAAAAGTTTATAAAATTACTGTTCCAGAGGCTCCTGTTTCTTGCTGTCAATAACAGTAGCCACATCTGTTTTTAGCAACTCTGCGAACTGTACTAATTCGCCGCCTAGGCTGTTCTCCAAATCATGTTCGTAAGCACTGACCATACTTAAGGATTTTTCCAAAATCTCTTCTGTTGTGAGAGATTTTAGCTGTCGAAATACTTCATAAACACTAGTAATCTTATGATATGATATGCTTTCATACGTTTAGTTAAAGCAGACAATACGTTATCAATAATAACAATAAACACCCGAACTTCGAAACGTTGTCCAGGTGTTTAATTTTCAACAAAGTCGTTGAGTGTAGTAGAGCCGCTGAAATGGTCGTACTTTGTATTTAACTTGATTCGTCGTGATGTCTATTGCTGGTATTCTTCACAGTTGGTCAGATCTTTGGCTCTTACCTCAATATCTGAAAATGTAGATCGCATTGCTTGGACGTAGCCATATAATGATTCATAAAGGGCGTCTCTCGTATTAAGGTCTTGATCAGGATGCCTCCTAGCCGGGACCCCTCCATGGGACCTGGAAGCGAGAGCCCTTGCGTCACTGTTTAGATGGCGCAAGGAGGCGCTGGAGCGGGGCCAAAGGCCTGCGTCTCGGGAAATCGAGGCCCAGCGGTCCCTGCTCCACCAGGAAACCGTGGAGGTATGGAAGGTGCGACTTGAGCAACCAAAGGGGGGATTCACCACCACCGCGGCCGTCAGACCGGTCATGGACGAGTGGCTGGGGAGGAGACACGGTGCTCTCTCCTACCGGTTGATACAGATACTTACAACACGGCGGAAATATCTGCAAACCTGGCTCGTGACGCCATGTATACTGTACGGCATAATCCGCGCGCAACGATAATGTGCGGAATCTTGATAAATACCATACCATTTAATCGCGTGCCGGTTATACTAAATAGGCGAAAACGGGGCGGCGCGAGGGGAAGCCAGGTTCGCAGATCTTTCCAACGAGTTGTACCGGGCACGGTAGCTTCGGTAGGTATCGGTGGCGAAGACACCGGGAATCCACGGCCGAGTGTCAGCACTGCGAGGACCGCAGCGATGACACGGCGCTCCACACGCTAGTGGAGTGCATGGCGTGGGCGCAATAGCGCCAGGTCCTCGTGGTGGGTCTGGACGTGGACACTCTCTCACTCGAGACCATGGTGCGAGCCATGATCTCCAGCGGGAGTAAGTGGGACTGCACCGCCTCTTTCTGCGAGCAGGTCATGCTTGTGAAAGAGACAGTGGGGCGGGAACGGGAGAGAACTCTCTCCCACCCGAGTTTCGCAGTCGGCGGCTTGGGCGCCGCCGACATGTCTTCGCCGAGGACTATAGGCTTCCATGACCGGGGGTCTGAGGACGGTGAGAGGGTTGCTCACCGACCTTACAGAAGCAGGCCCATGTCGGCAGCGTGACGTGAGATATTCACGCACGCCCCATCTTAGAAGCGGGATCACACCCGAAACCCCCCAAAGACGCGGGTTAGCACCCGAACCACCCCCTGGACGAGGCCGCAATGACGGCCGTGGGTCTGTTGGGAGTCCTAGGACATCTTTCCGAGGGCTTACCCGGGGCTCCCAACCATACGTTCATACGTTACGTGAGGTTTTTTAGTCGGTAGGAGTCCGGTATAACATCCATGAGGATGTTCCCTCACGTAAAAAAAAACGGTCTTGATCAGACGACTGCAGCGAAGCTTTAGTCGCTTGCAAGCGTTCAGTACAGTAGATTGGATCGTGACTGAGTTAATAAAATTTAAAGGGATATTTTTAAATGCTCATCTGTTTAATTTTTCTGCACACTAGGTTACGCCACTAATTTACTGAATGCAAACCAGAAAATTAAATGCTCTGCAAAAAAACCAATTGATTAACTAAACATGTACTACTTAAAAAACTAAAATTTTACTCAAAACGAGATAACCTTTTTTATCGAATTCACACCAAAAATGTGTTTCGTACATCGAAAATATAATTTTGTAAACAAAAATACGAATTGTATATCAAAAATACTAACTTGCAATCTAAATTGTACATTCTTTTTTTTTTTTTTTTTTTTTTTTTTTGACGCGGGGAACGCATTTACGCGCCTTCATCCCAGCTTCAGGGGCAGCTGGGATGGTGTGTGGGTCCCGGTCCGGAATGGACCGTCCTACCCACTAAACCCCGCGGTGTTCCTCGTCTCCCTTTAGACGGGCCGAGGGATATCAAAAGATTATTCACGTCGACCCGGCTAGGGGCGCCCCGTTAATTCGGAGCTCTCCTCGGGGGAGCCAGATGGGCGGCTCCCCAAAGCTCTCTAAGGAGCTGAAAAAACCACGCCTGCACCGCTCTCGAGCGCCCCTCTGTCATAGAGGAGTCAGAGAGCGGCTGGCGCAGGCGCGCGCTAATGGGCACCCCCGGAACACGGGGAAGGTGCCCACCGCCATGTGACCGTTGGAGGGCGGGGTCCCCCAACCTTACGCCCTCGGTCATGAAACAATCGGGGGACGTGCGCTAGCGCCTAGCGCAGGCGCCCCCAAACTGCATGACAGGGCGGGAGCATTTACCCAAACTCCCGCCCTTCCATGCAGTGCCTCTCATACTTCGCCACTATCGCCTCGCCAGCAAATGTGGTGGAGCGACAGCAGCAACACGATACAATCGGGGGCGCGCAGTGAACTCCTTACTGCGCCGCCCCCGAACTGCACGGCGAAGCGGGAGTATTTTCCATTACTCCCGCTCCCCCGCGCCTCCCTCTTTGCCGCCATCACCTCGTCAACTGACGAGGCAATAGCGGCCCAGCACTGCTGCTGCCGACCGTGTTGCTACTCACGGCCGGCAGCAACACACACCACCGAGCACCCCACAGGTGGGCTGCTCCCGCCTCGGCCGGAATTTGCCAGAGTAGCACCACTCCCCCACAGAGGAAGGGGAGTGGTCGCTACTCCGTTGCCCAGGATGCACCACGAGGAGGTCTCGACCCATTGGGGTCCCGAAGATGTTCGCTGGACCCCGCATCCCAAATTGTACAATCTTATAACAGAATAGGTTAGGTTAGGTTAGATTTCAATTTTTTTGATTAATAAAATTTGATTTTGTAAAGATGACTGATTAAATTGGGTTTTTCTTTAGAATAAACAATGTTCCTAAATGTAAATTAGGCAATGGTTTTCCTTAAAAAGGTTTTAATATGTCTGTTGAACTAAGGCATTTTTAGATATACTATTTTGATAATAGTTATTCTTTCAGTAAAACAGTTCTGTAAATACCATTAAATAGTATAATGAATTGGATTTATTTAGTGTGCATAATTAGTGTGCAAGTCAGTATTTTGGTTTAACTTTGAAATATTTAGTTCGGAAAAAGGGAATATACAGATATCGATTTAAATACATGCCAAATTTAAATAGTTCGCCTGTTTTCTCGAAATACTTATAATCGATATCATATTAAAATCGATTAAAAAAGTACTATCTTAGCTACGAAAGCTCTTAAAAGAAATGTACATCTGTATAAAAAAATAAAAATCTGGCCGCTTGAAGGGTAGAAACGTGGTATAGATGCTAGTCTTAATATATCGATTATTAATAAACATTAGAACATTAACGTTAAAAAGTTCGTAAAATACCTACTTATTTTTACTATTTAACGTGACGAAATCGAGCTCCTATCTAAATTAATATTTTTTATTACGGTCAGACAGGCGTTGGAGTGCGGGGCCCCCAAATTCGCGGGGCCCGTAGCATTTGCTACTCTTGCTAAGTGGCTAATCCGGCACTGAATTTTTCAAATCGGACCAGTAGTTCCGGAGCCTATTCTTTACAAACAAACAAACAAAAAAAACAAATCTTTCCTCTTTATAATATTATAGTATAGATGAAAATACAAGCGGACGTCACGCGGTTTCAAACGCGTAGTTTCCGTTCCCGTGGAAATACGGGAATATTTTTCAAATCGGTCCAGTGGTTCCGGTGCCTATTCGATGCAAACAAACAAACAATCAAATTTTTCCTCTTTATAATCTATCTATCTATATATATAAAAATCAATGCCACTTTTCGTTGTAATTTTATAACTCAAGAACGGGCTCATCTATCCAAACCAAATGTTTAGGCTTTGTTCGGACTATTTAGTAGATGGTTTATGTGAAGTTTGCACAAAATCGGTCGAGCGGTTCTTCATTTATCACGCAAACGAAGTTGCGCGGGTCAGCTAGTATAATATAAAAATGAATGCCACATTTCGTTGTAATTTTATAACTCAAGAACGGGCTCACCTATCCAAACCAAATGTTTAGGCTTTGTTCGGACTATTTAGTAGATGGTTTATGTGAAGTTTGCACAAAATCGGTCGAGCGGTTCTTCACATAACACGCAAACGAAGTTGCGCGGGTCAGCTAGTATTAGTATAGATAAATGCGTGTCTGAAATTATGAGAGTGTTGTTTTGTGTAAGTTTCATAGTGACAGCCGATTGCTTTTGTAGTGGTTTATATGAATACGATTCCTCCCGCAACATATGAAAGACATAATGTATCAAACATGCTATGTCTACTTCCCTTGTACTGGTCGCATAGCTCTATGGTGTAACCCTAATAATGCTGCCAGGCATTTTTGCTTATTCGTTTTTGTCCACGTTACCCTTTCAAATATTCAATTATTAACCCTAGAACCGTACCCATCATAGACTTTAAATAACAGTACCCAGGGGTACTAGTGTACCCCGTTAAAGAAAACATTTTTTTCATAAGAATAGACATTTATTAATATAATCAACATACATAGACTTTTATGGCACTTATTTCAGTCTCGCGTTACATAATTAAAAAAAATGTGTGCACTTAAAACAATCTCGTCGTAAGAAGTGAAACTTCTTCATAACCTTATTTTTCAAGCCCAAAAGCCCAAAAGCCCAAAAGTCCAAAAGTCCAAAAGTCCAAAAGTCCAAAAGTCCAAAAGCCCAAAAACCCAAAAGCCGAAAAGCCGAAAAGCCCAAGAGCCCAAAAGCCGAAAAGCCGAAAAGCCCGAAAGCCGAAAAGCCCAAAAGCCGAAAAGCCGAAAAGCCCAAAAGCCGAAAAGCCGAAAAGCTCAAAAGCCGAAAAGCCCTAAAGCCCAAAAGTCCAAAAACCCAAAAGCCGAAAAGCCCAAGAGCGGAAAAGCCGAAAAGCCCGAAAGCCGAAAAGGCGAAAAGCCGAAAAGCCCAAAAGCCGAAAAGCCGAAAAGCTCAAAAGCCGAAAAGCCCTAAAGCCCAAAAGCCCAAAAGTCCAAAAGCTCAAAGTCCCAAAGTACAAAAGTCCAAAAATCTACAAACGACATGCTATCCCTGGATAAAGTACTCTTAATTCGAATCCACCGTGGTGGGGACGAAAACAAAGATGGCGCGTAACGAAAAAACGTGACGTGACGCTAAATTTTTTCCAACGGCGATAAAGAAGTTTCACTTCAACAAAAAATTACCAAACTTATATTAACAGTTTTGGCAAATCTTCTATTGGTGCTCTAAACATATAAAATTTTTACATTTTTCACATCGAGTGCTTGATTTACGGTCTTTTGACCTGGGACAAAAGGAACATCTACCAAATTTTGAATCTGAAAAGGATGGAGCACTAGAAGGTCGTGCTTTTTTAAAATACCGCCAATACTTATTTGTGCATGCATTTTGTAGATGCATACCCAGGGGTGCTGTAGTACTCCACTCAGGCTTGCCACGATCGCACGCTAACAAGACTCGCGCCCGGCCGATGCTTCGATACGATCCCCCGCCCCCCGTAAATACGCGGAGGTGCGAAAAGATCCGTTTTAAAACAAAAAAGTTATAGCCAATATTTTTTTTTTTTTTCAGTTGTACCCCAGGGTACGGTTCTAGGGTTAATCTCCGAAAGGGTTAACTTTGGCAAAGACGTACGGATGTCGATAATATTTACTCTGAACTAAAACGTACAGATGTCTTGGTGGTTAATTAACAAAGATAATTACATAGCTCATCATTATTGTATGTTTATATTAATTGGGTTGCCAGTAAATTGTAAGATTTCCACTAAAAGAGCATATTAATTAGTAATTTAACCATAGACAAAGCAAACACACGAATTTATAGAGCACAACTTTGTGTAGTATCTATTTAATTATCTTGTAACGTTTGAATTTCGTAATTAAGCGGCGGAATATTGATTTAGAATTATTTGCTTCGCTGACAGAGTGAAATATCTTTCAGGTAATCGAGATTTGATTTATTTGAATACTAGCTGTACTCTACAGCTTCGGCTGCGGCATACACATCACTCATCTATACATATAATATGTGTAAATTGGAAATATTTAGAAAAAAATACTTACTGGGTATTCAACATTAGATACCGAAGCCGGAAATATAGTAAGAAAATTTTTTGTCTGTTTGCTTTGCTTTGTCCGGAAGGATCTCGAAAAGTACTCAATAGATTTGATTAAAATTTTGCACACACATTAACTAGGGGTAGGTTCTTCAAATAGGCTATATATTATCACGCTACGTATTCCAGGGGCTTAGCAGAGACCAATTAAATTGGCATTATAACACATTTTTCACGCGTACGAAGTCGCGGGCATCAGCTAGTTCAATAAAAGCCTTTATTTATAATGCGGGATCTCATCAGAACAGTCTCAAGATCGGTTTTTTTATTTTCAAATTAACACTTGTTCAAAGATTAGGTACGTAGGATCAGCTTACGTAAACTCTCTTTTGTAGGTACTTGTAATTTAATAAGTGGCAGCTAAGGGGGGGAGAAGGCGCATATTCATTGCTAGCCTAGGGCGTGCGGAACCCTAAATCAGGCCCTGTTTATAATTATGTATAGAACAATGATATGGAAGGAAGCGCTTGTGGCACCGCGGACTCAGTGTTCTGTAAACGATCACTGTAGTAAGCGCCTTTCACTATGGGCAGTCCTTGGATGGGCGACCATTTCATGACCACTTTGTGACATTTATTTGAGCGTTTCCGTGCTTCGGAAGGCACGTTAAGCCGTTGGTCCCGGTTACCAGTAAAATGGCAGACGTTAGACTAAGTTGAATGCCTTTTAGGCGGCTTGAAAAATTTCAACAGCCAGCAGTCACAACCTGCGCATCCATCTCAACACAACAATACGATTCACTACCTATTACGTGGGACAAATTCTAAAAAGATGAATTGTGGGCATATAATAATATGCCTCTGCCTACCCCTCCGGGGATAAAGGCGTACTATGTATGTTGTATGTTCTAAAATAAAACAAAATCAAGTCTGAAATTTGGAATATTCCCAGTGACACAGCTACTTTTCAACCACAAAGCGTCGAATCGATTAATAAATGAAATGTATTTAACTATCGATATAGTGGATAAGGTATAAGATGTAAACGATGAATGACTCCCTCGAGAGCTCGCATGAACACTCACTCGATCACAGCGATCGATACGATCGGGGATCTTAATATACATTTCCTCGTACGTAGCTTATCGAATACTGGTGTCCCAATCGCTTTACCAAGTGGTGACAATTGGACTCTTGGAATTTCAGGGTGGACAGAAATATGAACTAACTAGCTGATGCCCGCAGCTTCACCCGCGTGAAATTTTGTTTCCGTTTCCCGCTTCCCCTGGGAACTTATTCCCGGGATAAAAAGTACCCTATGTGTTATTGCGGACTATAACCTATCCCTGTACCAAATTTCAGCTAGATCTGTTCAGCCGTTAGAGCGTGAAATATTCATATTCATATTCATATTCATTTATTCTTAAACAATTTACATTGTATTGAATATTATTTTACAATTACATTAATTCTAAACAATATTAAATTTCACAATTTTATTATAAGCTTAATTAATAAAAAAATAAAAAATCATAAACATAATTAAAAAAATAATAATAATGAAATTTAATGTCCACACTAGATAATCAAGTCAAATTATAAAAAAAATTAAATTAAATTAAATAAAAAAATGTCAGTTGTTCCCAAAACATTGCATGTTAAAATCAAATTCATAATTTATTATTATTGACGATATTAGAAATGACGTCATCTAGAGGTCATCCACACTGTACAGGCACCAGGCTATTAATAACTGTTTTAGTTTGACTTTAAAATGAACTTTTATAAAGGCAAATTTTTAACTCTTCAGGCAATTTGTTGAACAATTGTGTTGCCTGGTACCGTGAGCTTTGTTTTACAATGTTAAATTTGGGTAGTATTTGACTTTTAAAGTCTTTTCTTCTCGTTTGTTCCCTTATTTGTTTTTCATAACGTGTAACGTATTTTGAAAAGTTGCTTAATACTATTAATATGTAGAGGCTAGGTACGGTCAATACATACAAATACATATACTCACGCCTTTATCCCCGAAGGGGTAGGCAGAGGCCTATACCGGCCCACATTTCACCGTGTACAATTTGGTCCCACGTGACAGGTGGTGAGCCCATCGCCGTGTTGAAATGGACCGCCGCCGTCAGAGCCTCGTCCGTTGTTCAGCAGGTGCACGAGCTTGCACGTGAGGTTGACTTGGGCCCGATGGTGTTGGTAGGGCCCCACTACACCCAAACTGAGAAAATATTGTCAGTCAATATACCCAAACTGAGAAAATATTGTCTACAACTCTCAGTCTGAGGTACTCTCATCATTGTCCTTATGGCTCGCTTCTCTAATATGAAAGCTCTTCGATTGTTGTAAACATAGCTGTGTCCCCAAAACTGGATACTATATCTCAATCTAGATTCTACCAGTGCATGATATACCATTTTTAAATGTTCTATAGCCATGTCCTCTCTCAAAGTCCTCAAGGCATAACACGCAGATGAGATAGATGCGTCTATAGCTTTTAGCTCTCCTTTCCATTTTAATAGATTGTCTATACGTATCCCCAGAAATTTTACTTCACTCACTTTTTCAACCTTTTCGTTATTTAAAAGAACCTCCAAATTGTCATTCTTACGTGTCGTTGTTTTAAATAACATTACTTTTGTCTTCGCAGTGTTAATTTTTAATTTATTTATTGTAAACCACTTAGAAAACTCGTTCAGTAATGCACTGACTTTTTCAGTTAAAGTTTCCATATCTGCAGCTCCTGCAACTGCATTTGTGTCGTCTGCAAAAAGACAGAGTACTCTGCAAAGTACTACAGAGTAGTCTGCAAAGAGAAAAAGTAACAAACATCCATACTCACGAACTTTCGCATTTATAATATTAACTAGCTGTTGCCCGCGACTTCGTACGCGTGAAAATTATGTTATAATGCCAATTTGATTGCTCTCTGCTTAGCCCCTAGGATATGTAGCGTGATAATATATAGCATATTTTAAGACCCTACCCCTAGTGAATATTTGTGCAAAATTTGAATCAAATCTATTGAGTACTTTTCGAGATCCTTCCGGACAAAGCAAATCAAACAGACAAACAGACAAACCAACAAACAGACAAAAAAAATTCTAACTATATTTTCGGCAATGGTATGTTATGTTGAACACCCAGCGAGTATTTTTTTTTAATATTTCCAATGTACAGTTTTGACTTTTCTATCATTTTATTAAATGTATAGATTAGAAGTAAGAAGTAAGACATACATAGCTGTAATGTGTAGTTTCATATTTTATTGCCAATAGGCCATTGGAAAATATACTCGTAGGTACTACACATTATCATCATACTATCAGAAATAACGTTAAGCCTCACGAGGTTACGTTAAACCTTTTTTTTATTTTTTTTTGGATGGAGGGAAAATCCTCATGGATGCTATGCCGGACTCCTACCGACTAAAAAACCTCACGTAACGCCCAACAGCCTATGGTTGGGAACCCCGGGTAAGCCCTCGGAAGGATGTCCCTGGACTCCCAACAGACCCACGGCCGCCACTGCGGCCTCGCCTAGGGGGTGCTATCCCGCGTCTTTGGGTGGTTTCGGGTGCGATCCCGCTTCTAAGAGGGGCGTGCGTGAAACCCTAACGTCACGCTGCCGTCATGGGCCTGCTTCTGTAAGGACGGTGAGCAACCCTCTCACCGTCCTCCTTCGGCGAAGACACGTCGGCGGCCCTCAAGCCGCCGACTGCGGAACTCGGGTGGGAGAGTTCTCTCCCGTTAGGTTACGTTAAAGCTAGATCACAATCTAACCGGTTGCCAGTAACATCACAGATACTAAAGTATAATTCTTGAAACATGACAGTCGAAGAATTGGCCTCTTGAAAAATTTTATCTGCGGGTAATCACAACCTGCGCCTCTCCATTTCACACAGCAATAATTTTTTTTTTTTTTCTTCTTGTTCTTGGACTTTCTCGGTTTGAGAGTATGCCAAAGTCAAGTAAATTTCATTGTAAAATATAAATCATTTTCATGTTATGATTCTTCATATAAGCAGCGTATTCATGTATGTCCAAGTTTGGACTAAGTTCTACTCTAGTAAGGCGGTGGTACCTTACTAGGGCTTGCTGTGGAATTCGTCGACAAACCCAAAAAACTCGCGTTTCACTGCGCTTTATCACTTTCCAACACTTTTGCACGTTGTAGAACCTTTATGTTTAATAATCCACCATAAATTACACATAAACACTCTAAATTACACTAGTTTTGAAAAATTATTAGAACACAATGTAACACTTGTCTGAAAGTTTCCCGCCGAATCCCTTCTTTTCTTCTTGTTCTTAGACTTTCTCGGTTTGAGAGTATGCCAATGTCAAGTAAATTTCTTTGTGAAAAAATAAATCATTTTCATGTTATGATTCTTCTTATGAGCAGCGTATTCATGTATGTCCAATTTTGGACTAAGTTCTACTCTAGTAAGGCGGTGGTACCTTACTAGAGCTTGCTGTGGAATTCGTCGACAAACCTAAAAACTCGCGTTTCACTGCGCTTTATCACTTTCCAACACTTCTGCACGTTGTCGAACCTTTATGTTTAATAATCCACCATAAATTACACATAAACACTCAAAATAACAGTAGTTTTGAAAAATTATTAAAACACAATATAACGCTTGTCTGAAAGTTTCCCGCCGAATCCCACAGCAATAATTTCTTCCGATCCGATATTGTAACCTCTACAGACATCTAAAGTCAATCTAATGAATAAATAAAGTATCTCGACACATTTTCCTAAGCTCTTAAACCGCAAAAAAAAAAAAAAAATCAGATTACAATTTATACTAAGTGGCCGACCTAAGCTTTATTAAAACTTATTCAGGACCACATATAAAATAAATACGACAATTTCTCTCAAAGAACATTCGGAATTCTATAAGACCGGTCATTTTTCTAATCCTCACCGAAGCCGGTATAGTGCCTTAAAACGAAATCCCGGAGGTGGAAATCCGGACTTATGGCAGGTTTAGGTGTGTCCGGGTGATCGTTATATTGGACGTGTATAGATAGTTGGGTTTCAGCCAGTGATCTCACTGCGAATGGAAGTATTTTATACATGACAGGGATTTTGATAGTTTTTGAATGTATCTATGTAAAATCTGTTCAATACCATTTACGTTGAAATGGTAATAAATTTTCTATTCATTAATTAGCTTAATGGATTCTCTGCATCTTCCTGTGGCGATTCATTAAGAATCTCTACAAATATTTTTGGACCCAAGCTTGATTACTAAAAACGAATCATAAAATCTGTTTGCATACGGTAAAAACTAAGGGTAGAGAAGCGTTAAGCATTAAGTATTAAGTATTTTTGTACATATTATGTTACTTTGAAAGGGGTATTTAGTAAAATAGAGCATAATTATATCTATCTGTCTATCTATCTATGTATCTTAACGACAAAAGAAGTGAACGAATTTTCATGGGGTTTTCACAAAATATTGATGAGGAAGCTTTAAGCAAACTTATTTAAAGATTTGTCAATACCTTCAATAAGCTCTTTACTAAAACGAATATTCAGAGCAGCATTTATAGGATCTTCCAAATCTGGTTAGGCTGAGGGGGAACATTGTAAACGGTGAACCGCTGACGCGTCTAAGGTGGCCCTCCTAAACCTACTCAAATAGGTCGCAAGTCCCAGACACCCTCACAGTGTTTCCCCTCTGTATAACGTTATGGACCCGGCGCCCCAGCACCGTGAACCATGGAATGCTGAGAAATCGGATTCATTTGATGCATAACGCAGGTGAAACCGCCGGGCATAATCTACTTCCTACGTGCACTATGAATAAAAATAGCACAATAGCAAACCTAAAATTCTGCAGATCCCATAAACCTTTTCAACTACCAAATAAAAAAAGCATATTCCCGAACAATACAAACGAAATCTACTAAAACAAAAACGTTCCGTTTCACCTGCAAATGGCTCCTGTTTCGCGGATTGCCGAACCACAGCCTGAGCGCTTGTAGCACCGTGTAACGGGGTGTGCGAATAGCCGGGTAGCTGAAAAAAAAAAGGTTTTATTGGACAGTATCGAGATGCAATCGGTCGCAACTCACACTGCATGTGACAGGTCCAATGAATTGGTTACGTTGCTGGGCGATGCGTTAAAGTTCATTCATTTGCAGTTGAGTCATAAGTCGTGTTGTGTTCGTTGATTCTATGTAATTATTGACAACATTGGTAATCAATCAAATCACCCTATGACAGTCTACTGCTGAACGTAAGCCTTTCCTAATTTGCGCCAAAATACACAGTCTTGCGCCTTCTGCATCCAATTGCAGCCTAAGGTCTTTTATAGGTCGTCAATCCATCTGGCCGATGCATGGTTAGTGGCGCCATATCAAGATTCTCGGGACTCAAGTCAACCTCACCTGCAAGATCCAGCTTACCAATGAACACATTTCTGGCGCACAGCAGTCGCCTTTACGGGGTTGAAGATTAAAATATAAAGTTGTACTGCACACCTTTGCCAGGGTTAAGAAACAATTATAAGTAGGATTAGTCGATTTTTATTGATTTGAAACTGCTATGGTGATAACTACTTCACCACGTTTTTAATTACAAGCAACATCACAATTTCTGTAGCAACAAGCTTTGTGAGCAGAGACTCGACTCTCATGAAACTGGACAATTTTCAACTCTTCAACGGAAGACGCACGGTGGCCTACGACTAACTGTATGCGTCAGATTTTTTTCAAACCACTAAAGTGGCCGACAAGCATACGGCCCCACCAGATGTACCGGTGGTCACCACAGCCTATTGACGTTTGCAACACCAGAGGCGCCACAATCGCGCTGCCGACCCTTTAAAAACCTTCTAAGACCCCTTTGGGAAAACCGAGGCTGGGAGATCATTCCACAATATAAGGGTACGCGGAAGAAAGCCCCTATCGGATCTCACCGTGCTCGAGCGCTCAGATGAAGATGATGATGAACCACAGAAAAGAGGACCTCGTGTGAACCCACGAAGATTTCGTTTATGCCCAAAGAACCCTGAATGTTTTACAATAAAATGTAGCATTTTGTGTACCTACCCTACGCAACAAGCGCCGGCGCCGCGGGCATAATCCCTCGTGCCACTGAACTCTATCTAGGTTTAATTAGAGGATCGGAATGAAATCGGGCACGGTATTAAATTCTTTGACAAATTCGCCCCATCTGAAGCGAGACGATGAATTAAATCTTTTATCTCGAACAGACCCAGTCATTATTGAAATCAAACTTTTTTGGGGGAGAAAAAGGTCCAATTCGGACGTGACCCAGAACGAGTTTCACAATCGCGGACTTAGCTTTATTGTTGACTGGATTGATTCTGTGACTTGTCTAAAGATTTTGATGAAATTAAACATAGCCTATTACCACAATATAAAGAGAACTAGTACAGTGCACTGTTAGAATAGGTTACATACATTTCATCGAGGTAGGTAGGTACTTAAATAATAATAATACTAAAAATAAAATAGTAACTGGTTGGTATCCGCAATCCACATATTGTAGAAAAAAACTAATATTCATATATCGACAATATGGACATTGACATACAATTCTATCGACAATATATCGCTGTATGGGGAGGATTAATATTTATCTATCCTATTTGTCTGTACCTATACACGATTGCACATACTGAAGAAAGCTAATACCTATGGGGAGCTTATTTGTCTGTATATATAGTTTCTATATACACATATTATGCACTACAAAAGTTCACAAAACAATGGCCGAACCGATTTGGAACAAATATGTGTACGTGTGTCATCTTAAAAGTCCATATGACGCCAAATAGACTTTGATCTAGATCTCAGGACTCGTAAGGTCTGCTGAATTACAATTTGAACACAGACAACTTCAGTTCATGAACTAAAAACGCTCTAGGCTCGAAACACGATTACTGATAAAATAGATTTTTGGTTTGAAAATACTTCGATTTCGTGAAATTTTAAGCTAGATCTCGTATGTTATAAGTTGTTTTTATAATATAAAATATTCATAAGAAAGACAATAGTAAAATCTTCATTTGCACTAGAGCATTTTTTTCATATTGGTTATAGTTTTTTATTATTAATTTAATTTGTTAAAAGCGCACGAAAACCGATTGCATATCTCTCTTTCTTGCACGCTAAAATGTATATCTTCCATCTTTTTTTAATAATTTGGCATCTGGTAGGCTCTTAACTTTTACTACGTAGTTTTGTAGTACTATCAATAACTTTAGACATCTATGTATAATGGGCGTGCTAAAGTTTGAATGTTTACATTATCAGAATATACTTTTTAATCTACGAGTACTAGGTAATTATAACGTAATGTATGTAAAATATCACATTCAATATATTTATCTATCCACACAACCTATTAAAATTAGTATCGTTACCCCAGAATTCAATTCGGGGCTCGAATTTTAACTGAAGAAGTAAGTTAGCCCACAATACCGCCGTTGAGAGAATTAAATTGCATCTAACTAGACATTATACCTGGGCAGGGCTGTCAACATTGAATTTTAATTGTTTCACAATTTTTTTTATTATGGGTTTTAGTTTTAGTATTGAATTTGCAAGTTTAGTTCAGGTATCTAAGTCGTTATACTCACGTTGCTAGTTGTCAACCCTGGAATAACTTTCGATGTGTTTATTACTAAGGTGGTCAATCGGCACATTGCTCACATTTTACAATGCCCTAGAATGTAGTACATTTGTGTGCATAACGACGCTTATTTTTAAAAGATACTCGTTGTGCCGAAACACCCAAATCGAGTTCGAATACCTGCTCGGTTTCGGTATTTCCAATTTACATTATTTTAATAGTAGTCAACTGTAAAGATAAATAAGTAGGTTTAACAGTTGTCTAGATCCTATAGCAAGTATATATCGATGGTCTAGAAGACAAACATGCTAATTACAGATTGACAAATTTTACAGGAGGACTGTTTTAGTGGATTCAGAACTTCTAGACACTATAACTTAAAACTGTGCTTACAAATTGTGCTTAAAATGCCTATGCTTAGTTAGAATATTTATCTGACTATTTACTGATCATAAATTTAAACTTCAATATCGTAAATATTCTATTATAATACCAAACTAGTAAAAAAAGGCATCACTTAGTACGTTTGTACATCTTTTGTTATTTGCTGAAGAGCGTTCAGTAGTACTAAGATCACTTAACACATTCGTCTACCGGCACTTGAGATGATTGACATCCTTTATTGTAATTAGAAATTTTAAAGGTAGGAAATACAAAAGTAATAAAAGTATTTTGCTTATTTGTCAATCATGGTACACAGTGGAGTGTTCTAAATCTATTTAGCATTTTGTGTAGTTTATACTGATGGTAAATAACTGCCATTACTTTAAATGGCTTCAAAATCACGTCACTTTCTATGAATGTACAATTACAGTTTAGATAGAAAGAGATGGAATTATGTTATTCTGATCAGTGCATAGGGTAGACCATGCCCATTTAATACATTTGGCATCAAAAAGTGAAAATACCAAAATTGTGTAATTAGCACATTTGTCTTCTAGACCATCGATATAGTAGCTTTAAGCCAGATGGCAAAATAAGATTTTAATAATTTCTTACAACGTAAACATATTTTATTCTTATTTACAAAGTACCTAAATGATTTTTTAATTTTCTACATACTAAGAACAAGTCTACATGTTAACCTTTTGTTTGTTCAAGGGTTGTTTTGACGGGACCCCTGTCTTGACCGTTGGGTTCTGCTGTTTTAATGACAGAGATTAATTATTGTTGCTCCTCACTTAAAATTGACCAGTGTCGGTGAAGGATGAGCCTAATTTTTGTTTAGAAGGTCTTTTAGACATGTTTGTTAAAAACAGTCTATACCGAATATTTGAAAATAAACACATTAATTATTATTATTTTGGCAATAATTAATGTCTTTTATATTAATGTGTTTCTTTTAGCAAATTTGAGGGTTTTTACGTGTAGAAATCCTTAAAAAGAAAGTTTTCCTGTATCCAAATATTTTAGGTATGGATGCAATGCGGAACTCCTACCGACTCGAGGCCTACCTGGAGTCGTGTGTCGGTATCACTTCGGCGAGCTAAATACCTATAAAATCTCGCATTTTTGATTAGGTATAGGTTTCTCTTACTTATATTTGTGGTATAAGAGGATATTATATGCCAAATTTTATATAGTCTGGCCATAACTGCTGTGCACTCTCTGAGGTATGCGCGGCGAGGTGCGAGCCGGGGAAAAAAGAACATGAGTACACTTGCGATAAATATTAATACACGTCGGACAAATCTTACGATATCAGTTTACATTTTTAAAACTGATGACTTTTTCTTCTGATAACTCCAAGATCAAAATCATCGACAACATGGAGTGCACAGCAGTTATGGCCAGACTATAGTTCTAGATTAACGGGAAGTACCCTATTATTTTCATACCATTGAGAGTATCGCAGTATACCTTTTTGGCGACATACGGCTGTAACTTTCTTCTGCGTTAATTTAGAAACTTGCTTTTTTTACAGCTTCAATGAACTATAAACCTAAATAAATGGTGTTATTTTCAACTCGTTACCCTCGCGAGTTCACGAGATAAAAAGTCTTGACAGATAGATATACAGATGGACATCAAAGTGATCCTTTAAGGGTCCGTTTTTTATTTTTTGAGGTACGGAACCCTAGGAATGAAACTGAAATATTTGTACATCCAAATAAACAGGTTAATTTTAATATATTCATAGGTAGTGCTCTCATTTCAAACCGGTAGTAGCGTTTTAATGGCGCCATATGCTTGGAATATAAATTTGATTTAAAATAACGACCGTTTGACATTCAACACTTTCAGCAAATTTGCGAATTGGGTGCATAATTATGTATTTGGGGAACAGAATTGTGAAATATATTTGGTAGAAAGGAAATAAAGCAAAATAGTGCTGCAGTAGGTATATGACTTTATCTTTTCCGGCTTTAAGACGCGGGATGGCTCCCGAACACCCCCCCCCCCCGCCCTCATAGATATGGGCCGCAGTGGTAGCCGTAGGTTATAAACTCTGGTAGGAGTCCGGCACAGCATCCGTTTAGGATTTTCCTCACGTTAAAGAAAAGGCATAGCCGGAGGCGCGTTGAAGTTACTGTTAGATTCGATTTGAACCATGACGGCCCTAAGACGTGCCTCTTCACGCTCTGCTTAAAGAACACGTATACTGGCAAGTCGTTTCAAATGTTTCACAAATTTCAAAACCGATGCCAACCACTAGTTAGATAATAGTGTAACAAACATCCCTATGAACTAGGGATAGCCGGAGGCTTGTTGAAGTTAACTGTTCCACATGATTTGAAGCTTAGCAGCAAAATAATGTTTCGCTTCATGCTCCGCTGAAAGAACACGCAGTTCGTGTACTGGCAGTTGGTTCCAAGGGTATTGCTTTACAAATTTTCTGTCTTTACGATGAATAATGGTAATTTCGAAACCGATGCCAAACACTAGTCAGATAATGGCGAAACAAACAGCCCTAGTTACTAGGAATAACCGGAGGCGAGTTAAAGCCACTGTTCCACACGATTTGAACCTTAGCGGCCCTAAGATATGCCCCTTCATACTCTTCTTAAGGAACATGTACTGGCAGTTGGTTCCAAGTGTGTCGCTTGTAAATAACTTTAGACATCTATGTATAATGGGCGTGCTAAAGTTTGAATGTTTACATTATCAGAATATACTTTTTAATCTACGAGTACTAGGTAATTATAACGTAATGTATGTAAAATATCACATTCAATATATTTATCTATCCACACAACCTATTAAAATTAGTATCGTTACCCCAGAATTCAATTCGCGGCTCGAATTTTAACTGAAGAAGTAAGTTAGCCCACAATACCGCCGTTGAGAGAATTAAATTGCATCTAACTAGACATTATACCTGGGCAGGGCTGTCAACATTGAATTTTAATTGTTTCACAATTTTTTTTATTATGGGTTTTAGTTTTAGTATTGAATTTGCAAGTTTAGTTCAGGTATCTAAGTCGTTATACTCACGTTGCTAGTTGTCAACCCTGGAATAACTTTCGATGTGTTTATTACTAAGGTGGTCAATCGGCACATAGCTCACATTTTACAATGCCCTAGAATGTAGTACATTTGTGTGCATAACGACGCTTATTTTTAAAAGATACTCGTTGTGCCGAAACACCCAAATCGAGTTCGAATACCTGCTCGGTTTCGGTATTTCCAATTTACATTATTTTAATAGTAGTCAACTGTAAAGATAAATAAGTAGGTTTAACAGTTGTCTAGATCCTATAGCAAGTATATATCGATGGTCTAGAAGACAAACATGCTAATTACAGATTGACAAATTTTACAGGAGGACTGTTTTAGTGGATTCAGAACTTCTAGACACTATAACTTAAAACTGTGCTTACAAATTGTGCTTAAAATGCCTATGCTTAGTTAGAATATTTATCTGACTATTTACTGATCATAAATTTAAACTTCAATATCGTAAATATTCTATTATAATACCAAACTAGTAAAAAAAGGCATCACTTAGTACGTTTGTACATCTTTTGTTATTTGCTGAAGAGCGTTCAGTAGTACTAAGATCACTTAACACATTCGTCTACCGGCACTTGAGATGATTGACATCCTTTATTGTAATTAGAAATTTTAAAGGTAGGAAATACAAAAGTAATAAAAGTATTTTGCTTATTTGTCAATCATGGTACACAGTGGAGTGTTCTAAATCTATTTAGCATTTTGTGTAGTTTATACTGATGGTAAATAACTGCCATTACTTTAAATGGCTTCAAAATCACGTCACTTTCTATGAATGTACAATTACAGTTTAGATAGAAAGAGATGGAATTATGTTATTCTGATCAGTGCATAGGGTAGACCATGCCCATTTAATACATTTGGCATCAAAAAGTGAAAATACCAAAATTGTGTAATTAGCACATTTGTCTTCTAGACCATCGATATAGTAGCTTTAAGCCAGATGGCAAAATAAGATTTTAATAATTTCTTACAACGTAAACATATTTTATTCTTATTTACAAAGTACCTAAATGATTTTTTAATTTTCTACATACTAAGAACAAGTCTACATGTTAACCTTTTGTTTGTTCAAGGGTTGTTTTGACGGGACCCCTGTCTTGACCGTTGGGTTCTGCTGTTTTAATGACAGAGATTAATTATTGTTGCTCCTCACTTAAAATTGACCAGTGTCGGTGAAGGATGAGCCTAATTTTTGTTTAGAAGGTCTTTTAGACATGTTTGTTAAAAACAGTCTATACCGAATATTTGAAAATAAACACATTAATTATTATTATTTTGGCAATAATTAATGTCTTTTATATTAATGTGTTTCTTTTAGCAAATTTGAGGGTTTTTACGTGTAGAAATCCTTAAAAAGAAAGTTTTCCTGTATCCAAATATTTTAGGTATGGATGCAATGCGGAACTCCTACCGACTCGAGGCCTACCTGGAGTCGTGTGTCGGTATCACTTCGGCGAGCTAAATACCTATAAAATCTCGCATTTTTGATTAGGTATAGGTTTCTCTTACTTATATTTGTGGTATAAGAGGATATTATATGCCAAATTTTATATAGTCTGGCCATAACTGCTGTGCACTCTCTGAGGTATGCGCGGCGAGGTGCGAGCCGGGGAAAAAAGAACATGAGTACACTTGCGATAAATATTAATACACGTCGGACAAATCTTACGATATCAGTTTACATTTTTAAAACTGATGACTTTTTCTTCTGATAACTCCAAGATCAAAATCATCGACAACATGGAGTGCACAGCAGTTATGGCCAGACTATAGTTCTAGATTAACGGGAAGTACCCTATTATTTTCATACCATTGAGAGTATCGCAGTATACCTTTTTGGCGACATACGGCTGTAACTTTCTTCTGCGTTAATTTAGAAACTTGCTTTTTTTACAGCTTCAATGAACTATAAACCTAAATAAATGGTGTTATTTTCAACTCGTTACCCTCGCGAGTTCACGAGATAAAAAGTCTTGACAGATAGATATACAGATGGACATCAAAGTGATCCTTTAAGGGTCCGTTTTTTATTTTTTGAGGTACGGAACCCTAGGAATGAAACTGAAATATTTGTACATCCAAATAAACAGGTTAATTTTAATATATTCATAGGTAGTGCTCTCATTTCAAACCGGTAGTAGCGTTTTAATGGCGCCATATGCTTGGAATATAAATTTGATTTAAAATAACGACCGTTTGACATTCAACACTTTCAGCAAATTTGCGAATTGGGTGCATAATTATGTATTTGGGGAACAGAATTGTGAAATATATTTGGTAGAAAGGAAATAAAGCAAAATAGTGCTGCAGTAGGTATATGACTTTATCTTTTCCGGCTTTAAGACGCGGGATGGCTCCCGAACACCCCCCCCCCCGCCCTCATAGATATGGGCCGCAGTGGTAGCCGTAGGTTATAAACTCTGGTAGGAGTCCGGCACAGCATCCGTTTAGGATTTTCCTCACGTTAAAGAAAAGGCATAGCCGGAGGCGCGTTGAAGTTACTGTTAGATTCGATTTGAACCATGACGGCCCTAAGACGTGCCTCTTCACACTCTGCTTAAAGAACACGTATACTGGCAAGTCGTTTCAAATGTTTCACAAATTTCAAAACCGATGCCAACCACTAGTTAGATAATAGTGTAACAAACATCCCTATGAACTAGGGATAGCCGGAGGCTTGTTGAAGTTAACTGTTCCACATGATTTGAAGCTTAGCAGCAAAATAATGTTTCGCTTCATGCTCCGCTGAAAGAACACGTGTACTGGCAGTTGGTTCCAAGGGTATTGCTTTACAAATTTTCTGTCTTTACGATGAATAATGGTAATTTCGAAACCGATGCCAAACACTAGTCAGATAATGGCGAAACAAACAGCCCTAGTTACTAGGAATAACCGGAGGCGAGTTAAAGCCACTGTTCCACACGATTTGAACCTTAGCGGCCCTAAGATATGCCCCTTCATACTCTTCTTAAGGAACATGTACTGGCAGTTGGTTCCAAGTGTGTCGCTTGTAAATAACTTTAGACATCTATGTATAATGGGCGTGCTAAAGTTTGAATGTTTACATTATCAGAATATACTTTTTAATCTACGAGTACTAGGTAATTATAACGTAATGTATGTAAAATATCACATTCAATATATTTATCTATCCACACAACCTATTAAAATTAGTATCGTTACCCCAGAATTCAATTCGCGGCTCGAATTTTAACTGAAGAAGTAAGTTAGCCCACAATACCGCCGTTGAGAGAATTAAATTGCATCTAACTAGACATTATACCTGGGCAGGGCTGTCAACATTGAATTTTAATTGTTTCACAATTTTTTTTATTATGGGTTTTAGTTTTAGTATTGAATTTGCAAGTTTAGTTCAGGTATCTAAGTCGTTATACTCACGTTGCTAGTTGTCAACCCTGGAATAACTTTCGATGTGTTTATTACTAAGGTGGTCAATCGGCACATAGCTCACATTTTACAATGCCCTAGAATGTAGTACATTTGTGTGCATAACGACGCTTATTTTTAAAAGATACTCGTTGTGCCGAAACACCCAAATCGAGTTCGAATACCTGCTCGGTTTCGGTATTTCCAATTTACATTATTTTAATAGTAGTCAACTGTAAAGATAAATAAGTAGGTTTAACAGTTGTCTAGATCCTATAGCAAGTATATATCGATGGTCTAGAAGACAAACATGCTAATTACAGATTGACAAATTTTACAGGAGGACTGTTTTAGTGGATTCAGAACTTCTAGACACTATAACTTAAAACTGTGCTTACAAATTGTGCTTAAAATGCCTATGCTTAGTTAGAATATTTATCTGACTATTTACTGATCATAAATTTAAACTTCAATATCGTAAATATTCTATTATAATACCAAACTAGTAAAAAAAGGCATCACTTAGTACGTTTGTACATCTTTTGTTATTTGCTGAAGAGCGTTCAGTAGTACTAAGATCACTTAACACATTCGTCTACCGGCACTTGAGATGATTGACATCCTTTATTGTAATTAGAAATTTTAAAGGTAGGAAATACAAAAGTAATAAAAGTATTTTGCTTATTTGTCAATCATGGTACACAGTGGAGTGTTCTAAATCTATTTAGCATTTTGTGTAGTTTATACTGATGGTAAATAACTGCCATTACTTTAAATGGCTTCAAAATCACGTCACTTTCTATGAATGTACAATTACAGTTTAGATAGAAAGAGATGGAATTATGTTATTCTGATCAGTGCATAGGGTAGACCATGCCCATTTAATACATTTGGCATCAAAAAGTGAAAATACCAAAATTGTGTAATTAGCACATTTGTCTTCTAGACCATCGATATAGTAGCTTTAAGCCAGATGGCAAAATAAGATTTTAATAATTTCTTACAACGTAAACATATTTTATTCTTATTTACAAAGTACCTAAATGATTTTTTAATTTTCTACATACTAAGAACAAGTCTACATGTTAACCTTTTGTTTGTTCAAGGGTTGTTTTGACGGGACCCCTGTCTTGACCGTTGGGTTCTGCTGTTTTAATGACAGAGATTAATTATTGTTGCTCCTCACTTAAAATTGACCAGTGTCGGTGAAGGATGAGCCTAATTTTTGTTTAGAAGGTCTTTTAGACATGTTTGTTAAAAACAGTCTATACCGAATATTTGAAAATAAACACATTAATTATTATTATTTTGGCAATAATTAATGTCTTTTATATTAATGTGTTTCTTTTAGCAAATTTGAGGGTTTTTACGTGTAGAAATCCTTAAAAAGAAAGTTTTCCTGTATCCAAATATTTTAGGTATGGATGCAATGCGGAACTCCTACCGACTCGAGGCCTACCTGGAGTCGTGTGTCGGTATCACTTCGGCGAGCTAAATACCTATAAAATCTCGCATTTTTGATTAGGTATAGGTTTCTCTTACTTATATTTGTGGTATAAGAGGATATTATATGCCAAATTTTATATAGTCTGGCCATAACTGCTGTGCACTCTCTGAGGTATGCGCGGCGAGGTGCGAGCCGGGGAAAAAAGAACATGAGTACACTTGCGATAAATATTAATACACGTCGGACAAATCTTACGATATCAGTTTACATTTTTAAAACTGATGACTTTTTCTTCTGATAACTCCAAGATCAAAATCATCGACAACATGGAGTGCACAGCAGTTATGGCCAGACTATAGTTCTAGATTAACGGGAAGTACCCTATTATTTTCATACCATTGAGAGTATCGCAGTATACCTTTTTGGCGACATACGGCTGTAACTTTCTTCTGCGTTAATTTAGAAACTTGCTTTTTTTACAGCTTCAATGAACTATAAACCTAAATAAATGGTGTTATTTTCAACTCGTTACCCTCGCGAGTTCACGAGATAAAAAGTCTTGACAGATAGATATACAGATGGACATCAAAGTGATCCTTTAAGGGTCCGTTTTTTATTTTTTGAGGTACGGAACCCTAGGAATGAAACTGAAATATTTGTACATCCAAATAAACAGGTTAATTTTAATATATTCATAGGTAGTGCTCTCATTTCAAACCGGTAGTAGCGTTTTAATGGCGCCATATGCTTGGAATATAAATTTGATTTAAAATAACGACCGTTTGACATTCAACACTTTCAGCAAATTTGCGAATTGGGTGCATAATTATGTATTTGGGGAACAGAATTGTGAAATATATTTGGTAGAAAGGAAATAAAGCAAAATAGTGCTGCAGTAGGTATATGACTTTATCTTTTCCGGCTTTAAGACGCGGGATGGCTCCCGAACACCCCCCCCCCCGCCCTCATAGATATGGGCCGCAGTGGTAGCCGTAGGTTATAAACTCTGGTAGGAGTCCGGCACAGCATCCGTTTAGGATTTTCCTCACGTTAAAGAAAAGGCATAGCCGGAGGCGCGTTGAAGTTACTGTTAGATTCGATTTGAACCATGACGGCCCTAAGACGTGCCTCTTCACGCTCTGCTTAAAGAACACGTATACTGGCAAGTCGTTTCAAATGTTTCACAAATTTCAAAACCGATGCCAACCACTAGTTAGATAATAGTGTAACAAACGTCCCTATGAACTAGGGATAGCCGGAGGCTTGTTGAAGTTAACTGTTCCACATGATTTGAAGCTTAGCAGCAAAATAATGTTTCGCTTCATGCTCCGCTGAAAGAACACGCAGTTCGTGTACTGGCAGTTGGTTCCAAGGGTATTGCTTTACAAATTTTCTGTCTTTACGATGAATAATGGTAATTTCGAAACCGATGCCAAACACTAGTCAGATAATGGCGAAACAAACAGCCCTAGTTACTAGGAATAACCGGAGGCGAGTTAAAGCCACTGTTCCACACGATTTGAACCTTAGCGGCCCTAAGATATGCCCCTTCATACTCTTCTTAAGGAACATGTACTGGCAGTTGGTTCCAAGTGTGTCGCTTGTAAATAACTTTAGACATCTATGTATAATGGGCGTGCTAAAGTTTGAATGTTTACATTATCAGAATATACTTTTTAATCTACGAGTACTAGGTAATTATAACGTAATGTATGTAAAATATCACATTCAATATATTTATCTATCCACACAACCTATTAAAATTAGTATCGTTACCCCAGAATTCAATTCGCGGCTCGAATTTTAACTGAAGAAGTAAGTTAGCCCACAATACCGCCGTTGAGAGAATTAAATTGCATCTAACTAGACATTATACCTGGGCAGGGCTGTCAACATTGAATTTTAATTGTTTCACAATTTTTTTTATTATGGGTTTTAGTTTTAGTATTGAATTTGCAAGTTTAGTTCAGGTATCTAAGTCGTTATACTCACGTTGCTAGTTGTCAACCCTGGAATAACTTTCGATGTGTTTATTACTAAGGTGGTCAATCGGCACATAGCTCACATTTTACAATGCCCTAGAATGTAGTACATTTGTGTGCATAACGACGCTTATTTTTAAAAGATACTCGTTGTGCCGAAACACCCAAATCGAGTTCGAATACCTGCTCGGTTTCGGTATTTCCAATTTACATTATTTTAATAGTAGTCAACTGTAAAGATAAATAAGTAGGTTTAACAGTTGTCTAGATCCTATAGCAAGTATATATCGATGGTCTAGAAGACAAACATGCTAATTACAGATTGACAAATTTTACAGGAGGACTGTTTTAGTGGATTCAGAACTTCTAGACACTATAACTTAAAACTGTGCTTACAAATTGTGCTTAAAATGCCTATGCTTAGTTAGAATATTTATCTGACTATTTACTGATCATAAATTTAAACTTCAATATCGTAAATATTCTATTATAATACCAAACTAGTAAAAAAAGGCATCACTTAGTACGTTTGTACATCTTTTGTTATTTGCTGAAGAGCGTTCAGTAGTACTAAGATCACTTAACACATTCGTCTACCGGCACTTGAGATGATTGACATCCTTTATTGTAATTAGAAATTTTAAAGGTAGGAAATACAAAAGTAATAAAAGTATTTTGCTTATTTGTCAATCATGGTACACAGTGGAGTGTTCTAAATCTATTTAGCATTTTGTGTAGTTTATACTGATGGTAAATAACTGCCATTACTTTAAATGGCTTCAAAATCACGTCACTTTCTATGAATGTACAATTACAGTTTAGATAGAAAGAGATGGAATTATGTTATTCTGATCAGTGCATAGGGTAGACCATGCCCATTTAATACATTTGGCATCAAAAAGTGAAAATACCAAAATTGTGTAATTAGCACCTGCAAGTATGCACACCACCTGCATACTTGCAGGTGGTGTGGAACCTCTTAGTGACAGGAGAGACTTTGCTTCTCTATGTGTGTTCTACCGCCTGTACAACGGTTTGTGCTCTGAAGAATTGTTTGATATGATGCCTACGGCTACATTCTATCATCGCACCGCTCGCCATAGACAGGGTGTTCATCCTCACACGTTGCGTCCTGAGCGCTCGAGCACGGTGAGATCTAATAGAGGCTTTCTTCCGCGTACGCTTAGGTTGTGGAATGATCTCCCTGCTTCGGTTTTCCCGGACGCCTACAGTATGGGGTTCTTCAAAAGGGGACTTAGAAGGTTCTTAAAGAGTCGGCAGCGCGCTTGTGGCGCCTCTGGTGTTGCAAACGTCCATAGGCTGCGGTGACCACCGGTACATCTGGGGGGGCCGTATGCTTGTCTGCCACTCTAGTGGTATAAAAAAAAAAAAAAAAAAAAAAAAAAAAAGAACACGTGTACTGGCAGTTGGTTCCAAGGGTATTGCTTTACAAATTTTCTGTCTTTACGATGAATAATGGTAATTTCGAAACCGATGCCAAACACTAGTCAGATAATGGCGAAACAAACAGCCCTAGTTACTAGGAATAACCGGAGGCGAGTTAAAGCCACTGTTCCACACGATTTGAACCTTAGCGGCCCTAAGATATGCCCCTTCATACTCTTCTTAAGGAACATGTACTGGCAGTTGGTTCCAAGTGTGTCGCTTCACAAATTTTCTGTCTTTACGATGAATAATGGTAATTTAAAACCGATGCCAACCACTAGCCGGATAAGGGTGTAACAAACAGCCCTAGTTACTAGGGATGGCCGGAGGCGAGTTGGAGTAACTGTTCCACTCGATTTGAAGCCGTTAATAAAGTTTTAACAATCCAATATTGGCAACTTCGACTACCAACGTTTTTGTCGTACCTACTGAGGTTTGGGTGCTCACTGTTTCGTGAAAGTTTTAGTTATAGTCATGCTTCATCAATTGGCACAAGTTATAGAATTGTTTGTTGATGGTAATTTGCAACAGAAACCGAATAATTATATTTGAAGTGAGTCAGACAAAACATATGAGTAAGTTTCTTTAGTGTAACGGGACATAGAGCATGAAATATCAACATAAAAACACTTTGAAACTATTAATAAATAAATATTGTTAAACATTCTCAAACAACATCATCTAGCCCAAACTAAGCTATAAACTTGTGCTATGGGATCTATGCTACTGATAGACATACTTATATATTACTAGCTGACCCGCGCAACTTCGTTTGCGTGATAAAATGAAGAACCGCTCAACCGATTTTGTGCAAACTTCACATAAACCATCTGCTAAATAGTCCGAACATAGCCTAAAGATTTGGTTTGGATAGGTGAGCCCGTTCTTGAGTTATAAAATTACAACGAAAAGTGGCATTGATTTTTATATATATAGACTAAGTACAAACATATTCTACATATTACAAATTTTCTATACCTTTCTAATTATTATGCTAATGTTTTCAGTGTTTGTAAATGTTTGCAGACTAACATTTACAAACACTGAAAATGCGCTGAAGGTGTAGGAGTATGTGACTGATATGCAAAAATGTATCGATGCACATGTACATTTAGATAAATCTTTTATAATACTGTGATGACTTATTTATCCCCGATAAATAAGTGGTGAGTATTTTCTATAGGTGGAACCACCGTGCCATAGTAAAAATGCCATAAACTTTGAAGGCGTCACATCGCAGAGCGAATTCTGTAAGAACCTTCTAAGGTTCCTATTGAATTTTTACTTTAAGATAAGTACTTTGAGAATATCATATGAATTACCTAAAACCACACAATTCACAGTGATTTCTTCCCACTTGGTTCAGCCATCTCTCTAAGCAGCTGAGGTGCACGTTCGCTAACGATCCCTTACAGTTGCACGGAGATATTAGTCTGAAATAGATAATAATATATTCGTCTATGGGAAATATATGCCCTGGTTGCAGGGGAACAATTCTCGAACCCACGACTTGATGTCAAGTATTCTATACTAATATTATAAAGAGGAAAGATTTGATTGTTTGTTTGTTTGTTTGCATCGAATAGGCTCCAAAACTACTGGACCGATTTGAAAAATTCTTTCACTGTTGGGAAGCTACACTCTTTGCGGTGAACATAGGCTATAATTTATTCCTGTATTCCCACGGGAACGAAAACTACGCGGGTGAAACCGCGTGACGTCCGCTAATTGTAAAATAATACACAAAAAAATCACGAGCCCCTTTATATTCTGACTTTAGTATTTGTTGTCATAGCGGCAACAGAAATACATCATCTGTAAAAATTTCAGCTCTCTAGCTATCACGGTAAATGAGATACAGCCTCGTGACGGACAGACAGACAGATGGCGAAGTCTCATAAATACATACATACATATAATCACGCCTTAATCCCCGAAGGAGTAGGCAGAGGCATAGTGTATGCCCACATTTCACCTTATAGTTTTATGTCAGACGTAATAGGTGGGAGCCTATTGCCGTGTTGAAATGGACAGGCGCAAGTCCACGCGACCTGCAGTTGAAATGTATCATCCGCTCATAAGGCCTTCAACTTGGCTTAACGATTGTCATGTTATTGTCAACCGGGTTTCATTTCAAGTTTGCATTACAGTTTTCCTTCTCTAAGCAATGGATCTTTTTGCGAAAGTGTTGCCTTAGTCGCCTCTTACGACACCCTCAAAATGTATAGGGGTGGCGACATTTTGTACTCTTACCCGTCGTAACACGGGACCTCGTCGCCACACGGGGCTCATAGATAGGGTCCCGTTTTACCCTTTGGGAACGGAACCCTAAAAAGACCCCAACATCCATTTCTATATTAATACAAATACTGTGAGTTTTGACTACTTTACTAAATAGAAATGAACAAACCCATTAAACTCATTATCAACCAATAGTTTACATCTGGGACCAATTAGTATGAATACATTATATCGCGAAAACATGTGAAAGTTGCTTTGTGATATTAAAGTTTAAGAGCAATTGTCGCAGAGTTTAATTTTCGATATTTATTGTTATTTCGAATATTTCAGGATTGTTGCTTTTACGTGTTTCAAAATAAGTTGGGAATGAACGCAGGTTATTTTTTTTAGTTATTTATAATACTTAATTAGTTTCTGCTCGAAGTCACTTATGTTTAAAAGTTTTCTCGTATGCCAGAATCCAAATGATCATGACAAAAGCACAAAAAGCTGCTGTCGAACATAAATGTTCTATCATCTACGGCTACGTTCTATCATCGCACCGCTCGCCACAGACAGGGAGTTCATCCTCACACTCTGCGTCCGGTGCGTTCCAGCACGGTTAGATCCGATAGGTGTTTTCTTCCGCGCACGCTTAGGTTGTGGAATGACCTCCCTGCCTCGGTTTTCCCTAACGCCTACAGTATGGGGTTCTTCAAAAGGGGTTTTTACAGGGTCGGCAGCGCGAGTGTGGCACCACCTCTGGTGTTGCAAACGTTCATAGGCTGCGGTGACCACCGGTCCTTCTGGTGGGCCATATGCTTGTCTGCCACCCTAGTGGTATAAAAAAAAATGTGATATTTAATAAGCTTTTTTTTTGCCAAATTGTGGAAATCCTCACGCATACAACTCGTCGGAAATATCTGCGAATCTGGCTTCCCCTCGCGCTTCCCCGCACCTGACCCCGTTTCGCCTATTTATAATAATAATAATAATAATTCATTTATTTATTCAAGTAACTAGGACTCATTAAGGCAGGTACATATTCATAACAATAACAATAACACAGTCACATTACCAATAATAAAACAAAAATATTTAGTATAACCCGCACGCGATTGAATGGTATATGGTATTTGACAAGATTTCGCACATTCTCGTTGCGCGCGGATTACGCCGTACAGTTTACATGATGTCACGAGCCAGGTTCGCAGATATTTCCGCCGTGTATCATGTAAGATTCAAACAGACCAAAACGAACCTCACAGTTTTCACTTATCCATCTAACGCCCCAGATAACTCGGAACACACTTTTTACATCGAAAGGGTGGCTCAGAATTTACTTCAGAAGCAAGCAAAATTCATAATTTTGCCATTCACATTAATTTTATACGAATAGTATACTTAGAAAGACGCAGGTCTTTGCACTTTTGTGTTTTTACTAACCTTTCCCTTCCACGCGTCATACATATCCTGCAGACATTTGATCCAATACTTGAGAGCGAATCACGTTGGGTGACTGCTACATCAGATCTTTCGGACACAGTACCCGAAGTTTTCTTCTTTTCCGGCCCAGCTTTAGACACTTTAGGCTCAACAGTTCTTGTAACTATTACTTCATTTTGTTTCACTGGAATATTCTCTGTCTGAACGTTATTCGCAACACAGCTCACAGTCGGAGGTTCAACTACTTCTATTGTCATAGAACTCACTACAGTTTGCATATTATTCTGCCTAGGTAGCTCGTTTAGAGGCAACACATTTCCTGGCTCTTTATGAAGTTTAAAACAGGAAGCCATGAACTTTTTTAAATCAATGAAAGTTGTAGTATCATCTTTCTCGTTTTCTTCATCATCTATGATAGGGATTTTAAGTTCTTTTATGTTTAAATTTCTAACAGCTTGTGTTGGTGTACCGAAACTTAGTGACCTTAAAGCGTTGCTTAGATCTTTGCTTGTTATAATGTGTCTTATGCTATGTTCAGATTTGGATATACCAGGTTTAGTTATGAAAATATTTTTTGGGGGTTGTACCGCTCCTGGTAGAGGCACCGAGCCGGATGGTCCTGCATCATCGTTATTCTGTCCTCTGTCATTCTTTGTTTCTGTTGTTCCTTCAGGCTTGCTTTTATTTCCATCTTCTATGTTGTTATTTTTTTCCTCGTCTTCCATTAATACTTGCCTACCATTTGTATTGTTTAAAACAAAATATAGTTAAAATAAATCTTGTATGAATGATGCAGTGTTTGACATTGGCGTTGAATTATTTTTTTTCTATGAAACTTTTTAGATTGTGTTCATGGAGGTCAGTCGTAAGAGGCTTCATATGTTTATACATAGAATTATAACGCGTTATAAGTCTATGTGTTTATACATAAAATAAGATCCTATTTCTTAATCCTTATGTTAAAGCAAAAATAATAATACATACCTACTTGTTATGGCTCATTCCCATGTTATCGCACGACTAATGTGCTTACTTGTCCTGGGACATCCTTCCAAGGGCTTACCCGGGGCTCCCAACCATAGGCTGTTGGAAGTTACGTGAGGTTTATTAGTCGGTAGGAGTCGGTTAGAGGAAATATTGAAATAGCATCCATGATGGATTTTCCCTCACATTAAAAAAAGTGCTACTTATTACTTTCTCAAAAAACTATTGCTTTTGTTCAAAATAGGGTTTCATAAAGAGGAAAATTATCAAATTAACATGAAAGACGTGTTATGTTGGGATCCTGAAACACTATACTTACTTACGTGTTAATATTTTTGCAAATAGCATTCGAGCTCAACGAAAATTTACATAAATTCCTGAAACAATTCTGACGCTATTGCCAGTAAAAATGCTGTGCACTGCCTATGTGGTTAGAGCAGCGTACGCCCAGTTTGCGGTGAACTTAATTTTAGTGCATTGAACTATTCCGAAATATTCTAGCACTGGTTCTGAACTGAATCGTTCTAGACTTTTGCATTTAAGATTTTATTCACTAAAAATTAAAAAAAAAACAATTGTGTTTTGAAATAAAATCCAGTATGAATAAATAAACTTATGCTTCGTAAGGACGTGATGCTTTTATATACTGCTGGATGATTTCAACATGGAAACTTTCAACAGCGGGCAGAAACAACCTGCGCCTGTTCATATCAACACGGCAATACGGCTCACCACCTATTACGTGGGACAAAATCTTAAAAGGTGAAATGTGGGCATTTCATATGCCTCTGTCTAACCCTTCCGGATCAAAAGCTGTGATCATATGTACTACAGTCACAGAAAACAAATCTATGTATTGTGCTACAGTAAATAACGTAGGGTGAGGTTCAGAAATATTAAAAGTGCGATATGACTAGGTTTATTTAATTATGCTTCAAAGTAAGCTCTCAACTGTAATTTACATCACGTTCCTAATTCAATTTAATTATTTGCAAACACAAAAAGAAAAGTGAATAAAAAAAGTTCAATTTAAATTAGTAAACTTTTGTAATTTGAAAACTAATAGCTTTGCTATTAACAGTCGATATTGCTAATTGCTTTTGTGCTTACAAAGTTTGAAGAAACTTAGTTATAATTAAATTTGCATGGCACTTATAAAAGTACTTGGCAATCAAATCAACTTTAATGAATTGCCGAACTATTTACTGCTATTTCTACTAACAGTGTTGCTTTGATAAAATTTATTTTCTACCATTCTGCATTTAACACTGAATTTTGAGTAAAAATACTTTGAACTTTATTTTCTTTGCAAATAAAGTTCATTTTGAAATGAATTTTATTATAGTCCACAAGTTGCAGTGATAAATTTGTATTTTTCCGTTTAAATTGTATAGCTGTCATAAAATTGTAGTTTCAATAAGAAAATACACAGTAAAACGTCAGAACTGTTTTACAGTTAGTCGTAATTTACTGTGCAACAAAATACTAAGGTACCTAAGTATAGAAATTTTTAGGCTTCATGATTGAGTACTGAAAACAGAAACAAGCTTTCACTAAGATGAATATCCAAAGCGGCATTGATAGGATCAGGGTAGTCAGGACAGCTGATGCATCAAAAGTAAATCCTATAAGTACCTACCTTATCTGGGTGGCAAATACCAAAAGCACGTGTGGTTTAAGTCAGCATTGCATTCATGAGGAATTTCCATCCGTTTAAGATTAAAAAGCCCGCCGGTTTGTTATTAGTTTTTATTATAAGTAATTTTCGATGTACATACCTACCACCTGTGCGTCGGAATTAATTATATTTTTCTTTCTTTCTTTCTTTCCATGCATAGTAAAGTAATATACTGCCAGGCGCCTATAAAAAATATTAAGATAAATTAAGTCCATACTAACATTTTAAAGATTTGATTGTCTGTTTGTTTTCATAATATGGGCTCCGAAACTACTAGACCGAATTGAAAAAAAAATGGAAACTGTTGGAAGCTACATATCCCCGGGTAACATTTTTTTTTATTCCCATATTCCCACGGTTACAGGAGTTACGCGGATGAAACCGCGTGAAGTTCGCTAGTATACTTTTTTTTATTAACATGAGGGAAAATATGCCGGACTCCTGCCGACTAAAAAACCTCACGTAACGCCCAACAGAAGCCGTAAGCCCTTAGAAGGATGTCCCAGGACTCCCAAAAGTCCCACGGCTACCACTGCGGCCTCGCATAGGGGGTGGTTCGGGTGCTATCTCGCGTCTTCCTATCCCGCGTCTTTCACTAGTATACTATATTTAAATTATGTAAATAGGCAGATAGGTGCCTACACACAAAACAGGCCTATTATATAATATTGTATCTCGTTATCATTTCACATCGACACAGCAACCTAGAGCTTAATTATAAGGCCTATTAATATTCATAGATTTATAATTATAACGAAGAAAATGACATATAATAGGATCATGTACATGTAGGCTTAATTGATGGCTGAGTATGGAGAGAGGCATAGAGCAACGCGACCAGTACAAGGGCATTAGACATAGCATGTTTGCTTTGTACATATCTGTGTGTCACATAGAGCAACGCAACCACTACAAGGGTAGTAAACATAGCATATTTGCTCTATACACATCTGTGTGTCACATTAAGCAACGCGACCACTACAAGGGCAGTAGACATAGCATGTTTGCTCTATACATATCTGTGTGCCACATAGAACAACGCGACCACTACAAGGGTAGTAGACATAGCATGTTTGCACTATATATATATATATCTCTTTTAATATATTAACTTGCGCTGTGGTAGATGGATGAGGATTCATTTATACACAGTTTTACACAGTCACCATATTTTTTATTTCATAACGATATTAACCAACAAAGAACATTTCCATAGTAACAGAAGAGTATATGAATTACTCTATGCTATGAACATTGACAAAATTCTAACATCCCCCTTCAATGTTAAAATACTATTTAAATATTGCTACACTTTTAATTACAAATAATAAGTTCATATACCTATTACAACAGTTCCACAAAAGTCTTACAAGATATTTAATTTCGATGTAAAATAATTATGTTTAATCTCACACAATGGTTTTGTAAATATGTCTGATACATTATGTTTAGTAGGTACATAGGTAACTTCAATGTTATAATTCCTAACAGCATCTTTTATAAAATGATATTTAATATCAATATGTTTTGTTCTTTTTCCATTTTCTCTATTTGATATTATTTTTATTGCACTTTGATTATCTATAAAAAGAGAAGTTTGAAATAGGATATTATAGAAATCATTTAAAATACCTTTGAGATAAATCAGCTCTGTTGTCGCTGATGCGGCTGCAATGTACTCCGCTTCTGCTGATGATAAAGCAACAGTACACTGTTTCTTTGATGACCAATGAATTAAATTCTTACCAAAATAAATTGCAGATCCACTCACACTTCTGCGATCAGTTTTATCACTTCCCCAGTCTGCATCTGTGTATGTTATCAGCTGTAATGTTTCGTCAGTCCTAAAATAAGTAAGTCCTTTATTAATAGTGTGTTTTAAATACCTTAAAATCCGTTTAGCTGCTATCCAGTGCTGCGCTGTTGGCTTATCCAAGTATCTACTTAAGTAAGAAGTAGCATATGTAATATCTGGCCTACTAGTTACTAAGAGATAAGTGAGGCTGCCTATTAATTCCCTGTACGGTACCTTTACTATCTCTTCCTCTGATATAGTTATAGGTTCTTTCTCCATAGGTGTTTTCACAACTTTGCTCTGTTCCATTCCAAATTTCTTCAGTATTTTCTCAATTAGCTTTTCTTGCTTTATACAAATAGTGTCTTTGTCACGATATATTGTCATTCCTAAATATTCTTTCATCTCTCCTAAATCTTTTGCTTTGAATTCCTTCTGTAAATTCTCTTTTATTTCTTCATAATTTCCCATTAGTAAAATATCGTCTACAAATATTAGCGCCCAAGTTCCTGGCCTGTAATAAAGACATACGTCGTATTTCGATAGTGTGAAGTTATTATCAATAAAGAATTTGTTGACTCGTTCGTTCCAACATCGGGGAGCTTCTTTCAACCCGTATAATGCCTTTTTCAATTTCATAACTTTTCCTTCTTCTTTTTTAATTCCTTCTGGGTACTTTATAAATACATCTTTTTCCAATTTTCCATTCAGGAATGCTGTGGGTATGTCCATCTGTCTTATGCGTTTATTTTCTTGTAAAGAAATACTAATCAATAGTCTCACAGTTGACATTCTAGCAACTGGTGCATATACATCATAGGTAGTTAGTAGTAGTCGAGCTTTCTTCGTGCCATCTGATTTCTTCTTAAAGATCCACTTTGTATCAATAGCTTTCTGTCCATCTGGTAATATAGCAGTTTCCCATGTTTGTAATTTCTCATGTGCTTTTAATTCTTTTTCTATAGCTTCTTTCCATTCTGGGCTTTTCAAAGCTTGATCGAATGTAATTGGTTCTGTATCTATATATGTATTTAAGCAGTACGCTATGTTAGACTCAATACTACAATCATTCTCATTTTCTTCATTGCATGCATCGTAATATTCTGTTTCATAATCTTGTAAATATTTTGGCCTTTTAGTTTCTCTTTGCGGTCTTTTCTGTGTATTTTCTCTTTGATTTTCCTCATTTCTTATATTTGTATCCTCTTTGGAATTTAAGTCATTACGATTTTCAATATCTTCACATCCTGTGTTTGTGTCATTTTCATCTTCATTGTTCATGGGATACAACAAAGGTATTATTATACCTTTGTTGTATCCCTGAAGTTTCATTTTTGTAAACTTTATCTTTTTCATCAAATCTGACATCTCGTGAAATAACAATTTTGTTTTCTCTGGGATTCCACAAACGATATCCATTTTTTGCATATCCTACCATTCTCATTTCTTGAGCTCGTTCATCAAATTTATTCCCTCGTGGTAGTTCTATAGCCCATGCTTTGCATCCAAAAACACGTAGTCTGGTCAAGTCTAGTGACCCAAACATCACCTCTGCTGGAGTCTTAAAATTAATAGCAGATGAAGGGCATCTATTCAATTGATATGCTGAGGCTAATATGGCTTCTCCCCATAAATGCTTTGGAAGATTTGTCTCTAACATTTGCGTTCTCGCTTTATTGTACAAAGTTCTATTCATTCTTTCGGAGACACCATTTTGCTGTGGAGAGTAAGGAAGTGTGTATTGAATATTTATTCCTTTGTTCTTGCAAAATGATTCTAAAATTCTATTTTTAAATTCTCCACCATTATCACATCTAATTCTTTTCACCCTAGTGTCCTGCTGGTTCTTTATAATTTTTATGAAATCAATTAAATTATGTGTTGCTTCATCTTTAGTTTTAAGTAAATAAACCACTACAAAATGTGAAAAATCATCAACTATTACCTGATAATACATTTCTTTATTCATTCCTTTTGTTTTTGTAGGTCCGGCAACATCAGTGTGCAGAAATTCACCAACATACGATGACCTCGGCCTTGGTGTATGCGGGAATGGTAGACGAGTTGACTTATCAATCATACATGGTCCACATGTTTTGTCCGAGATAGGAAGCTTCATAATTTTCATACTGTACCTGTTGACATGTCCTAAACGGTTGTGCCATAAAAAATCTGTGTTCAAATTACATAAATTGTGATTATTTTTTAGTAAAGATGCTTTTAGAATAAACAATTTTCCTTTACAATAACCTGTGATACAGCTACACTCGAGAGCAATGAATCCGGGTCACTTAAAGAATGTTAAAAATCTCGGAAACTAAAAATGATAGGTTAATGCAATAAATTGTATTTAATAGACAATGTAATACTCCTTAAATGAAAGTAAAAAAAATATGAGTCACCATACATTTTATTAACACAAAATTACATAAAGAAAAAACTGCCGATCTCTCCTTAAAACAAAAATAGGAAACATGAAATTTTTGAACTTTATTACGATTTTCTTGAATTTTAATACTTCGTATTGCCTCCTCGTGCTTCCATTACTGCGTTTACGCGGTTTGGCATGCTGTACACCAAGTTCCTTATACGATTTTGGGGAATATTCTCCCATTCCTCTGTGAGAGCAATTTTGAGCTCACGAAGCGTGATTGGGGGAGGGTTTCGTTGTTTTACGCATCTGCCTAGCTCGTCCCAAGCATGCTCGATCGGGTTGATATCCGGGCTGCGCGCTGGCCACTCCATACGAGTAATGTTCATCTCTTGAAGGTAGTCATTCACAATCCTACCTGTATGAGGTCGGGCATTGTCATGCATAAATATAGCATCCTCACCTAAATTGACCATAAATGGACCAACGTGATCATTGAGGATTTCTTCCACATATCTTACGCTAGTTAAAGAGCCGTTTTCTATGATCACCAGCTCTGTGCGACTTTCAGAAGAAATTCCGGCCCACACAAGTACAGACCCATCACCGTAGGCTACTTTTTCTTCGATGCATGCTTGCTTGAATCTTTCCCCTGGTCTTCGATACACTCTGTGTCTTCCATCGTGCTTGTAGAGCATAAATTTTGATTCGTCGGAGAACATAACTTTTGACCAATCTTCAATACTCCAATTTACGTGGCTCTGGGCATACCTTAGTCTCGAAATACGATGCCCACGCTCCAGTTTAGGGCCGTTTGCAGGTCTAAGGGGTTTTAAGTTAGATTCAGCAAGCCGACGTCTTACTGTCCATGCACTTGGGTTACTTCCTCCGAGGCGTCGAAACTGATTGGTGAGTTCAGTTCCTGTGAGAAAGCGATTTCGAAGCATGGTGTTCACCAAGTATCGGTCTTCTCGTGCTGTGGTACACCTGGTTCTGCCCGTTCCTGGTCTGCGTAGGTTAGAACCAGTTTCTTCGTAACGTCGGAGAACTCTTTGTACTGTTGACAGCGACACACCGACAGTCCTGGCTGTATCGCGCTGACTCCGGCCGGTTTCCAGCATTGTAAGTATTCTGGTGCATTCTTCAGGCGTAAGCGACATAATTTCAGCTTGATTAATGAATATAGAGCACTATCAACATGGTTTATGTACCCACATAAATGACAGATTACAAACAAAAGCAACACCAAATGCTGTAATTTCGTAGTTCCATCTTCGAAAGTGGCCCTTTTTCAAATTTGATTTTTTTATGATATAACTTTACAATAACTAAGAAGTTTTAATACCTTCATTTAAGGAGTATTACATTGTCTATTAAATACAATTTATTGCATTAACCTAGCATTTTTAGTTTCCGAGATTTTTAGGATTCTTTAAGTGACCCGGATTCATTGCTCTCGAGTGTATTTGAATTAATTTTATAAATGTTTACACAATTTGCAGTAAATTCAATATTAAAATTGTTTTGCACTATCTTTTTTTACTGACAAGAGATTAAATGATAAGTTATCAATCAAAAGAGCACTCAAAGTTAATTCTCTTTCATTACAGATCATTTTCATTGTTCCCTGCTTCCTCGCTATAACACAGTTTCCAATTGCTACATAAATCTTTATTTCCTGTTTCAGTTCCATAACGTTACTCATGTATTTCTCATATCTAGATTGAATTAGGTGTTCGGTACATCCTGAATCTATGACCCATTCAATATATTGGTCATTTTCTTTTATTAAATTGCATTTCTCAATTCCCGACAGAAAAGACAAGTTTACATTGTTTTCTACACTAGAACTTGCAGAATGACTATGAGTCTGATTTCGGTTCTGACCTCTATATGATCTTCCATATCTACTATATCCTCTGGTCTGCCTTCTATATCCTCTTTCTTGTCCTCTATTTCCCGATCCTCGATAATTTCCATCTGTTTCTTTCATACTATTTGACCTGCATTCATAGCTCTTATGACCTTCTTTTTGACATCTAAAACACTTAATGATGTTCGACTTAAATGCAACTCCATCCATTTGATCATTATGTTTCACACTCTTCAGCTCCTCATCCAACAATCTAGCCTTAACAAAATCTAAAGATAGTTTATCATTTACTGTTTCCAGTGCAGTTACTACGGTATTATACTTTTCTGTTAAACCCAATAAAAGATATGTTATTTTCTCCTCCTCATCTAGCTTCTTGTCCGCATTCTCCCGTTCTCTTATTATCGATTCAAACTTTAAAAAATATTCTTCTAATTTTTCATTACTATTCAATTTTAGGGTTATCAATTTCTTATATGCAAGCGACTTACCATGGATTTTCTTTCGAAAATTGAGCATAGAACGGCAAACATTTCTTTTGCTGTAACGGCATCTTTAATTATATCTAAATGTTTGTCTGTTACGCACTGCACTATAAGAGACTTTGCTCGTGCATCATTTTTCTTGCCGATCTTGCCGACATCGGCGTATAAAGTATCCAACAACTGTTTTTCTTCTAGGAGACATCTTACACGAAATTTCCAATTGTTGAAATTCTCTGCAGAGAGTTGTGGCAAATTAATGTGCGAATTGCTGGGCCCATAACCTTTTAATATATTAACTTGCGCAGTGGTAGATGGATGAGGATTCATTTATACACAGTTTTACACAATCACCATATTTTTTATTTCATAACGATATTAACCAACAAAGAACATTTCCATAGTAACAGAAGAGTATATGAATTACTCTATGCTATGAACATTGACAAAATTCTAACATGTGTCACATAAAGCAACGCGACCAGTACAAGGGGAGTTGACATAGCATGTTGGCTAACATATCTGTATGTCACATAGAGCAACGCGACCGCTACAATGGTAGTAAACATAGCATATTTGCTCTATACACATCTGTGTGTCACATTGAGCAACGCGATCACTACAAGGGAAGTAGACATAGCATGTTTGCTCTATACATATCTGTGTGTCACATAGAGCAACGCGACCACTACAAGAGGAGTAGACATAGCATGTTTGCTCTATACATATCTGTGTGTGACATAGAGCAACGAGACCACTACAAGTGTAGTAAACATAGCATGTTTGCTCTATACATATCTGTGTGTCACATAGAGCAACGCGACCACTACACGGGGAGTAGACATAGCATGTTTGCTCTATACATATCTGTGTGTCACATAGAGTAACGCGACCACTACACGGGGAGTAGACATAGCATGTTTGCTCTATACATATCTCTGTATTACATAGAGCAACGCGACCACTACAAGGGGAGCAGACATAGCATGTTTGCTCTATACTTATCTGTGTGTGCATACGTAGCGGGGAGGGGGGGGGGGGGAATACTATTCATATGCACCATTACAAAAGCAATCAGCTATCACTATGAAACCTATACATAACAATTTTTTTTTTATACTACTTAGGTGGCTGACAAGCTTACAACCCACCTTGCTTACTGCAGTGATCGTTTACAGAACACTGAGTCCGCGGGGCCACGAGCGCTTCAATTTATTTCCCACCTTATATCCCACCTGGGACTTCTGACATCCTTCCAAAGGGCTCACCCGGGGCACCCGACCGTAGACAGTGGTAGGATTTGTGTGGTTATAGTCGGTAAGAGTCCGGCATAGTATCCATGATAGGCTTTAACTCGTAAAAAAACACCTAACAATTACAACAATACACTCATAATTTCAGACACACACGCACATAATACATATATGTATGTCTTATGTATGTCTTATAAATATGTGAGTATGACTGTATGAAAAGTCTCTGTATGGCGCCTTCCCTCCCGATAAAAGTCATAGATCGTGTTGCTCTATGGTAGAGAGGGAACGTTTGGGATTGTATACAGTGCTTAGTGTTATTTAACTAACATGTTCATTTTGGAACAAACGATTCAAGAAGCTTAAAAAGGATTGTACCAGAAATTTCGATTCTACACTACAGAAGTCTCTTCGATTTGAAGTCGTGACATTATTGTTATGATTTTAAAGGCACTAACGAAACGTTGAAACAAGAATCTTACTAATATTATAAATGAGAAAGTTTGTGAGTGTGGATGTTTACTCTTTCACTCTCGAACGGCTGAAAGGATCTGGCTGAAATTTGGTACAGGGATACATTATAGTCTGGAATAACACATAGGCTACTTTTTATTCCGAGAATAAGTTCCCAGGGGAAGCGGGAACGGGAACAAAACTTGACGCGGGCGTCAGCTAGTTCTAAATAATGATCACCAGAGATCTATCGCGGCCTTTTTATTTTCAGGTGTGGGAGGAAACCCCTCATGGATGCTATGCGGGACTCTTACCGACTGAAAGTACAAGGGTGCCTACCACTGCCTACGGTAGAGAGTCCCGGGTGAACTCTGAAGTAATTGTCTATACGCAGCTCTATCCCGAGTAGGACTGAATCTTGAAAAATTGAGTACGTATGAACATACGTGTTGCGACGGGTAAGAGTACAAATTGCGCCACCCCAATACATCCCGAGGGTGTCGTAAGCAGCGACTAAGAGAACACTTTCGCAAAACGATCCGTTGCGTAGAGAAAGAAAATTCGAAATGAAACCCGGTTGTCAGTAAAATGACAATCAATTCAAAAGGAATAGTTAAACCAAGTTGAAGGCCTTATGGGTGGCTTGAAAAATTTCAACTGCGTGTCGCGGCGACCTGCGCCAGTCCATTTCAACACGGCAATAGGCTCACCACCTTTTAGGTTGGACATAAAACTATAAAGTGAAATGTGGGCGTATACTATGCCTCTGCCTAGCCCTTCGGGGATAATGGCGTGACTATATTCATGTATGTATGTATGTACGTATGCTGAATTTGAAGACAATAGCATTTTTACTGCCCAAGGTATAAAGTTTGCCAATGTTATTTTTAAACTATTGCGGTTTTTACACTCATACTTATAGAATTCACGCGAAATACTATTTACGTACATTCACCAAAAATGTGGTCAAGTGTGCCTTAACCATTTTATGTGTTCTATCCTTGTCAAGGGGAGTGCTAACCGTCTCTCCTTTCAATAGACACCTCACACCCTTGACCAGATTTTTGGTGAATGTAAGTAGAGACCGTATTCTTAGCATTCCATGGATTCTCCGTGCGGGCGCCGGGTCCATAGCGTGGCACAGGGGGGAACACTCCGACGGCGTCTGGGACTTGCGACCCATTCGAGTAGGTTTAGGGTGGTCACCTTACTATGCGCATAAACGATCACCTTCCACCGTCAACAATGTTCCCCCCCCTGCCCAACCATTTGGTAAGATCCTATCAATGCCGCTTTGGATACTCGTTTTAGTAAAGAGCTTACTGAAGCTCTTGGCAATCCAAGGTCCTTAAATAAATTATACAGGGATTTAGCTAGAATTCCCCTTGCTCCTACTTCTACGGCATAGAGTTTAACCACATAGCCATTTTTGGTTAATTCATTGGTCAAGTCAAAGTATTTATTTGTCTTCATGGCGTGGTCCTTCGGTATGTTGGTCTCCCACGGCACCGTCAGCTCCACGAGCACCGCACGCCTGTGTATCCTCGAAAACAGAAATATGTCGGGTCTGGATGACGAGGCACATACATCCTCCGGGATTTTGTAGTGTTTTTCATACGTGTCTGAGAGTATAGTCCAATCGGCGACAGCCATCAAAATTGAGTATGGCTTTTGAGGTACTTTCTTTGAACAGCCTTCCTTTACAAACGCAATGTCATTTCTTTTGTTTGTGGTTAAACCCTTTTTCGCTCTCGCTACCGCCAAACTGACAGCCTCACGTATGATTTCCAATACCCTATCGTGTCGGCGTGAGTAATGACCCCGGTCCAGTAACGTCCTACAACCTACCAGCAGCCTAGCAGTTCCAATCGCTTCTCCACATGTATTACATGTTTTATCTGTGGCTTTCCCCCACCTGACCAGATTACTTAGGTCGGGGAGGGTCAATTGAAACGCGTTCAGGTAGAACTTAAGCAAAGCCGGCGACCAGTCGTACAATAAGGTACGCCACTGCAAGGCCATGGGAATACAAAATTCGCCCAGAGTAAGCCATTCATTCTGCATCTCCAGGTTCATCGCGTGCACCTTATAGGCATCGATCTCATCCTGCTCCAGAAAAGATTTTGTAATGTCTTTATCTGTTTGTCTCCGGATACTACCCAACCCCGCTCGACCAGTCTGCGAACCCACCATGAATTTCTTGTGGAATTGGAGGCGTGACTCAAGTTCTGCTATATTTTTATCCTTTGGAAGAGTTTGAACGATTTTGTCTCTTGATTTTGCCAAGACGTGCATTTTAGTAACTCTTAGATGTTTATAGAGTTCCGACGGCTTTTTAAACGTCATTCCGAAGTTATTAGAGGCTCTGTATAATGCCAACGGGTCGGCCGATTGAGCTAGCCCTAGCCACGACTTCAACGTCTTCGTAACATTCGCATCCAATTTTCTGAGAAGGTTTTGGCTTATATCGTACACAAGAAACGGCCAGTTTAGACGTGATGTTAAATAGTTGTCGTATATCCATGCTTTCTTGACGTTACCTATTGGTTGTTGGTCTACCTTAGTATTTCGCGTGAAGTCCCGAATTCTATAAGTATAAAATTTGCCATCTCGTTTAGGAGCCACCCCCTTAGGAGAACAATTACGAAAAACCCCTCTTTAGTGGATCGCTACGTCACAAAAGTAAACTGCTGTCCAAATTAGATGTTTCCATTTTCCGCAGTTTCTGGCTGAGAGTGGATCAGTTAGTTTACTAGATTATTTTAGATAAGGTAACCAAAAGAATATAAAAATACCTAGATACTAATAGATTAACATTAAGAATAAGAATATTTGTTGTAGACTAGCTGTTCTCCGCGGCTTCGGCCGCGTAGAAGTCGTTATCGCGAAAGAGTCGTCATATCGTAAAATCATAACCCTCCTTTTGCACAGTCGGTTTAAAAGTAGCCTATGTTCTTCCCAGGGCCTCGAACTATCCCTATACCAAATATCATCTCAATCGCTCCATCCGTTTTGATGTGAAAGCGTAACAGACAGACAGACAGAGTTACCTTCGCTTTTATAATATTAGTAGGGAGTAGATACGCCGAGTAAAGCCAACGCACGGTGGTTCCGCCAATAGGTCATAATTGCTAAAATTTCATCATCAATACCCCCAATTCAATTATCTATAATGTTTTACCGATAGACAAGCTACCCTAAAATACAAATATGTTACCCATTTTACTTAATTATCACTTATTTCTCGACCTCTCTGAAGTGAACACATCATTACGTTGCGCTCGCCTTATCAGTAACTCATTAGCACTACTGTATTGTGTAACTGAATTTTCAGAACTGCATTATTTTTGAGGGGTGTTTGTGAAATGGATTTCCAAGATCAAGGTATGTTATTACTAATTAGCTATATTTTTTAGTTTTGTTTTACTTATTATGACTTATTTTTACGTGCTACGCCACACAGTATTTCTACCAAATTTGTATGTTATAGTTGACTTCACATAGACCTACAAAAAGTTTCAACCATAATCGAATACTCTCACATATCTTATATTAAAGATCGAACTGTCTATTTTGAAAATATAATAGGGTTTTCTGCGCCCTTTTGCATCTTTAGTTACTATATAGGCTCTACAACTGCGTTGGCTTGTCTACGAAACACACGTTAATTATTAATGTTTTTTTTTTCAGGAACTTTGATTTAATGTTCTTTCTCAAGGATGCATTTTTTTGAGATTTGGTCTGCTATAGCTAGAACTATTCCTCAAAAACATCAACACGTGATGGTAACTGTTCTAGCTTTACTGGAAGAGGCCGAAAATGTAGAAATTAGGAACTTATATAGTAAAATACTCAATTTATGTTAAAGTCTTGATAAATTTTGGAAAGTTGTCTCAAGAAGAAAATCATTTTTTTTTGCAAAATTATCAGATTGTTTAAATTGAAGTAAATGTGTCTAATTAGTAAGGGGTAATGAGAAGTGCATTCAAGAAAACGCGAACCAGCCTTGCGAATGCGGACGTCCCAGGAAAGATTTTTCAAATTTGTCTAAGCGCTCGAAACGTAGAAGTTGGGCAGAATTATCACAAGTAGATGACTCTGCAGTGAATTCACTAATCAACACTAGCTTAAAACTGAATTTGAATTCGAATTTTGATAAATATTCTTAAACCGTTCGACTTTTAATTCAAGAATATCCGTGGTATAATCTCCCAGCTTCCGTTCACTAAGTCCTCATCCATGGTAATGAAGTAGCACAGTATGCTTTATTACCTATTGGGGAATTATCCGAAGAGCCAGCAGAATCTAACAACAAAAATTATAAGGCTTTCAGACGGAATCACACGAGAAAAATGTCACGAGTAGGTACTTACGTATACGGACTTATTTAACAGACTTTTACTCAGTTCAGACCCATTCATTACTGGTCTTCGGAAACTACCCCGTAAGAAAAAGAGCGTTATGTCGCGGTAGGTTTTAGATTTATAAAGAATTTAGTTTAAATTAAAATTAGGTTTGTTGTTGTAGTGATTTAGCTTAGTTGTGGTTATGATTGCGTTTGTAAATATAATATTTTTATATATATAAAAGACAAGAACTCTAAAACTACAATTTGTTAATTTCTATTTTCTTAAATATAAAAAAAATATTATATTTAACATTAACCCCTTCACGAACGGCATTGATATCATATTCAGATATATTTCCGAACGAGGGAGAATAAATCTCAAATATTGAGTATTAAAATTTTTATTAAGCAGTACATATTGGTCAGTTTACTGTATATTATGTATTAAATTATGTAAATAAAGCAATAATGTACATTCGTGAAGTATTTTATTATTTACCCTCAGAAAAAATCCCATTTTACAAACTTTATAAAGTAAGGTATTAATGACCGCGCTTGTTCGGCGCTTGGACCACCGTGCAACGATTAGCACCCTGTGGCTACAAAAAAAAACACACTCACGTAAAAATAACAAAGCCTGTGGCCATGATGATTCCAAGAATTCAGTCTGGATAGCCTTATATCAATACGGAATACCTGAACTTTGAAAATAATGCAGAGAGAGTAACATTGTGGCCTTTATGATATAATAATAAATGTTTATTTTCTCTTTCACAAAGGTACAATAAATTAGTCTAAAGTTATACAAAAAAAAAATATAATTATACTCTTGATTGTTAGCACTTGGCGGAACTTGTTGTAATATATGTGTGAAAAAATCAATCACTTGTAAGTACTATTCTACAACTTTAACATTGTGGAAAGTCAAAGCAATGTTTGTACATTCATTTAACCATGTGCAAACCGTTTGTTTAACTGGCTTACTAAGGAGTTAATATAACGAAAGTCATAAGCGAAGCGTTAATTTAATTAGCATTTTGAATGTTAAGCAATTTAAATTAATATATATGTTGAGCAAGGATCGCAAATTTAATTATTTCAATTACAAAAACCCATTAATTATTTTCTTCCAGTCAACGGTCTTTGTATGACATCGGCCGTTGGATTTTCGTGAATTATTTTGTACTGAAAAATAATAATTTTACGTAAATTTCAGGTAATAATTATTAAAGTTTTACTGGGCATTTTCTTGTATAAAGTAAGCGAAATATTTTAATTAGGTTGTCCAAAGTGCCTACAACAGCACAGCAACGTCGTTTGGACACCTGGTCGTGGTTATGCTAGAGTGAAACATTTATTAAAATTAATATGATGGTATTGATAATTTTTAGGGTTCCGTACCCAAGCGCTCGTGGCCCCGCGGACTCAGTGTTCTGTAAACGATCACTGCAGTAATCAACTTTCACTATGACCGGTCCATGGATGGGGGACATGGGGGACCATCCATGTGATCACTTTGTGATATTTTATTTGCACGTTGAAGGCACGTTAAGTCGTTGGTCCCGGTTGCCAGTAAAATAGCAGTCGTTAAGCTAAGTTGAAGGCTTTATTTCAACAGTAGGCAATCACAACCTGCGCCTGTCCATTTAAACACGGCAATACGGCTCACCACCTATTACGTGGGGCAAATTATACAAAGGTGAAATGTGGGCATATAATATCCCTCTGCCTACCTCTTCGGGGATAAAGGCGTGACCATATTTTCTTTCTTTCGTACCCAAAAACGCGGGACTCTATTACTAAGACTTTACTGTCCATCTATCTGTCTGCCACGAGGTTGTAACTCAGCAACCGTGATAGCTAGAGAGCCGAAATTTTCATAAATGATGTATTTAAAATTATACGAAACAAATTTAGGGGGCTCCCATACATAAACCGTGATTTATTTTGTGGTTTTTTAATTCGAAACACTCTGTGCGCGAGACCGACTTACATTTGGCCTGTTTATTCCATTTGTCGTCCTATTAAAGATCATTTTGGTCTGAAAATCTGAATTCAAAACTATTATAACTGAAGTTTTATTACTTAGCAAGTATACGATATAAAAAGTTTTTAATGCCTGTTCCATTAATTCCTTTGTGAATTATTATAATGCCTGTGTAGTACAAACTCTCCTTAAAATTTATTATCTTATTTAGGTACATCAATCACCAATCATAACGACTTATGAACAGGTTAGGACTCAATTTTTAGCTATTTACGTAACTTTAGGATATACTAAGCTGCGTAGCATGCATAAACAATTATAGTATAGGTATAAGGTATATTAGTATATCTTTCGTCTATTTTGCAATAAAATATTTTATTACATCTTACTTTAGCTATCATAGATAGCAGCTAGAAATATAAAACGAAGTATTTCAGTAAATTCAGTGCAAATAATGCAATAGTTAATGTACACCTGTCTTGACCTGACCATTCAAATTCATTATTCGCTAGACAAGTGAGTGAACTATTTGCCTCACGGTCAATAGTATAGGTTTACAAGGAGATTTATTGAGAACTCAAGTCAGCATCCACTGAGGCATAATCAATGTTTTTTTTTTTACTTTGAAACACTTATTTTGAACTGAAATGATGCGTGACCAGAATCCTAAGTATGCTATTTCAATTGTGACAGAAAAGAATCATAATCGTAGCTCTATAGCTACGACTACGACATTCGTCAAATTGCACCGTAATCTACATGTCGGCTATACTTAGCGACGATAATGATTTTGAAGTTATGGACCCAAGTTGTCATCATTGGATCAAAATTTGTAATGCCCCGAGGTTGACTAACAATAGTTCTATATCGATTTAGAATAAGCCTGCAAGTCGGTCCATTGAATCGAAAATTGATTAACATAAAACATAAAGCAGTCCTCGTCACTGCGAGCGTGTTTCACCTGTGACGTCAATCTGCTGTACTATTGGGATTTATTTCGTTAATTGTGGGTATTAAGCACTTTATGAATCAATCAGCATCTGAAGAAGAATGTATGCAATAATGTGAGAAGTGAAATCTTGTGCATTCTTTAAAAAATGCGCAAACGAATGATCATAAAATTTTACATAAAGTTTGTTTAAATAATAACTGACTTCTTACAACATAACGCGGTTCTCGTCACAGCCGGGTTCACTTTTGATAGCACACGTTGCGGTATACACTAATTACACCACGCGACGTACTCTTGCGACTGCGAGCGTGTTTTACCTGTGACGTCATTCTGCTGATTAGACCACCCGAACGATTGGGACTTATTTAGTTAATTGTGGATATTCATTACTAGTACTGCTTTATTATTGATGCTCTCTGAATTAGGCAGTGTCTGAGGACGTAGCTATATTAGTACAAAACGACCAGTTTATTACCCATTTATAGAAAAGTTGTGCGAAAGAATGTATGTGAAATTTGACACAAGTTTTCACAGTTTCACAAATAGACAGGTCCTTGGGTCAGAAAAGGTCTTTATAGTGTGGAAATCCCGATGGTACACTAAAACCACACGTTTCCTACTTGGTTTCTGTGGTCCCTACCTATCTGTCTCTTGCAGTGCGAGGTACTCCTCGGAAGGATGTTCTACGACTCCCAGTAGTCTTTTTACTTTAACCACCCTGACTTCGCCTAAAGCGCAGGCCACACTGCCAGCGGGCGGGCAAGCGAGCTAGGCGGGTGGGCGAAGAGAGATAAGGAAGCTCTGCAAACTACGCGAAATATTGGCGAGCTAAACTATGGGGTTCACACCGAAAACCACAGACGGACGGACAGAGCGGGTGAACCGGGAGTGTGCGGATGGGACAAGACACTGCTATCGACAGACGAGCGAGGACTAGTCTGAGTACCCGAACGGGAAGGACGGGGGAGAGGGCTGAGGGGCGAGCTAAGCTAGCGAAGCGGGCGCGCCTAACGAGGTGATCGAGTAGCTTCGCTGGAATAGCGTGATAATTCGTTAACTTCGTTCGCACCGCTGACTTAGGTTAGTCGGCAGCTCGTGGTGTGAACCGAAGTATGTAAAGAGGTTATTTATTTATTAAGTAAGACACACAATACATAATGTGAAACGATGTTCGCTCACCTAGCTCGCTTGCCCGCCCGCTGGCGGTGTGGCTTGCTTTTAAGGGTTCGGATGCTATCCCGCTTCTTTGCTTTGATCTGGTTGGGTTAGGAGGGTCACTGGTTTAGGTTCAGTTTGAACCAGTTTGTAATCCTTTACACATTAATTTGTACTGATAAACATACTTGAATATTTCTAAATACATACATTAGGCAATGACACCTAGAAACAGATCAAATAAAAGTAGTGGTCTCGCAAAGAGTAGAATTATTAAACCTCCTCCGGCTTCGAAGTTCGAACCTGGTTTGGTAATCAAGATTTAACGCCATGAAAAATATCTAAATATCTCTTTTATAAAGTTCACCTAACTATGGCTTATCATAAAACTATTACGACATACTTTACATAAAAAAAAATACTAAAAAGATATTTGCTTATAAAACGTTCTTGATCCACAGAATACTAAAAACTTTCCACTGTAACCCATTAAGCATAATATCAGAAGTAGGTATATGGCAAATAAAAGGTATGAATTACCATATGAAATGGAAATATAAAGCTGATAGACGAGGGTTAGTCTTTACAACGTTTTACGATTAATCTCGAGTTCGTGCCAGTATAATTTCCTTTTTATTCATAAGTCGGCAAAGATGCAATTTATTTCAGTCTGTTTTCTTCGTGAGGAATTTGGTACTTTCTGAGTAATTGCTTGTTAGTCATCATTAGTTTAATTATAGGTTGGCCGTGACTTTATGAAAACTGTCCTATCAAGGTCGATAAAGGTTATGGTTATGATTTGAAGTTTGCGCCTGTTCATTTTAACACGGCAATAGACTCACCACCTATTACGTGGGACATAAAACTATAAAGTGAAATGTGGGCGTATACTATGCCTTTGCCTACCCTTTCGGGAATAAAGGCGTGAATATATATATGTTATGATTTGGAGTTCCTACATTATATTCTGTCGTCTACATAAAGGAGGATGGCAACATGTAAGATCACCCTCGTTGAAGTGTTTATGTGTGCACTCATGGACGCCATGTCGGACTCTTACTGACTAAAATCACACATGCCGTAGACAGTGGCCTACGGCCGGGAGCCCCAGGTAGGCCCTCGGAAGGATGTTCTAGGATTCCCATAATTATGCTTACGATCGCTTAGTAGACGTTCTAATGCCTTTGACCTATTACTTGCATTTTTTAGGGTTCCGTACCCAAAGAGTAAAAACGGGACCCTATTCATGAGACTTCGCTGTCCGTCTGTCTGTCCGTCCGTCAGTTTGTACGTCACGACGCTGTGTCTCACGAACGGTGATAGCAAGAGAGCTGAAATTTTCACAGATTATGTGTTTCGGTTTCCGCTTTAACAACAAAAAACAAAAAAAAAATCTGTTAAATATAATTATATTAACTTACAAACGTGATTTTTTGTCGGACGAATCCTCGGAAAAACGTAGTCCGACTCGCACTTGACCGGTGTTTTTCTTTTTAGTATAATAAAAAAATAATACCTTTTTCCGTATCTTCTTACGTTTGATTTTTACTGTATTTGCCTTCCATTGAACAGCATTTTACTCCAACCCAATAAAACAGAGATAAGAATCCTTACAATATTAATATGATTACAATTCCACGATATCGTTATAGCCACTTAATAATATCGATGGTAACCGCCGTTCATGCGAGCATACGTAAAATTTTACGGCCTACGTTTGGGGGTGAAATGACTCTTGCTGTTACAGGGAATCAGTTGTTGGATAATACGAATGGTTCGTTCAAAAGAAACGCAGAAAATCTCACTAATAAACGACTAGTACTTCTGCGAAGAGTAGACCTCGCGAGCACTCAGGAAAAGAATAAAACTGGGAGGAATGTATAACGGGTTAATCCTTTATGAAAACATAAAGGATGAAAACATAAAGGATTAACACGACAACAATCTTAACCCCGTTGCGCCACCATTTTCCATTATACTTTGTCTCTGCCTACCTCTTCGAGGATATAGACGTGACTATATGTATGTAATTTTTTAAAAAGCAATTAGTTTGCTAAGTGATCATGTCCGATCCGATCTGATCGGTGGCCGGTGGTTGAGACCTCCACACGGTATGCGAGAAGACGCAGGTTTGAATCCTGCTCGAAACCAATTCTTTTTCCATTTTTAAAATTTATATTTATGTATGTATGAAACCAAATATATTATCAACAAAATGAAATATCTTCGAAAATAAAGCAAGATATTTATATGTATATCTTAACCACCAACAGATGGAAATTGCGCGCCAAAGTACGATGCAGACACATGTATTAAATGCAATATCCTGAACGTTCTTACATAAATATTTATGGATGTCCATCTACACAAGTGCCCGACTACATCGGCAGCGATAGGGGGTCCCTCAATTTGAATAATGAGGTAGCGTCTTATATTTTCACGAGGGAACCGAGATGATGATAAAAAAAAATTGATTTTGTTTAGAAAAATCTTTGTACTCGTATTGTACCAATATAGGGTGTAACAAAATTACCTCTCCAAATTTCGTCACGTGACGTGGCATCAGTCAAGAAACATTACAAAAATGAAGAAAAAAAAATCACATGAATACTTTAACCGTAAAGCCGTTTTAATGGTCCTATAAATTCCCTTTTTAACCCTTTCTATCGCTACTGAGCGGCAGTAGAAAGCGACAACGACAGCCAGACGGGTGCTCTGTGTTTGTTTTGCCACGGCGACCATGTTACCTCGAATTGCCGCGGTAAAAAATGAATTCTTAATGTGCGACAAAAAAAAAATTAAAAAAATGAAAAAATTTACCCCCCTTTTTTATTAAATATTTGTATTTGATTTCCGATGCCAAGTCATCTCATGAAATTTGGAGGGGTAATTTTGTTACAACCTAAGTTTTCTTGGAAAATTGCTTTGGAAAAGCTCGCCAAATTGACGTCATCGTCTGATGGAAAGCCGTGGCTCATCTAGCGATTGGGGGCCACTCTTACAGTCCGTACAATGGTCCTCAAGTTGGCGGCCCTGTGATGTGCCTCTTCCGCTCCTCTTGAAGAACCCGGTATTGTAAGATAAAGTAAACACGTGTGCGGACAGGTCATTCCAGGTATATATGTCTATTACACGCGTATCTCCTAAAAAGTTTGACCGATCCTTAAACTTGATACAGCTTATTGTTCAGGTCAATAGGAAATGTGCAACGGTAAGTTACATTTGCTGGCTATTTGCATGATGTTTTTCAGCTAGTTTTAAGCTACTTCGGTGGTGCACTGGCAAGTATGAGCGGCAAAATGCGGAAGTTGGAAACATTTCTTTTTCGGTCTGCAAATATTTGTTTGGAGGTTGGTGGTTTTTTTTAAGTATAAAGTACAAGCTATTACCCACGAGGTAAGGTGTTCCCGTAACTGATTCAAACTGAAACTAGTACCCGGGAAAATTTTAAATAAGACGTCCTTTCTCAAGTTTTATTTACCACTGTACCAGATTTCATCAGAATTGGTTGGAGGGATTCAGATGCGAAAGTATAACAGACAGAATTACTTTTCTGTTTTTCAATGTCAGCGCTGCAAACGATATGGCCAGATGCCCACGTCTCCAATATTGAAGAGATTATTTGAGAACTAAAACACGAAATAGAAAATTAAGCTTAAAATCGAAACTACAGTGTCAGTTGCGGTAGGTAGATTATAAATGTTTGTAGTAAATCACCATCACCTTTACGTGCTAGGAACGCACGACTACGCTATTATCTTATTTAAACATACGCACAACTTTGCTTGTGTATTCTATGCGTGCCTGATTCTGCGTTATATCTTATTACCTCCAACTTTCTAAAAGCATTGTATTGTGTTTATTCTTTGCAAAGGTGGCCTTGAACGTTTTACGCAGTTTTCTAAGCTCTATTGAAAGTGTGTATCAGTAAGTAGTAAGTGTTATTCTGATTTCTATGTCGCAGTTAGTTATGATAGCCACAAAATAATCCTACAATTTTGGACTAGAAAATCAAAAATTACGCAATTTTGTAAAATAATTTCGCCAGGATTATTTATTTAAAACTTCAGCACTGCGTACAAGATAGTCTTAATGCCTCAGACATTTTCTATCGGTCAACCTTGATGATGCAGAGGTAAGATTTAGTATGAGCTCAAGAGCAGTTTGGTAAAATTTCGCCAATTGGTCAATAAAGTCTTGTGGACTGTAAGATTGGTCTCCAATTTGTTAGATACTAGCTGTTCCCTGCGGCTTCGTCCACGTAGAAGTCGTTGTCGCGTAAAATCATTATCCCCATTTTGCTTACTCGGTTAAAAAGTTGCCTATGTCCTTCCTAGGGCCACGAACTATCTCCGTACCAAATTTCATCCCCATCGCTTCAGTAGTTAAAGCGTGAAAGCGTAACAGACCGACAGATAGACAGACAGAGTTACTTTGCATTTTAATATTAGTAGGGATACACATAGTTTTCCTACGGGCGGGCGTTCAGTTTCATTTTGGCGAGCTAAATATAAACTAAAAAAAACCTTTTAATTAGATTTAGCAATCATTGCTACTAATGCATTAGTTTCAGTTTATCTAACCGCAATCTAAACAGTATTAAAGCCTTCCCAATTGGATCGAAGCAATATTCAAATTTCGAAATATCCTGCCATACAATTTTATTGCATGCACACCCCAGCATTCGCCTACATTTCGCTGGAGGCGCATAAAAGAGAATAGCCTGAATTGCCTATGCGTAAAATGCTGTAGTTTTCAGATCACATACTGGCTACCAATATTCTTTGTCCAATGTACGTACTTAAATTTGACGTATATTATCCTCGTGACTTTCAAAGGCTAATACTCCTATATTCACAGACTGTTGAAATTCGAAAAGATCTTGCAGTTTCCTGCTTCGTAAAATATTTGTTGGAAGTACTTGGTTTAATACTAACTGGGCAGAGTATTAGTGTTTAAGGGTGTAGTGGGGCCCTACCAACACCTCCGGGCCCAAGTCAACCTCACGTGCAAGCTCGTGCACCTGCTGAACAACGGACGAGGCTCTGACGTCGGCGGTCCATTTCAACACGGCGATGGGCTCACCACCTGTTACGTGGGACCGAATTGTACACGGTGAAATGTGGGCCGGTATAGGCCTCTGCCTACCCCTTCGGGGATGAAGACGTGAGTATATGTATGTATGTATGTATTCATTTCGATAGTCCATTGAAGCTATAAAAAAATCAAATATTTAAAGTTAACGCAGGAAAGTAGGGTACAAACAGGAGCGTAGCTATTATTATACAATATATATATATTAGTACAGAGTACAGTGCTTCTTTCTAAAAGAAATTCCTTTCAACAGATAGCAGTATAAATACAAAATAATGTGAATGATTCAAAGGGAATAAAAAAGTCTTTTGAGGAAAGGAAAATGAAGTGAATGTTACAAAGGACTATTAAACTTCCATCATAGTTTCGTAAAGAAAGAATTTCTTAGCTTCATATGAGCTGTCGGTAAGTTAAGAGGGAACAAGGGCTGCAAGGAATTTTTTTTTTTCAAGAAAACGTATGTGTGCAGGTTCCTGTTAAAGTGAAAAGCTGTAAAATTTTGTCAGGTAGAACTCTAATCACGGCGAAAAAAAATTGGTACCTAATTTTTCGCCATTTTTAAAGATTCATATTTATTTTCTTTATTTATTACTAGATGATGCTCGCGGCTTCGCCTACGTGTAATTCGGTACTATTTCCCACTTCCAGTGGGAAAATATCCACGGGATGAAAAGCAGCCTCTGTTCCAGACTATAAGCTATCTCAAAATTTAAACCCAATCCGTTTAGCACTTAGAGCGTGATTGAGTAACAAACATCCAAACATCCAAACATCTTCATTTATAGTACCTATTTATAGTATTAGTAGGATAGGATTTGTCAAATAAAATATAAAAACATGTATAAAGCATATTTTAATTTTATTTTATTAAAGAGAATCTACTAGAGAAAAAAGTATGGGAATAAGTTTGTACTGAAAAAGCGCTGGTCACGTTCCCTCTTAAATATATCCCCATACCGGAGTACCGGCCACCCATCCTCCTTATCCACAGTAATAGATTTGTTACATATTAGGATAAATATATTATAAAAACTTACGGACGTCACGCGGTTTCACCCGCGTAGTTCCCGTTCCTGTGGGAATACGGGAATAAAATATAGCCTATATTCACCGCTGAGAGTGTAGCTTCCCAACAGTGAAAGAATTTTTCAAATCGGTCTAGTAGTTTCGGAGCATATTCGATGCAAACAAACAATCAAATCTTTCCTCTTTATAATATTTTTTTTTTTTTTTGTTGACGCGGGGAACGCATTTACGCGCCTTCATCCCATCTGCGGGGGCAGCTGGGATGGTGTGTGGGACTCCCGGCCCGGTCCGGAATGGACCGTCCTACCCACTAAACCCCCCGCGGTGTTCCTCCTCACCCTTTAGCCGGGCCGAGGGATATCAAAAGATTATTCACGTCGACCCGGCTAGGGGCGCCCCGTTTATTCGGGGCTCACCTCGGGGGAGCCATATGGGTGGCTCCCCAAAGCTCCCCATGGAGCTGAAGACCACGCCTGCACCGCTCTCGAGCGCCCCTCTGTAATAGAGGAGACAGAGAGTGGCGCAGGCGTGCGCTAATGGCCACCCTCGGAACACGGGAAAGGTGCCCACCGCCATGTGACCGTTGGTGGGCGGGGTCCCCCGACCTTACGCCCACGGTCAAGAAACAATCGGGGGCGCGCAGTGACTCCTCACCGCGGCGCCCCCGAACTGCACGGCAGAGCGGGAGCATTATCCGTTACTCCCGCTCCCCCGCATAGTGCACCTCCTGCAGCTTTGCCGCCATCACCTCGTCAACTGGCGAGGTGACAGCGGCCCAGCACTGTTGCCGCCGGTCGCGCCGTTATTCACGGCCGGCAGCCCGAACTGCATGGCAGGGCGGGAGCATCTACCCAAACTCCCGCCCCACACGCAGTGCCTCTCCCATTTTGCCGCCATCGTCTCGCCAGCAAAGATGGCGAAGCGACGGCGACCCAGCATTGCTGCTGCCGGCCGTGAATAACGGCACGGCCGGCAGCAACACACACCACCGAGCAACCCACAGGTGGGTTACTCCCGCCTCGGCCGGAATTAGCCAGAGTAGCACAACTCCCCCACGAGGAAGGGGAGTGGTCGCTACTCCGTTGCCCAGGATGCACCACGAGGAGGATCCGACCCATTGGGGTCCTTAAGATGTTAGTAGGACCCCGCATCCCCCTCTTTATAATATTAGTATAGAAGTATAGATGAAACACTGAATGTGTCGCTTGCAAATTTCGAGAACAGCTAAACGGCAATTCGCTAATTCTTTTTTTGTTGCGTTTGTTACTAGGTATTTCGTGGAAAATTAGGTAATTTAAAATATCTATCCGCAGTCGGCTCGAACTAATACTAATAAAATGCGATTGCATTTCTTCGATCAGTTCGAGCCGGCTACAGGTCTTCATTTGAGATTTTGCATCGGGTCTTGGAACTCGAAACCCCGTAACGGGAACCGGGAACAGAAAAACGAACGGAAGACTGGAAAGCCTTGACTGAAAACCAGAAACAAGAAACCGGGAACTGGGAACTCGAAACCTTAAACCGAAAACAGGAAACCGGGAACGAGAACAGGGGATCCGGAACTCAGAAGTTGGAATACCGATTTCAATATTCATAGTTAAGGCAGGACAACGTCTGTCGGGTCAGCTAGTACATACCAAATACAAAGCTAATCTGTGTACGAAGTAACAATTACGTCAAGATTGTTAATTCTATTAATTTATTTTAGGGAACATCAACAGAATACATACGCAGCTCATACAAAAACTAAATTACAATAATGGTACGGTTTCTTATATGCATACCTTTTAGCGATGTCCACAACATTCCCCGCAAAAGCTATGTCAAAAGATGTTTCGAAGAACATGTTATTATCAAAAATGACTGTATACGTACAAAATAGGTATTAATAAAGAATAAAGATCGAGAACACTGTCACCAATACTTAAAAAACACTAACAACTACATTTATTACCAGATTCGCAATGCAATAGTTAGAGACCTCTTATATTTGCTCCATGGTAGAGACTGTGTGTCTCATATTCTTTAAAACTAGTTTTATCATGTAGTGTACTTCTCTCTTAGATCATCTAACCACAGGATGCGCCTTACTTAAGCATTGTTTTCTGCCAAGCCAATAGACCATTTGGTCTTTTGGCTTTATAAAAAACACTGTACATCAGTACATCATTTTATCTGATTAAACTAGTACATTTCATTGTAGTTGACTGTACAACAAAAATTAACACACAACAGCCATTACGCGTTTGTCGATTAATACATCAATCAATACATATAATAAAATCGTAACAGGTCGCTGTCTGTACATGGAAGATAAATAAGAAAAAATATGATAGGGGGGCTTTATAAACGCAAAAGAACCCAAAACAATGATTTTTAGAATTTTTGTCTGTTTGTCTGTATGTCTGTATGTCTGTATATCTGTTTGTCTGTACGGTTGTGCACGCTAATCTCAGTAACCGCTCAACCGATTGCAATGCGGTTTTTTTTATTGTGTTGAGGTTTGCTCCAGTTAACATTTAGCGTTTGTTTTATGTAAATCGGTTTAGAAATAAAAGAGTTATAACACTTTTAAGAATCAGATATTTTGAAAATTTAATTGTAGGGGTTTCTTTGAATGTGAGTGAACCTAAACTGGCGTGTTGGCTTAATCATAAAAGAGCTTAATGATTAAGACTATTTTTAAAAAATTCGAATTGTTGATTAAGCAAACAGGGCAGTTTCAGACGCTGCTTGATGACTCTGATGAAGAAATACCTTTCCTTTCATACACCTTATGTGACGTAAACGAAGTTGCGGGCTCAGCTAGTTTTTAAATATAATGAAATTTTATATGTCTTTGTGTTTCCCCCTTCACCCGCTATGAAAACTAGCAGAATATTTTTGTATGTGGTGGTTCGCAAAGGCTAGTCCCGTGATATATGGTCTAAGACTTCTCTCTACAGGTGCACCTTTATCCCCGAAGGGGCCAGAGACATACTCGTTTTATAACCCGCATTTCACCTTATAGTTTTTAGTCGTACCTACTTAATACGTGGTAAACCTATTGCCTAAGAATACTGACTAACCTACTTAACATATCTCTGCCTATTGCCATTTTGAAAGTCGCAAGTTGTGACGAGCCACTGTTGAAATTTTTCAAGGCTCCTAAGGCCCTCAACTTAGCTTGTCGTCTACTATGTTACTTATACCGGGACCAAAGGCATAACGTGCCTTTCAAAGCACAAAAACACTCGAAAATTAAAAGTCGGAAAGTGGTTATGTTGTGGCCACTCATCTAAAGACCAGCTATAGTGAAAGTTGCTAACTGTAGTGATCGTTTACAGAACACTGAGTCAGGTTCTTCAAAAGGGGTCTTAGAAGGTTTTTACAGGGTGGGCAACGCGAGAGTGGCGCCTCTGGTGTTGCAAACCACCGGTCCTCCTGGTGGGTCGTATGCTTGTCTTACCTTCGTGGTATAAAAAAAAACGGGAGGCAATTAGTACGTAGTACTACACTCGAGAGCAATGAATCCGGGTCACTTAAAGAATCCTAAAAATCTCGGAAACTAAAAATGCTAGGTTAATGCAATAAATTGTATTTAATAGACAATGTAATACTCCTTAAATGAAGGTATTAAAACTTCTTAGTTATTGTAAAGTTATATCATAAAAAAATCAAATTTGAAAAAGGGCCACTTTCGAAGATGGAACTACGAAATTACAGCATTTGGTGTTGCTTTTGTTTGTAATCTGTCATTTATGTGGGTACATAAACCATGTTGATAGTGCTCTATATTCATTAATCAAGCTGAAATTATGTCGCTTACGCCTGAAGAATGCACCAGAATACTTACAATGCTGGAAACCGGCCGGAGTCAGCGCGATACAGCCAGGACTGTCGGTGTGTCGCTGTCAACAGTACAAAGAGTTCTCCGACGTTACGAAGAAACTGGTTCTAACCTACGCAGACCAGGAACGGGCAGAACCAGGTGTACCACAGCACGAGTAGACCGATACTTGGTGAACACCATGCTTCGAAATCGCTTTCTCACAGGAACTGAACTCACCAATCAGTTTCGACGCCTCGGAGGAAGTAACCCAAGTGCATGGACAGTAAGACGTCGGCTTGCTGAATCTAACTTAAAACCCCTTAGACCTGCAAACGGCCCTAAACTGGAGCGTGGGCATCGTATTTCGAGACTAAGGTATGCCCAGAGCCACGTAAATTGGAGTATTGAAGATTGGTCAAAAGTTATGTTCTCCGACGAATCAAAATTTATGCTCTACAAGCACGATGGAAGACACAGAGTGTATCGAAGACCAGGGGAAAGATTCAAGCAAGCATGCATCGAAGAAAAAGTAGCCTACGGTGGTGGGTCTGTACTTGTGTGGGCCGGAATTTCTTCTGAAAGTCGCACAGAGCTGGTGATCATAGAAAACGGCTCTTTAACTAGCGTAAGATATGTGGAAGAAATCCTCAATGATCACGTTGGTCCATTTATGGTCAATTTAGGTGAGGATGCTATATTTATGCATGACAATGCCCGACCTCATACAGGTAGGATTGTGAATGACTACCTTCAAGAGATGAACATTACTCGTATGGAGTGGCCAGCGCGCAGCCCGGATATCAACCCGATCGAGCATGCTTGGGACGAGCTAGGCAGATGCGTAAAACAACGAAACCCTCCCCCAATCACGCTTCGTGAGCTCAAAATTGCTCTCACAGAGGAATGGAAGAATATTCCCCAAAATCGTATAAGGAACTTGGTGTACAGCATGCCAAACCGCGTAAACGCAGTAATGGAAGCACGAGGAGGCAATACGAAGTATTAAAATTCAAGAAAATCGTAATAAAGTTCAAAAATTTCATGTTTCCTATTTTTGTTTTAAGGAGAGATCAGCAGTTTTTTCTTTATGTAATTTTGTGTTAATAAAATGTATGGTGACTCATATTTTTTTTACTTTCATTTAAGGAGTATTACATCGTCTATTAAATACAATTTATTGCATTAACCTATTATTTTTAGTTTCCGAGATTTTTAACATTCTTTAAGTGACCCGGATTCATTGCTCTCGAGTGTATGTATTTGATATTCTGTGCTACTAGCGTTTGCATCTCCTATCCTGGGGTCATCCTTTCGTTCTTGGGGTCATCATTCCGAGGGCATTAGGTAGGGGACGTCTGTCGTTTTTAGCCGGTAGAAGTCCTGCATGGCATCCATGTAGGATTTTCCTCAAGTCAAACAAAAAAAGCACTTGCATCATTTAATATAATGTGTATAATCGTAATCCTTTCGGATCTTTGACAAGGCCTGAGGACGGTGAGACGGCTGCTCAGCGTCCTTACAGAAGTAGGCCCATGACGGCAGCGTGACGTGACGGATTCACGCACGCCACCCTTAGAAGCGGGATCACACCCGAAACCCCCCAAAGACGCGGGATAGCACCCGAACTACCCCCTAGGCGAGGCCGCAGTGATAGCCGTAGGTCTGATGGAACTCGTGGGACATCCTTCCGAGGGCTTACCCGGGACTCCGAACCATAGGCTGTTGGGCGTTACGTGAGGTTTTTTAGTCGGTAGGAGTCCGGCATAGCATCCATGATGGATTTTGAAAAAAAAATAAAAGAAGTACTCTTTGACAAAGGAGAAAATCTCAGTATGGCGCCTCCGCTCATAATAAAAGTCATAGATCGTGTTGCTCTATGCGTCTAAGAGTCCAAAAATAAATACATCACAATTCTATTTCCCGTCTATAAATGGAGGAGTGAATGAAAAAATATAGGTAATATATTCTAAGGGTATGACGTCATAACTAAGGTCAGGGCGAAAGTATTAAAGCCGTAGGTTGCGTAAAGAATGTCCGAAAATTCCTTGTTGTGTATGTGTACTACATACTGACCTTAATTTGTGGATGTTGCAAATGTGGATGTGGCATGTGGATATGATATATATATATATATATATATATATATATATATATTATATATATAAATATAAATATATATATATACATATATATATATATATATATATATATATATATATATATATATATATATATATATATATATATATATGAATATATATATAAGCAAGCCTTTTTGTGCTTCGAAAGGCACGTTAAGCTGCTGGTCTCTGTTGTAATTAACACGGCAGTCGCTATAAGCCAAGTTGAAGGTCTTATAAGCACCACAGCTTGAAAAATTTCAACAGCGGAAAGTTACAACCACGCCCGGACAGACTATGTGATTCTACCCCTTGAGGGATAAATATGTGACTATATTAATATGTAGGTAAGTATGTAAGTTTGTGCGGAAAAAAAAATAAGATACGATAACAGGCAAAAAATAAAAATGGCACGGGCAAAGTCGAAAAGCACAGGAAGTATTATATTATAATTATACCGTATTATAATTTTCTTGAAAGTCAGGAGACTGCTAAAATTTATGTTTCAAAGTGTTGGTCAGTAGTTCAAAAGTTATGTCGGGTCTCTAGAGATAGGTAAGACCTTCAGAACTCTAGTTCACAGCTAAGACGCCGAAACAATTCCTTTATCAAAGGCAAAGGAATAATTTTGTAAGTTAAATCCTTTACGGCAATCAAAAATTCGTAATTGAATTTCTTTATGTTGAACCGCCTCGACTATTTGCTTGTTTTTACCCGAACTGCCGAAGGAAGGAGGGTAATGTTTTCGAGAGAATGTATGTATGTATGTATGTATCCAATTCTTTGTCACGTCCTACAGCCTGAACAGCTTGACGTATTCTGACATGCGAGGTGTCATTTGATTCATCGTGATTGTGTGAGTGACAACAGGTACATTAAAATTTCTAAAAATCAAAATGTCAGACTTTTGGCGCTATTTTAGCGTAAGCTTGATAATTTTTCTTGGACGCTCTGCAGCCTAAACGGCTAGATGGATTTTGAAATACAAGCTGTCATTTGATTTGTCGTGATTGAATGAGGGACACCAGGTGCAATAAATTCCTAACAAAATCAAAATGGCGGACTTTTGGCGTTATAATTATTTGACTGCGATGAACGCAAAACTACGGAACCGATTTCGATGCGGTATTATGTGTTTATAAGGTCTTAGTCAGACTTAAATTCTTACATTTGTTTGATTGCAATCGGTGGAGTAGCACCGGAAATATGATCAAAAATATAATAATTAAGGTTGAATTTTGGTGTTGTCCCTTCACTACACGAAAATTAATAACTCCACTACTAACATAACTAAAAAGTTTAAAATAAACTTAATTATTTAGAATATAAAAACCCGACTGCCAAGTGAACATACAACTGAAAAGTAAAAAATATGTCAAGCGAGTGGTGGTTTACACAATAGTTAGATACTTGTTCCCATAGCTTAATACCGGGTTTTTGTATTCTAAATAATTAGGTTTATTTTATAAATCACTTTCTAAATTTAAAAAAATCTTTAGTCACTTTTGATATATACTTTCATAAACTAAAAGAAACGAGAGTCATAGTTTCTTTTTATTCATTAATTTTGCGAGCGACTCTTAAATACACTCGAGAGCAATGAATCCGGGTCACTTAAAGAATGTTAAAAATCTCGGAAACTAAAAATGATAGGTTAATGCAATAAATTGTATTTAATAGACAATGTAATACTCCTTAAATGAAAGTAAAAAAAATATGAGTCACCATACATTTTATTAACACAAAATTACATAAAGAAAAAACTGCCGATCTCTCCTTAAAACAAAAATAGGAAACATGAAATTTTTGAACTTTATTACGATTTTCTTGAATTTTAATACTTCGTATTGCCTCCTCGTGCTTCCATTACTGCGTTTACGCGGTTTGGCATGCTGTACACCAAGTTCCTTATACGATTTTGGGGAATATTCTCCCATTCCTCTGTGAGAGCAATTTTGAGCTCACGAAGCGTGATTGGGGGAGGGTTTCGTTGTTTTACGCATCTGCCTAGCTCGTCCCAAGCATGCTCGATCGGGTTGATATCCGGGCTGCGCGCTGGCCACTCCATACGAGTAATGTTCATCTCTTGAAGGTAGTCATTCACAATCCTACCTGTATGAGGTCGGGCATTGTCATGCATAAATATAGCATCCTCACCTAAATTGACCATAAATGGACCAACGTGATCATTGAGGATTTCTTCCACATATCTTACGCTAGTTAAAGAGCCGTTTTCTATGATCACCAGCTCTGTGCGACTTTCAGAAGAAATTCCGGCCCACACAAGTACAGACCCACCACCGTAGGCTACTTTTTCTTCGATGCATGCTTGCTTGAATCTTTCCCCTGGTCTTCGATACACTCTGTGTCTTCCATCGTGCTTGTAGAGCATAAATTTTGATTCGTCGGAGAACATAACTTTTGACCAATCTTCAATACTCCAATTTACGTGGCTCTGGGCATACCTTAGTCTCGAAATACGATGCCCACGCTCCAGTTTAGGGCCGTTTGCAGGTCTAAGGGGTTTTAAGTTAGATTCAGCAAGCCGACGTCTTACTGTCCATGCACTTGGGTTACTTCCTCCGAGGCGTCGAAACTGATTGGTGAGTTCAGTTCCTGTGAGAAAGCGATTTCGAAGCATGGTGTTCACCAAGTATCGGTCTACTCGTGCTGTGGTACACCTGGTTCTGCCCGTTCCTGGTCTGCGTAGGTTAGAACCAGTTTCTTCGTAACGTCGGAGAACTCTTTGTACTGTTGACAGCGACACACCGACAGTCCTGGCTGTATCGCGCTGACTCCGGCCGGTTTCCAGCATTGTAAGTATTCTGGTGCATTCTTCAGGCGTAAGCGACATAATTTCAGCTTGATTAATGAATATAGAGCACTATCAACATGGTTTATGTACCCACATAAATGACAGATTACAAACAAAAGCAACACCAAATGCTGTAATTTCGTAGTTCCATCTTCGAAAGTGGCCCTTTTTCAAATTTGATTTTTTTATGATATAACTTTACAATAACTAAGAAGTTTTAATACCTTCATTTAAGGAGTATTACATTGTCTATTAAATACAATTTATTGCATTAACCTAGCATTTTTAGTTTCCGAGATTTTTGGGATTCTTTAAGTGACCCGGATTCATTGCTCTCGAGTGTATTTAAAAAAATCATTAACATTCTATTCCGAATTAAATATTATGACGATCACAATTTTCGGACGTTTTTTATTTTATTTTACTAGAAAAATTCGTATTTGGAATGCACGTTAAGTCGTTCGTCCCGGTTGCCAGTAAATAGCATTCGTTAAGCCAAGTTCAAGGCCTAGGGGCGACTTGATAAATTTCAACAGCAGGCAGCCACAACTTGTGCCTGTCCATTTCAACACGGCAATACGGCTCACGTGGGACAAATACTAAGAAAGCGAAATGTGGGTATTATAATATGCCTCTGTCCACCCCAGTCGGGGATAAAGGCCTGACCAGTGAGCAGTGACGCGTGAGCATACGCACGGCGCGGTTGTGAGTGCGGTTAGTGACGGTACTTTTAGTGTCGTGATTAAAATGTCGAGTATTGTGAAATGCATATCCTGCAATATAGTTATTGACGAAATGTTATCGTATATTCAGAATAAGATATCTGTGATGACTGAAGACACTTTAGTGCGATTATGTGAATCTTCGTTTACAAGTGATGAAATAAAAAATTCGAAGGAGTTATTGTTTGACTCAGTTCCTACGGACATGCGTAAAATTGAACGTAAAAATAAAGGAAAAGAAGAGAGGGAGCTGGTGGATATTATCAACCTATTTAAAAAAGCTGAGCCAAATGTGATGCCGAAATTTGTGGCCAAGCAGTTAGATAAATTACCGCCTCTTAACTTTGACCACCTAGACTGTACTAAGCTTTTGAGGGACATTGAACGAGTGCAATTAGAAGTACAGGAGATAAGAGCTACTTATGCGACGTCAGATCAGTTGAAAGCTTTACAATCGAACTGTTTACAAAACAGGTGCCGTGAATTGCATTCCGATTCAAATGTGAATAGCGGATGCCATACAACTAAAGAAGTATCCTGTGATGGTGAGTGTGATAAGACAGAATTACCTAAGGCCGTACAGCAGATAAAGGTCAGTGAAATTTTTTTGCAACGTAATGATAAGGTGAGGGTAGATATAGAACAAAAGCAGATGAGCGGAACAGCTGAGACTGTGCGTAATTGTGATAATAGCAGTCAAAACATGACGTCACCTGTCTCTAATAGCTATCTACTACGTACACCGGTCGCACAGAATAAAGCTGTACGATCAATAAATACAGAGCGTCAGGTCGATGATAAATATGTCCGAAACGTCGTGACAGATATGTCCGCACAGTTATGTACAGATAATAACGGTGATGGGACGTGGAAAACGGTTTCCTATCAAAAACGAAAACCTGTAAAGTATCGTTATCTTGGTAAGTCAGGTGTAGTCACGGATCTTAGTAGTAAGTTTAAATCGGCTGAGAGGAAAGTTCCTATACTTATTACTATACTCTGTTAAAATTAGGATGATAATTTTGATAGCTCACGCCTATGAAGTACCGTATTTGTTTATGTCAAAAATACCTCAAAAAATTACCGTAGCACATAGACGAGTACCGCCCACATATCGTAGTGAAGCGTCTTACAAGAATACCGCATAATTGACCATAGACAAATGAATCGAATAAATCGAATTAAACTATATTATTTTAAATGAAAGTAAAATGATTACGTGGGAATCTACTAGTTTTTTTTTTGTAATACTAAGCATGTTTTGTAATATTAACCTAAATATTAAGCACGTTATTAAATAATATAAATATTATAGGCGCCATATTATGCATACCTAATATTGGATTTTCGTTCAAAAAATAGAATAAAAGAAAGATTGTTATGGAGCGTACAGATATTATGCTGGCACACTTAGATTTTTTAAGAAAAGCTAAAAAAATTACAAATTGGGACTCTGTTATTTTTCTCGATGAGACGTGGCTTAATGCCAATCACACCGTGCCGAAAGCATGGACCGATGACACAGCACTGTCTGTTTCAAAAGTACCCGAAGGCAAAGGACAGCGACTTATAATTACACATGCAGGATCGGCAACTGGTTTTGTACCTAATTGTTTGTTAGCCTTCAAATCAACGAAAACAAATGAGTATCACGTAGAAATGAATTTTGAGAAATTCAAAGAGTGGTTTTTGGTGTTACTAGAAAATTTACATGAATCACATATTATAATAATGGATAACGCGCCATACCACTCCGTGCAAAAAGACAAAGCTCCAACATCAGCCAATAACAAACTGGAATTGATATCCTGGCTCCAAAGCAAAGGAAACAATGTTAAAACAAGACTGCTCTGTTTAGTTAAAGAAAATAGACCAAAAAAGCCAATATTCATTTTGGACGAGATTGCTGAGCAACGTGGCCATACAGTTTTCAGATTGCCACCGTATCACTGCCACTACAATGCCATCGAACTGATTTGCGCTTATATCGAAGGTGTTTTTTTCTTTATCCTAGCACCTGAATTGGTAAAAACAGATAATTTACGTTATTATTTATATTATTTATTTATGTTTTATAGGTCATGCAGCCAAACACAATACTTCTCCACCGTTTACTGCCAAGAAAATGCTCACACTTTTACAAAATGCGTGTGATAATGTTACTGCGGAGGACTGGAGGAAAGTCATAGAACATACGAATAAAATTATTGAAGAGAACAGGGAGCGCGATGTTCACTTTGATAACATCTGTGAACAGCAAGAATTTATTATTTGCCTTGGTGATGGTTCGAGTAGTGATGAAGAGGATGACGATTTAGGTTGTGCACCCCTGAAAGAATTAAAATAGTAATTTAGATTTATTTTTCGTTTCATTTCACCTAAGGCCCTTCCTCGGCAGCGGGTAGGGAGCGGGGAGAAATATCCTTCCGTAGTTCCGCAGTCGGCGACTCGGCGGCCTGAGAAAGGCGAGTTGGCTGCTCGCCGTTCTTGCTGAAGCAGGCCAAAACAGTGCCGTGTTTCTTTGCCCCTCTTAGTGGCGGATAGTACCCAACTCTCCTCCTCTTCCCCAAGTACCGAGATAACTCCCCGGACGTGGGATAGCACCTGAACACCCTAGGCAGGCCTAAGTGGTCGCCAAAGTCTGCCAGGAGCCCCGGGACATCCTTCCGAGACAGTTGTAAGGCATCCTGTGGTCTTAGTAATTAGGATTCAATAGCATCCATGTTAGATTCCACACATAAAAGAGGCTCTTCCTCAACAACGATTTGGGGCTTGCGTATATTCTACTGAGCAAGTTCATTAGGTACCGAAAAAATATGCGCAAGATCGTAGTCGTGAGAGGGCTTTTATTTTATTTTTTTCATTTCACGTCACGTCCTTACATGAATTTAATTTAAAAAGGTGTAAGGTGGCTCCTGAATTAATATGGACGTCGTTAGTCAGTCAGTTCTTGTTTTTAAATATATAGATAATAAAAACGTTTTTGTTACTATCGATTTCAAATTTTACTGGAACGATAATCGAATAGATTCATTACGATTATACACTATGGGGTGCACTATTCAGAGCTATCAAAATTATCAACCTAATTTTAACAGAGTATAATGTTCATCTTGACACAAATGAAAGTGATATCGTTAATTACGTTCATACGAGAACGCACGAAACAGTGACCTTAGAAAAAATTAAAATCAACAAAAGAAAACAGTACAAAGCTTATAAGTTTTATGTTTCCGAGTCCAGGGCTTCTTTGTATTTAGACGAACAATTATGGCCACAGGGAATAATATTTAGACGCTTTGTTAATTTTGCGTACTCGAATAGATCTATGTCTGTTACCGGCACTATGCGTCATAATAATGGATAAAACTAGGAAAAATCTGTTCAGATTTGCCAGCTTTAATTGTAAAAATATTAAACGCTCAATAGCCGGAGTTCGAAAATTGTGTGAAACCTGTGATGTCATAGCACTGCAAGAATGTTGGCTGATGCCACATGAGTTGCAGTTCTTAAACACAATACATAATGATTTTATTAGCACCGGTACGTCGTCTATGGACACATCGGCCGGCATGCTTCGCGGGCGTCCCTATGGCGGGCTAGCTATGTTGTGGAAAAAGAGTGTGTTCACGGACGTGTAAGTGATACCGAGTGGTAGCCCGCGAGTATGTGCGATTAAAATAAATACAAGTGATAGGCCGTTACTTGTGTTAAATGTATACATGCCTACCGATGAACGGTGTAACCTGCCGGAATTTACACATTGTCTGGGAGTGGTGAGTGCTATCATAGAGAGTAATGACGTGGAATCGGTTTACTGCTTAGGTGACTTTAATGCGCATCCCTATGAATTATTTCATAAGGAGTTGGTGAATTTCTGTGACGAAAATCAATTGTCATGTGTGGATGTTAATAAATTAGGTATAAATTCTCAAACGTACACTTATGTAAGTGAAATTAATGGTGCTAGACGGTGGTTAGACCATTGTTTGTGTTCGGAATCTTCGCTGAAAACTGTGCTGAATGTAAATGTTATGTATGACGTTCTGTGGTCGGATCATTATCCTTTAATGCTTGAGTGTGATTTAAATATTATAAGACCTAAGCGTAGTGCTCTGTCTCACTGCCATGTCATGCAGAATAAAGTATTATGGAGGGGAAGAGATTCGAATTCAATAATTAATTATACAAAAGAATGTAACAATGGATTGCGTTTAATTGATTTTCCAAAAGAATTAATGGAATGTTGTGATCGGATGTGCTGTGAATACGGCCACAGAAAGGTCATTGATTGTTTGTAACGGAACGTTGTATCGGTTCTCTGTGAGGCTGCTGTTCATACTAGGGGGGGTGGGGGTTTTCGTGGGAGGGGGAAGAAGATTGCTGGATGGAATAAGTATGTAAGTGAGGCCCACAGATTTGCTAGGCTTAGGTTCGACGAGTGGGTTTTAAATGGGAGACCTACTAGTGGAAGGGTTTTTGAAGCAATGAGTAGCAGTAGAAAGATCTTCAAAAGTAAATTAAAGTGGTGTCAAAACCACCAAGATCAGATTCAAATGGACTTGCTTGCCAAAAATCACTCAAAAAAAGATTTTCGGGGCTTCTGGAAGGAAACGCGTAAAGGTAACCTTGGGCCTGGTCTGCCTGTAAGCATAGATGGTATGACGGATGAGAGGAATGTTGCGAACAGCTTTCTGAAACAATTTAGAGTTAGGCCTCTCGATATTCCGCAAGCGGGTGAGATGTTTGATGTGGTGAGGTCGGATGTTAGCTTGGAACCGACTATTGTCTTCTCAGCCAAAGATGTGGCAAAGTTTTTAAAGTCCATGCACAAAGGCAAGTCTCCAGGATACGATGGGCTCAGCATTGAGCACCTGCAGCATGCAGGTCCTCATCTGCCTCGAGCACTATCTATGCTTTTTAACTTCTGCATTAGACATTCGTACCTGCCGCAGGAGTTAATGAGAACGGTTGTGGTACCTATTGTGAAAAATAAAACGGGTGATATTTCAGATAAAAATAATTACAGGCCGATCTCATTGGCTACTGTCATTGCCAAGGTTTTTGACGGCCTGCTTAATGCTCAGCTTAGTAAAACTGTAACTTTGCACGATAATCAGTTTGGGTTTAAGCCCAAACTGTCAACTGAAAGTGCAATACTGAGCCTTAAGCACGCCGTCAGATACTACACGGATCGTAGTACGCCTATATACGCCTGTTTTCTCGATCTTTCTAGGGCTTTTGACCTGGTTCCTTATGAGGTCCTGTGGAATAGACTGCACGAGAATAAAGTGGCACCTGAGATCATAAACATCCTCAGGTACTGGTATGGGAACCAGGTCGGCAACGTTAGGTGGGGGACAGCTCTGTCGGACTCTTACAGGTTGGAGTGCGGGGTGAGGCAGGGGGGTTTGAGCTCTCCTACGCTTTTCAACCTGTACATCAATAAGCTTATTGTGGCGCTCAGTAGTCGCCGTGTCGGATGCCATGTTGATGACGTTTGTTTCAATAATATCAGTTACGCAGACGACATGGTGCTGCTGAGTGCGTCGGTCTGTGGCCTTAGAGAGCTCTTGAGCATGTGTGAGGATTTTGCTAACCAACACGGCCTCAAGTATAACGTAACAAAGAGCAAAATACTGGTTTTCAGATCTGGGTCAAAATGTCCTACGGAGCTTCCTCCAGTTAGACTTTACGGGGTGCCTATGGAGAGGGTACAACGTTTTCGGTACTTAGGGCACATTGTGACACCTAGTCTAAGAGACGATGAGGATATTGAACGAGAAAGGAGGGCGTTGTCGGTGAGGGCTAATATGATTGCGCGCAGGTTTGCTCGTAGCTCCAAGGAGGTGAAACTTACCTTGTTCAGAGCCTACTGTTCATCTTTCTATACGAGCAACCTGTGGGTGTCATACACGCGCAAATCGTACGGCGCTCTCCGCGTTCAATATAATGACGCACTGAGGGTATTGTTGCGGTTGCCTCGATTTAGTAGTGCGTCGAAAATGTTTGCTGAAGCACGGGTTGATTGTTTTAGCACAACAATGCGAAAACGGGCTACATCGATTGTTAATAGGGTGCGAGGCAGAGGCAACAGTCTGTTATCAGTCGTTGCTGATAGGCTGGATGGTCCGTTTATGCGACATTGGCAGTCCCTACATGAGCCTATGTATAAGGGTTGGGGTATAATTTAATAATTATAATTATAAGATATATTTCTTTAGTTATGTTTTAATTTTAATTATTTTATTTTATTTAATATATCCATATTAATTTTATATAATTTTAATTTCATTTTAATATTTCATTAAATTTAATAATACAATGTCATTATCTTTTGATTACAACTGATTATTAAAAATGCAATTTCTTTAAATATTTTTATTCAATTTTATTTTATATAATTCAATAAATATACCTACTTAGTTTAATATCACTTTATGTTTCTGCAAAGTTTAATTTAATTTTAATGTATTAATTGGTAATTGATATTTAATTTATATATTTAAAGGGGAAAAAAAAGAATATATTGTGAATTAACTTTTTTAGATAAATACTAACATAATTTTAAGATAAATATTTTTATTAACATAATGGATCTTTGTTATCTGAAAATAAATAGTATTATATTATATAATTATTATATTATTTATGTTTCTCTGAGCTATTTCAAATAAAGAGGTGAAATTCTTTAGACTTTCTCCAGTATAGATTTGTGATTGATCACGTGACAGTTTGTCAAAAGTCAATAACTGAATTTGATTACGAATGTTATTCAGAGGCGCTGAAAAGCGCCGGCAACATAGCGCGTTTCATTCATAATCTGATTCATTTGCAGATTTGTACAAGAAATGTTGAAGAGACTGTAAAATGGTAACGTTATTAAATGAATAATCTGCAATTTATTTCATAACCCAATCATCTTATATATAAAATTCTCGTGTCACAGGTTTCGTTTCCGTACTCCTCCGAAACGGCTTGACCGATTCTCATGAAATTTTGTGAGCATATTGAGTAGGTCTGAGAATCGGCCAACATCAATTTTTATACCCCTAAGTGACCGGGAACCGGGAATAACATTTCACGCGGGCGGAGCCGCGGGCATCATCTAGTAATCTTAAGTATATTAATGTTGAAAACCAAAAAAAAAACAGGGACGCATAGAAATGAAATGAAACAGTAACAAACCCAGTGAAATGAAACATTTTATAATCAGATTATGAAACCTACAATGTTGCAATTTATAGGCCCGCAGCAGTTCGTTAAACAATATGTTTCACATTCACAGGCTCCTATGAGCCTGATGAAGAAATACCATACCTCTCTCTCTCTCTCTCTCTCTCTCTCTCTCTCTCTCTCTTAAGTGACCCAACGAAGTTGCGTGGGTCAGCTAGTAGTATTATAATACTCGTATTATTAGTTTATTATAAAGGAGACCAATAATGGCACAACCACAGTTCCTAGAAATTTCATGAAAGTTTAGAATAAAGTACAGTCTCGCATCTAAATAAATTGTAATAAAACGAGAACCATTAGTTTGCATTACAAATAAGGCACGCTAAGTCTGTGGAATTTTCTATTAGTCAGCGCAAACGATATTTTCACAGAACACTGCATCCATTTGACTAATAAACAAAACGTTTTGAAAGAGTTACATTCGAGGTATTTGTAAATTAATGTGAACTGGAAAGCACAAACAAATAGCATTTGGACGGGATTTTAACAAACCAGTTTTGTTTGGGATGTGAGTTGGGAATATCCACAATTCCACATGCCTGCACGAACTTTTCACCATGCAATCATGCATGCATTCCATAAAAGAAATAGCAAGAATATGTCTACTGCAGATCTTGATATTGTTTTCAAAGTATATTTAGAGGATCCTTTCTTTTTTTTTCTTTTGTTTAACGTGAGGGAAAATCCTCATGGATGTTATGCCGGACTCCTACCAACTAAAAAACCTCACGTATCCTGCCCGTATATTTAGAAGATTCTATATAAAATCATTTTTTGAATGCATTCATAACGGCAAAAACAGCATTACTCGTTTAAATTTACAAAGATGCGCTGCCCATGTTCGCTCTTAACAACTCTTAATCAGCGGGTACAATATTTCAGGTCAAGCTGGTCTGGTCCCCAAAACCCCATCACATTTGTTTCTTTTTAGGGTTTCGTACTCAAACGGTTAAAAAAGCTCGCCGTCTGTCTCTTCATATGTCCGTCTGTCTGGTACCAGGCCTTATCTCATGAACCGTGATAGCAGAACAATTAAAAACTTTTACGGATTATGTATTTCTTTTGCCGCTATAAATAACAAGAAATTTCTACTAAAAAAATATCTGGAAAACCCATAGATTTAGGATTTTTCGCTACTCTCGCACATAGATATTCCTCTTTTGGTTTCGTTTTCTATCTGACACTGTTTATCTTGTACATTCTAAATCTATGGGAAAACCGTCATAAACTTTTTGATGTCTTGTGGGTGACCAGCGACAATTATTAGGCTTTATGGTGTTACACAATGGGTTAAAGGATTGGAAGAAAGGCGTGTATGAAAGCACTTATGAAAGTAGAAGAAGCGAAAGTGGTATGCCAGGATCGTAGCAAGTGGAAAGCCATAGTCTCTGCCTACCCCGATGGGAAACAGGCGTGATGATATGTATGTATGTATGTTAAAGGATTTAGTGTTCGCGTTGCTCTATGAGTACTAACCGTTCGCTCTAACTTTGCCGCTGGCGTAGAGGCGTATACCCGAATTGTTAATTAGACGAAGTAAATTGACAGTAGCTAATGTCACTTCGTCATAGAAAATACGGTACATTGTATGAAGAAGTGACATTAGTTGCTGTCAATTTACTTCGTCTAATTAAAAATTCGACTTTAGTATGGAGCCGAGCGGCAAAGTTAGAGCGAACTTTACAGCCCGTCCGGTTTCAAAGTCTGATGAGAACTCTGGGATATCCTTCCGAGAGTCGTATAGGTAGAAAGTGTGGGAGCCGTGTAGTATTAGTCATTTTGAGCCCAGCATAATTTTCATATCGAATTTCACGAGTTAAAATAAAAATTAGAACTTAAACGCATACCGTATGAGCAATATTCGTTCATAAAAAATTACGATTGTAACATGTAACCCGCATTATAACCCTCTTGTTACATAGGTTACAAGAAGGGCACAAAATGATGAACCTAATTTACTTAATTCTTGCTATGGCAATAATAAAACATGTCTATTGCTGCTACAGAAGAAAGAGTAGTAATTGTAACATTTTACAGATCAAAGAACACCAAACAGTTGGTTCAAACATCTGCCAAATATAATAGGGGTAAGTTAGTGGCGATCCATCGTAACTACCGCGGGACGTAGAGGTGCTTAACGACACCATCAACGAAATTGAAGCTATTATCGCGACAATATGCCATGCTATTACCCATGCTTTGTCAGTTCTAAACTAGAAGTTGGTTCTCAACTGGTTATCCATTTGTGGCCCAGTTACTAGGCTTTGTTGAATGTGAAGAGGTTTATCAAAGAAACAATGCAAATAAATTTCACATTATATTATTTTTTTTTTGTTTGCTTATCGTGAGGGAAAATCCTCATGGATGTTATGCCGGACTCCTACCGACTACAAAACTTCACGTCACGCCCAACAGCCTTTAGTTGGGAGCCCCGGGGAAGCCCTCGGAAGGATGTCCCAGAACTCCCAACAGACCCACGTCCGCTACTGCGGCCTCGCCCAGGGGGTGGTTCGGGTGCTATCCCGCGTCTTTGGGGGGTTTCGGGTGTGATCCCGCTTCTAATGGGGGGCGTGCGTGAGTTGCTCACGTCACGCTGCCGTCATGGGCCTGCTTCTGTAAGGACGGTAAAGCCGCCCTCTCACCGTCCTCAGGCCCCCGGTCATGGTGGCCGATAGTCCTCGGCGAAGACACAGAAGCACTTGTAAAACGTCGGGAATATAAAACGAAGATGTACCACCAGATTGACCTAACAACGAGATTGACCAGAGAAGATCTGGCAAGGCACTCGCAAAGACTTCTATATAAACTGAGGTAGACATGCCCTACGCATAGTATTTATAAGTGAGTGTAGTCTTGGCAATGTGTGTGTTTGAGGATTGCTTTTGAAATCTCGTTTGTTAGAGTACGGCGCGTCTACCTCAGTTTATATAGAAGTCTTTGGGCACTCGGTGGGCTATTCCTTTCAGTGCTCTAAGTGAGATCTAAGTAATACAAATAGACTAACATACATACCTACCTTACATTGTCATCCCTTTACTCCCGAAGGCACAGTAGTTATACGCCCATATTCAAATTTTCATTTTTTTACCCAATTCATATGTGATGACCCTTTTGCCGTGTTAATGTGGACGGTTTTTTTGTATATCAATGGGACAGGAACAAGTTGTGACGGTTCGCTGTTGAAAAATTTCAACCCGTCCGTATGGCCTTTAAGTTGACTTAACGACTGTCATCTTACTGACAACTGGGATTGAAAGCATAATGTGCCTATGGAAGCGCTCTCGACCCCGCAAACTCAGTGGTCTGTAACCGATTACTGCAGTAAGGATCTTTCAATATGGCCAGTCCTTGGATGGGTAACCACTCCACTGAAATCTGGGCAAATCACATGTCTCTGTCTACCTTCGGGGGTAAGGCGTGATCATTATGTATGTATACATGTATGAAACACGGTACCGCTCGCAAATGAAATGTCACAAAGTAGTCACGTGACGGTCACCAATCCAAGGACAAGCCATAGCGAAAGCTGCTTACTCCAGTAATCGTTTACAGAACACTCAATATCTATGTGGGCCTATAAGCACTCCATGATAGCGGTAAAACTGTTTTTATTTGAATGAGAGGTAGGTTACTTTCTCCTTTAACAAAGTTTCCAAAACGGACCAATCTTCATTAGACCTACACATAAGTCAAGAAACACCAAATTCTGACCCAAAATAAGTTTGAAACGTGTTCTGTTAACTTCGATAAAACTCGGAAACGATGCGATGGGAATAAGGAATTAGTTTCGAATTGATTTCGATAAAACAGAAAAGTATTACGTCAATGTAGTGAGTTACGGGATTGTTTCGCGTTTGGAGGACAAGGGCAGAATCAATAGTTTTATGACTTTCAAGGATGCGAAGTTTGTATAGAGAGCTGGGGTTATTCTTCCAAGGGCGCACCTGAGACTCTTGGTCGTAGGCCGATGTAAGGGGATTGTGTGTTAGTCGATAGAAGTCCGGAATGTCATGCATGAGGATTACCACGTAAAAAACAACAATCCAAGTGTGAGCCGAACTCGCGCACAAAGATTAGGTATACCAATGTTCGTATGTGAGCCTCCCTTAATTAGGGTTTCGTAGCCAAATGGCAAAAACGGAACCTTTATAGATTCGTCATGTCTGTCTGTCTGTCTGTCCGTCCGTGTGTCAAAGTCACTTTTCTCCGAAACTATAAGGCCTATGCTATTGCAACTTGGTATCTAGATGTATTCTGTGAGCCGCATTAAGATTCTTATATAAAACTAGAAATAAAGCAGTAAATTTTGGGGGTCCCCATACTCAGAACTAAATCTCAAAATTTTTTTTCTCTTCAAACCCATACGTGTGGGATATCTATAGATAGGTCTTCAAAAATGCTATTGAGTTTTCTAACATCATTTTTTTCTAATGTGAATAGTTTGCGCAAGAGACACTTCCAAAGTGGAAAAATGTGTGCCCCCCCCCCCCTCTAATTTCTAAACTAAGAGAATGATAAATCTAAAAAGAATATAATGATGTACATTGCCATAAAAACTACCAACGAAAATTGGTTTGAACGAGATAGAGCTGGTAGTTTTTTTTTAATACGTCATAAACCGCAATTTTCGGTTAGAAAAATCACTACCACTGCGAACGTGTTAAAAATCAATCAAAGTTACAACGAACTATAAGAACTTTTATATTATGTTACTTGCTGCTACGAAACCCTTCATGGGCGAGTCCAACTCGCATTTGACCGGTTTATTTTTTTCTGTCTTTAGTATACTGTCCATCTGTCTGCTGTAACTGTGACAACTAGACAGTTCAAATTTTCACAGATAATATGTGTTTCTGTTGCCACTAAAACAACAAACTATGTTGTTAAAGTGGCAAAAAAGCCATAAAGTCTCAGCAACATGGTTTCGCGTTTATTGTTTGGGTACGGAACTCTAAAAAGGCTGCGTGCTTCTATTTATGGCGAGTATTGAAGGCTTGAAACTTGAGCAAGCAAAGGATTCTATTCTAAGATCACCCTAAGTGGAGTGAACGATTCAAATATTGTAGAATCGCGAGCGTAGCAACGATTTCAAAGATACGAGACGCAATAAACTTTGCTACCGAATAAAATACTCGACTTTTCACCTCACTACCCCGAGGAAACTACTAGATGAAATAAAAATAGCTTAAATAACATAATTCAGTGTATATTACTTTAAAATTACTACAATTTCAAGAATTTTATTAGAAACCTGCGTTATAGATGGCACGCTTTTCGCTCGTAAACGGAAATGAAGAGAAAACTGGAGCAGTGTAAGCGCATCGTAAATTAAAAGTCATTCGTTAAAAAAGAATACAAACTGACGTAGTTCAAGCAAAGCTTCAGTCTGAACTAATTTGTCTTTTTAGGGTTACGTAGCCAAAGGGAAAAACGAGATCCATTACTTAAAACCAGTCTCACACAGGTATCTCATGTGGCGTGAGAGATCTGAAATTTTCACAGATGATTTATTGCTGAAAAAGGAATACAGACTCCCATAAAACAAACGTTTTATTTTTGTCGTTTTTAGTACCGAACCCTCCGTGCGCAAATCCGATGCACCCTTGTCCAGTTTTAAACTTTAAATTAAACTTTAACGCAGTTGGTTTACAATTATACGGTGATTTTGGCTAACTAATGATGTTAATGTTACACTAATGATAGTTTCAAAGTCAAAGTGTAATTTTAAAGGGAATCCGAAATATACTGCCAAAGTCAGGGCCATCAGCTTTCATTTAAACGAAGTATAAATCAGTCTGACGTCACGGCTACAAATCAAATTCGATGACGTAACGGCCCGATTGAATTTATGGTGTTGTCTAAACAATTTGAGAGAATGTAGAGCGTGGTTTGTTTTTATCAGTGGTAAGGATGGGGAAGTTAGTTTATAAGCTTAAATAACTAATTTGTGAGTCCTGGGACATCCTTCCGAGGGCTTACCCGGGACTCCCAACTGCAGGCTGTTGGGCGTTACGTGATGTTTTTTAGTCGGTAAGAGTCGGCATAGCACCCATGAAGGATTTTCCCTCACGTTAAAAAATAAAAAGCTTAAATAACTAAGAAAAGAAAATTATCACGAAGTTTCACTATACCTATTGGCGGACTAAAGGTATGTATCATTTTTTTTTAATATTACCCATATTTGCAACAAATTAATGAATAAATAAATATATTTTTTTGGGTTCCGTACCCAAAGGGTAAAAACTGGACCCTATTATAGAGACTCCCCTATCCGTCTGTCTGTCTCTAGGCTGTACATACCTCAGGAACCGTGATAGCTATATAGGTAGTAGATATTTTCACACATGATGTACTTATTTCTGTTACCGCTATAACAACAAAAAAAGTGAAAACACAAACGTAATTTTAACAGTGTGTTTTGGTGCTTGATCGACGCGTTCTTAGCCGGTTTTTATTATAAAATCATGAAGCGTTTACACCTCAATCAAGACTCTTAAAAGTTTTATTCCGACAATTCCCATAAAACACTTCTAGATCTTTCCCTTTGATAAATAGTATAAATTCCAAATCAATGACTTGAAGATAATAACGAAATACGGTAATTCGGAAAGTCTGTTCGACCATAACCTTTGATGACGACATTAAGATAAGTTAATAAACGACATTATTTTCAAACAACGTGGAATGAAATGACCATCAGAACGTTATCAACACTTTACTACTAAGATAACAGATCACTTTACGGGTCACCTGGTGGAAAGTGGATGTTTGTAATACCAGAACTGCCGACCCAGGCGTAGCTTTGACAACCCACTGTTGAAAATTTTCAAGCCGTCCTTATGACCTTCAACTTGGCTGTTCCTGACCACCGGGATCAATGGCTTACGCGCCTTGCGAAGCTCGGAAACGATTGCAAATAAATGTCACAAAGTGATCGAGTGGTGGTCACCATTCCAAGGACCGTCTGTAGCGAATGCAGCTTACTACAGTGACTGTTTACATGACACTGAGGCAGCGGGGACCATGCATCATAGGTATCTACTAGATATAAATATATATTTGTAGACATTCTCACACAACGTTATCTAGCCCAAATTAAGCAAATTTATGCTTGTGTCAAGGGATCTAGATAGACGACTGATAGACATACTTGTATATTTTAAATACGGAGGGTAGTTCGACAAGAAATAACTTCGTGGGTTTTGTCGATCCTCACCTCAGTCCAACCGCGACCACGGGCGCTGCAACGTGCTCGAAGCGTCTGTGAATGTAAGTAAATAGTATTTCATGTGAAGTCCCGAATTCTATAAGTATGAGTATTTTTAAATACATAGAAAACAATCAAACTCCGAAACAAACTTTTTTACACCACTCAAATATTTGAACCGCCTGGGTCGGTTCGAGCAATCAGTTACATTAGGTATACCGAATGCACAACTGAAACTAAGGCTAATCGTATCCAACTACCATGATCGGTGTACCGCGACTAAAATCAATTAGCTACCATCGATTAATCACCAGGGTACGTAGCTGCATCGATTTATCACATTTCACGATTGACGATCAATCTATTACGTACAATGCGTACGAAGATATATTCGATTGTGATTGCTGATGCGTTTGTTGTGATGTTTATAGATTTGAAATATATGTGCGCTGAATATTTGATGAGATGGAAGGAAGATGCCATCAGAGTCCTCAGCTCACTCTTCACAGATTGAAGAATGGAAGATTTGACTGCCTCTGTGGCGCAGTCGGTAGTGATACCGCCTGCGGTGCTGGAGGTCGTGGGTTCGATTCCCACCGGAGTCAAATATTTGTGTGACCCATAAATGTTTGTCTCAAGAGTCTGGGTGTTTCTATGTATAATATGTATGTATTTAAAAGTACATAAGTATTAATATCCGTGGTTTGATACCCATAACACAAGCAGGTTATTCCTAGCTTACTTTGGGATCAGATAGCGATGTGTAAAATGTCCGTGAATATTTATTTATTTTATTTAGATTTTTGAAGAATTGAATAAGTTTCTGCATAATTTGAATGAAATACCTTATGGTACATTGGTAGTGCATGACTGAAATGAATGTATGTGTGACTTTTTTATACAGCGCACCGCGTAGTCAACATTAAATTTTTAGTAAGCTTTTGCTAAGTGTTCCAAGAGTATCTTTTCGAAGGCTTACCCGGGGCTCCCAAACGTAGACTGTTAGGCGGGATACGTAAGGGTTTTTGTCGGTAGCATCCATGTAAGATTTTCAATTTTCAAAAAAAAACAGCTTATGCTAAGTGACCTAGACAACTAATGAACTTACCTAATCAATATTAAGTGTACATTTAAGAGTATTTAGCATATAGATTTTAATATTTAAAGCAATTAGTATGCTAACTTTTTCATAATATTTTATTATAAAGTGAAAAAAGACAACTTGGCCCAGACGGGCCTTGAACCCGCAACCTTTGCCTAATCCAGGGCAATGCTCTAACCCAGAGGTTCCCAACCTTTTCGTGGTCAGGGACCACTTTTATATTTTTCTTGTTAACAGGGACCACTATAAAGGCATAATTTAAACAAACTGTGATAATCAATCTGAAACTTAAAAAAACGCAGTAGGAAATTGCATAAACAGGAAACTTTCGTATTTTTGTATCTATTAATGTGATTTCTGGCTTGCATCTTCTTCACGAGATCTGCTAACCTGGAGTTTCGTATAAGAATTGGTTTTAAACACCAAACCACTCAAGTGATTTTTTTGTGTTCTTCCTGGATTCCTTCATTAACTTCACCAGCGTCCGTGCTAAAAGGATTAGGAAGGGGGGGGGGGGGGGTACTATTCCACTTCTTCGAGGGGTGAAGAGACACGCCACCGTCTAGGCCGGCTTCTGTGAAAGAGCGGTGAGCAGCCAACTCGCCGCTCTCAGACTCTCGGTCATGGTGGACGACCGTGCCACCGACTACGGAACTTGGAATGGAGATTTCTCTCCCGCTGCATTCTTTGCGAGCATGACTTGCTCGCAGAAAGACACAGTTACGTCACACTTTCTCCCGTTGGAGACCAGAGCCCTTAACATGGTGTCCAGCGTGAGAATATTCACACCCAAGCCCGTAACGAGGTCTTGTCGCTGCTATGCCCATGTAGTGCCGTGTCCCCGCTGTAGATACTTAACGAAGCACCCGTGCCCGGTAAACATCTGTGACACTCGGTAGGTGAGGCTACCATGGCGCCGAATTAGTGGTGAGTCCTCACTTTGGTAGCTCAAGTCGTACCTTCCATGTCTCCATGAGCTTCTGGCGAAACAGGGATGACTATGCCTCTATTTTTTTGGGCACTGGCCTGTCCTGATCCAGCGCCTTCATGCACCATTGATACAACGACGCAAGAGCCCTGTTTTCCAGGTCCCATGGAGGGGTCTTGGCTAGGAGACATGCCGCCTCAACGGATATCGTGCGGTACCCTCTCCACCCTCTAGCCACGTTGCCAGTCGTCAGGGCCTCCGCCCATACGGCGTTCCCGTATAGTGCCATACTCCGCACGACCCCGAAGGTCTCTTGCAGGGAGCGTTGGGTACTCTTATGTTGGGTACCAACCGCGAGAGCGCAGCTGTTGCCCCCTCTGTTTTAAGACTTAACTTCGGAAATGGTGTCGCTCTGTAATGATACGCTCAAGCTTGCAAACCTCGACGAGGAACACCATCGGTCGGTACCCCGATGACGTGTCCACCGTCCGCCCGGCCTTTTGGATCAGAACCAGTTTCCCACACTTTAGACTTTAGGAAACTGGTCTTGAGCCAGGATCCACGTTCGGCCTGGAAACACATTCAATCGTGGGCAAATCGCAGACTTTGTGTTGTCTTTGCTTGCCGAGCCAATGGGCGTACCAACCGCTCCCACTACTCGCGCTCTTCTCGCTCATTGCACGGCGACTAACGGCTCACCACCCGATAAATTTAAAATCCTTCAGGGACCATATTTTTGCTCCTGCGGACCACTGGTTGGGAACCACTGCTCTAACCAATTGAGCTACGGGAGCCGTACTGATACAAGTTGAAATTCTTCACCTTATTGTAACCGCCATTTAAGTTATATATTATAATCTATATATTGAGCTTTAAATATTAAAATCCATATATTGAGTCGGAGACATCAAATCAATGTATAAAAATGATTGCAATATCGTTCATTGATATCAGAGTTTCTAAGTAGCTCGATACATCTATCGAGCTACTTAGAAACTCTGTGCTCTGTGCCATACTCTTAAATGGCGGTTACAATAAGGTGAAGAATTTCAACTTGTATCAGTACGGCTTCCGTAGCTCAATTGGTTAGAGCATTGCCCTGGATTAGGCAAAGGTTGCGGGTTCAAGTCCCGTCTGGGCCAAGTTGTCTTTTTTCACTTTATAATAAAATATTATGAAAAAGTTAGCATACTAATTGCTTTAAATATTAAAATCTATAGATTGAGTCGGAGACATCAAATCAATGTATAAAAATGATTGCAATATCGTTCATTGATATCAGAGTTGCTAAGTAGCTCGATAGATGGCTCTGTGCCATACTCTTAAATGGCGGTTACAAAAAGGTGAAGAATTTCAACTTGTATCAGTACGGCTCCCGTAGCTCAATTGGTTAGAGCATTGCCCTGGATTAGGCGAAGGTTGCGGGTTCAAGTCCCGTCTGGGCCAAGTTGTCTTTTTTCACTTTATAATAAAATATTATTTAGCATATTTTGTTCCGACCGGGATTCGGACTCAAGACGAGTAGTTGCCCACATTACTATACTATTAGATACTATTAGAGTTTAATAAATACGCATAAGACCAGACACACACCAGAAAACAACTGAAGAATCCTTTCCCTTCCGGTTCGTATAGACTATTCCATTACGTCATTTTCCTACATATGTCTGAATCTCAGTTTGACTTAGTCCCAAAATGCCTGAAAACCAAAATGACTGAAATCCAAAATAACAGTTTTTTACATGTACGAATTGTAAAATGACTGGTAAAACCGAGTAATATAAACTATAAACTATTCCCTTTGTCCACTAAAATCCATTAAAAGATCCATCATGGATCTTTGAAGACACATCATGTCCACTTTAATATTTTAAAGTATTTTTTATGAAAAATGGATCTTTTAGGACATGCGACTGGAAACAAATACAATACAGGTTGTGGTAAACGAAGAACATTTAAAAGTTAATTCTACACAAATAACGCAAAATAAAAATGTTGTCAAAATATATTCCAATGTACGCTAGCGAATTTTAAAATGTACTTATGATATATAAAATCTGAGCATTATCAAACGTGTTGAAGGTACTATTTCGACATAGAGCTTAAGGTACAAGTTTACGATTCCGAAATTGCGACCAATTTACGGTGCTATATTGCACGCAACCTGTAAATGTTATTATTATCTCCAAGATTATAGAAGTAAATGCAGATGGTGCTTGCCAAACAAGAAAGTGAGGCCAAGAAAGCAAATACTAAATCCAAAGTGATTCATCAAGAGTCTTTGGGTTTTCTGCGAAAAGTTAGAATAAACTCCAAAAATTCACACACTATTTCGATTAAAGTCCTTCCGTTTCATCAATGTCTACGACCATCAACAGTAGCTTTTTGCGGTTTAGGCGTACAATGTCAGAAACGCAAAATGACAGATTAGCGGATTGACAGAAACGCATAATCTCGCAAACTAGGCATTTTGCGAATCTGTCATTTTGCGAATCTGTCATATTGCGATTCTGCCATTTTGCGAATCTGTCTTTTTGCGTTTCTGTACATTTGCGAAAAAATGCCAACATTTGGCATTCTGCGAATCTGTCATTTTGCGATTCTGACATTGTACGCCTAAACCCTTTTTGCGACTAAAGACTGATGACATTTGTCCAACAATAAAGAAAAGCCAAGAAAGTAAATACTAAAGTCAAAAGTGAGTCCTGCGGAGACTATCTAGAACCTAAATACGTGAATAATACCCTCTTGTTAGAGGGCATTATTCACGTGTGTAGTAGGGATATTTCCCTACTACATTATTTACGATAAGTGAGAAATCACATTCGCTACGTGTGAACAGTGTTTATCACTGTTGCGTTTTACATTTTTGGATTTAGTATTTGCTTCATTGGCCTGACTTTCTTTTTCGATTAGGGTCATCTGCCCTTAATTATATAATCTTTGGTTTTACTTATAAAAAAGCCTAATGAAATATAAAAAAGCGTAATGATCTCATCAAGATGCATGAACTTATTGATTCTATTGTATAGATTTTATTTAAAGAATGATTTTATCTTATTTTACTTTATATAATGATCACATGAAGCTGAATGAATCCTATTTAATTTAATTTAATTTAATTTAATGATATTGATTTTATTTTTTAGATGTAATATAAATTAATCGATCTTACTTTATATAATGATCTCATTAAGATGAACGAACTTCATCATGAATTGTATGGAATTAATTAAAGCTATTATTATTATTATTATTATTATTTTTACTTATATTTATTGTTTACCATCCTTCTTTAATTTCTGCAAACATGGCATACCAACGAGTCATCAGGCTAAAATACTATCACATGCTGCATTGCCAGTAAATAGCATCCTAATAATGGACACAAAAGTTTATTTCATTTCTGTTAACGAAGTTTAGAATAACAATCAAAATTATGTCAATTCACGTTCTTTTATCGATTTTTGAGCCGTTTCTAAAAATATGATCTGCAACACCGTATTTTGTTAAAACATAACCTATTAGCTGAGAATTTAAATAATCTCTAGATGTATCAAAAATCTATTATTTTGTGACCACATGAATAAAGATACCTATTTTTATTTTCATTTCTTTTGTTTTATGAAATTGCTCCTTTAACAGTGTTTGGGTTCTATTGTCAAATGTAAAAACGCTGGTTTACGGTTGATGTAAATATGCTGCTTGATGAATTGCCAACGTTAAAGTGTAAACTAACATTTCATCTTTTGTGTTTAATTTAATCAATAATTTCATACACAATAACACACCACTGACAAGCATTTCCTTTCAATTTCATTATAAAGAGTTTAATTTTACTAGTGTATTGTGTGCTAATCTATATATATAAAAATGTTGTGTGCGTTTGTGTATCTATTAAAAACTCAAAATTTACTGAATCGATTGAGCTCAAAATTGGACACGATATACAATAGAATTCAGAGATGGTTTTAGGCTACTTTATACACTTTTATCATAACAGCAATAAGAATAAAATAGCTTTAAAAAGTGATATTACCAATAGATGGCGTTGGTCATTGTTTTTTTAATTATATTCTGCCAGCTTCAGAACAAAATTATTATAAACAACCTATTTAGAAGGTACCTACCAGATTGATGTTTTTTAAGAGAAGTTTGATTGCGGCCTCCTTGCATTCAGAATAATAAAAGAGAGTACGCACCTAATAAAGAGGTCAGATATGTTTTGCATGTTATTTTGGAACTTTTTGGACATTCGGAATTTTGGAGTTTTGGACTTTAGACTTTTGGAATTTTGGAGTTTTGGAGTATTGGAGTGTAGGAGTTATGCGTTTTGGAGTTTTGGACTTTTAGAATTTGGAGTTTTGGACTTTTAGAATTTTAGACTTTTAGACTTTGGAGTTATGGCCTTTTGGACTTTGGAATTTTGGACTATTGGACTTTTGGACTTTTGGACTTTTGGACTTTCGGACTTTTGGACTTTTGGACTTTTGGACTTTTGTACTTTTGGACTTTTCGAGTTTTGGGCGTTTGACTATTTGGAACTTTGGAGTCGGAGGTATAGAGTTTTAGAGTTTTGGAGTTTTGGAGTTTTGGAGTTTTGGAGTTTTGGAGTTTTGGAGTTTTGGAGTTTTGGAGTTTTGGAGTTTTGGAGTTTTGGAGCTTTGGAGCTTTGGAGCTTTGGAGCTTTGGAGTTTTGGAGTTTTGGAGTTTTGGAGTTTTGGAGTTTTGGAGTTTTGGAGTTTTGGAGATTTGGAGCTTTGGAGCTTTGGAGCTTTGGAGTTTTGGAGTTTGTAGTTTTGGAGTTTTGGAGTTTTGGAGTTTTGGAGTTTTGGAGTTTTGGAGTTTTGGAGTTTTGGAGTTTTGGAGTTTTGGAGTTTTGGAGTTTTGGAGTTTTGGAGTTTTTGGAGTTTTGGAGTTTTGGAGTTTTGGAGTTTTGGAGTTTTGGAGTTTTGGAGTTTTGAAGTTTTGGAGTTTTGGAGTTTTGGAGTTTTGGAGTTTTGGAGTTTTGGAGTTTTGGAGTTTTGGAGTTTTGGAGTTTTGGAGTTTTGGAGTTTTGGAGTTTTGGAGTTTTGGAGTTTTTGAGTTTTGGAGTTTTGGAGTTTTGGAGATTTGGAGCTTTGGAGCTTTGGAGTTTCGGAGTTTAGGAGTTTAGGAGTTTAGGAGTTTAGGAGTTTTGGAGTTTTGGAGTTTTAGACTTTGGACTTTGGAATTTTGAACTTTTGTACTTTGGACTTTTGAACTTTTATACTTTTGGAGTTTTGAAATTTTGGAGTTTTGGACTTTTGGACTTTAGGACTTTTGGACTTTTGGAATTTTGGAGTTTTGGAGTTTTGGAGTTTTGGAGTTTTGGAGTTTTGGAGTTTTGGAGTTTTGGACTTTTAGAATTTTAGACTTTTAGACTTTGTAGTTTTGGACTTTTGGACTATTGGACTTTTGGACTATTGGACTTTTGGACTTTTTGACTTTTTGACTTTGGACTTTTGAACTTTTGGACTACTAACTCTTATGTATATTTAATGATATTTCTTTCGAAAAATAAGGTCATGAAGAAGTTTCACTTCTTACGTGTGTACGCACGCACTTGCAGTACACGCACACATTTTTTTTTAAATGTACCCATCATTTAGTTTGTTACTCATTTCTCATAGGTACATAAAACCACCATAAAAAAGTCACAGCGAAGCGTGGCAGGGTACCGCTAGTTTGTGTATAACTTTTCAAAAATGAAAATGAATTCCTTATAATAACAAAGACATAATCTTTGAAATTAAAGACAAGTTAGTATCTATCAAACTACCTCAATTCATCTTTTGATTAATTTTGATAAAGGGTCCAAGATACTCTAAATCCTTTGAGACTTTACCGAGTTTCTAGGTCGAGATAGCTTTTGTGCCCTTGCTGCAGACTTTACTTTACGGAAACTACAGTAATAGTTGTGTGGGTTACAAAAGTGCCTACCATGTACCACCACACCATATACCGGGACATACAATGTACTAAGGCCTTTATCCCCGAAGGGGTAGCCAGAGGCATATTATTTGCCCGCATTTCACCTTTAGGTTTTCTCCCACGTAGTTTGTGACTGCCTGCTGTTGATATTTTCAAGCCGCCTTTAAGGCTTTTAATTTGGCTTAATGACTGCCATTTTACTGGCAACCGGGACCAACGACTTAACGAAGCATGGAAACACTGGCAAATAAATGTCACGAAGTGGTCACGTTGTGGTTTCATAGTCGTAAAGTTCGCCCGCGTTTATTTTGGTACCCGTTCACGATTCCCATGGGAACATATTCCCGGGATGAGAAGTAGCCTGTGTGTTATTTCAGACTATAACCTATCTCTGTGCCAAATTTCAGCCCAACCCGTTCAGCTGTTAGAGCGTGATTGAGTAACAAACATCCAAACATCTTCACTAACTTTCACATCAATACATACCTATAATAAAATTGTAACTGTCTGTTTGTCTGTAAGTTTGTGCACGCTAATCTCAGCTACCGCTCAACCAATTGCAATGCGGTTTTCTGTACTGTGTTGCGGTTTACTCCACTTAACATTTAGTGTTTGTTTCATGTCAATCGGTTCATAAATAAAAAAGTTTAATCTAAAGAATCACATATAAAATGCAGCGTACGAAGTCGCAGGTAATAGCTAGTTTAGTAGGATACAAATCGAAACACACATCGACTGAAGCCAACAGAAGCCTAATTTATTGCTCGGAACACGCTAAGCGTTAAATTATATTTGTAGACAGCTGTTCAATTTATTGCGCCAATCACATTCCTCCCGGTTCAAGTACAATTTAGTTATTATCCTTGTCAAATAGCTTTATTTATTCGATTTGTAATATCGTTGTATTTACCGTTTTTTGTATCAATCGTTCAATCAAATCAGAATATGGCAGTTTACTGTTGACGTAAGCCTGTACAAATTTACGGTTTAAACGGCCAAAATATACGGTTTCTCCCCATCCCTACCTGTGACCTTTTCCAGATCAATCCATCTAGCGGGGACACCTTACCACTCTCATAAAGTAAACAGAGTCTTCGCGAGAACCGAGCGATTTAAAAGAACGTTTCTCTATCAAATTATAGAAACTTGGAACGCACTGACAATATACAAGCGGAGCATGATGAGGCACATCATTAAGCCGTAAACTTGAAGGTCACTGCCAATAGTCTTTTGGTCTGCGATCAGACGGGCGGTCCTTTCAGACCACCAAATAAAAATGCAAATTCCTAAAACTTTTCAAACGATTTTAAAAATTTGATGTACAACCAAAACTAGTTACGGAACCCAGGTACAAAAAAATCGATCGAATTCTTTATTCAAATTCCTTGATACCGTGCAAACTTTTATGAATGCCGTAACATTGGTATTGATTTGTTTTCTTTTTTTTTTCGCCAACTTCCTCTATTGAACGTAGTTCGGCATCAGTCGTGCCAGTCTGTATATGGTGGTTCCAACCTTGTTTTGTTTGGAAAGAATATTATAGACAGGTGAGTTTGCTTAAAATATTGTGATAGTCTAAGAATACAGACTAACCCTACTTAACATATCTCTGGTGATAGTATTTGTTTGACGAATAAAAATAAACAATAGTGGGGAAATTTTTAAAAGTGGATGGATTAAAATGGGGAAAATATATTGACAGTGTTTGGATGAAAATTTGACGATTATTGTTATGTATGTGTTTTTGTTTTTGTGAAACATTTCAGTCACCTCTATTTATCTATATCTATACTAATCTATATATATAAAAATCACTGCCACTTTGCGTTGTAATTTTATAACTCAAGAACGGGCTCACCTATCCAATCCAAAGGTTTAGGCTTTTTTCGGACTATTTAGTAGATGGTTTATGTGAAGTTTGCACAAAATCGGTCGAGCGGTTCTTTATTTATCACGCAAACGAAGTTGCGCGGGTCAGCTAGTATTTTATAGAGGAAAGATTTGTTTTTTTTGTTTGTAACGAATAGGCTCCGGAACTACTGGACCGAAAAATTCTTTCACTGTTGGAAAGCTACACTCTTTGCGGGTAACATAGGCTATATTTTATCCCCGTAATCCTTAGACCATATAACACGGGACTAGCCTTTGCGAATCACCGCATACAAAAATATTCTGCCAGTTTTCATACAAGTGAAGGGGGAAACACAAAGACATATAAAATTTCATTGCATTTAAAAATGTATTAATCGACAAACGCGTAATGGCTGTTGTGTGTTAATTTTTATTGTACAGTCAACTACAATGAAATGTACTAGTTTAATCATATAAAATGATGTACTGATGTACAGTGCTTTTTATAAAGCCAAAAGACCAAATGGTCATGTGCAATGGAAGAAAACAATGCTTAAGTAAGGCGCATCCTGTGGTTAGATGATCTAAGCCGTAATCCCACGGAAACGGGAACTACGCGGGTGAAACCGCGTGACGTCCGCTAGTAGAATATAAATTGTTAATGAAAAAATAATAGGTTGTGTGTACAATTGTAATTTTCAGCCCCGGATCTAGAGATTTTTTTAGGCGGGGCAAAATGTGAAAATGCCGCCCCCCTTAAACCCTCCACCTATTTTTTTTAGTTTCTTTAGTTCAAAGTTGAAAGTAGTATTAGCGAAGGTACAAATCTGCGTCTTGTGCAGCAGACACCTCTATGGTGGCGTAATCCGCGTAATGAACCACCTCTTCTCATTAAAGAGCTCCTATTTTCCGCGAGAGATGAATTCGGAGCTTGCGGTGGACGTCTAGGCCGAGAATGTCTAGAATCTAGACATTCTCTAGATAGTCCTTCAGTAGTATTATCGCATTCTGAAGAGAGGGATTTTTATATACGTATTGAAATCCGTCATGAATGCTATGCCGAACTCTTACCGACGGAAAGCACACAAATACTACCACTGCCTACGGTCTGGTGCCCGGGGAAAGCCCTCGGAAGAATGTCCCAGGATTCCCAACAGACTTTGGCTACCATTGCGACCTCACCTAGGGGGTTTGTGTCCTCTTACGCATCTTTGGGGGTTGTTCAGGTGTTATCCCGCTTTTTGGGTGTGTGGCATGCGTGACACGTTCACGTCATACTGTTTGCCCCCCCGCTGTCCTCAGGCCCCCGGTCATGGAGAGCGAGAGTTTTGGGCGAAGACACGTCTGCGGCGGGGGCGCTGCAGTTATATCTAGTTTCCTGCTTCCTCCCCGATACTCCACGCCACGCCACTCACGAGCATAAATTGCTCGCAGAAATCGAGGCGACATCCCACTTACTACCTCTGGCGATCAAGGCCACTATGATGAGAGAATGTCCACGACCAGATCTGCTAATAGGACCTGGCGCTATTGCGCTCACATTGTGCACTCCTCCAATGTGTGCACTGCTGTGTCCTGGCTGCGTTCCTCGCAGTGCTGTCACTCAGCTGTGGTGTATTCGTCACACAGAAGCTCCCGTGCCCAGTAATCTAATCATCTGCGACAACCGGTAGAAGAGGTTGCCGTTGCTCCTCTTCTTCTGAAGTGGGTAGAGAAGAAAAGGGGATCTTTCAGTTGTAAACGCACATTCCTGTGTTTCCTGGCATTTAAATCTACCAGGTTTTATAAATTAAATTGGAAAATGCGGTCAGGCCCGGTCGAGATCCGCCATGAGATGCCGCCTCTTTTCTTCTACGCCGGACCGACCCCCTCTGAAAGGTCAGAGGATGTCTAGATAGTCCTTCAGTAGTATTATCGCATTGTGAAGAGAGGTTAGAGAACAGAAAGGAGATTTTTCAGCTGTAAACGCACACGCCTTTTCTTTCCTGGGATTTTAATCTACGAAATTTTCTAAATTCCATGAGTAAATACGGTCAGACCCGGTCGAGATACGCTACGAGCTGCCGCCTCTTTTCCTCCAGGTCGGGCTGCCCCTCCATTGGACGGCCAGATTAAGTCTCCTGTAGAGTACTGTCATCTGTATAACAATAAGTGCACCCACTGGATAATATGCCGAAGAAATAGTGTTGGACAACACTGATTTCTGTGGTACTCTTGAATTAAACTGCAGAAAGCAGGGATCCTGACCAGCACAGAGGACTAGTAGATATAGGTCACCCGTGCAGGTAACTGGCCATCCAGCGGCACAATTGAGACGGTCAGCGCAAAAGTGCCTAATTCTCAATTTAATCGTATGCAAAAATCACGCTCAGCTTTTTTTCATTTTTAAGAGACAAGAAGAAAAGAATTAAAAGAAACTTTATAACGTTATCCGTTGATGTATGGTGCAACAAGATATATTTTAAAAACAACAACAAATTTTCCGCCGCCGCCGCCGCCGCCCCTTTTTTTTTGTTTAACGTAAGGGAATATCCTCATGGATGTTATGCCGGACTCCAACCGACTAAAAACCCGCACGTAACGCCCAACAGCCTATGGTTGGGAGCCCCGGGTAAGCCCTCGGAAGGATGTCCCAGGACTCCCAACAGTCCCACGGCCGCCACTGCGGCCTACCGCCGCCGCCCCTGCGTTGGCCGCCTCAACAACATGCTGCAAGTTTGTAAAGAAGTGATGCATGCATCTTGGAATTGATTGCTTCCTTTCAAACATCTGGCATATACCTATCTATAGTTAATTTCTGATATGACTTGAGCAAATACCATAATTATTTCTTGTGAAAAGAGTTGAATAAGTTGGAGGGTTTATTATAAGTTAGGTAATCTACTATCGTCAAGGTTATTAACTGATGAGTTGGGCATTTGTCTGCTAAGTTTGAATTTCTCGCCCTCTGATTTGCCGCCCCCCTGACTGTGCCGCCCGGGGCATGGGCCCCGGCTTGCCCCCCCCTAGATCTGGGAATGGTAATTTTTAATTATAATGAAAAAAAAGAAAAGAATGTACAAATCACAACCAAATGTATTTATAATAATATGTATTTTTTTATGTTTTTATCTAAAACCAACTTAACAAAACTTGAGAATTTTGTTTGTCCATTGACGCCAAGAGAGGGATCGAAGGTTTCGTAACATTGTGGACTTTCATGGGCTTCAGTTCATTTTCGTCACGTTTCCGTACCGCTTCCTCATCTGTGCAATTCTCCATTAAGCGCAGAGCTTACCTTCTGATATATACTCTAAGCCACTAAGCTTCTCAACAAAATGTAAGCTTCTCAACTGTGAAATGAAAATTTTCTGCGATTACGTGTTACTCCTCTAAGCTCTAATGATTAGATAGCCATAAGAGGGCCCTATAATTATAATAGGCCCTATAATTATAATAAATATATTGTAGGAGGGTGCGGAGATCCCGAAACAGGATGACACATTATACCTCGTCCACACCCAGGCTGAGAAAGCTCTCTTAATCAGTCAGGGATACGGTAACAACGAATGATCTGGCACACTAACGGTTCACGAATCGCAGGGATTGACGTACGAAAAGGTGGTTATAGTGAGTACAACATCACGCAAATCCCAAATCCTCCAAAGTGTCCCGCATGCTGTGGTAGCAATTTCAAGGCACACAAACACCTGTGTCTACTACACAGACGACAGCAGTGATGACGCGACAGCGCGCCTGATAACTCGCGCTGAAGTTGCGACTACAGAGCAAGTGAGGGATTACAACCTAAAAATGGCAATACGGCGAAGGGACGATAGGGCGAGAGATACTCTCTTGTCCTTTATAAAAAACCCGTGCCCTTGACGTTGACTTGGAGCGGCAGCGACACGGTCGGGGCCGCTACTAACTTAATTATTTTATATTTCATCCTAGATTATTATTATAACTATATTATTATAGGTTATAATTATTGATTTGTCTAACGCGGAGACAGATATTAACTTAAATTACATTTATAAACTAATTAAAAAATGGTACGGACCAAGCGTCTGTAGTTGTAGTTAGTTAATAAAAAAAAAAAAAGAGAGCCCTATACAATCACATACAAGAACTCTTTTCAATCAAGTTATAAATCAGCCTATACCTAGCTGTTTGATCCTCGATAGCTTCTTGGTGTACATAAATTAAATGCATTGGACTGTATGATATTATATAATGTATATTGACGATAAAAAATCTATTACAAAAAAATATCTAGTAAAATGCCTTTTTTTTACGTGAGGGAAAATCCTCAAAGGATGTTATGCCGGACTCTTACCGACTAAAAAACCTCACGTAACGCCCAACAGCCTGTGGTTGGGAGCCCCGGGTAAGCCCTCGGAAGGATGTCCCGGGACTCCCAACAGACTGCTACTGCGGCCTCGCCCAGGGGGTGTTTCGGGTGCTATCCCGCGTCTTTGGGGGCTTTCGGGTGTGATCCCGCTTCTAAGGGGGGGGGGGGGGGGTGAGTTGCTCACGTCATGCTGCCTTCATGGGCCTGCTTCTGTAAAGACGGTGAACGACCCTCTCACCGTCCTCAGACCTCGGTGAAGACACGTCGGCGGCACCCAGGCCACCGACTGCGGAACTCGGGTGGGAGAGCTCTCTCCCGCACCCACCCCGCCGCCTCCTTCACGAGCATGACATGCTCGCAGAAAGAGGCGGCGCAGTCCCACTTACTCCCGTTGGAGACTATGGCTCGCACCATGGTCTCGAGCGAGAGAGTGTCCACGTCCCGACCCACTACGAGGACCTGGCGCTGTTGCGCCCACGCCGTGCACTCCACCAGCGTGTGGAGCGCCGTGTCATCGCTGCGGTCCTCGCAGTGCTGACACTCGGCCGTGGTTTCCCGGTGTTTTCGCCACAGATACCTACCAAAGCTACCGTTCCCGGCAAGCATCTGTGTCAACCGGTAGGAGAGAGCACCGTGTCTCCTCTCCAGCCACTCGTCCATGACCGGTCTTAGTAAAAAGCCTATATAACAATGACCGTCCGCTATAAGGATTTGATATGGAGTAAAAAAAAACGCGTTGCCGCGCGGCGCGGCGGGCGGAGTAACATAGCAGGCGAGCACCGCCCACCGCGCGTCTTGCTTTCCTCTCAATGTCCATGCGTAGACACTAGCAGTCCACTGCTGAATGTAGACATCACCCAATTTATGTCACAACACACGGTTTTGTTCTTTACACATTAAGTTTCTGTAAATAATAATAATAATAATTTTACTTTCAGCCATCATGAGAAAAGTTACAGATCTTATTTGACTTCTTCTAAGGCCCATGGATAAATACCTTAAAACTACGAGTACGAATACATACAAATTTAACATGTAGTGTTAGTATATAAAATCTTAAATCTATTATTAGTAAACACTTCACTAGGCATCGCACTATGTCTTTTTGCGTTTCTGTGGTAACTGCCCGCGGAAGCGACGGAACACCACACCCATTGACCAGAAGTTCTCCTTCTTTATAACCGACTTCAAAAAAAGGAGGAGGTTCTCAATTCGTCTCTATGTTCTTTTTTTTATGTATGTTCACCGATATTTCCGTCAATTATAGACGGATTTCAAAAATTCTTTTTTCGTTGGATAGTGTTCACTTCTGAGGTGGTCACATTTTCACCAAGTCAGGATCTAATGATGGGATCTAGGAGAAATTAAGGGGAAACAGCGAAAATTGTAGGGACAACTAGAGCGTTTGATAACTTTTTAATTAAGTGATTTAATGTACTACAATTTAATGAAGGTCTGGAGTCGATCTGATGATGTAACCGAAAGATGGTCGAGGGAATTCCTTAATGATTTACAGCAGTTATCTTGGGTTTGGGCTTGATTGGTTTGTATTGATGAGAACTTTACACCTAGATAGATATATTTTTCGGTCCACCCGTCACTTAAAATAATGAAGAAAAAAAATTAATAAAAAATAGAACCGACTTCAAACAAATCCTGATAAATAAAATTTACTTAACACATATCAATATGTATTTTGATTTATCAGATTTTATTCAATATCATAATTATATATTCATTACTTTTTTAAATAAAATACGCGCTTAAAAATACTGAATATTTGAATTGACCGCGTAGCTTATGTTCTTGAATATCTGTACAAACTGTAGGTAATTACTTTAGTTTGAAAGTGAAGTAAAATAACATGGATGTTACCTCACGTATCTGCCCTAAATAAACAAACGAAGATGCGAGACTTGTGGCCGTGGGAGATAAGTAATTCTTTGTCAATAGTGATGTGAAAAATTCACTTAAATATATCGATACATTAATTTTTTTAAATGCTGCTACGAAATTAATTAATTAATTAGATATTTAAAAAACCAGTCAATTGCGAGTCGGACTTGCACGCAGAGAGTTTCGTACCAAACAACTGTCAAAAATCACATTTTGCTGTATGGGAGCCCTCCTTTTCAGCCCTTTTTTTCTGATTTTAATTGTAAAAATTTCGCCTTTCTAGCTATCACGGTTTTTGACGGTGACGAACAGACAGACAGACGCACAGTGAGGTCTCATGAATAGGGTCCCGTTTTTCCCGTTTGAGTACGGAACCCTAAAATGCAGTATTCGTACAAACTGCCCCAATATGACACGAAATGAGGGGTATTATTAGTATCATGTAGTTGTGTTTGCAGCTTTTAAATGAGTAAACCAATTCGGATGCGATTTATTATTTAAAAGCAACTCTTGTATTGAAATGGTATTAGGATGCAGTTTAGTTAATTTTTCGCTTAATACCCGAAATCAATAGCATAATGTTATTAATATTGTAAATACGTCTGGATGTTGGTTGCTCTTTCACTTAGATCTAGCTGAAATTGGTACAGTCCGAAATATCGAGAAATTGGTTATAATCTGAAAATACACATGGGCTACCTATGTATTATCCCTGCAATAAGTAACATACCATCCCATGGCATGCAGGAACCAGAACTGAATTCCATGCGGGTGAAGCCGCGAACTAGTAGATTAATGAAAATGGTAGGCAGACGCATATTACATGCCCACATTTCACCTTTTTGTAGAATTTGTCCGACGTTATAGGTGGTGAGCCGTATTGCCGTGTTGAGATGGATGCCGTCACAAAATGGTTACACAGATGGTGACACTTTTAAGGACTTGCCATAGCAAAAGTTGCTTACTGCAGTGATCGTTTACAGAACACTGAGTCCGCGGGGCCACGAGCGCTCAATGAAAATGCTGATAATATTATAAGAAAGAACGAAAATGTCTGTTACTCAATCACGCTCTAACCCCTGTAACAATTTGAGTGCATTTGATATTTAGTTAACTGACACTCTTATTAATATTAATCCTTCTTTTTGTAAGAAACATCATTCTTTTTTTCATTTAATTTTTTCAAACACGTTTGGGAATACTTTACCACACGAGTGCAGTAACGAGCATTTTATAGTAGATAATATTTAAAAAAATACAGTTATCGTCGACCGTTGCTGTCGCCACATCCCTATTATTAGTAGAGAACTTTGCGATTGTCAACACTTGTTTTTCCGGAGTGGGTCAAAAAGAATGAAACCCTTATTTAATCAGAACTTTACCTGTTCGTTGGGATTCTGGCGATGTTCGGTCAAATAAGTTGGGTAGTGCTTAGAGTAGAGATTACGTTTGTCTAAATTCATACATCTATAATGAACATTATGGTAAGTAATGGAAAATGCAATATGTGTTCAAATTAAAAGGATTTTAAAATGTTTGGCAGTCCTGGGACATCCTTCCGAGGGCTTGCCCGGGGCTCCCAACCATAGGCTGTTGGGCGTTATGTGAGGTTTTTTTAGTCGGTAGGAGTCCGGCATAGCATTCATGACGGATTTTCCCGCACGTTAAAAAAAAAGATTTTTAAATATGTGAGTCGAATTACGTTCAGAAAAAAAAAACGTTTGTTGTATGGGAGTCCCCCCTAAGTATTATTGTCGCAGCTGTTATAGCGGCTACAGTAATACAATTAATACATTTTGAGTATCTTTCTTATAATCTTTTATCATTCAAATCTGGATGTAGGACTTTCCCTATTTAATGTTGGAAGGGTGTTCTGTCTTACAGACGAGACAGGTTGGTTGGTATAACGTTTTCTTTTAGGCTGAAGCAACACTCCAGGAGTCTCGGTTAGTGCTAAAAGCCAAGTGACTTGTGGGACTATTCTGGCACCAAGCTAAGTATGTCGTACGCAATGTAACGACACTAAGTTAGTCGATTGGTTCCAAACTTCTTAGCACCTAGCTACCCTTCTGCGAGCAGGTCATGCTCGTGAAAGAGATGGTGGGGCGGGAATGGGAGAGAACTCTTCCACCCGAGTCCATCATGACCGGGGGCCTGAGGACGGTGAGAGGGCGGCTCACCGTCCTTACAGAAGCAGGCCCATGACGGCAGCGTGACGTGAGGAACTCACGCACGCTGCCCCTTAGAAGCTGGATCGCACCCCAAACCCCCCAAAGACGCGGGATAGTAGGGGCCGTAGGTCTGTTGGGAGTCCTGGGACATCCTTTCGAGGGCTTACCCGGGGCTCCCGACCATAGGCTGTAGGGCGTTACGTGAGGTTTTTTAGTCGGTAGTAGTCCGTCCAACATCCATAAGGATTTTCCCTCACGTTAAACAAAAAAAAAGAAGCACCTAGCTACTCACATATTGCGTGGCTGTTCTCTTCACCATGGCCTCGTCCATTAGTCAGCAAGTTCACCGCTTCTAGGTGAGACTGGCTTGTACTCGAAGACCTCTGTAGGGTCTCATCACATTTTTGACACGTGATCGTGGTCCGCGTCGTATCCAACGACGGCGACCTAGACTATTTCCTGATACGTGCTCATCGGTGGCTTGAAAATCCGAACTTCGTCTTTAACACTCGGTCAAATCAAATCAAATCAAATCAAATATCATTTATTTACTTAGGCATACAAATGCACTTGTAAACGTCACTTATATAAACCAAAAAGACACCACCAGTTCACAACGCGACCCACCTGAGAAGAACTGGCAAGAAACTCAGCGGGTTATTCTTTTAACTACTCTATTTACAACTTTATTAATGAATCTAAAAACTATGCATTTTAACAGTTTTTTGAGAATCTAGCAGAGCAGGTCATTTCCAGGCTTCCTTATCCATCAAGTAATCACCAACCGTATAGTAGCCCTTGCTGTATAATTTAACTTTAACAAACTTTTTGAATTTATTTAGGGACATACTCTTAATTTCGTTAGGTAACCTGTTGTAAAAGCGTATACAGTTACCCCTGAAAGAATTACTGATTTTATGCAATCTGCTATGATAAACAGCGAGGTTATTTTTATTTCTAGTGTTGACATTGTGTCTATCACTTAACTTATGGAAACTAAGTAAATTTCAGTAGGATGTTTTTGGGCATTCTACTCCACCTTCCATTCCTCCGGCGAACTGCGTTCGCCGCAGTCACTCTCGGTGGAGTAGAATGCCCAAAAACATTTCTGATATTGATCAATGACGACGCTAGAATCCAAGTAACCTAACATTATCATAAAAAAAAGTAACTAAACGAATGTCTCACATTAATAGAATTTACGTTCGTACATTCGCTGACGCTCTTTGCATTCGTACAACAAACTAACCCGATGCATGTTTGTTAACATGAACAAGTTAAGATCACAAACAGTTAGATGATCGCTAACCCGATAGATGATCGCTAATTCATTCTACCAACTTTATTAGGTTTCACCTGCGTAGTTCCCGTTCCCGTGGGAATACCGGAATAAAACATATCCTATGTTACTCCTGAATAAGTAAGCTTTCTAACAGTAAAAGATTTTTTAAAATCGGTCCAGTAGTTTTTGAGCCTATTCATTACAACCATACAAACAAAGTTAGCCTCATTATAATATTATTATAGTAAATGTTCATCATCACGCCTTTTATCCCCGAAAGGGTAGGCAGAGGCATATTATATGCCCACATTTCACCCTTTTTTTTTAATTTGTCCCACGTAATACGTTGTGAGCCATATTGCTGTGTTTAAATGGACAGACGCAGGTTGTGACTGCCTGCTGTTGAAATAAAGCCTTCAACTTGGCTTAATGACTGCCATTTTACTGGCAACCGGGACCATCGGCTTAACGTGCCTTCCGAAGCACGGAAACGCTCAAATAAATGTCACAAAGTGATCACATGGATGGTCACCCATCCATGGACCAGCCATAGTGAAAGTTGCTTACTGCAGTGATCGTTTACAGAACACTGAGTCCGCGGGGCCACGAGCGCTTCACTATTATAGTATAGATAATTATTAGGTACTTACATGACATTGCTTCTTATTTTCTGTATTCATTTTAAAATCCAAGGTTAGATAGAGTATCTACTTAATAGGTATATTGCACGCGCAACATTGTCGTGGGAATAGAATATGAGACGTTCTTCAAGTATGGGAACGACGATGCATGCCTAGTTCACAAGTAGGTAACAAACACCAGAACAAACTGCTGACATTACTTTAGCTTTGTAACGTTGTTACCCGACTGTGATAGAATGAGGTGTATGAACAAAATAAGTATTGCTAAATGAATATTTTTAAAGGAATATATAATAAAGGATAAAAAAAAAAAAATTAAGCGCAAGCGTACGAGTATAACTTAATTTTAACACTTTTTTATCGGAAGCTCAGTTCAAACAATTTCGATTCTAAACAATCAAATATTCAAATCTCATCTTCACGCATTGTCCTCGAAGGGGTAGGCAGAGGCATACTATTTGGCTACACTAGCTGAGGCGTGCGGCTTCGCCCGCGTGAAATTTGGTCCCCGTTCCCGCCTCCCGTGGGAACATTTTCCCTGTATAAAAAGTAACCTATGTGTTATTCCGGACTATACTCTATCCTTGTACCAAATTTGAGCCAGATCCATTCAGTCGTTAGAGCGTGATTGAGTAACAAACATCCAAACATCTAAACATCCAAACATCTTCACAAACTTTCAAATTTATAATATTAGTAGGATAGTAGGAAGTAGGATTTCACCTTTTGCGTTTCTGTCCCAAGAACTGGTGGTGAGTCAATTGTCGTGTTGAAATAGACAGACGCAGATTTGTGGCTACCTGATGTTGGAATTTTTCAACCAGTCCATAAGGCCTTCAACTTGGCTTAACGAGTGCCATATTAATGACTAGCGGACGTCACGCGGTCTCACCCGCGCATTTCCCGTGGGAATACGGGAATTAAATACAGCCTATGTTCACCGCAAAGAGTGTAGCTTCCCAACAGTGAAAGAATTTTTTAAATCGGTTCAGTAGTTCCGGAGCCTATCCGTTACAAACAAACAAACAAAAAAAATCAAAAAAACTAGTCTTTCCTCTTTATAATATTAGTATAGACAACCGGGACCAACGGCCTGGCCTAACGTACCCTCCGAAGCATGGAAAACGCTCGTAAATGAAATGACCTAAAGTGGTCACCCATCTGAGTACCAGCCATAGCGAAAGTTGCTTAACGCAGTGATCGTTAACGGAACACTGAGTCACCTCGGCTACGAGCGCTTCAAATTCATATATTTAAAAAGTATGTAAGTATTAATATCCGTGGTCTGATACCCATAACAAGAACAGGTTATTCCTAGCTTTTTTTAGGTACGGATAGCGTTGTGTGAAATGTCTGTGAATATTTATTTATATTTATACTAGCTGATGCCCGCAGCTTCGCCCGCGTAAAATTTGTTCCCGCGGGAACTTATTTCATAGATAAAAAGTAGCCTATGTGTTATTCCAGGCTATTATATATCTCTGTACTAAATTTCAGCAGTTTGAGCGTGAAAGAGTAAAAAACATCCACTAACAAACTTTCGCATTTATATTAAGTAAGATAGTAAGAGGTATGATTAGTAATCTATATACCTGTGATAGTCTCGTCAACAAACATATATAGTTTACTAGCTGATGCTCGCAGCTTTGCCTGCGTAAAAATTCCCGCTTCCCGTGGGAACCTATTCCCGGGATAAAAAGTAGCCTATGTGTTATTCCAGACTATAATGTATATCTGTACTAAATTTCAGCAGTTTGAGCGTGAAAGAGTAACAAACATCCACACTCACAAACTTTCGCATTTATAATATTAGTAAGAAGTAAGATTATTAATTTTATTATGATTCGTAAAGCATAGTTGTTGACAATAGTGATCGGGTTTCCTTTATTTTTCCAGTTCTCACAGAATCGCAATTTAGCAAAATTGATGTGCTATCAACACTGTTCAATATGACGTAAACAACATTTTTTTTATACCGCTTATGTCATTTACTTATAGTATAAAATTGAAATAACCTATTTTATGCTGATTATTTTTTTTTTCCCTATATAAACCAATACATTTTAATTACAAAATTACATTCGATCCAGTATTTTCAAAGTGATAAGAAGTAGCCGAATATCTATCATGTAAGTAAGTACCTACTTATTTTAATAGTAGTAATGCTCAGCAACGGACCTGGTTTTTGCCTGCCGGCTGTGTTCATTTTTATATCCTATCTATTCCTCATGATGTTACGCAGCTACGGACCTGGTTTTTGCCTGCCGGCTGTGTTCATTTTTATATCCTATCTATTCCTCATGATGTTACTCAGCAACGGACCTGGTTTTTGCCTGCCGGCTGTGTTCATTTTTATATCCTATCTATTCCTCATGATGTTACTCAGCTACGGACCTGGTTTTTGCCTGCCGGCTGTTGTAAAAATCATCTCCCATCTAACCGGCGCATACATTTTGGGTGTAAGGGGTCCCACTGCCGCCAAGACTCAGGGGCCCAAGCGACCTCACCTGCACGCGGTGCACCTGCCGAACAACGAACGAGGCCCCGCGAGTATTTACGAGGCTCCTATGTGGGTGCTAGGTGGTTGTCCAGGGTGAGTGTTGGTCCGGGGGTACCACCGTGCAGCTGTGAAAAGCCCTCCAAGTAACCCAGTCCCGTTTGGGTTGCGTTAGGAGTTCAGCAGCTGCACAGCCGGGCCGGGGCGATGTTTGATGCACAGCAGGGGGACCAGTAGGCGCTAAGCCGATTCTAGTGTGGCTGACGGGGTCGACCTGCCGAGCAGGGAGACCCGTAGAAACGGTTTTGCCGCTGGCCGCCTGCGGCATAGTATAGGGACCCAATTGTGGCTAACCACCTTGGGAGGCTGCCCTACCAGGCCGCGCTTAATCCCGATGTGGATGTTGTCCGTCTTCATGTCTCCCTTCATTTCCCAACCATCATGACAGCACAAATAAGGTGAAAAAAGGTACCACAGCAGCCGCTAAGACGACTGTCAGAATCGAGGTAGAGTTCGCTAACATTCGCGGACTCCATGCCAACCTCAACGTCGTCCATCACCGTCTAGAGATGGCACGGTCAGCTGTGATGTTCCTAACGGAGTCGCAAATACGCCGCCCTGCTGATCAGTCGTACTTATGCTACCATACTCATACTCCTCCACTTCGCACGGTCTTCGACATCCTTGCCACACATGTGTTCTTGAAATGTGTAATTAATTAAATGATTGCAAAGTCATCCGGCTTGATATCTAGTGCGCGAGGTGTCTCTAAAATTTATTCGTATTCCATTTCAGGTCTGACTCTGAATCCGAATACCTGCAGTCACGGCGCTCAGCTCCTGAAGTTAAAGTCGCAAAGGCGCAGTCGAAGAAGAAGACAACGAAGCGTAAGGCTTCTGAGCCTTCCACCACACCGTCAGAATATAAATCAAGGTAATTTTATTCGTACTGTTATGTGTTTAGACACCTACTTGTTGGGTATTAGAAGTTAATTGCATAGTTTACATTTAACATGGGTTTCTTAAGTATGTTCATAACGTATTTTATTTTATTATTATAGTAAAAGAAGCAGCTCGGATCTCTTTGGTTTGGAGGAATGCGGTAGCAAGCCACTACTGTCAAGACTGTCAAGCGGAGACTTTGCTTCGTACCTCATCAGCCGTGTCGCCAATGGGAAAGTGCGTCGAACGGCGGACTTGACAGGCGACTTTTACGTAGAGGTAAAAGTATACAATAAGCATGACGTTGTCTCCATTCCTAAAGAAGATCGGTGGAAAAAAGCATCAGTTGTACTTAAAGCGCAACTTAACAGGGATACTCCGCAGTGGGACGGATTACAAATGTTTATGAGACGGAGTCATGAGTTGTTCGATGATTCTGAACCCATCTTTTATAATCAATATACCTAGATAGATTTATTGGGGTACCAACATAATTTTATATAATATTTTGGGTGATTTAGTAGATTTAGTGCGTCAAACGTCAAATTTGACGATCGATAATATACTCCATTTTGAACTGGATTTTTATACTTGCAGCTATATGGTATAATTTTATTAGATAGGTTACAGATATCTTTTGCTATTTTACATAACGTTATTATATTACCCCAACATAATTTTATAAAATATTTTGGGTGATTTAGTATATTTAGTGCGTCAAACGTCAAATTTGACGATCGATAATTTTGAACTGGATTTTTATACTTGCAGCTATATGGTATAATTTTATTAGATAGGTTACAGATATCTTTTGCTATTTTACAAAACGTTATTATATTCAAACAACCTAAAATTATTTTAACTCAGTTGATTTAAAATTAAACTAAAATGCCTTTCTGCACAGTTTGTACCACATCTGTTGAGCGTAGTCATTGGACAGGCCACCTACGTAGTACTAAACATAAAAACAAAAATATTTCACATTTTTATGAAGGTGTTGAAATAATACATTCTGCTTTTCGTAATCGTATAGCTTCCTATAGAATAGCCGATCCATCTGAGAATTGTTCCAAAGAATTATTTTTGAATAATATTCGAGACAAAATTAAAATGATCATTGATATGTCTCTTAAAGAGCACACTTGTCTAAAAGTTAATTTCGAATATTTTACGTTGTTTTTAATGGTTAAAAATGATTGTCAAGAGATTAAATCATTTACTACAAAAAATTTTACTCTGTATCAGAATTATGAATTTGATTTATTGATGTCTCAGCTTAAAAACACTTTTGCAAAAAAGATTGAAGAATTTCAGGACCGCGACAGTGGATGGACGTTCTTGAGCAGTTCTCATTTGGAAATAAATGTTAATAAATTTCAGCCTTTGCGCGGTTCAGGTTTTATCGAATTGCCGACAGCAATCAAATCAAAAAAAGCATGTGTTAATATCCGCAATAATGATGAGTATTGTTTTTTATGGTCAGTTATAGCTGCTTTATATCCAGCTAAAAGTCATCCTGAGCGAGTGACGTCTTACCCCGATTTTCGAAACGTGTTAAATATAAATAATATATCATTTCCATTGAATTTCGCAGATATTGCACAGTTTGAAGCGAATAACACTGAAATTTGTGTTTATATTTACGGTTTAAAAAAGAATACTGTCATAGGACCACTTTACAAATCGGAAGCTTCGAACAGAAAAGTCATTCATTTACTTTACTTAGAAAGTGGTGATTTGTCACATTATTGTCTCATTAAAGATTTGCCTCGTCTTGTTAAAAATCAAATAACAAAGCATCACAGTAAATTGTACTTTTGTGACGTTTGTTTAATGTTTTTTAATACATGTGCTGATCTTAGTTTGCATAGTTGTGGTGGTGTTGCAACTGAACTACCTCCAAAGGGTTCTTTCATAAAATTCGAAAATTATAATAGAAAGCAAATTGTACCATTTGTTATATACGCAGATTTTGAAACAATGCTAGAACGGTACGAATCTTGTGAACCTGATCCAACTAAGGCAGGCACTGTGACACGACAGCGACATGTGCCTATAGCTTTTGCATATCATATTACATGTACGCTAGATGAAAGCTATAATCGGTACATTTCGTATCGTGGTTTAGATTGTGTATCGATTTTTGTGAAGTCTATCTTTAACGATGCTCGAAATATTTACAGCATTTTAAAAAATAGTGTTTCTATGATTTACTCAGATGATAACGCTCGCGATTTTGACAATGCGACGACATGTCATATCTGCGAACACTTCTTGTTCGGTGATAGGGTTCGCGACCATTGCCACTTGACTGGTAAATATCGCGGCGCAGCTCATAGTTATTGCAATTTGCAATACAAGCTACCAAAATTTTTGCCTGTATTTTTTCATAATTTGTCTGGTTATGATTGTCATCTATTCATAACAGAATTGGGTGAAGCGCCTGGACCTATTAAAGTGATACCTAAAACAAAAGAAAACTACATTTCTTTTACAAAGTTTATTCCTATTTCTACCGAGGAAAGCATGCAGGTTCGGTTTGTAGATTCTTTCAAGTTTTTAGGAACAAGCTTAGAAAAGTTGGTTAGTACAATGAAAAAACAAGACTTTAAACAATTAAAATTCCATTTTCCTAACAAAAAACAATTTGACCTACTCACACGTAAAGGAGTTTATCCTTATGACTATATGTCTCAATTGAAATATTACGATGATACATATTTACCATCTAAAGAATATTTTTTTAATTCTTTGACTAATGAGTCAGTTACTGATGAAGACTATGAGCATGCTCAGACCGTTTGGTCAACATTTAACGTGCGTAATATGGGAATGTATACTGATTTATATCTCAAAACTGACGTTCTGTTGTTAACAGATGTTTTTGAAAATTTTAGAAAAACTTGTAAACGACATTACAATCTCGATCCCGCGTTCTATCTTATAGCACCAAGCTTATCTTTTGATGCAATGCTTTTAAAAACGGGAATTCAATTGGAATTGATTAGTGATATTGAAATTTTTCGGATGATTCAAAAAGGTATTCGAGGAGGTCTTTGTATGTGTTCCAAAAGACATGTTAAAGCCAATCATAAATATTTAAATAGTTATGATCCGTCTCGTTCAAATTCATTCATTCTTTATTTAGACTGTAACAATTTGTATGGATATAGTATGGGTCAATACCTACCCTATTCCGAATTCAGTTTTATGAGTAGACAAGAAATAGATAGTTTACAATTGAATTTGATGGATATTAGTGATACTGCAGAAAAGGGTTACATTCTAGAAGTTGATTTAATATATCCAGAGAATTTACACGCTGAACACAATGACTTTCCATTTTGTCCAGAAAAATGTTTGCCACCCGGTGGTAAGAATAAAAAACTAATACCGAATTTATATGATAAATATCATTATGTTATTCATTACATACATTTAAAAAAGTGCTTACAACACGGTTTAATATTGAAGAGGATCCATCGCGCTATTGTATTTAAGCAAAGTAGTTTTTTAAAACAATATATTGATATTAACACTCAGTTACGTCAAAAAGCAGAATCAACGTTTGAACAAGATTTTTTTAAATTATTAAACAATAGTATTTTTGGAAAGACTCTGGAAAATAATGAACATCGAATAGATGTTAAATTAGTAAACAAGTGGTGTGACTTGAACAATAAAACAAAAAAGACTACTTGTGCTGAAAAATTGGTCGCCAGTCCGTATTTTCATAGTGCCTCTGTGTTTTCTGATCGTCTAGTGGCAATTCAAATGAAGCCTTCGCGTATTATCTATACATATAATAAAATGATAGAAAAGCCAAAACTGTACATTGAAAATATTAACAAAAAAATACTCGCCGGGTGTTCTACATAAGATACCGTAGCTGAAAATATAGTTAGAATTTTTTTTGTCTGTTTGTCTGTTTGTCTGTTTGTCTGTTTGCTTTGCTTTGTCCGGAAGGATCTCGAAAAGTACTGAACAGATTTGGTTCAAATTTTGCACAAATATTACTTAGGGGTGTGGTCTTAAAATAGGCTATATATTATCACGCCACATATCCTAGGGGCTAAGCAGAGAGCAATGAAATGTTTAAACCGTTGGATTGATTTAACTAAAACGTAGCAGGAATATTAGTAGGAGATAGGTTTTACACTCAGACAACATATTATTACGCTAAATTTTTAAGGAGCTCGGCAGAGAACAATGAAAATCTGTTTGTATATTTTTGCAAAATACAGAAATTACTGAATAATTTTAATTAACCTTTTATTTGAATAGCAATCTAGAGGTAGGATCTTTAAATAGGCTATATATTATCACGCTACATATCCTAGGGACTAGGCAGTGGGTAATCTATCTATACATATAATAAAATGATAGAAAAGCCAAAACTGTACATTGAAAATATTAACAAAAAAATACTCGCCGGGTGTTCTACATAAGATACCGAAGCTGAAAATATAGTTAGAATTTTTTTTGTCTGTTTGTATGTTTGTCTGTTTGCTTTGCTTTGTCCGGAAGGATCTCGAAAAGTACTGAACAGATTTGGTTCAAATTTTGCACAAATATTACTTAGGGGTGTGGTCTTAAAATAGGCTATATATTATCACGCCACATATCCTAGGGGCTAAGCAGAGAGCAATGAAATGTTTAAACCGTTGGATTGATTTAACTAAAACGTAGCAGGAATATTAGTAGGAGATAGATTTTACACTGAGACAACATATTATTACGCTAAATTTTTTAGGAGCTCGGCAGAGAACAATGAAAATCTGTTTGTATATTTTTGCAAAATACAGAAATTACTGAATAATTTTATACATATAATAAAATGATAGAAAAGCCAAAACTGTACATTGAAAATATTAACAAAAAAATACTCGCCGGGTGTTCTACATAAGATACCGTAGCTGAAAATATAGTTAGAATTTTTTTTGTCTGTTTGTCTGTTTGTCTGTTTGCTTTGCTTTGTCCAGAAGGATCTCGAAAAGTACTGAACAGATTTGGTTCAAATTTTGCACAAATATTACTTAGGGGTGTGGTCTTAAAATAGGCTATATATTATCACGCCACATATCCTAGGGGCTAAGCAGAGAGCAATGAAATGTTTAAACCGTTGGATTGATTTAACTAAAACGTAGCAGGAATATTAGTAGGAGATAGGTTTTACACTCAGACAACATATTATTACGCTAAATTTTTAAGGAGCTCGGCAGAGAACAATGAAAATCTGTTTGTATATTTTTGCAAAATACAGAAATTACTGAATAATTTTAATTAACCTTTTATTTGAATAGCAATCTAGAGGTAGGATATTTAAATAGGCTATATATTATCACGCTACATATCCTAGGGACTAGGCAGTGGGTAATCTATCTATACATATAATAAAATGATAGAAAAGCCAAAACTGTACATTGGAAATATTAACAAAAAAATACTCACCGGGTGTTCTACATAAGATACCGAAGCTGAAAATATAGTTAGAATTTTTTTTGTCTGTTTGTCTGTTTGTCTGTTTGCTTTGCTTTGTCCGGAAGGATCTCGAAAAGTACTGAACAGATTTGGTTCAAATTTTGCACAAATATTACTTAGGGGTGTAGTCTTAAAATAGGCTATATATTATCACGCCACATATCCTAGGGGCTAAGCAGAGAGCAATGAAATGTTTAAACCGTTGGATTGATTTAATTAAAACGTAGCAGGAATATTAGTAGGAGATTGGTTTTACACTCAGACAACATATTATTACGCTAAATTTTTTAGGACCTCGGCAGAGAACAATGAAAATCTGTTTGTATATTTTTGCAAAATACAGAAATTACTGAATAATTTTAATTAATCTTTTATTTGAATAGCAATCTAGAGGTTGGATCTTTAAATAGGCTATATATTATCACGCTACATATCCTAGGGACTAGGCAGAGGCTAATGAAATATGTAAGTATGTGGATTGATTAAACTAAAACGTTGCAGTAATATTAGTAAGAGATTGGTTTTACACAACGGTTACATATTATCACGCTAAATATCTTGGAGGCCCGGTAGGGAAAAATTAAATTCTGTGTTTGCTACGATATCCAGACGACTGATATACATACTTATATAATTCTAAATACATACATATTATACATAGAAAACACCCAAACTCCGAAACAAACATTTGTGGAACACACAACTAATTGGAACAACCCAAAAATCGAACCAAGCCCTCCGGCGCGACAGGCAGTATCACTACACCGACTACGCCACAGAGGCAGTCAATGAAATTATATTTCATATTCTTTCATATAATTATTCTAACGGCTTGACAGACACAAAATATATTTGTTTATGTATTTACGGGCAACAATCAAAAGTACCTAACTGTAAAGATTAGTAGTAGTAATTTATAGGCTTGATGGGCTTGATAAAGAACAATAATCAAATTCATTAGAGTACGTGTTTGTTTTTAAATATGCATTTAGTATATAACATAATAAGTAAGTTTATCAGTTTTCTAGATCTCATAGCTCACACTAATATAAATCAAATTTCAGGCTACGCTATACTATTGTACAAGCCATGTAATATGTAGTATACTTTTTTTATAACGTGAAGGAAAATTCATCGTGGATGCTATGCCGGACTCCTACCAATTAAAAAAAACCTTAAGTAACGCCTAACAGCCCATGGTTGGGAGCCCCGGGTAAGCCCTCGGAAGGATGTCCCAGGACTCCCAGCAGACCCACGGCCGCCACTGCGTCCTCGCCTAGGAGGTGGTTCGGGTGCTATGCCACGTCTTTGGGGGTTTTGGGTGCGATCCCGCTTTTAAGGGGGGGGGGGGGGCGTGAGTAAACGCCTTCGGCGCGGACTGAATTATTTTACAATAGCCTTAATCATTAAGCTCTTTTATCATTAAGCCAACACGCCAGTTTAGATTTACCCCCACATTCAAAGGGATCCTTGAATTCTAGGTTTTGCAAAAGTTGGGATGTCTCTAATTCCTGAACTAGAAAACCTTTAACATGGAAACTTGTGTGAAACATTCCTTACAGCATTCCCTTTATAACACTAAAAAAAAAATTTTGGAATCCGAAAACGCATTGAGAAGTAACAACTAAAAAACCGTTTTGTCTTTCATCCCTTCTCCCAAAGGAACCGCGCAAAATATCGAGATCAAAATAACCTAGAACCTTCCTCGGATTATAAGCTCTGATTGTACTAAGTTTCATTCAAATCCATTCAGTAACTTCGGCGTGATACTTATTCGGAATACAGACAGACAGACACACTTGAAAAATGTAATTTCATTTTCGGCTTCAGTAGACTCTCGACCCTCAACAGTTTCATTATATGTATAGACTAGCTAACCATCGCAACTTCGTATACGTCACATAAGATCTATGAAAGGAGAGGTATTTCTTCATCAGACTCATCAAGCAGCGTGTGAAACTGCCCTGTTTGCTTAATCAAAAAAGAGCTTAAAGATTAAGTCTATTCTAAAGCAATTCAGTCCACGCCTTCGGCGCGGACTGAATTATTTTACAATAGCCATAAGCAGCTCTTTTATGATTAAGCCAAAACGCCACACAAACGTTGTTTATAATGAACATTCTTAAAACAACTTTACTGAAAAATGTTGAGCTTTGGCTACAGTGACATAGGTCCAGGGACATCCTTCCGAGGGCTTACCCGGGGCTCACAACCATAGCCTGTTGGGCGTTGCGTGAGGTTTTTTAGTCGGTAGGAGTCCGGCATAACATCCATGAGGATTTTCCCTAAAAAAAAAAAAAAAAAAAAAAGAACAGTGACATAGGTACTTACATAAATTAAATCACCTTAAACATAATAAGTACATGCATACGGTCACGCCTTTATCCCCAAAGGGGTATCGAGTCATATTATATGTTTACCTTTTTAGGGTTTCGTAGCCAAATGGCAAAAACGGAACCCTTATAGATTCGTCATGTCTGTCTGTCTGTCTGTCCGTCCGTGTGTCACAGCCACTTTTCTCCGAAACTGTAAGGCCTATGATATTGAAACTTGGTAACTAGATGTATTTTGTGAACCGCATTAAGATTCTTATATAAAATTAGAAAAAAAGCAGTTAATTTTGGGGGTCCCCATACTCAGAACTGAAACTCAAAATTTTTTTTTCGTCAAAACCATACGAGTGGGGTGGGGTATCTATAGCTAGGTCTTCAAAAATGATATTGAGGTTTCTAATATCATTTTTTTCTAAACTGGATAGTTTGCGCAAGAGACACTTCCAAAGTGGAAAAATGTGTGTCCCCCCCCCCCCCCTCTAACTTCCAAACTAAGAGAATGATAAATCTAAAAAGAAGATATGATGTACATTGCCATAAAAACTACCAACGAAAATTAGTTCGAACGAGATAGAGCTGGTAGTTTTTTTTTATACGTCATAAACTGCAATTTTCAGTTAGAAAAATCACTACCACTGCGAACGTGTTAAAACATCAATCAAAGTTACAACGAACTATGAGAACTTTTATATTATGTTACTTGCTGCTACAAAACCCTTCATGGGCGAGTCCAACTCGCACTTGGCCGGTTATTTTAATTTGTCCCACGTAACGTAATAGGTGGTGAGCCGCATTGCCGTGTTGAAATGGACAGGCGTTAGTACTGCCTACTTTTGAAAATTATTAAATCTATAAGGTCTTCAACTTGGTTTAACGACTGCCATTTACTGGCTACCGTTAGCGTTAGTGTTATCGTCTCAACTCTTCCGATTATGCGTAAAGTTTTCAGTCTGTGGCCCTAATCTAACAAACGTTTCGTATTCGCGCTTCGCCATACTACTTACTCTTATAATTATTAAAGGGACTAATTAATAAACACGTACGTCATACCGGCCTTGGACCCACTAAAACCATGAGGTCTCTTCCTATCCATTTAGCGCAGTCCTAAGGTATCCTTTAGTGGGCTTACCCGGGGCTCCCAATCGTAGGCTGTTAGGTAGGATACGTGTGGTTTTTAGTCAGTGGGAGTCATAGTACATTCATGTGGGATTTTCCTCACGTTAAAAAAATCCATCTAGCGCATAACTCCCCGGGTAAGTTGGAGGATGTCCTAAATTTGTTCCCACATTTTGGTTACGACTTATCCTAGAGGCTCAAATAGAATACGGTTCAAACTTTGCTTATAACATAATTTCCACGCGGACGAAGTCGCGGGTAACAGCTAGTCTATACATATAATAAAATGATAGAAAAGCCAAAACTGTACATTGAAAATATAAACAAAAAAATACTCGCCGGGTGTTCTACATAAGATACCGAAGCTGAAAATATAGTTAGAATTTTTTTTGTCTGTTTGTATGTTTGTCTGTTTGCTTTGCTTTGTCCGGAAGGATCTCGAAAAGTACTGAACAGATTTGGTTCAAATTTTGCACAAATATTACTTAGGGGTGTGGTCTTAAAATAGGCTATATATTATCACGCCACATATCCTAGGGGCTAAGCAGAGAGCAATGAAATGTTTAAACCGTTGGATTGATTTAACTAAAACGTAGCAGGAATATTAGTAGGAGATAGATTTTACACTGAGGCAACATATTATTACGCTAAATTTTTTAGGAGCTCGGCAGAGAACAATGAAAATCTGTTTGTATATTTTTGCAAAATACAGAAATTACTGAATAATTTTAATTAACCTTTTATTTGATTAGCAATCTAGAGGTAGGATCTTTAAATAGGCTATATATTATCACGCTACATATCCTAGGGACTTGGCAGAGGGTAATCTATACATATAATAAAATGATAGAAAAGCCAAAACTGTACATTGAAAATATTAACAAAAAAATACTCGCCGGGTGTTCTACATAAGAATAAGATACCGAAGCTGAAAATATAGTTAGAATTTTTTTTGTCTGTTTGTCTGTTTGTCACACTAATATAAATCAAATTTCAGGCTACGCTATACTATTGTACAAGCCATGTTATATGTAGTATACTTTTTTATAACGTGAAGGAAAATCCATCGTGGATGCTATGCCGGACTCCTACCAATTAAAAAAACCTTACGTAACGCCTAACAGCCTATGGTTGGGAGCCCCGGTCCTGGGACATCCTTCCGAGGGCTTCCTCGGAAGGATGTCCCAGGACTCCCAGCAGACCCACGGCCGCCACTGCGTCCTCGCCTAGGAGGTGGTTCGGGTGCTATGCCGCGTCTTTGGGGGTTTCGGGTGCGATCCCGCCTTTAAGGGCGGGGGGGGGGGCGTGAGTGAACGCCTTCGGCGAATTATTTTACAATAGCCCTAATCATTAAGCTTTTTTATCATTAAGCCAACACGCCAGTTTAGATTTACCCTCACATTCAAAGGGATCCTTGAATTCTAGGTTTTGCGAAAGTTGGGATGTCTCTAATTCCTGAACTAGAAAACCTTTAACATGGAAACTTGTGTGAAACATTCCTTACAGTATTCCCTTTAAAACACTAAAAAAAAAATTTTGGAATCCGAAAACGCATTGAGAAGTAACAACTAAAAAACCGTTTTGTCTTTCATCCCTTCTCCCAAAGGAACCGCGCAAAATATCGAGATCAAAAGTATCCTAGAACCTATAAGCTCTGATTGTACTAAGTTTCATTCAAATCCATTCAGTAACTCCGGCGTGATACTTATTCGGAATACAAACAGACATACACACATGAAAAATGTAATTTCATTTTCGGCTTCAGTAGACTCTCGACCCTCAACAGTTTTACTATATGTATAGACTAGCTAACCCTCGCAACTTCGTTTACGTCACATAAGATCTATGAAAGGAGAGGTATTTCTTCATCAGACTCATCAAGTAGCGTGTGAAACTGCCCTGTTTGCTTAATCATAAAAGAGCTTAAAGATTAAGTCTATTCTAAAGCAATTCAGTCCACGCCTTCGGCGCGGACTGAATTATTTTACAATAGCCATAACCATTAAGCAGCTCTTTTATGATTAAGCCAACACGCCACACAAACGTTGTTTATAATGAACCTTCTTAAAACAACTTTACTGAAAAATGTTGAGCTTTGGCTACAGTGACATGGGCACATAAATTAAATCACCTTCAACATAATAAGTACATGCATACGGTCACGCCTTTATCCCCAAAGGGGTATCGAGGCATATTATATGTTTACCTTTTTTTTAATTTGTCCCACGTAACGTAATAGGTGTGAGCCGCATTGCCGTGTTGAAATGGACAGGCGTTAGTACTGCCTACTTTTGAAAATTATTAAATCTATAAGGTCTTCAACTTGGTTTAACGACTGCCATTTACTGGCTACCGTTAGCGTTAGTGTTATCGTCTCAACTCTTCCGATTATACGTAAAGTTTTCAGTCTGTGGCCCTAATCTAACAAACGCTTCACCATACTACTTACTCTTATAATTAATTATTAAAGGGGCTAATTAATAAACACGTACGTCATACCGGCCTTGGACCCACTAAAACCATGAGGTCTCTTCCTATCCATCTAGCGCAGTCCTAGGGTATCCTTTAGAGGGCTTACTCGGGGCTCCCAATCGTAGGCTGTTAGGTAGGATACGTGTGGTTTTTAGTCAGTGGGAGTCATAGTACTTTCATGTGGGATTTTCCTCACGTTAAAAAAATCCATCTAGCTCATAACTCCCCGGGTAAGTTGGAGGATGTCCTAAATTTGTTCCCACATTTTGATTACGACTTATCCTAGAGGCTCAAATAGAATACGGTTCAAAATTTGCTTATAACCTAATTTCCACGCGGACGAAGTCGCGGGTAGCAGCTAGTTCTTAATAAACCAATTTACATAGGATTTACTGTATTGGAATTATCTAAAAGTCATATGTATGACTTCCATTATTCGATTATAAAGCCTTTTTATGGTAACCGAATTCAATTGTGTTATACTGACACGGATAGTTTAATTTATGATGTAAATACCGATGACATTTATCAAGATATCAAAAAACATTTTCTAAAATATTTTGATACCAGCAATTACGACTTAAAAAACAAATTTCACTTGCCGATTATTAACAAGAAGGTCCCTGGACTATTTAAGGATGAAATGAGCGGTAAAATTATCGAAGAATTTGTGGGACTGCGCTCAAAGCTTTATTGTATTAAAACTTTAGACAAAACAATAAAGAAAGCAAAAGGTACAAAAAAAAGTGTTACGAAAAATTTAAACATGTTAGATTATAAAAACGTTTTGTACAATTGCAATGTCATTCGCAAAAAAAATATTTTGTTTAAGTCAATAAAACATGAAATATTCACTCAGAATGTAAATAAAATAGCACTGTCAAGCAATGATGATAAGCGGTTGCTTTCGTTTGATAAGGTATCTACTTTGGCCTGGGGTAATGCTAATATATTTAAGTAATGCTTTGTTGTTGTTGCTTAAATAAGTAATTGTAGTATATACATTTTTACATTGCGTTTTAGATAATATCCTAAATGTAAAATGATAGGATTTATTATGTACCTACGTAGGTATGATAATTATTTAATGCAGGTTTCTGTGTAGGTATAAAACTAGTGTATAATGTACTGTAGTTTATCTACTAACTAATTAAATAGTACTTATGTTGGACCGAAAATAAAAAAGTGTGTGTATATGAATGTGTTTTATTTAGGTAATATACCTAATTAGGGTAACCTACATAACAAACTCTAAATTAGCTGCAGTAAAATTACAACCATATCACACGCACACACACACACACACACACACACACACACACACACACACACACACACACCCACACACACACTTTTTAGGGTATACCTGAGCCCCTCTTCTAGAAAAGCATTTGGAGGAACACTGTGGTTTTAGTCCGACACTCCCATCTCCCCTCTAGTCCAGTTGGGTGGGGTTCACACTTAAAAAGTCCTCTAAATGTATGTTACCTATTTATTTGTTGCATTTTGAGGGACACGTGTAACATGTTTGTTTAACAAGATTGAACCTAAATTTTCATGAGTCAACCTGCACTATAACTGCTTATTAGACATTTTGAAGAAATTTAATATGTTACCAATTTACGTAATAAGTAGGTATGTGTACATTGCAATTTTCAAGTTCTAACATGTTAGGAAATGATCGTGAGCGGATCGAGTATCTTTTTACATAGGTATCTATTGCGTATGAGCAAGCAATTTATGGAGTATAATAATTCACATGCAGTTGGGTTTGCACATCTATACAGTAAAACCAACCGGTTTAACTAAGTAAATCTGTTTCGAAATTTACAAGAACACTTAGATACAACATGGTAAGATACTAATCGATCTTGCTTATCTTTTATTGTCAGTAATATTTACTTGTAATAACGAAACCTTTGTTCTGTTTTAGAGTACTAATGCCTACAAAACACCAGCAGTGGAACAAGAACGAAACATATTGCTTAATGAGATGTACTCTCCAGACTCCCTTCCAGATGCTCAAGATCCATATGCCGAAGATGAAGATTATCATCGTACATGGATAATCTCACCTCGAAATAAAACAACAATACGAGAAAAGGAATCAAACCAGAATTGCTGCAATCATAGAAACCCGAACATGAACAAGATAGTGAAGAAGCACAACAAGGCACACCCTTCGTATATCGTTAATGGGAAAACATGCAAAGGGAGACGCTTAATAAAAATCAAAATCAAGGATCTCAGTGGAAATGAAGAAGACGAAATCATCACTGCGCAATATATAGTTAAGGACCCAATAGACGAAATATCGGATCAAGCAGAAAATCTAATCTATACATATAATAAAATGATAGAAAAGCCAAAACTGTACATTGAAAATATTAACAAAAAAATACTCGCCGGGTGTTCTACATAAGATACCGTAGCTGAAAATATAGTTAGAATTTTTTTTGTCTGTTTGTCTGTTTGTCTGTTTGCTTTGCTTTGTCCGGAAGGATCTCGAAAAGTACTGAACAGATTTGGTTCAAATTTTGCACAAATATTACTTAGGGGTGTGGTCTTAAAATAGGCTATATATTATCACGCCACATATCCTAGGGGCTAAGCAGAGAGCAATGAAATGTTTAAACCGTTGGATTGATTTAACTAAAACGTAGCAGGAATATTAGTAGGAGATAGGTTTTACACTCAGACAACATATTATTACGCTAAATTTTTAAGGAGCTCGGCAGAGAACAATGAAAATCTGTTTGTATATTTTTGCAAAATACAGAAATTACTGAATAATTTTAATTAACCTTTTATTTGAATAGCAATGTAGAGGTAGGATCTTTAAATAGGCTATATATTATCACGCTACATATCCTAGGGACTAGGCAGTGGGTAATCTATCTATACATATAATAAAATGATAGAAAAGCCAAAACTGTACATTGAAAATATTAACAAAAAAATACTCGCCGGGTGTTCTACATAAGATACCGAAGCTGAAAATATAGTTAGAATTTTTTTTGTCTGTTTGTATGTTTGTCTGTTTGCTTTGCTTTGTCCGGAAGGATCTCGAAAAGTACTGAACAGATTTGGTTCAAATTTTGCACAAATATTACTTAGGGGTGTGGTCTTAAAATAGGCTATATATTATCACGCCACATATCCTAGGGGCTAAGCAGAGAGCAATGAAATGTTTAAACCGTTGGATTGATTTAACTAAAACGTAGCAGGAATATTAGTAGGAGATAGATTTTACACTGAGACAACATATTATTACGCTAAATTTTTTAGGAGCTCGGCAGAGAACAATGAAAATCTGTTTGTATATTTTTGCAAAATACAGAAATTACTGAATAATTTTATACATATAATAAAATGATAGAAAAGCCAAAACTGTACATTGAAAATATTAACAAAAAAATACTCGCCGGGTGTTCTACATAAGATACCGTAGCTGAAAATATAGTTAGAATTTTTTTTGTCTGTTTGTCTGTTTGTCTGTTTGCTTTGCTTTGTCCAGAAGGATCTCGAAAAGTACTGAACAGATTTGGTTCAAATTTTGCACAAATATTACTTAGGGGTGTGGTCTTAAAATAGGCTATATATTATCACGCCACATATCCTAGGGGCTAAGCAGAGAGCAATGAAATGTTTAAACCGTTGGATTGATTTAACTAAAACGTAGCAGGAATATTAGTAGGAGATAGGTTTTACACTCAGACAACATATTATTACGCTAAATTTTTAAGGAGCTCGGCAGAGAACAATGAAAATCTGTTTGTATATTTTTGCAAAATACAGAAATTACTGAATAATTTTAATTAACCTTTTATTTGAATAGCAATCTAGAGGTAGGATATTTAAATAGGCTATATATTATCACGCTACATATCCTAGGGACTAGGCAGTGGGTAATCTATCTATACATATAATAAAATGATAGAAAAGCCAAAACTGTACATTGGAAATATTAACAAAAAAATACTCACCGGGTGTTCTACATAAGATACCGAAGCTGAAAATATAGTTAGAATTTTTTTTGTCTGTTTGTCTGTTTGTCTGTTTGCTTTGCTTTGTCCGGAAGGATCTCGAAAAGTACTGAACAGATTTGGTTCAAATTTTGCACAAATATTACTTAGGGGTGTAGTCTTAAAATAGGCTATATATTATCACGCCACATATCCTAGGGGCTAAGCAGAGAGCAATGAAATGTTTAAACCGTTGGATTGATTTAATTAAAACGTAGCAGGAATATTAGTAGGAGATTGGTTTTACACTCAGACAACATATTATTACGCTAAATTTTTTAGGACCTCGGCAGAGAACAATGAAAATCTGTTTGTATATTTTTGCAAAATACAGAAATTACTGAATAATTTTAATTAATCTTTTATTTGAATAGCAATCTAGAGGTTGGATCTTTAAATAGGCTATATATTATCACGCTACATATCCTAGGGACTAGGCAGAGGCTAATGAAATATGTAAGTATGTGGATTGATTAAACTAAAACGTTGCAGTAATATTAGTAAGAGATTGGTTTTACACAACGGTTACATATTATCACGCTAAATATCTTGGAGGCCCGGTAGGGAAAAATTAAATTCTGTGTTTGCTACGATATCCAGACGACTGATATACATACTTATATAATTCTAAATACATACATATTATACATAGAAAACACCCAAACTCCGAAACAAACATTTGTGGAACACACAACTAATTGGAACAACCCAAAAATCGAACCAAGCCCTCCGGCGCGACAGGCAGTATCACTACACCGACTACGCCACAGAGGCAGTCAATGAAATTATATTTCATATTCTTTCATATAATTATTCTAACGGCTTGACAGACACAAAATATATTTGTTTATGTATTTACGGGCAACAATCAAAAGTACCTAACTGTAAAGATTAGTAGTAGTAATTTATAGGCTTGATGGGCTTGATAAAGAACAATAATCAAATTCATTAGAGTACGTGTTTGTTTTTAAATATGCATTTAGTATATAACATAATAAGTAAGTTTATCAGTTTTCTAGATCTCATAGCTCACACTAATATAAATCAAATTTCAGGCTACGCTATACTATTGTACAAGCCATGTAATATGTAGTATACTTTTTTTATAACGTGAAGGAAAATTCATCGTGGATGCTATGCCGGACTCCTACCAATTAAAAAAAACCTTAAGTAACGCCTAACAGCCCATGGTTGGGAGCCCCGGGTAAGCCCTCGGAAGGATGTCCCAGGACTCCCAGCAGACCCACGGCCGCCACTGCGTCCTCGCCTAGGAGGTGGTTCGGGTGCTATGCCACGTCTTTGGGGGTTTTGGGTGCGATCCCGCTTTTAAGGGGGGGGGGGGGGCGTGAGTAAACGCCTTCGGCGCGGACTGAATTATTTTACAATAGCCTTAATCATTAAGCTCTTTTATCATTAAGCCAACACGCCAGTTTAGATTTACCCCCACATTCAAAGGGATCCTTGAATTCTAGGTTTTGCAAAAGTTGGGATGTCTCTAATTCCTGAACTAGAAAACCTTTAACATGGAAACTTGTGTGAAACATTCCTTACAGCATTCCCTTTATAACACTAAAAAAAAAATTTTGGAATCCGAAAACGCATTGAGAAGTAACAACTAAAAAACCGTTTTGTCTTTCATCCCTTCTCCCAAAGGAACCGCGCAAAATATCGAGATCAAAATAACCTAGAACCTTCCTCGGATTATAAGCTCTGATTGTACTAAGTTTCATTCAAATCCATTCAGTAACTTCGGCGTGATACTTATTCGGAATACAGACAGACAGACACACTTGAAAAATGTAATTTCATTTTCGGCTTCAGTAGACTCTCGACCCTCAACAGTTTCATTATATGTATAGACTAGCTAACCATCGCAACTTCGTATACGTCACATAAGATCTATGAAAGGAGAGGTATTTCTTCATCAGACTCATCAAGCAGCGTGTGAAACTGCCCTGTTTGCTTAATCAAAAAAGAGCTTAAAGATTAAGTCTATTCTAAAGCAATTCAGTCCACGCCTTCGGCGCGGACTGAATTATTTTACAATAGCCATAAGCAGCTCTTTTATGATTAAGCCAAAACGCCACACAAACGTTGTTTATAATGAACATTCTTAAAACAACTTTACTGAAAAATGTTGAGCTTTGGCTACAGTGACATAGGTCCAGGGACATCCTTCCGAGGGCTTACCCGGGGCTCACAACCATAGCCTGTTGGGCGTTGCGTGAGGTTTTTTAGTCGGTAGGAGTCCGGCATAACATCCATGAGGATTTTCCCTAAAAAAAAAAAAAAAAAAAAAAGAACAGTGACATAGGTACTTACATAAATTAAATCACCTTAAACATAATAAGTACATGCATACGGTCACGCCTTTATCCCCAAAGGGGTATCGAGTCATATTATATGTTTACCTTTTTAGGGTTTCGTAGCCAAATGGCAAAAACGGAACCCTTATAGATTCGTCATGTCTGTCTGTCTGTCTGTCCGTCCGTGTGTCACAGCCACTTTTCTCCGAAACTGTAAGGCCTATGATATTGAAACTTGGTAACTAGATGTATTTTGTGAACCGCATTAAGATTCTTATATAAAATTAGAAAAAAAGCAGTTAATTTTGGGGGTCCCCATACTCAGAACTGAAACTCAAAATTTTTTTTTTCGTCAAAACCATACGAGTGGGGTGGGGTATCTATAGCTAGGTCTTCAAAAATGATATTGAGGTTTCTAATATCATTTTTTTCTAAACTGGATAGTTTGCGCAAGAGACACTTCCAAAGTGGAAAAATGTGTGTCCCCCCCCCCCCCCCTCTAACTTCCAAACTAAGAGAATGATAAATCTAAAAAGAAGATATGATGTACATTGCCATAAAAACTACCAACGAAAATTAGTTCGAACGAGATAGAGCTGGTAGTTTTTTTTTATACGTCATAAACTGCAATTTTCAGTTAGAAAAATCACTACCACTGCGAACGTGTTAAAACATCAATCAAAGTTACAACGAACTATGAGAACTTTTATATTATGTTACTTGCTGCTACAAAACCCTTCATGGGCGAGTCCAACTCGCACTTGGCCGGTTATTTTAATTTGTCCCACGTAACGTAATAGGTGGTGAGCCGCATTGCCGTGTTGAAATGGACAGGCGTTAGTACTGCCTACTTTTGAAAATTATTAAATCTATAAGGTCTTCAACTTGGTTTAACGACTGCCATTTACTGGCTACCGTTAGCGTTAGTGTTATCGTCTCAACTCTTCCGATTATGCGTAAAGTTTTCAGTCTGTGGCCCTAATCTAACAAACGTTTCGTATTCGCGCTTCGCCATACTACTTACTCTTATAATTATTAAAGGGACTAATTAATAAACACGTACGTCATACCGGCCTTGGACCCACTAAAACCATGAGGTCTCTTCCTATCCATTTAGCGCAGTCCTAAGGTATCCTTTAGTGGGCTTACCCGGGGCTCCCAATCGTAGGCTGTTAGGTAGGATACGTGTGGTTTTTAGTCAGTGGGAGTCATAGTACATTCATGTGGGATATTCCTCACGTTAAAAAAATCCATCTAGCGCATAACTCCCCGGGTAAGTTGGAGGATGTCCTAAATTTGTTCCCACATTTTGGTTACGACTTATCCTAGAGGCTCAAATAGAATACGGTTCAAACTTTGCTTATAACATAATTTCCACGCGGACGAAGTCGCGGGTAACAGCTAGTCTATACATATAATAAAATGATAGAAAAGCCAAAACTGTACATTGAAAATATAAACAAAAAAATACTCGCCGGGTGTTCTACATAAGATACCGAAGCTGAAAATATAGTTAGAATTTTTTTTGTCTGTTTGTATGTTTGTCTGTTTGCTTTGCTTTGTCCGGAAGGATCTCGAAAAGTACTGAACAGATTTGGTTCAAATTTTGCACAAATATTACTTAGGGGTGTGGTCTTAAAATAGGCTATATATTATCACGCCACATATCCTAGGGGCTAAGCAGAGAGCAATGAAATGTTTAAACCGTTGGATTGATTTAACTAAAACGTAGCAGGAATATTAGTAGGAGATAGATTTTACACTGAGACAACATATTATTACGCTAAATTTTTTAGGAGCTCGGCAGAGAACAATGAAAATCTGTTTGTATATTTTTGCAAAATACAGAAATTACTGAATAATTTTAATTAACCTTTTATTTGATTAGCAATCTAGAGGTAGGATCTTTAAATAGGCTATATATTATCACGCTACATATCCTAGGGACTTGGCAGAGGGTAATCTATACATATAATAAAATGATAGAAAAGCCAAAACTGTACATTGAAAATATTAACAAAAAAATACTCGCCGGGTGTTCTACATAAGAATAAGATACCGAAGCTGAAAATATAGTTAGAATTTTTTTTGTCTGTTTGTCTGTTTGTCACACTAATATAAATCAAATTTCAGGCTACGCTATACTATTGTACAAGCCATGTTATATGTAGTATACTTTTTTATAACGTGAAGGAAAATCCATCGTGGATGCTATGCCGGACTCCTACCAATTAAAAAAACCTTACGTAACGCCTAACAGCCTATGGTTGGGAGCCCCGGTCCTGGGACATCCTTCCGAGGGCTTCCTCGGAAGGATGTCCCAGGACTCCCAGCAGACCCACGGCCGCCACTGCGTCCTCGCCTAGGAGGTGGTTCGGGTGCTATGCCGCGTCTTTGGGGGTTTCGGGTGCGATCCCGCCTTTAAGGGCGGGGGGGGGGGCGTGAGTGAACGCCTTCGGCGAATTATTTTACAATAGCCCTAATCATTAAGCTTTTTTATCATTAAGCCAACACGCCAGTTTAGATTTACCCTCACATTCAAAGGGATCCTTGAATTCTAGGTTTTGCGAAAGTTGGGATGTCTCTAATTCCTGAACTAGAAAACCTTTAACATGGAAACTTGTGTGAAACATTCCTTACAGTATTCCCTTTAAAACACTAAAAAAAAAATTTTGGAATCCGAAAACGCATTGAGAAGTAACAACTAAAAAACCGTTTTGTCTTTCATCCCTTCTCCCAAAGGAACCGCGCAAAATATCGAGATCAAAAGTATCCTAGAACCTATAAGCTCTGATTGTACTAAGTTTCATTCAAATCCATTCAGTAACTCCGGCGTGATACTTATTCGGAATACAAACAGACATACACACATGAAAAATGTAATTTCATTTTCGGCTTCAGTAGACTCTCGACCCTCAACAGTTTTACTATATGTATAGACTAGCTAACCCTCGCAACTTCGTTTACGTCACATAAGATCTATGAAAGGAGAGGTATTTCTTCATCAGACTCATCAAGTAGCGTGTGAAACTGCCCTGTTTGCTTAATCATAAAAGAGCTTAAAGATTAAGTCTATTCTAAAGCAATTCAGTCCACGCCTTCGGCGCGGACTGAATTATTTTACAATAGCCATAACCATTAAGCAGCTCTTTTATGATTAAGCCAACACGCCACACAAACGTTGTTTATAATGAACCTTCTTAAAACAACTTTACTGAAAAATGTTGAGCTTTGGCTACAGTGACATGGGCACATAAATTAAATCACCTTCAACATAATAAGTACATGCATACGGTCACGCCTTTATCCCCAAAGGGGTATCGAGGCATATTATATGTTTACCTTTTTTTTAATTTGTCCCACGTAACGTAATAGGTGTGAGCCGCATTGCCGTGTTGAAATGGACAGGCGTTAGTACTGCCTACTTTTGAAAATTATTAAATCTATAAGGTCTTCAACTTGGTTTAACGACTGCCATTTACTGGCTACCGTTAGCGTTAGTGTTATCGTCTCAACTCTTCCGATTATACGTAAAGTTTTCAGTCTGTGGCCCTAATCTAACAAACGCTTCACCATACTACTTACTCTTATAATTAATTATTAAAGGGGCTAATTAATAAACACGTACGTCATACCGGCCTTGGACCCACTAAAACCATGAGGTCTCTTCCTATCCATCTAGCGCAGTCCTAGGGTATCCTTTAGAGGGCTTACTCGGGGCTCCCAATCGTAGGCTGTTAGGTAGGATACGTGTGGTTTTTAGTCAGTGGGAGTCATAGTACTTTCATGTGGGATTTTCCTCACGTTAAAAAAATCCATCTAGCTCATAACTCCCCGGGTAAGTTGGAGGATGTCCTAAATTTGTTCCCACATTTTGATTACGACTTATCCTAGAGGCTCAAATAGAATACGGTTCAAAATTTGCTTATAACCTAATTTCCACGCGGACGAAGTCGCGGGTAGCAGCTAGTACATAATATTTCAAAAAAAATGTGTGGATATTCCTTCCATAGTATTTATTAATAATTTTTTATTTGGTGTTATAATTATTTATATGTAATGTAAAAAACGTATCTGAATAAAAATAATTTATGTTACGGTTATTTAAGTGTTATACTCGTAGTGTGTATATAAAATGTTGTTATTTCTTACTTCATTTAGAATTTTGTGTAAACCAAATAGTAATTATAATAAATGGAACCTAGTTGAGACGAACTTAGTTAGAATGTTACTAGTAAGTAGATATAGTGTAAATATGAATGTATGTTATATATTTGTCTCCTTATAACATGTTATATGCTATATAACGGGTATTCTTATCATAATGTTTTTAAGAAAAATAAAATAAATTGATTTACTATAAAAAATGTTTTTATTGAAATTTATACCCTATAATAATAACTAAACATTATTTATCATCTAAATACTTTTTTATACATAAAACATTTTTAAGTGCGCATTGCTTGGTATGATTGATACAATTTAAATTAGTTTTACTATCAGAATATTTTTTATGCAACAGTGATAAATTTGGACACTTATCGTGAGCAAGGTCTGATACTACACAATTCTTGCAAATATCCTGAATCCATTTAACTTTTTCTAAACCCTTCACAATAATTTCTTTATTTTCTAGATAGGGAACAATTATACGGTGAAATTCTCTGTAGTCGATATAACCGTCATTCCAGTAAATCCCTCTGTTTCTCTCCAACCAGTTTACTTGTTTCTTTTCATCAGTAGTCAAATATTTAAATAAATATGGTGGTTTTATTAAGAACGTTTGGGTATAAAAACGAGTGGTCAGAGCTAATTCCTTAACTATAAAGTTATTAGAAAGGTCCTTAAACCCCTGAACATCCACTATAATCGTCTTTTGGTTCATGATAATTTTCTCACAGTATTACTTAATGGCTTATACTCAATTATACAGTCGTTCAATATAAGACAATAAGCCGAAGTTTGATCTGGTATATCAAAATCACTTTCAATTTCCACTCTCACGTCCACCACAGGACCTGACTTAAGATTATCTGGTTGTCTGGAACAGTCTACGACAAATAATGGAGCAATGTTTTTAAATTGTTTCTCACTTAATAAAGGCTCGGCGCGACGTCCATAATACGACTGTTGAAATCTAGTATATTGTTCATATATTAAAGCAATTCGATTATTCGAGAAACTTGTATTCATGTTTTCATATGGGAAGTAGATTGAATTTAGATACACTTTAACATCACGAATCTCACAGTGATCAAACTGAGACATATCTGATTTAGGATTATTTTTTCTATTAGTTTGTAGACCAATAATAACAAATCTTGGTTTCTCTATTTGCGATGATGTTTTTATTGACCAAGTATGCTTTGTAGTTTTAGGCAGCACTGGATATTCATACAAATCCCAATTCCTGAATATCATCTGGAGTGGTCGATCTTTTTCTAACAGTTTCAGCATGTTTATTTTTTCTTTGTCGGATACTTTGACATGCGGTACACGCCATATTATTTTATTTATAATAATGTCTTCTACCATTTCACCAGCATTAAGTTTTAGAGCGTTCAGATTAGTATTACTTCGTAACAATATTAATTCATGCTTGCTGTTTATCACTACTTTCTTAAAATCTTCTGCAAAACCAAGAATGTTACCAAGTGGTATAGAAGCAGAAAAACTACCTCCATTAGTACTTTTTATACCATCGATATTCCAACCCCAAGCATTAGATATTCTAGCTTCACTCTCGTTCATTGATATTAATGATTTCATCGTGCTAGTTATACCGGCATTTTTTATTTTATCTATTTCAACTCCATTTATCTCGTACCTTATATCTTGAAACAAGTAAAGTAAACTATTATTTGTGAAATGAACGTTGCTGACTCTCTCTTTATTTTCTGATTTATTTACAACAACAGTTCCTTCTAAATACAATGTGCTTGAGGACGGTAAAATATACAAGTCTTGTTGATTAATGGGTATCCTGATTTCATCGCTTCTATTGAAACTTGTTACGTAAGGTTTGTAAGAGTGAAATTCAATTCCTTCAATAGTATTAACATAGATTGGGGCGGACAAAACGTCTAGTATATTCATTTTAGTAAACCAATCGCCTTAAGAAATGCTTTATTGTTTTTATTCAATTTAATTGTTTTTTTAGACCGAGCTTTAGCTTTTAATTGTCTTACTTGATTGGTAGCTGGAGTGGGACTGTTATTTTTAGATGAATTAATCACATTATATTTATTATAATCAATCATTTCTTTTTCTGAGATGTAGATATAATTGTACTTCTTCACCTCGCAAATTTATTAAGTTATTATTTATATCTAACAGTCGGATTTGTATGCAGCTGATGTTAATTTGGTTGATTGGAAAGTAAATTGCGTTTTGTGGTTTTTCTATAATTCTGTATCCAGGTGGAACATTAAGTGCGAATTCGTGTAGAATGTGACTGGGTTGTCCGTTTATATAAGAACCGCTAACTATATCACATTCAACCCTTATCACGGTTGTAGGTAAAATGTTGACTGGAAACTCTGATACGTGATATTTATTGGCGTCCAACACTTGTCTTTTAAATCCCAACAAACTTCCAAATGTACATTCTTTAGTAAAATCTATAGCAGATGTACAAAATAACACAGTTTTTAAGGTATTGTTATTGCAGTGGAGTTTTATGGATGCATCTTTTATTTCAGATTTAAAATAATCACTGATATCTTGTAATTCATATGTACCTTCAGGTATTTTAATAACTTTATCAGGACCATAGTAAAATTTATTATTTCTTTTATCAATATTGGGAATAGAATTATATGTTGAGAAATGTAATAATGCACATTCATACTCCCCAATTAATTGCAACGTATTCGGATAGTAGGTAGATAACACCGACGAGTTTCCAGTTATAGACAAGGTGAGTGACATCTTGCTAATGATTGAAATGAAAGAATATTATAAAATTTATAGTATTTATTCCAAAAAGATTGTAAATATTCTAAACACAAATGTCCACAAATTACTGTATTAAAATTTTGATATCTTGTATAGTTATAATTAACACTGCAGGTATTAAAATACCGTATAATTTCTCTTGGAGGTTTTAAATCACCAAAGCTAAACACAAACAATATTCACAATATTTACTTATCTTAACGTAAGCTACCCAATGCGTTCCATTATTTTTCGAATTATCTAAGTTAACTATACCACATTCAATTCGTTTAGGTTTTTTCGGCAACCGATCCTTCATGTAAACTCCACGAAAATAAGGAATACCATTTGCGTAATACTGAATATCGATATTAGTTAAAGCGCGATTAGGTAGCTCGTTATTTAGTTTTTTGTTGAATTTATAAACAATCCTTTACCTTTTTTGTGTGGTTTAATGTATAAACCTTTACCTACGGCTATAGCCTCCATAGTCTTATTATGGCGTTCGGATTCCTGTAATTTTTTTTGACCTATTTTATAATCATTTACTGTTTTTGCAATACCCGCTGCACCACCAGCCAAAGCTCCTAAAGCTGATAAACCAGCAAAAATCGGAATTAAAGGCAGAATGCCTCCAGTTTTCGGTAAAGGTATGACTCGAGGTAGACGAATTTTTGAAACGCATGGAACTATTTTTTTAGCAGCCATATAAGCTGCATGTATTAATGTTTTACCATTTTTGTGCGAGCGTTTATTCATTTTTCTTTTTATTTTTGTTATAAAATTACGAAAAGTTTTAACACCAGCACCAGATTTCAGTTTAGCTTTCATAACTTTACTCACTAGCCATGAACTAAGCTTTTCTCCTCTACCAGCATCTTTGGATTTAAGTCTTTGTTTAGCCATATCTAAAAGTAGTAAATCGGCTTTCTGACGGTTAGAGAAGTCTGTGTATTTTCCGTATGCAATGTCGTGGTACATACAAGCTTCGTCCAGTTTATTTACACCCTTGTCACCACGCAATAAACGTTTTGAAAGTTTTGTTCCCGGTCCGCAATAGTTATAACCGGGTAAGTGTAGTTCAAATGGCAAATGATTAATAATACTATTGAGTAGTCCACCACCTTGCATAGCTCAAAGTATAATGAATAAAACATTATAATTATTAACTGTTATATTATTTTATTCTACTATAGCAGTCTTATCAATCCAACTATTCTCTTCATTACTTAAACCCAACCATCTTACAAACAGTTTCTTTCCTTTCTTTCGTAAAACTTTTTCTATCAAATAGACACCTGGACAAGAAGATTTTTGAAGTTCTTGTTCGTAAAAAGTACCTAATATAACTTGTTTGTGCTGATCTTCGATGTGATATGTTACTGGAATAGTGTTATTAATCTTTTTTATTGTAAATAGTTTCGTAGACCAATTAGGAGTATAACCTTTTTCAAATATTTGTTTGTATTTACTAATTCGAACTTTGTCACCAATGATAAACTTGGGTATGTATCGATGCGATACTGCTTTCATTGATTTTTTAATATTACCTTTAATATTCACTTCATTCAGTTCATTGACATTAGCAGGTGCTAGTTTAATGGTGCGATGTTTTGTGTTGTTATATGACTTTACAACATCCTTCAAACCAAAATCTATCCACTTATAGTGCCCATTTAGACTAAAGTACTTGTACAATTTATTTTTAATAGTTCTGATAACTCGTTCTACAATTGAAGCCTTTTTGATTGAAAACGTTGAGTAGTGATTAATATTGTAGTTCTTTAGAAGCTTTTGAAATGACGAATTATAGAATTCGGTACCCAAATCAGTTTGCAGATGAGCTGGTATCCGATGGTCAGTGGAAATTAATTTCTTGAATGCATTATAAACATCATGTTTATTTTTAGTTATTAGTGGTTCTGTCCAAATATACTTTACTACAATGTTGATCTCTATTCTCTATTAACAAATTAATTCGATTATGTACGGTATTAATAATTTTATTTGATGATATTTCTAAAACGGGAACACCCAAAAATTCCGAAATATGTTTTTCCGAATTTCAATATTCCGATGTTCAAAATTCCGAAGATTATAATTCCTAAGAAACAAAGCTCCGAATATTTAAAAGGACGATATTCATTTATCCGAAAGTCATAAGTACGAATTTTTATTTTTCCTAATTTCATTAGTACGAATAATCAAAAGACCGGACTGTTATTTTCCCGAAAATATTATTCAGAATTTCAAATATCCGAAAATTTACTGTTTAAGTTTTTTTTATAAAGTACGGTAAAGTCTAACTACCGAAGACACCACTTCCAAGTGAGTGGAAGGCAAACGACAAAACAAAAAAAAAAAAAAAAAAAAATAACCACGACTTTGAGAAGCAATCAATAACTATTAAAATATAGCTATAGCCTTTATTTAACCTTTTCAAGTTTTGCATGTCGATTAAATCAGCTTGCCACAAATCATCAATGCCTCTTAAAATAACAGAACGCCGAGGAAAGTTTTTTCGTGCAGTTTTATGTATTTCGTTAACAATTTGTTGTTTTGTCATTTTGAGGAACTTTCAAGGTTATGCTTTTGATCTAAAACTGATTTAACTGCGTTTTGGATTAACTTATCAACTGCTGTTCAAGTATAAAATTTGCTTTCCAAGTGAACCACTAACTCAGATATTGTCTTTAAACCCTTTTCCAGATGGTTCTGAAATTCGTTTGGGATAATATTTTGCAATTTTTGTAAGTCGTTCAGTAGTTTCATTTTCAATTCATCTACATATGCTTTGTTTACTGCATCATCTGCATCTTGAGGAGGTTTGACACCTTTTAGCTTCGATGTCTTCAAATCATAATCTCCATTATCAGATTTTAACAATGCATTATCATTAAAACCAAGTAATTCTGATATACGCATTCGCTTATGAATATAATGACCAAATTTGTCTACATTCATATTAAAGGTGTATTATGTTGAACGGTATATAGTAAAATGACACACATATAATATTAGTAGATTTATTTATTTAATGATTTTGCTTTCACGTAGTTCTTCAATGATAGATATTATTTCATTGTCTAGTCCTGTGTTACCAGCATCTCGAGAAGCAATTAATAACTTTAATCTATCAACCAATTCATTGGGGTCATCCCAATATACAAAATCTGTGTTTTTTTTCCACATTTTTGTTAAAGGTAATCCTTTTCCTGCTTTATATCTACAACTTGGACTTTTACTTTCTTGATCGAAAAGTGGTTTAATAACTTGCAAATATTTTTGTCCTTTATTACTTTTAATTGGTTTTCCTGAATCAAAATCACGACGATGTTCATTTGTTACAAGTAACATTGACTTATAATTTTGCATGTCATAGTCAGTAACCAAGCGCAGGTTAATGTCTTTTTTAAGCAGCAACTCTCGCAACCCAGGTGTACTTTCATACTTGTGTCCGCCTACAGTAATAACTTTATCTCCAATCGTTATGCTAGAGGAACCTAACATTAACTTTCCGCGTTCATTTCTTACACCAAACGGCACATCCGCTAGTATTTCTGAAGATAATGACCAAGATGATATATCTCGATTAGAATCAACTAATGACTGAAATGAAGAGTTGGATTCCGATTCGTTACTAGCATCACTGTTATCAATTGTTTCTTCCATATCTTGATCTTCCTGCAAGTTGTGGTTAACAATTTGTCCTTGGAGTTCTCCCTCTTCTTCATTTTTTCTTAGAGCGTGGTTACTAGGGTTGGTTATTAAATTGAGAGATTCTGTAACAGGCTTAAATACTGTATCTAGAGCTTGTCTATTATTATCTTCAAAATCCTTCATTTTACGTATTTTTTTCCTAACAGCTTGTGTCGCATCAACAATTTGTTTTTTCAATGATTTATCCATTATGTAAATATATGGTAATCGAATAAGAGTCAATTAAATAATAACAATAAAGTAAAAGCAGTCTACTTAAATATTCAAATTTTGTCTAATACTACGAAAGTGTCAAACTTCTTTCGATAACAACCGTTATTCTTAGAACAATCTTTATTAATCACAACATAGTCAAAAGGCTCTTTCCATATTTGAGAACACATTTCACGAAATTTCAACCATGTCATATCGGTGTTTACATGTTCTTCGTAAACATGTTTCAAATTAATTTCATCTTGCTTAAAAAGCACAATTAAGTTGGCGTTGTCTCTTACAAGTTGTTTAGGTATTTTGCTATATGTTTGATTTAAATAAAAGCTGTCAATCAATTTATGTCTTCCCATAGCAAAATAATCACGCATATTACTTTGATTTTCACACGCTACATCGTCAAAAATAATCACAGAATTAGCTTTTGCATCTGAAACTTTTAAAACGTCATCATTTGTCTGATATTTATGGAGAGTGATCCCTGGTACTCGTCGTAAAACCTTTTCTAGAAAAATGTACTTTGGTTGATGTAGTGTCTTAGAATATACATAAACATTTTTAAATCTCAATCCATTTTCATGCAAAAGGAGACCAATTAACAAATTAGTTTTTCCACAATTTGATGGTCCGCAAATGATGCAACGTACTGTATTTGGTAATAATTCTCCATGGCGTAAGTTGTTTTTTGGTATATCATCACAGATTATATTAACCTGCAACGATTGTGCTTGTTTAACGAATTTCATGTTTGCTGTGCAATAACGATGAACTCATAATGAAAATATGCATTTATAACTTAAATATTTATAACTGGAAATAGTCAAGCCCAATTGGTTACAGAAAATGCCGTAGGTAAAAGTAAAGGCTATACCTACGGTTTTTAGTTTTTCGTATTTGAATAGGCGAAAGTAACGGACGGAGAATTTTTCATTGGAATTATTACTATGTTACCTGTCATCATTGATCAATATCAGAAATGTTTTTGGGCATTCTACTCCACCGAGAGTGACTGCGGCGAACGCAGTTCGCCGGAGGAATGGAAGGTGGAGTAGAATGCCCAAAAACATCCTACTAATTTCTTTGTACATACATAAGATTTTCAAAAATGTATTGAGATGCTACTGTAAGAATATTAACCTCTTTGAATGTTTCGCGCAGAGAGATCCTTGGACCTAATCTATATATAGCTCTTATGGCTCGCTTTTGTAAAATAAAAATAGAAATCTGCGGCATTGCCCCACAGTAGAATACCGTAAGACATTATACTGTGAAAGTAACTGAAATAAACTATTCTAGCCGTATCTACATCAGTCAAGTGCCTTATTTTTTGCACAGCAAATGCTGCTGAACTTAATCTACTAGCTAGTTTTAAAATATGTGGACCCCATTGTAAACCAGCATCGACCGTTAACCCTAGGAACGTCGTTGATTCCACAAGTTCCAACCCTCGACCATTAAGTTGAACATTGGTGTCTGACTGTGTTACATTCGGCAAGGTAAACTTAATACATTTAGTTTTATTATCATTCAGTCTAAGATTGTTAGTGTTAAACCAATGAACCACTTTCAAGATTGCATTGTTTACATCGTCATAGTTAACTAATTGTCGTTTGACTTTGAAAATCAAAGAAGTATCATCAGCAAACAGAACAATCCTGTTGTTGTCCCCCATGTAAAAGGGTAGGTCATTAAAATATATAAGGAATAAAAATGGGCCGAGTATTGAACCCTGCGGGACGCCCATAGTAACTACTGATCCTTCTGAACGTGTACCATTAACATCGACTCTCTGAATTCTATTGTTCAAATATGAAGTCAGAAGATCGAGAGCCCTGCTCCTTATGCCGTAATGGTGTAATTTCCTGATTAATGTTTCATGTTGGACGCAATCAAAAGCCTTAGATAGATCGCAAAATACACCAATTGCATCTTGTTTATCCTCCCAGGCCTCATAAATACATTTCAATAACTCTACACCAGCATCAGTAGTCGAACGTCCCTTAGTGAAGCCAAATTGTTTCTCATGAAACAATTTGTGACTGTTAAAATAAATCAGCATCTGCTCTAGTATTAATTTTTCAAATATCTTGCTCAAGGTCGGCAACACCGAAATAGGTCTGAAATTACCCGGATCTGAAGTGCTGCCAGCCTTGAACAGTGGTAATACTTTACTGTGTTTCATCAAATCAGGAAATACACCACTTGAGACGCAATCGTTAAACACAGTTGCCAAGTAGGGGGCAATGACATCTATAATACTTGAAACGGATTTCACTGATAATCCCCAAAGGTCAGCGGTTTTTTTTAACATTAATAGATTTAAACGCTTTTATGATGTCGTTGCAGTTGACAACGGTGAATTCGAACGCGCCTTCACAGGCAGCAACGGATTCTGCTAATAATAGCTCGGCGGAGGTAGAAGACGACCGAAGAGTGTTAGTTATATCTATTGGTACATTACTGAAGAATTTTTCGAACTCGGTCGCTACTTCCATATCCTCCGAGACGTGGCGATTGTTTATCTTTAAATCGAACTTTTTTTCATTCACTGTACACCTACCACATTCCGCATTTATTATGTTCCAGGTAGTTTTAATTACATTCGCAGAGTCTAAAATTTTACTTCTAATGAAATTAGATTTGGCTAAGGAACAGGCTTGCTTAAATATCTTTGAATATTTTTTAACATATTCCTGAAATTCAGGGTTGAAATTATATGATTTTTCAGAATACAGTTCATATAGGCTATGACGACTTTTATAAATTCCGGGTGTTGCCCAATCACTGAAAGCAGAACTGCCTCCAATTGATAATGTTTTCGGGGTGAAAATTTTCCCAAACACATCATGTATCAAATTAAATAAATTGGTGTAGGATTCATCTAAACTAGTGTAATCAGGCAATTCTGGTAATTTCTTCACTAAATTTCTTCTGAAAGTTTCCAAGCGCTGTGTGTTGACTGGGACAAAACTGATTATCTTCTTACTTTCCCTACTATTTCTCAAATAAGAAACGGACTGTCCGCGATGATCTGATTTTACAGGGTCCACTATACATTTTTTAATGGGATGTATATTAGTATAAATATTATCAATGCAAGTAGCAGTAGTGGCAGTTATACGAGTAGGTTCTAAAAATATATTATACAAACCAAACGACTTGAACAAATTTAACAATTTCTCTCTCTGTAAAGGTGCAGATTCTAAAACATCTATATTGAAGTCCCCACAAAATAGGACTGTTTTTTTTGTACTTTGGCATTTTAACAACGCTTCTTCAAGCTTCTTTTCGAACTGGACATATGGAGCATCCGGGGGGCTGTATACGCTTAGTACAATGAACTGCTCAAACTCTATACTAGCTATCTCAATAACTCGTTCTACAGAGAGGCCTACTATGTCTTTACGTTCTTTACACTTTATTGACTTATTAACAATAATTAATGAGCCTCCACGTTTATATTTTATTCTACAGAACGAGCTAGCACCCTGGTGATTTTTGAAATTGAACATGACCTGATAAGGCTTTAACCAATGTTCTGTTACACCAAAAATATCAATGCCATTCAAGTTCATGTACAATTCCAATTCCAACTCTTTTCCACCAATCAGGCCTTCAACATTTTGGTGCACCAGGTGTAAAGCCTTATTTTTAAGATTAATAGGATTAATAAATTCAACGGCCTGAGAGCAATCAGATATAGAATTGGGCTGTGGCTGATGTAGAACTAAATTTGATTCATACATTATGTCAAGTTTAGTGCAAGAACGCTGCTCTTTTGTCCTATATTCTAATTTAAATTACCTGGATATAAACAGCTATCCAGAGATCTAATATCAATGTCATTTTGCTCAAAAGGCGCAGGTTTGATAGCCAGATTTTTGGCTAAAACATCTATAAAATGATGTAGCGAAATTGCTACCCGTCTTTTAAAATAATCCAGAAGCTTATGCTTTCCTTTAGTCATATAAAAATAATAATTCTTCCTAACAATGGTGTTAGTGTCAATTATACTAAACTTTTTATCATGAAGTGTTAATGTGTCCAATGACAAATTTAAATAGTACCTAATCCTATTTTCCGCAACTGGCATATGTTTACAGTAAGGCAGTGTGTAAATAATAATATTATTTAAATCTAAGGAGTTTAATTTATTATAATATTTAACAAGTTTATGTTTGGTTATACCTGTCCTGTTTCCTATGAAAATGACCAGATTGTCTTTCTGTTGAAATTTATAACTGCATACGGACTTCATTATTTGTGTATACGATGAAGAAGGCATGCAGTGATTTATAAAGGACTGCCCCTGTGTACAAAAATTTAATTTTGACCCCATGTCTCTCCCAATTTCATCACTAAACATGATCCATCGACTACTTTCGCTGTTATCTTTTTTTAGACCTATATTGACCTGTTTTTGTGTCCTATGCATCTGGTCACCAGATAGGGTAAGTGGCTGGCTCGGACTCGGCCCTGGCTCGGGTTGGCTGCAGTCACATTTAGTTTTATCCGCTAAAGAGCTAAAACGGTCAGCATAATGAGATGTTGAATTTAAGAGTTTATACATAGCAAAGGTCACAAGTTGCACAGTAGGTAGAGCCGGACAGCGCTGTTGTAGGTTATGGACGATCTTTGTGAACTTAGCGCTTGAGGTTTAACTTAGATTAACGAGTGTTTTCATAAAACGTTATACCTTTATTAACTCCTCCTATTCCTCCGTAGAAAACCCACATACAGTAAGAAATTTCTTCTTAGCACTTATTTGTTAACGTAGATAACTATTCAAGCATGGTTATCATTCCAAAGGCATACGCGGGACTTCTGGCCTTAGGCAGATGTTAAGACTTCGAATGGTTTAAGCCGATAAGAGAAGTCCGACATAGACAGATGATACCGCACCGAGTGGTTTTAGCCAATAGAAGTAAAACAACCATGAGAATTTTCACACGAAGAAAAAAAAAGCTCGGTTAAAATAAAATACACGAGCAAGTAGGTTCTATTTTGTTGAGGATATAAAAACTAAGTAAAAACTTTTTGAACCAAACTTTTGTAATTACTTGTGGTCAGAGACGAGATAGTGCTTAAATACTTTTAAAATTGAGCTGTCACTTGGCTGAACTCGTTGGTTTGTTTACATGTTTATTTTTGGTTTGTTGAAAAATATAATGTAATTGCAATTGATTAAAAAGCATTTAAAAGCCTTGAATGATCATATTTGTGTGTTTCTGTAAGTTAGTGAAAGTGATCCTTTAACAAAGGTATTAATCAAAATGTTCAGTGTGTGGCAAACAAAATCGGTTTAACTAATTTAATTATTTAAACATTATTCAAAAATATTTTACCTTGCTTTATGTACAGTGTGAGTTGTGTAAAAATGGGCCCTGATATGTCTGATAATATTATTATGGGATAACATAGTACTTTTAAATTGATTTCCTTGACCCGTTTTTGGCTGCCATCCCTGGCTATTGTGAGTGTTGTCTTGAAATTGAAAGGACATTCCAATAGAGGCATGCGAGAGCACGTCACTCAGTCAGTTTGGACTTGCCAGAGCTACAGCTAACCTGCGGGCCTAAAAAGGCAACATTATTTTGTTCCATAATATGAAACATACAATTCATTTAATTGAAATACAAAACATACAGATTATATGTTTCATGATATGAAGCATACAATGTTGCCTTTTTAGGTCCTCAGACCTTTCCGCTACACGTATAGATTGGTCGAAAAGAAATAACATCTCTCACATTTCAGTAAACCGAAATGGCACAAGATGAAGCAGAAGCGCTGCAGAAAATGAAAGAACTAGAAGAACGAATCAAGGCACCCTCGATCTGGGGCCGCGTACCTTCCGGAGTTAGGTTCGAAGACCTACAGGATAGGCGGTATGAAGACGCTGTTAGGTTGTTGAAGAAACATTATATTTCTGAAGAAGTAAGATGTTTAACCTACATGATATGATGCTGCGTTCACATTTGTAACATTATTACGGCACATTTCTCCATTATTATATTAGACTCGCATGTCGAAATCGTTGAAAACTGCAGCTACGAGTTAAATGCTCGACACGATGACACACCGCTGTACAGTTCGTTTATATGTTACGAATGTGGACGCAGCATAAGACAAGCCTTTATCCACAAGAAATGGCCATACTATACGCCCATATTTTACCAGTTTTATATTACTATAGCAGACCTCATGCGATTCACCCGCTTAGTTCCCGTTCCCGTTCCCGGACTACGGGAATAAAATTTAGCCTATGTCACTCGGGGATAGTGTAGCTTTCGAACAGTAAAATAATTTTTCAAATCAGTTCAGTAGTTTCGGAGCCAATTTAATGCAAACAAACAAATAATCAAATCCTTCCTCTTTCTAATATTAGTAAAATAAGTACATGTATACAGGGTGAATTTTTGAAAAGGGCTTGGATGGCCAAATCCGAAACTATAAGGAATAGCTAAAAATGCTCAAAGGAGTCACGAGCCCGATTTTGATAAAACACACCCTTTATTATTACACCATAAGATAGTGTCGCTGATCAATATCAAATTCTGGGAAGTAATGATATACGGCAAATTTAAGGAATGTTTGGAATTTTACTAGAATTCATATTTCATGTACCTAAATTTTGTATCATAATTTGTTTCGTTCAAATTCCTAGGATAGATCGTAACTATTCCGTGTTTTAAATCATGCTCAGAATGATTCTTTGGAGAATATTCTAAACGGAATCAGTAATATTGAATGCACTATGATCCTTGAGGTCTCGAATCCAGCTATGTATTGAAAACAATGGTCTACATTTTGAACAATTAATCAGTTCACGTTAGAAAAATAAATTGTATTTTGTTAAAGATGAGCACTTTCCTTTAGTTTGCCGTATGTCATTACTTTCCAGAATAAGATCCTTAATAGCAACACTAACGTATGGTGTAATAATATAGGGTGTGTTTTTTTTTCATAATCAATGGGTTCGATTCCTAGCTAGGATTATTGGTTTTTCAAAAATCTAATGATGAGGTTTTAATTTTCATCAAAATCGGGCTCGTGACTCCTTTGAGCATTTTTCGCTATTCCTTATAGTTTCGGATTTGGCCATCCAATCCCTTTTGAAAAATTCACCCTGTATAGTCACGCCTTTATCTCAGAAGGGTTAGGCAGAGGCTTTGTATTCGACTATATTCCACCTTTTAGTTTTGTCCCACGTAATGGGCGTTGAGCCTATTGTCGTGTTGAATTCGATAGAAGCAGGATGCAAATTTTAGGCCGTTTATAAAGTCTTTAACGTGAACTAACGACGACCATCAAAGTTTTACAAATGTTTATTAGTTTATCCATATATTTTTAACTAGATCCATTAATCAAACTATTTACGAATTTTTGATGTAGTTTAAAACGGCGTCATTAATGATATTCATTTTACCCTACATCGCTTGTAGATTAGATAGGTATTATCTTTTTTGTACGTAAAATATCAGATTCTTAAAAGTGTTGTAACTTTTTTATTTATAAACCGATTGACATCAAATAAACGCTATGTTAATGTTAAGTGGAGCAAACCTCAACACAATAAAAAGAACCGCATTGCAATCGGTTAAGCGGTTACTGAGATTAGCGTGCACAAACGTACAGACAAACAGATATACAGACATACATACAAACAGACAGAAATTCTAAAAATCATTGTTTTGGGTTCTATTGCGTTCATAAGTCCCCGCCCATAATATTTTATCTTATTTATAAGATAAAATATTATGGGGGGAGGGGCCGGGGGGGGGGGGTCTGTACATGGAAGATAAATTTATCTTCCATGTACAGACAGCGACCTGTTACTATTTTATTACATGTATTGATTCACTAAAATATTTTGAGTCTGAACAAAAAAAACTCCTTTGGTATTTGCTCACTTGACAATGAGTCTCACTTAACCTCCTATTCCTGGGAAGTCGATTTATACACAAAACTGTTAATTGTTAAGCGTACTATGCAAAGACTACCTGGTTTTGGAGACTAGATAAGAAAACATCAGTATAAAATATCATCCGAAAGGTCTAGAAAAAGGGCTAGTTAAATCAAAGTATTTGAATTAAGAGTTAAGATTATTCAAAGATGGCCGGTACAAAATATCATTCAAATGGCCTTTTTTTAACTTGAGAAAAAAAGTCCGTTCATTCCCTACCTAATAGGTAAGCCCTCGAAAGGTTGCCCCTAGGAATCTAAAGGGCCTAGAAGATGGGCTAGGAATGGGAAATCTTCTCAAAGAATCTGGGTAAGAGATAATAATATATTATCCACAGATCCAAAACGTATTCGTAATCAAACAAGCCTTGTCAGTGCAAGGCAGTACCAGAACTAGAATCTGAACCAATAATAGCAAGGTGCTGTGTAACGCGTAACTGTTCCTTCAGCGGGAAATCGTGTCAATTCTGCATAGACGAATATTTCCTTCAAAATTCCGTATTTAATGTGGCGACGGAGCCCCGTATGGCAATTGGAAAGAGTACAAAATCTCGCCGCCCCAAATCATCCCGATGGTGTCGTAAGAGCCCATTGCGTAGAGAAGGAAAACTCGAAATTAAACCCGATTTTCAGTAAAATGACAATCGTAAAGCCCAGTTAAGGGTCTTGCGGGCTTGAAAAAATCAACTGCAAGAAAAGAAAGAAAGAAAGAAACCTTTATTTAATACAGGCATGTGGGACACATTACTTGCTTAACCTAAAATTGTACATTTATTTGCATTGTGTGCCTCATGATTGTATCAAAGGGGTGTCCAGTTCAGCATGTGCCAAGGCGACGGACCTTGGCGCTGATTTTCGACTGGAACCCATGTTTTGGGTGTGGCTGTGTGTGTGAGAACATAGTGTAGTGTGAATGTGTAAATAAATATTATAAAAGTAAAAAAATGCATACCAACCAATATTATTATGTTTAACTAGCTGACCCGCGCAACTTCGTTTGCGTGATAAGTGAAGAACCGCTCGACCGATTTTGTGCAAACTTCACATAAACCATCTACTAAATAGTCCGAACAAAGCCTAAACATTTGGTTTGGATTGGTGAGCCCGTTCTTGAGTTATAAAATTACAACGTAAAGTGGCATTGATTTTTATATATATAGATAGATATACAGATGTACCTATATGTTAATTTTTTGAAACATATAAATACACTCGTGTTGCGTTATTATCATAAATATTATAACTGTGCCTTAAATTAACTATTGTTAAATACCAATAACCTACAATATTCCTATATTTACGTACTAGCTGACCCTCGCAACTTCGTTTACGTCACATAAGGTGTACGAAAGGAGAGGTAATTCTTCATATTACTCATCAAGCACCGTGTGAAACGGCCCTGTTGGCTTAATCATAAAAGAGCTTAAAGATTAAGGCTATTCTAAAACAATTCAGTCCGCGCCGAAGGCGATTGTTTTACAACAGCCTTAATAATTAAGCTCTTTTATGATTTAGCCAACACGTCCGTTTAGATTTACCCTCTCATGCAAAGGAACCCTTGAATTCAAGGTTTGGCGAAAGTTCATTTGGTTCTAATTTGTGAACCACAAAACCCTCCACCTTGAAACTTGTGTGGAATAATGCTTAAAGTATTCCCTTTCTGACGCTAAAAAAACATTTGAAATCAGACGACGCGTTGAGCAATTACAGCTGGAAAACCATTTCGTCTTTTATCCCCTCTCGGGATCAAAAGTATCCTAGAACCTTCCTCGGAACATAAGCTCAGATTGTACTAAGTTTCAAATCGATGAAGTAGTTTCGGCGTGATACTTATTCGGGATACAGACAGACAGACAGACAGACAGACATGAAAAGTTTAAATTACATTTTCGGCTTCAGTATCGATTAGAGAACACCCTGCTATTAAAATTTTCAAAATATCTTCCATGTACAGACTCTCGACCCTCAACAGTTTTATTATAAGTAGATATAGATTATTATAAACATTATTTTTATTTTTATATACGCCCAATGCCCAGCGTATAAAATAAATAAAAGTAAATAAAAGTAAAAGTAAAAATAAAATAAAAGGATGAATAGTTCGATACATGTATGTTGATTTGAGTTAGATAAGTGACATATCACAATTTACGCCATCCAGTCCCCGTTGCGCTTCTAAAAGATATTATATGCGTAATCTCTTCCTGAATGTTGTTAACTGCGAGTTGTCACGACTGCACCTGTCTATTTCAACACGGCAATAGGCTCACTATCTATTACGTGGGACATAGAACTATTAGGTGAAATGTTGGCGTATACTATGCCTCTGCCTACCCTTTCGGGGATAAAAGCTGACTTTATGTATATTTAATGTACAGAGATACGAGTAGGCTAGCAATCCTTGAATCCTTCTAAGAAGAATTGAGAAAATGTTTTGTCCGAAAAATACAGTCAAGAATGCGACAGTCTGTCCGAACCCGGGTTTTTAATTAACAAGCAACAAAAAAGATGAATCGGCCGTTCGGAAAATCTTAATTTACTTAATTAAGATATTTTGTGTCGAGGAAGGGAGTGGGTTGAAAACAAACCGGCCAGATATTGGCGTGGGGTTCCAGTGAGAGAGGCTTATTTATAGCAGAGGGGCTAATTATATAGTTTGTCTTATGCAATACAACAGGACGTAAAATCCATACTAATGATTCGGATTCAATTCGGTAACCGACACTAAAAAACACGTTATGTTTGTACAGAACTTGAGACAAAAAAATAAGGTAGGTACATTCTTTCCATAGGCGGACGAATGTCATTCGCCATACACACAGTCTCACACACACACACACACACACACACACACACACACACACACACACACACACACACACACACACACACACACACACACACACACACACACACACACACACACACACACACACACACACACACACACACACACACACACACACACACACACACACACACACACACACACACACACACACACACACACACATTAACGCGCTCTGCGAAGCACGGCAACATCGCTTGTTAATGGAAATGCTTCAAAGCGATCACCCATCGCAGAAATGATCCTGCCATGGGTGACCACTATATGGATTGCTATAGCGTAAAAGCACACCTAAGGGTGCCGCTGTGGCGCAGCCGGTATTGTAACCACCTGCCGCGCTGGAGGCCTTGCGTTCGATTCCTGGGTCGTTCCAAATACTAGTGTGATCCACAAATGATTGTTTCGGAGTTTGGGTGTTTTCCATGTAAAATATTCAATAATTTAAAATAAATATTTGTTAACATCTAAAAAAAACACGTTATGTTTGTACAGAACTTGAATGTGTGTGTGTCCACTAAGGTTAATAAAGGTTCCCTCAAAATACCCTCTAACTATATGACAGCTGTGGCGGGGTCGAGGCTTGCTCAGTGGGGGACAGGGAGTGGCCTGTCTGTATGTAATACTATTATATTATGTCTGGCAAGACAAAAAAATAAGGTAGGTACATTCTTTCCATAGGCGGACGAATGTCATTCGCCATACACACACTCTCTCACACACACACACACACACACACACACACACACACACACACACACACACACACACACACACACACACACACACACACACACACACACACACACGCACACACATTAACGCGCTCTGCGAAGTACGGCAACATCGCTTGTTAATGTAAATGCTTCAAAGCGATTACCCATCGCAGAAATGATCCTGCCATGGGTGACCACTATATGGATTGCTATAGCGTAAAAGCACACCTAAGGGTGCCGCTGTGGCGCAGCCGGTATTGTAACCACCTGCCGCGCTGGAGGCCTTGCGTTCGATTCCTGGGTCGTTCCAAATACTAGTGTGATCCACAAATGATTGTTTCGGAGTTTGGGTGTTTTCCATGTAAAATATTCAATAATTTAAAATAAATATTTGTTAACATCTCAATCAACGTCATCTAGCCCAAATTAAGCTTATATAAGCTTGTGCTATAGGATCTAGACGACTGATGGACATACTTATATATTTGTAATGACTGAATGTCCACAAATATTTATTTATTTACTATGGGTGGATAGTCATCCAGCGTATTGACTTTGAACTTACATTTTCTTATTTCCTTGTTTATTGTACCTATACTTAGACACTCGCACTCCACCCCAAGATCTTTCGGCGCGGATGAATTATGGAAAAATACTTTTAAGACATTTTTTCACTTTAATAAGCCGCTTTTTAACTTATTACTAGCCCCAAATTCGTTCAATTTGTGTTTAATTTCGAAGTTCTGTACCTATAACTCATCAGACTGATTCGATTAAAATACTTGAATAGGCAATTCTATATAGCCTGATTAAAATAGGACGTTTTTCACGTCACTCTTAATTTACCTTGAATTGATTTCATCCTAAATTGCCTTCAGAATCCCTAAATCTAGACATAGGTCTTGATAATTACATCTTTCCTCTTTAGAATAATATTATAGATCCACTAGCTGACCCGGCAAACGTTATTTTGCCATGTAATCGTTCAAATCGTTTCGGAGGAGTTTAATTACAAACACCGCGACACGAAAATTTCATATATTAGATATCTAGAGCAATATTCTGAACAGGAAAGATTTGTTTGTTCGTTAACAAGCAACATTAAACTAAAGTATCTATTCTATTTTTGGTTATGGCTTTCTGCCGGAAACTGAAGTATCATAGGCTATGTGTCATCAATGATGACTCATCATGCCAACTAACCATTAAAGCTGTCAAAAAGCCGGTGCGGTGTAGTAATATTTAAAAGTCAAATAAATTAAAGTGCAGTAATTTTAATAGGTAACATTCGACAATTCACTTTCACAATCATTTGACAACCAAATTATGTACTTGTATTATTTTTCTCCTTAAATTTACAAAAGAAAAAATAATGATGTGACAGGGGTTCGAGTGATGATTTTTTTAAATTAACATGTCTTTCAAGTCCGTATCGATTCATTCACTTTCTCATTCATCATTCTCAATAAGAAGATAAAACTGATAGACGTCAAATGTTACCTATTAAAATGACGCCACTTTAGGTTAGTAATATGTCACAGCTGCAGCTGTAGAATAAATAGATAAATCTCATAGATAATAGAGAGGCTCTTTAATATCCAGAAAATTTTGGTTTGAGGAATACCGTCAATGTGTCTTACTTTCAGATAACCTACAGATCAGTGAAATTAGCAGAAGACAAAGAAGGAACGGATGAGTTTGTGCATAACGTAAGGATATGGATGAAGGACAAGATGTCGATAGCAGCAGTCAAGGAAGGGACGGACAAGCTGGTTGGAGTGCTCATAATGAGGATACAGGAGAAAAGTGCGTTCAAATGTTTATATTTATTTATTTACTAGCTGTTGGTACCACACGACGTCGCCTTCGGTTTTCGGTTAACAAAAACATCGGTTAACGTAAACAGTACACCATAGACCCGTAGACCGTAGACCGTAGACCTTATACCGTAGACCGTAGAGCGTAGACCGTAGTTCGTAGAGCATAGAGCGTAGACCGTAGACCGTAAATCGTAGACCGTAGACCGTAGACCGTAGACCGTAGACCGTAGACCGTAGTTCGTAGAGCATAGAGCGTAGACCATAGACCGTAAATCGTAGACCGTAGACCGTAGACCGTAGACCGTAGACCGTAGACCGTAGACCGTACACCGTAGACCGTAGACCGTAGACCTTATACCGTAGACCGTAGTTCGTAGAGCAGAGAGCGTAGACCGTAGACCGTAGACCGTAGACCGTAGACCGTAGATCGTAGACCGTAGACCGTAGACCGTAGACCGTAGACCGTAGACCGTAGACCGTAGACCACCGTAGTAGACCGTTGGCAGTGTTGACCGTTTTCGGTATTCAATTTTTCAGAAGGTATTCGGTTTTTGGTTTCCGATATAGGTATAGAACCGATGATTATTTTTCGATATTAATATATCTATAATGATGACATACTTCAAACGTGTTATGAAAACGAAATAAACATAACTTTATACTTATAAGCATCCATAGTTTACCAAGTTTTTGACAGGCGACTTATAGTCTTCAGTTAAAAACATCACAAATAATTGAGTCACTATCATCTTTATTTCCATACAATAAATGTCTTTGTCATTTCACGAGTTTTATCTGGTTGTACTGTAAATATTTAAGAAGTCACTTTGAATTCAATTTCTTTTACTCTCCTTTATCTATCAGTAAGTACCTATTCCTTTCAAGCTTCTTTTGTTGATCAACTATCCGACTACCTATACTACTTAGACTCGGTCCAAATTCGCGAACAGAAAAACTTTACATTGACAAAGCCTTCGTTTCACTATTTGCGTATCAATCGAGTTGAATAAAACTCGATTCGTTCGGCGGCAGTAACATTAGGGGACCAGATTCCTTCGATGCTTTGGGCCTAAATTTTTACTGCATTTGTAAAAAGAATTCCGATTCAGCTATAGGGTTTTTGGAGATGGTCCAAGTTATGTGGAATAGCGGGATTATGTGTCTAAAAAATCTTATCTTCTTCTCATTATAATCATATGATCGAATCTCTGAGGGGGTAGGCAGAAGTAGAATACACTCCTACACTTTGCTTTTAGTAGAAAAGCCGATCCCTAGTTGAGTGATATTGAACATGTATGTAATAAAGTGCAGTAAAGGTCGTATTATGAGACGAATCACATTAGGTACGAGTTAGCTTGTTGCCATTTGATTACACAAAAATTATGATATTGGTAAAAATAAATTGTGGTCATGTTTTAGATATGCACACATATTTTCTAATGTGTAGAATTCTCTCTGAATGTCACTTGGGATACGAACCGACCAAAACCATACGGCCGCTACCTATTCGTTTAGCACCGAGTAGCGAATGCCCGATTAACTCCTTAGGGGGAAAGGCGAATTGCATTATATCTGCTTTTTTAATTTTTTAGGGTTCCGTACCCAAAGGGTAAACAACGAGACTCTATTTATAAGACTTCGCCGTCCGTTTGTATGTCTGTCCGTCACTTGGCTGTATCTCAGGAACCGTGATGGCTAGACAGTTAAAATTTTCCTTGATGATTTATGACGCTTTAACAAAAAACACTACAAACATAGAAATGATATTAATGACGTGGGGTTCCCATACAGCAAACATTTTTTTTTGCCGTTCCAACTCGCACTTGGCCGGTTTTTCATTTTCTAATATTTACAAGTCATCTTGTTGTCCTGTTGTCCTCAAACCTCATGGTTTTAAAACTCTACCATGGTCTTAGGGGAAGCTGTTCACCATTCGTACAATTTTTAGTATTTATTTTTTTTCTCCACGACTATAAGTCTAAATTACCTCGTTTATATCTCTAAACGTAGAAAATATATTGTAGTTAGTGACCAAATTTTCTGAAACTATTATGTCAAACGGTTAAAGGACTAAAGCAATTTTTCGACGATAAGATATTTGTACGAACGCGCCCCATGGGTGGGGTACTTCCGTACAGTAGGTGGGGTACTTTCATACGCGTGGGGTAGATTCATACACGGTAATTGAAAAGCCTATTAACCTCCCAAAAATTTATTAAATTGATAAGTAAATTTGATTATCACAGAACTATCTTAATCATATTTAACTTCACTCCCAATCAAAATTTGTTCTTGGGAAAAATAACACGAAAAATCGGTTTAAACTGTAAGTTAGTAATTAGACATTTTGGTTGTCACTTTCGACCTTAATGCTAATTAAATTATTTTAATTAATTGCAAAGATTATAAATTCTACTCGTTCTAGATGTGCCGAGCGGTTAGGGAGGACCTGGGGACATAGTCTAATAAACAAAATGTGTACGCTTTCTATATCAGAAAAAGGAATTATCATGATGATCACAGTTTCTTCCGAAGATAAAACACTTTCGGTCCTGTTCGCCAAATTTCATACCTGAGTGTACTTTTTCGACAATTAAATAACAGCGGCCTGTTTCAAATTTCATCAAAACATGACTATTATCTTTAACTTCCTGATATCACATTTAAATTAGTGGTGCATTGAACAGTATTTTAATTTTAATTTTCTTTTATTATTGGTTAGTAATTAAGTTCCTTTACCTACTATTCATTTTTTAACATATTTTATCAATTAAAAGATTAGATTTTTGTTTCATAATTCATTTTTCTGCTGGCTCTCTGCATATACGGAATTCATTTGATTTTTTTCTCTGTTGCGATTTTCTGTTTTCAAGGTTGGTATATGGAATCTACCTATATAAATTTAAATCATTTATTTGTTCTTCATCCATTTTTTAGCCGTAGCTAAAAATGGATGAAGAACGAATAAATGATACGAACGAATAAAAGATTAGGCGTGCCTAATCTTTTCTTATTATTTGTACCACGAACCTGCGATTTGATATCAACTATAATATTTACTTAATAAAAAGTATATTGCCGATCGTTTTACATAAAAATGCTGAATTATTGAAACGTATCATTATTGAAAAAATATAGAAAGGGTACCTATTAAATTGATTAAAATAAAATTTATGTGAGTATTTGTGGTAATTATGATCTAAAGGGGAGCATTCGAACGCGTACGAATGTGCCCCTGTAGAAATGTCCGAATGTGCCCCAGGCCTTGACCACATTTAAATTACCGTGGTAAACAAAATCAACGTTAGTAAAAGAAATAAAACGATGAAAACTCAAAACTAAACAATGTGAACATTAATGAATCCTGACTATTTTTATAAAAATATAATAAATTTACTTGCCAGTGCGATTTAAAATTCAGTTAAAAATTTTGCTTACCTATTGCGAAAACACGTTACGTCTTATGACCTCACACAGAGTGGCGCGATTGGCACGATACTTCGCTAGCAACATGGCAGTCGGTATGTCTATGTACACAGGCAAAGGCGTGTTTGTGTGTCGGTTAGTATTTTTGTTATACTCAATGTATGAATGTGCCCCACGTACGAATGGTGAACAGTTTCCCCTACTATCTAATATCTAAACGCTATCTCTTATAACTCAAACCGTGTTTCTTGTACGTAAATTGGATTTCAAATAGCAGATACGGGTAGATCTATATTAGGGGCTACGATAGTATCGGGCACAACACAGAAGACTTAACGTAAGGTGCGCTCGCTATTTTCCGAGTTTATATCGACAACATTACGGCAAATCAGTAGCTAGTCTATTAGCGATTTCTCTTTGTTCTTTGAGAAACTTCATTTATTTGTATATTCACATACATTTAGTCACTTCTTTACCTCCGAGAGGGTAGGCATAGGCATACTATATGCCCACATTTTACCATGTGCTATGTTCCACTGAATCAACGGTGAGCCTACTGTCTTGTGGAAATGTACAGGCGCAGGTTGTGACTGCCCATTGTTGCAATTTTTTTAAGTAGCCCAAAAGCCTTTCAGCTGGACGACTGCCTGTTACTGGCAACTTGTAAACAACGAAGACTTTTCTTTTACCTTATCATAACCCAACGATTAAACCAGCTTATTGCAGTTTATTGAATCCCAATATAATATTAAGTGGGCGATTTCGCGATCGGGACCATTCTGGCCAGACTGAACGATACAGGGTTTTGTTTTCGGAAAAGTGTTCGGACTTTGTGGTGCTAATGTTGGGAAACCACCAAATTGTTTGGAAACGTACATACATACATACACATATAGTCACGCCTTTATCCCCGAAGGGGTAGGCAGAGGCATAGTATACGCCCACATTTCACTTTATAGTTTTATGTCCCACGTAATAGGTGGGGTGAGCCTATTGCCGTGTTGAGTTGGACAGGCGCAGGTCGCCGCGACCCACAGTTGAAATTTTTCAAGCCTTCTTCAAATTGGCTTAACGATTATCATTTTACTGACAACCGGGTTTCTATTCGAGTTTTCCTTCTTTTTGCGAAAGTGTTCCCTTAGTCACCTCTTACGACACCCTCGGTATGTATTGGGGTGGCAACATTTTGTACTCTTACCCGTCGCCAGACGGGTGTTTGGAAACAACAACAGTAAAACATGTGTTTCCGTCCTTTTATAACCCTTAAGTTTTACAAGCAGAGCGTGAATAGGCAGATCATAGGGACCGCAACTTGAGAACCACAGTTAGAAATCTTATAGTTTGTAAGAGAGGCCCGTAATCGCTTGATGTCGCTGTCGCAGTGGCTTTCCATTAGGGCTCGTTTGAGGAGACGCGTCGCGTCGAGTGGTGCGGTCCGCGAAGCGGGCCGCCAGAAACACAAACTTGTGGAAATGTTTGGAGCGTTCAAGGAGAAGCGTATTTGCAAGCGTTTGTTTGAGTCGTAGCTACCCAAGCGACGTGTGGCGCCGCGTCAGACGCGGCAAATGAAGCGACAGGCGACGCCGCGGTGGATGCGGCGGGTAAACCAGCAAGTTTCACAATGAGGGAACGCGGCAGATGAAGCGGCGGGTGACCCCGCAAAGGACGCGTTAAGGAAGAGGGGTGGAAGAGGTGCAGGGTATATGCATTTCTATATGTTTGAGTTTGCGCGTGACACGACGCGGCCCGCTTTACGCGCCGCCTCGCTATAAACGGTCAAATCGCTCGACGTGCCGCGGCAAGCCACGCCGCACGTGAAGCTCAACGCCCCGACTGTCCTTAAACGAGCCCTTAGATGGGCGGCGTCAATTTGGTAAGCTTAATATAAAAATAAGACGTAGTGATATTATTTAGGAAGATAAAAATAACGTAGTCAAACATAGTCGTCGCTCTCAATTCTTTAATCATTTGGTCTTAGGTTATGACATATTTCTGCATAAAGAACTTTATCTGGCTCATTATTTTTGTAATTTTTTTGTTCGTAAAATCCTTTGCAAGATAAAGGTAGGTCCAGTACTGCATAGGTGAGCTCTGGTACTGTAGATGTACCTTTAGAGTCATCACCATGAATTTGCTCAGGTGTGTCAATAGGTTTTTTGATAATTGGAACGGCGTAATGAGATTCTAATGTAGAAGTCGCAGTATTAGTTTCTGTGTATTCTTTACTATATCTGTAATCATCTTCAATTATGGGTTTCTGAAAATATAATAAAAAAGTTAGGGGAGCTGTAGTTTTGTGTTTATTTATTTATTTATTTATTTATTTATGTACACACTACAATACAAAAAAAACAAACAGAAGGAGGAAACACAGAATACCGTATGTGTTGCGGGAGAATACCGTATTTTTATAAATTTGGACATTATTATACCTACCTCCAAATAAATTAGGAAAATATGAGGACATACTGCACTGCAGACACTTCGGTAAGCAATTGTTGACTTATCTGGCCCTAGATGGATGCCCACCACCTCACCACTTTGTGATTTTTCATTTGCGAGCGTTTCGGAATTTACGTTAAGTCGTTGGCAACAAGGCAGTCGTTAATTCAAGTTGGAGGCCTTTTTTTTACGTGAGGGAAAATCCTCATGGATGTTATGCCGGACTCCTACCAACTAAAAACCTCACGTAACGCCTAACAGCCTATGGTTGGGAGCCCCGGGTAAGCCCTCGGAAGGACGTCCCAGGACTCACAACGGACCTACAGCCGCCACTGCGGCCTCGCCCAGGGGGGGTTTCGGGTGTGATCCCGCTTCTAAGGGGGGGCGTGCGTGAGTTCCTCACGTCACGCTGCCGTCATGGGGCTGCTTCTGTAAGGACGGTGAGCCGCCCTCTCACCGTCCTCAGGCGGTCATGGAGGCCGATAGTCCTCGACGAAGACACGTCGGCGGCGCGGCGCTCAAGCCGCCGACTGTGGAACTCGTGTGGGAGAGTTCTCTCCCGTTCCCGCCCCGCCGCCTCTTTCACGAGCATGACATGCTCGCAGAAAGAGGCGGCAAGTTGAAGGCCTTACAGGCGGCTTGAAAACCAAACATTGGGTCATCACAACCTGTGCCTGTCCATTTCGAGATGGCAATAGGCTCAACCAAGATACGGATACATAATAATATGTTCATGTATCCGTATCTTGGTTGAGCCAATTGCCGACTTTAAGTTAAATATATTCATAATTTACCTGCTCTCTGCCTCTCAAACTGCTCAGTTTCTTACTTAAGTGCCTCCAAGTTTTTTTCTTGTGCATTATATACGATACGTATGCCAGGATTCCCACCAAGCCACACACAAGTATTAAGATCCACCATTCCATTTGAAAACTTGCTGCAAAAAAATACCAATAAATTATTAGAACCAAAGTGGTCGACATAGCTCGCAGAAGTGGCAGTGAGCTGACCACATCTGTAGAAGAACCGATGACTGATGTAGTAAACGAGTTCTAGAGTAGAGACTGTGACTTGGTTAGCGTGGAGTATGACGACCCTCCGTCAGAGTGACTGCATGCAAAGGGCAGGCTAGTGTTTGTATCGTAATTTGGGAGAGACGTAGACTTCCCCCAAATTACGACAGTAGTGGACTGCCACAGGCTGATTTGAATTTGTTAGTATTAGCAGTATTAGTTACCATCAAACATGGCGAGACGGTATACAATGCGGCACTGATAGTGACAATAGTAGTTTTACCTTCGTTTTTAACTTCAAACAGTGAAGGTTCCGGATTCAGATTTTTTAACCGTTTCATTTTCAACAATACATGAATACGTCTCAGTACGAAATGTTGCGAGGGCTGCATGGGCTTTCGCTTTAATAAACAGAACTTAAGCGTTTTATTATCATCATTTTCATTAAGTTTTCTGAACATACTTATTGACATTGAATTATTCTTTGACCATGTAACATCTGAAATAAAAATAATTGTTTTTTTTTTTTTCATTTAGCACAGAGTGATTTCTATCACCGAATACTGCGTTAGGAGCGGGACACTCGAAGGATAGGGCATGAATATTGAGGCTATTTCATCCCCTTTTGGTTGTAGTGAGCTTAATTTATTTTGTCTATCTTCGAAATAATTTCTTGTTTTGTGTGTTTGTAAATCTATCATAATAAAAATGAAAAATTGATTTGTCGATTTTCATTTGCTTGTGTTGATAAATAATATAGTAAATCCACTGACTATAACTAGGTTTGTGATTTGGAGGTAAGATGACAATTCCTTCATAAGATACTGGTTTCGAAACATGGCTACGTTCAGTTGGGCATTGGTAGATTAGTTAGTCACCCGGTAATTTCTATGGGGTTGAAACCCCAAGCGAGCGAAGCGAGCATCAGTTTCCGATTCAACAGTGTGGATGATTTTGCATTCGTCATTATGTCTGTCTGTATTATGCTGACCGATTTTCAGCAAACTTGGCACATGGATTCTCTGAATCAAAATACAACTTTAGTCGAGATATTGTCGCAATATTTATGAAAGGATCTCAAACTCAAATTAAAAAAAAACATTTATTTCACATACTCCTAATACATAGGCACTTGCGACACGTCAATGAATACAAAGCAAAGTCAGGGTGATTATAAGCTGTGGATATTCTGTAATGTGAAGATCTGGAAATGTGAAAAATTGGGATAATGAAGACCTGGGAATAATCGATTAACACCAGTTCGGAACACGGCCCGCTTGAGAACTGGCAAGAAACTCGGCGGGCTTTTCTTTTTGTGCTCTATTTACAAAATTTTAACTAAAAATCACAAACTATTGCTGGAGAATGCAGTAGAGCAAGCAGATCATTTCCAAGTCCTTCCTTGTCAAGCAAATAATCGTCAATTGTATAGTAGCCCTTGCAAGTACAATATACCTACTTTTTATACACTTTTTAAACTTATTTAAGGGCATACTTTTTATTTCATTTGGAAGCCTGTTGTAAAAACGTATACAGTTACCCAGGAAAGAATTACTAACTTTTTTCAGTCTACACTGATGACCCACAAGGTTATCTTTATGTCTGGTATTTACACTGTGTATATCGCTTAACTTAACGAAACTAGATAGTTTTTTTTGCACATACATTAGATTTTCAAAAATATATTGTGATGCTACAGTCAGAATATTTACTTCTTTGAATTTTTCGCGCAGAGAGACCCTTGGACCTAATCTATATATGGCTCATTATGGTCCGTTTTTGTAAAACAAAAATTCAATTTATATCTGCGGCATTGCGTAAGATATTAATTACACTGTGGAAGTAACTGAAATAAACTATTCTAGCTGCATCCACATCAGTCAAATGCCTAATCTTTTGTACCGCAAATGCTACTGAAATTAACCTGCCAGCCAGCTTTTCAATATGTGGACCCTACTGCAATCCAGCATCGACCGTCAACCCTACGAACTAAATTTCACAAGTTCCAACTCTCGGTCATAAAGTTGAACATTGGTTTCTGCCTGTGTTACATTGGGCAAGGTAAATTTAATACATTTAGTTTTAGGTTATCTTTATGTCTGGTTTCGTTATATCGTTCATGCTAAGATTATTAGTATTAAACCAATGTACTACTTTCAGGATTGCATTGTTGACATCGTCGTAGTTATCTAGTTGTCTTTTAATTTTGAAAATTAAGGAAGTGTCATCTGCAAACAAAACAATTCCGATGGTGTCCTCTACGTAATATAGTCCAAGATTCCAGAGCCCCCAGACGTCATTCATTTTCTGATGGACAAAATATATACGAGTGATTAGTGGTGGGGTGTACTATGATCATTTGACTAGTTGCTAATTTGGCCAGACGGCCAATTTTCAGGTAGCAATTAATCAAGGTACATAAAAACACTGCTCACCTCACTTAAATTCTGATAGCTGATTTTAACATATATTTTACACAATATCGTTAAAAATCAGTATTCATTACTCCCAGACACATGCGGTCGGCGGTTTACGTTACAGACGCTTCAAAGCTCTGAAAAAAAATTATTAAGGTCACTTATTTTCTGATGCTTGATTTTTATATAAGTTATTCAGACAACTATTTTAAAACGTTTTGCAAACGGACAGACCGATCCAAGGGGCCAAACATTCCCCAGACCCAATTTTAATGTCGCTGAGAGTATGGGCGCGGGCATTATCCGTGCGTATTATGCGTGTATGTAGCATGTCTAATCGAAGTCAGAATTAATATTGAAATGTAAATAAAAATGCATAAGTACCTATTAGTAATTAACGCCTGTCATTTTAAAATTTACATTTGTGTATTTGTTTTATTTAATAGAGAATTAAGTTTTAAAGGTAATAATTTGAAAATCACGTAAATAATCAAAGATTAACAAAGAGAAAAGTGCTCGTCTGACCGCAATCCATACTAATATTATGAAGCTGAAGAGTTTGTTTGTTTGTTTGTTTGAACGCTAGGATCTCAGGAACTACTGGTTCGATTTCAAAACTTTTTTTACAGTTTGATAGTCCATTTATTGAGGATGGCTATAGGCTATATAATATCGCGCTAAGATGAATAGGAGCGGAGCAGCAATGAAGAATGTTTCGAAAACGGGGAATTATTTTTACCGTCTGAGAGCTTCCGAGGCGTACGTTGCCTAAATGGTTAAAGTTACGTAAAAATTGCGTATTACAAAATTGTTTCTCTTAAAAAGTTCTATTAAAAAGTCCGCGACAGCATATGTCTATCTTTTAAGGTTCGCTCACAATAAAATTATTTGTCTTTCTTTTAAGGTTAGCTTACAATATTATCAAACTGAAGAGTTTGTTTGTGCTAGGATCTCAGAAACTACTGGTTGCATTACAAAAATAATTTCACAGTTTTTTAGTCCATTTATTGAGGATGGCTAATGGCTATATAACATCACGCTAAGACAAATAGGAGCGGAGCAGCCATGAATAATGTTTTAAGAACGGGAAAAATGTATTTCTTTTGTGAGGTTTCATTGCGTACGTTGCGTAAATGGTTAAAGTTACGTAAAAATTGTGTACTACAAAATGTTTCCTCTTAAAAATTTACAAAAAAAAGTCCTAAACAGCAAATGCCCATCTTTTAAGGTTCACTTACAATAACCTTCACAATAATTTTTAAAATATGAGCGACGCAACTCGAATACGCGTCGGAAGTAAACGTTTTCTGCAGCAGTAGCCAATCAACTGAAAGATAATACCGGCCAAGTGCGAGTCGGACTCGCACACGATGAGTTCCGTACCAAAAAACGGACAAAAATAAATGTGACGGGAAACATTATATCACTTCAACAAAGTTGTGCGGGTCAACTCTAAATGAATATAAGCGACGCGACGGGAAAAATTATATCACTTTTCACACACATTATTAAAACCTACCACAACCCACTATTAAATATACCTAAGACACGTGACGAGAGTAAATGCGACGGGATTATATTACCTACTTAAAATATTAATACTATACCACTCTCTTTGTCACTCTCATTTGACGCAAACGAAGTTGCGCGGGTCAGCTAGTAATTATAGAATTGTGCCTTACAAACTGTTTTATGATTTTTTTTTAATCGAATTAATTTTAATTTTTTAAAGTAAATAACAAGAGGTTTACAAAGTATTAATAATTTTATTAAATAACAGCAACCTTTTCAAATAATTATTTTATATTGGTAACGAACCTTAGCCCGAGGAAAACACTGATGAACAAGATGACGATTTAGATATTCGATATCAAGATTGACTCGATGATGAATTACCTGACTTCAACGACGATGACAATGAAGATTAGAAAAAATATTTGTCCGATATTTTGTAGTTTTTTTTGGGGTTCGTTACCAACAAATAATTATTTGAAAAGGTTGCTGTTATATAATTAAATTATTAATACTTTGTAAACCTCTTGATATTTACTTTAAAAAAATAAAATTAATTCGATTAAAAAAAAATTCATGAAACAGTTTGTAAGGCACAATTCTATAATTATTGCGGTCAGACGAGCACTTTTGTCAAAGTTAATCTTTGATTATTTACGTGATTTTCAAATTATTACATTTAGAACTTAATTCTCTATTAAATAAAACAAATACGAAAAAGTAAATTTTAAAATGACAGGCGTTAATTCCTAATAGGTACTTATGCATTTTAATTTACATTTCAATATTAATTCCGACTTCGATTAGACATGCTACATACGCATAATACGCACGGATAATGCCCGCGCCCATACTCTCAGCGACATTAAAAGGTTTACTAATGTTTGCCATAATTTAAAATGCCATAATTTCATATGCCATACTGGTATTTGCCATAATTTCATTAGACATAACGCTTCAGTTGCCATAATCGTGAAATGACATAAAATGACTTTCACTAATTCCATTGGTCATAATCGATCAAGTGTCATAATAATTTAAATCCATAAATGTATTTGCCATAATTTTCGTTTTCAATAATGCCATTTTCCATAACTTTTATTCACCATAATATAAATAAAGATAATTTATACGACACAGATAATTTATTCACAATTAAAACTAAAACTAAACCTCATATGGCGTCTACTAACTAAGCTCGACGGAGCCCCGCTTCGCGGGGCTCCTACTTCTGGGTGGTTTAAAAAAAACCACGAAGACTTAACTTCTAACCTAACCTATCCGAGTCGGATTGCACTGAGTTGGGGTGTTAACGATAATTAATTTCGACCTAAAAATATTATGTTTTATTTTCATAATTATATCAAATTTTAATTATGTCAAGAGTCGATTATGAGATGTGTTACTTATGGAAACTAATTATTATGATATATGTTGTTATAGAAAGTCCTTTTATGGCAAATAAAAGTTATGACTGTTGAATTGTTAAGGCATACGTTATTAGTATAAATAATAATAGTGCAAATGAATATTATGATCGGGGATGATTATGGCAAACAATAATAGAGCAAATGAATTTATGGGAAACGAGAGAAGACCACATTAAAATTGGGTCTGGGGAATGTTTGGCCCCTTGGATCGGTCTCCGTTTGCAAAACGTTTTAAAATAGTTGTCTGAATAACATATATAAAAATCAAGCATCAGAAAATAAGTGACCTTAATAAATTTTTTTCAGAGCTTTGAAGCGTCTGTAACGTAAAACCGCCGACCGCATGTGTCTGGGAGTAATGAATACTGATTTTTAACGATATTGTGTAAAATATATGTTAAAATCAGTTATCAGAATTTAAGTGAGGTGAGCAGTGTTTTTATGTACCTCGATTAATTGCTACCTGAAAATTGGCCGTCTGGCCAAGGTAGCAACTAGTCATATGATCATAGTACACCCCACCAGCCCACCACTAATCACTCGTATATATTTTGTCCATCAGAAAATGAGTGACGTCTGGGGGCTCTGGGATCTTCCTCTAATAGGGTAGGTCATTTATGTAAATTAAAAATAAAAATGGTCCGAGTATCGAACCATGCGGAACGCCCATAGTAACCACCGATCCCTATGAACGTGTGCCACCAACATCGACCCTCTGAGTTCTATTGCTAAAATATGAAGTCAGAAGATCGAGAGCCTTGTTCCTTATCCCATAGTGATGCAGTTTTGACAATGTAGCCAGCCTGCAAAATATTAGTTCCGTTTCTAGACTATTTTGCCAAGCTGTACTTTGCAGAAGTACTAGTACCTTATAACTAGTATTCATAGTATCTTATGCAGTACATACCTTTCTTGTTGATTTCTGGATCCACATCATAAAAAGTGTTATTGGGATCTCTTACCATCTCAGAAGAAGAACAGTTAATGGTCAACACTTCGCCTTCTTCAAACTCGTAATGTATCCATTGGTGTGGGTTATTTGGCTTTACCTCTGGATGTGCGTATATATTGTATAATGTTTGACTAGCTGGTAATTCTATGTTTAGTGATTTGTCATCTGAAAGGAGTATAATCTTTGTATAAATAAAAATAAATCGCCTAAATGTATAAGTATATCTGCAGGTATACGAGCATGGAATGGCTTTACCAAGTTGAATAATTCTTTACAGAAAAAAAAATTAAAAATAGAACACCAATTTTGGATGTTTCATCAAATAATTTGGCAGTAAAGAGGCATAAAGGTAGCTGACGCCCTGGATTAACACATACTTTTAATTAATGCCAGAAATGATTTATGTGGGAATCGGGTATTATGTTTTGTTCAAGTATTCAATCGTCGTTACATATTTATTAAACATTTAGCAAATTAAAAAAATCAAAACTGTATCTTATATTTTCGTGACTCTTATTTAAAATTCTGAATCATCGGAGCTTTCAGATACACTATCATCGCTGCTATCACTTTCATCGCTACAAATATCAGAATCGTCGTCATTATCGAAAGATTTGTTGATCGAATCACATAGCACACTCTCAACTTGCGTTGGAGTTGCGTCTCTCAGGAACCATGTTGGTTTTAGAAAACGATCTAATAGCAGCCTGCCATTATTTTCCGGGCTGAATTTGATACAATCCGGCTCAGTGGCATTTAACCACATCGAATTAACAAAGATTGTCCGTAACAATTTTGTTTCAAAGATTTCCAGCACGGTGGAGTGTGTTAAGTATTCCCTACTACTGTTTGAACCGGGCGGTGCAGCGGTGGTTGAGAACACTAGTATTCGACGCATGCGCAATGGCTTTAAAGTGTCGTCGTACAGCTGGCAATCGCTATCCTCGTCTGACTAGTGATGTTACGCACTAGCTCTCTTTCACTCTATCTTAAATATTTACCATCTTTAACAGCCAGCAACCCTTATTTGCGGCCAGATTTACTTAGGCAACCGTATATCATAATAAACAGAAAAAAAATAGCTATAATTTGATATATAAATAATAAATGTACGTTATGAACGTGAAAATGTATCAAAATCATACCCGTTTACACCTGGCTGCAAAGAGGTGCGGCCAAGTGCGCAACGGCAACCGTGATTTTTCAGTCTTTATGTATATTGCCGTGAAGTGGACGATATTTTATTTAAAAAACAAGTGAACGAAATTTTTTTTCGAAAATCAATTAGCAATAATTTAATGAAAAATATTAGCGGCCAAATTTTGATAGGCACCCTAGTAAATGTATATTCTCCTAATCATAAATATGCGTAAAAATTAGGTTTTTAGCGTATACTCGATGAACGTACTGATTCTGCAGCCGGATCTTAGACTATCAGATATACAAAACCCTTCGTCCGCAAGTCCGACCAGGCACTTACCCGATTATGAAATTGTATAAGAACAAAATAGTCAGAAATTCAATGACCAATATCCCATGTTTTAATAAAAAACCGGCCAAGTGCGAGTTGGACTCGCCCATGAAGGGTTTCGTAGCAGCAAGTAACATAATATAAAGGTTCTTATAGTTCGTTGTAACTTTGATTGATTTATAACACGTTCGCAGTGGTAGTGATTTTTCTAACCGAAAATTGCGGTTCATGACGTATTAAAAAAAAACTACCAGCTCTATCTCGTTCAAACTAAATTTCGTTGGTAGTTTATATGGCAATGTACATCATATATTTTTTTTAGATTTATCATTCTCTTAGTTTAGAAGTTAGAGGGGGGGGGGGGCACACATTTTTCCACTTTGGAAGTGTCTCTTGCGCAAACTATTCACTTAAGAAAAAAAATATTTTAGGAACCTCAATAGCATTTTAGAAGACCTATCTATAGATAACCCACACGTATGGATTTGATGAAAAAAAAAAATTGAGTTTCAGTTCTGAGTATGGGGACCTCCAAAATTTACTGCTTTTTTTCTAGTTTTATATAAGAATCTTAATGCGGTTTACAGAATACATCTGGCTACCAAGTTTCAATAGCATAGGCCTTATAGTTTCGAAGAAAAGTGGCTGTGACACACGGACGGACAGACAGACAGACATGACGAATCTATAAGGGTTCCCTTTTTGCCATTTGGCTACGAAACCCTAAAAATGTGGTAATGTTAAACTAAAATAAAATTACACACGGTGCTGCTCGCCAGTTCTGTTACTTGAACTTGCTTGATACGCTGCCGCATATCTAGATAGGGCTACCAACCTTTCCAATTGATGAGCGTGGATAAACCAGTTTTGTTGTTTTTTCCTTGTGCTGAAACAAGATAAAAGTTCAAGAACGAAAAGCTCAAAACAGAAAGAAAACAAATTAAAGTAACTAAAAGCTAAAGTAAGGTAGAATATGGTGTACATACATGTCGTATTTTCACATATTTTCTAGATACATTTAGGATTTCAGTTGGTGCAAAAGCGAGCCATGAGAGTTGGTAACGATTTGGAGTCCTTTAGCGACAGGAGAGACTTTACATCCTTATGCGTGTTCTACCTCCAGTACAATGGTTTGTGCTCTGAAGAATTGCAACACTTTGCAGCCCGCTAAAAGGCTCTTTACAGAAAAGAGCTATTTTGCGCCCCGTTATCGTGGTGCAAAGTGATACTTTTCGAATAGAAGGAATGAAAATTATACTAACACATATATGATCAACAGCAAATGAGTAAATACTATTACTTATGTGGCGTCTAAATAGCAAGCGTTGGCGTAGTCAGTTATGTTTTGAATCAGATTTTGAGCAAGATAAATTTTTGTTCCCAATGGTAATAAGCTCTGGAGGCATTTCAAAGAATGAAAGGAAAAATGTACCTTTTGGCTGACATCATTAATGTGGGTACTCAAGGATAGAGTGGTACTCGTATCCATAATCACCCCTAGATTTTAACTGAGTCCGCGTAAGGTATCTGACTACCAGCCAATAGCACAGGACTCAGCTCAGACGCGGGGAGAATGCTACGTTGATATCTGCTGCCAATAATGATAGCTTGTGACTTCCTAGGGTTAATGTTTTGCATTAATTTAGTCTGTCCAAGTCTCCGTTTATTGATGATATCCCAAGAAGAGCATCAGTGGCCGCAAAATGACGGTACAACTGCACGTCATCAGCATAGAGATGGAAGTTATTGGAAATTAGACTCGTAGCAGAGTTGATAAAGACAGAAAATAAAAGAGGAGACAGAACGCCACCCTGAGGTACGCCCGCAGAAAGCCCGCACAAATCCGAGGATGTCTGACCAATACGAACACTCTGTGAGCGCCCCCGAAGGTAAGAGTCAAACCAGGATATAGTAGAAGAGGAGAAATTTTTAGACCTCAGTATACTAAGTAGTATATCAAAGTCAACAGAGTTGAAGGTACTACTGAAGTCGAGTAAAACTAATAGGGTTAATTTTTTCCGCTTCATTGCTCAGCGGATGTCATCTGTCACTTTAACAAGAGCAGTAGCAGTGCTATGCCCAGTTCGAAATCCCGAATAGTATATGTACTGTCTATAGTTCTATAGCCTGTGTACCATTTCTACTTACATTTATCTGTGTTTACAAGTAAAACCTTTGCGATTGTCTTATTTAAGACAGCATTTTCTCCGAAACAACAAAATATGCAGATTATACTGTTATTGTTGTGCACAGCCCGCAGTGAGGTTTGTAGTCCAACTCCATAATGTGACGTTAACTGGAAGTTACCTGTTAAATAATTAACAGAATGTAAATTAATAGTATCAAAGATCCATTACCGTTTTTTTATGCGTCGCTCATTCAGGTAATAATAGTACTAACAGTATAAGGCTCGTGACCCTTCGGACTCAGTGTTCTGGAAACGATCACTCCACTAAGCAACATTCGCTAAGGCGGTCCTTGAATGGGGGACTATACCACATATACGCTAAGCCATTGGCCCCTGTTGACGGGAACATGACATTAGTTAAGCCAAGGGCTTATGGGTGGCTTGAAAACAAAACATGACGAGACAGGTGACATTTCGCCCGTAAATCATCATCCACGCATTTATTCTGGAATTCTTTATTCAAATAGTTCCATGGAACTGTTATCCTGATAGTAACTACTCATACCGAAAACTGATCAAGCGATAAGAGCGCTTCCTCTTTTAATGTATTTTAAAAAGGTAGAAATTAACTTACTAAGCAGTGATCCAGCTTTAATTATAATGGTACATGTTTCAGCATTTGGATTGATGCAAACAATATTGAGTTCATCGCCCTCTTCATAGTAGTGTACAGTGTTTGAATTGGCGTGTGTATCGTTTAGTAGAAGTAGGCCGGGAGGCGGTGATGTAAATAGTGACTCTGTAAACGACGATATTATATTGTTTTTTTAGCTTTTGATATTACGCCTGATATCCCAGAGGGGGTCGGCAGAGGTGAATTACATATTCGATTAAAAATAGTTTTGTGGTTTTCACACCTGTTTCCGGCACCGAGACAGATGCTTAGATATTATAATTAAAACGAGTAAAGCGTCTGTAACTGGAACTAAAAATCCAACAGCCAGGACTGGTGTAATTCAACCAGGAATGCAATCTTTGCAGTCCAATCTTAGCTTTTATTTAAAACTAGTGGACGTCACGCGGTTATACCCGCGTAGTTCCTATTTCCTTGGGAATACTGGAATAAAACATAGCCTATGTTCACCGGGAAGAGTGTAGTTTGCCAACAGTGAAAGAATTTTTCAAATCGGGTTAGTAGTTTCGGAGCCTATTTGATGCAAACAAACAAAAAATCAAACAATCAAATCTTTCCTCTTTATAATATTAGTATAGATTATATCAAATAAACTTACCAGTTTTTAAAGCTGAAGATTTGCACAATATCAAATAATATAACAGAAATAATAAACTTAACATTATAAAAATAATAATTCTTCCACTGAAAGTAGGTAATTTCGTATGAACGATACAGGATGATCTGACTGTGTTGTAAACAATATTGTAACGGTAAATACGTTCTCGTACTAACACGTAATATAGTGATGTGGTTTTCCTTGTAAGTATATACATCTGCTTGTAATTCTTCCTGTTATTTCCGGAATCCCCTACTTTCCTATTATGTATAGTATTAAAACACTACAAAATCCCGGAGGATATATGTAACTCGGTCGTCCAGACCTGACACATTCCTGCTTTCGAAGATACATTGGCGTGCAGTGCTCATGAAGCTCACGGTGTCATAGGATACAAACATACCTACGGGACATCCTTCCTGAGGGCTTACCCGGGGCTCTCAACCATAGGCTGTTGGGCGTTACGTGAGGTTTTTTAGTCGGTAAGAGTCCGGCATAGCATCCTACGAGGATTTTCCCTCACGTTAAAAAAAAAAAAAAAAAAAAAAAGGACCACGCCATGAAGATAAATATTTTGACTTTACCAATGAGTTAACCAAAAAATGGCTATGTGGTTAAACTCTATGCCGTAGAAGTAGGAGCAAGGGGAATTCCAGCTAAATCCCTGTATGTCGAAGAAGCGAACTCATAAGATTCTCTACCAAAATTTGCTCAACGCGCTTTAGCAAGTTTTTATTTCAATAAAGTTGTAAATCACATAACAGTAGATGTGAAATATCTTATTGATTTATTGCTCCAAACCACTTTGATCACCTGTCTCTTATCGTAATTGATTCTATCGCTAAATTCCATTAATAAATTTGGCGTTTGACATCTAACGTCAATTTCAAAATGTCAAATATTGCTAGGAATAATATACAATATCAAATGTTCATTAAGTCGGCCTCTAGACGTCTGAGGGTGTATATTGAATTTAGTATTTATCGAACTCCTATTTAAACAGTCCCAATACAGTCGTGAACTCTAATTTGGGAGCCGTCCAAGATGGAACATCGTGTAGCAAATTTAAAAAAAAATGATATATTTCATCTTGGAAATTCGTTCTTCTGTTAGCAGTTGTCTTGTCTGTAGCTTGTTTTCTATATCAATTTTACTGTATTCATTAACAAACACCTCACGTCCTGAAAAATGAGCTAACATCCATACCAATACGTTACAATATTGAAGCACAGGAAACTCACCGAGCCACAAATTTTCTATTAAACTTATTTATTAAACATTTCATTTCAGATGCTTTCTCACGAACGTTCAGTCGAGTGAAATTAACCCACAATCCGTTGTACTCGTCAGTGATGACGTTTTACAATGCGATTGAGAAGCCTATTGATATATTTGACGCTTTAAAGGTGAAGAGATACTTCAAAGTTTACATACTGGCTTTGAAAAACCGGTATCGGCACCGAGGTAAGAGACTTTGAAACTACGAATCCCGTTTTAATGCTTATTTTTAACTAGCTGTTGCCCGCGACTTCGTACGCGTGAAAATTGTTATAATGCCAATTTGATTGCTCTCTGCTTACCCCCTAGGCTATGTAGCGTGATAACATACAGTGTATTTGAAGACCCTACCCCCCTTTTTTTTTATTTGAAAGAAAATCCTCAAAGGATGTGATGCCGGACTCTTACCGACTAAAAAACCTCACGTAACGCCCAACAGCCTGTGGTTGGGAGCCCCGGGTAAGCCCTCGGAAGGATGTCCCGGGACGAGACCCTACCCCTAGTTAATATTTGGGCAAAATTTGAATCAAATGTATTGAGTACTTATCGAAATCCTTCCGGACAAAGCAAACAGACAAAGAGACAATTTTTTTCTAACTAAATAGCGTAAATATTTATAGTTATGTAAAAAATATGTACTACAAAATTGTTTCTCTTAAAAAAGTACTAAAAAAATTGCGCGATAGCATGTGTCTCTCTTTGGGTTGGTGCACAATAACCATTTTAATGGCAATCAATTTTTTTCTACAATATTGCCTCGGGATACCTCTTTCATTAAAGAAATTGTTCTTAAAAATAATGCGATGGGAATACACGCGACGAGAAACGTTTCTCTCTCACGTAGTATTGAATATTAACGACGAGACGCTACGGGCGTAAACGCAACGCGACGGGAGTAAATGCGACGAGAACAGGTAATACTCTCTCTTATGTGGCGCAAACGAAGTTGCGCGGGTCAGCTAGTATTATATAAAGTGACTCTGTCTGTCTGTTACGATCTCACACTGATTAGATTCTAATAAAATTTGGTAGCATAGACTCGAGCTACTCCGGAAAGGACGTATGTTTTATCGCGAATAGGAAAGAAATGAAAAATTTGTATTAGACAGACATCCATACACGGCATGAGTCAGAGGTGTGGTATGTAACCATGGAGCAAATATAAGGGAGGAGGTGTTGTAATATGATTTCCCTATGAAACAATGTGTGACTCGGCGCGGGGGGAGGGTGTGGTGAGGAGGGGTTTGTATCCGCCCACTTTACTATTATCCATCTAGCGGTCAGTGTCAAAACTACTTGCTTACTTCAACTTCCGGGTTACTACGTAGTACTACTACTGTACACTGAAAACAGGGTCGAAGTTAGAATATTTTGTCCCCCCGGAGTATTAACTCTTAGCAAGATTGAATAGTGTATTATTTTTTTTATTTCTATCACTATGAAAATATATTTTTTTATAAAGTCTTTTCTAGATTGTAAGTAGTCTTAATAGAGAGAGAATAACAAAATATGACTTCAACTGACATTCGCTCACTTCAAAATAATGACAAATGGGCAAGAATACGCACCCTAGTTAAAGTACCATGATGGCAATAAAGAGACACACCATGAGTGTTGTATATAGTTTAAGATGCGGAACCAATAATAGGGAAAATTATAGCGAAAATGATTTATTTGCAAAACTCAAATTATATGTTAACAAAGCTCTAACAGTTATTAAGCCTCTACTGTATTGTCAGCGGTAAATATTAAAGACAAAAAATGAAAGAATAAACCTCACATGGTGAACAAATTACTAATAAGAAGCCAATCAAGCTGGCGCCGATTGTCGTTAAACCGTAGATAAAATGCAAGTACATTGAAAATTTTTCAATGAACATACTTAGGTTTATACAAAAACAAAAGCGCCAGCGCTTTTGCCTACGTAGCGTTCTGTTGTCGTTCCCGCATTCCATGGGAATCGACTCCGGGAATAAAAAGTGTTAAAATATGTGTTATTTCAGACTATAATCTATTCCTGTACCAAATTTCTGCTAAGGCCATTTCGCCTTTTGAGCGTAAAAGAGTGACAAAAATCCATCCAGTCGTTAGCTAAATTACTTTTTGTACCTACTACTAGTAGGTAGGACGTTACGGGCTCCTCAGTGAAATTCTAAATTCGATCCTGTTTTTAATGCTGTTTATTCTTGGCAATAGATGGCGGTCTGTTATCGAAGTTCTTAAATAAATTTGTAAAAATAATCTTTGGTTGCCTAAATTTATTTCGGAATTATTGCTAAATAAGTTTAAATACTTAACAATATTAAAATTATATTATTACTGAGCTCTACGCACCTACATATTTTAGGTAACCAAAACACAAAGTATCGCCATCTAGCGTCGAGTAAAAAATATTTTGCTGTATCCGGGGATCAGAGATGTTTCTAGAACTATTTATGAAAATAAAGAATAAAAATACTTACAACTAAAATGTGATGCCATGCATAGCATCAAAACGTCTATCCGAGTAATTTTTACACGATAGAACACAAAACTTTATCCTTATCTTTTTAAATTCTTCTAATTTCGCGAAAATACGAATTTTGACATATATTTGCGTACAACGAACCGGAAGTTGCCTAGATGAACGCGGACAGCGCACTGACTTAAGCCACGCCCACTGATGACGTCAGGACCCGCATTGAACGGTCACAGTGCACGCTTGCTTAGGCCCTCTCCTCTCTTATATTTGCTCCATGTATGTAACGAAAGGCTACGTTCACACGGCGCACGTTTTTCTCGTGCACGATTTTCCCGTACACGATGCAATCGTTCACACGGCGACCATTCAACGCGTTTTTAACGTTACAATAAAATCGCATGAATGTGTGAGTCGTGTGAACGATCAATGTGTACATAAGCGCCACTATGATGCGTATTCGAGAAAATAGTGCCGACGCACGGCGATCCTAGTGGCAACTCCGCACGGTATACGTGAAAAACGTATCTCGTAAACACGATTTTCCCGTATGGACTCCATGTGAACAGTTTCATATATTGTCTACTGCCACTCCGATTTCATCGTGCACGAGAAAATCGTGTACGAGAAAAACGTGCGCCGTGTGAACACAGCCAAAGTGTGTTCGAAGTATGTCTTGGACATCATGATCTAAGCGAATTATGAAATAAATTCTGATGCGACAAACTCAATACTGGTGAGCGGATTTTCATTCCATTTTTCATTGGCAATGGATTTAATGGATCAAGAGGTAGAGGTACTTATATGTTTAAAATTTCAACCGGATGAAGTCGCAGGCGTACACTAGTAGATTATAATTTAAATATTGTTCCAGGAATAGCAAAAGAAATGTTGAGAGCCGCCGAAGCCCTAAGCCGAAGCGCCAACGTACCAGCAATAGCGGGTATATTCACAACGAACAGAATGCAAGTCGTGGGACAAGAGTTAGGATATGAGAAGATGAACGAGATTTATTATATTCGGTACTTGGTTAACAATGAAGTAAGTACCTAAACTCTGATGAAAGTAAAAATGCGAGTGAGAGCTACTGGACCTTATAGGTTAACTTAACAATACAAAGGGTAATGTTGTAGGGCCTTATGGGCGGACTGAAAATTTATACATTTACAACCTGCGTCAGACCATTCAGTCAGACCGCCGTGATAGAAAGGTTGGGTGGTTCACGAGTAGGTAGACACCAAAATCAAGTACGAACACTTACCTCAGGATCCACCGCAACGAGTCCCTGTCCTCACTCTGGTCGTGATCTCTTGCACCAGTTGCTCTGGCGTGGGTGCCTCGCCGATGCCGTTCACACTCACTTATAACTGTTTGATTTATTTAACCAAAAGTCACTCCCGCGGGATCCCGTTACGTTAATTGAATTTTGAAGAGATTAATTTTACTTTTGATTGATTTATTACTTTTGATTGATTTAAGGGAAAAATGTGGTATAACAGAAGATGTAGTGACTAAGATCGAAAAAGGGATGCTTAGATGGTTTGGACACGTGGAGAGAATGGATGAGAATAGACTGACAAAGCAGATTTATGAGGCGAGAATGAATGGGCAAACTGGTAGGGGTAAACCTCGGCGTACGCATGCCGATCAAATCAGAGACGTTCTGGAAAAAGGCAAGGTCAAGAGTACCCTTAACCGGCGAGCGTGTATGAAAACAGTTATGAAAGTAGAAGAAGCGAAAGTTGTATGTCAGGATCGTAGCAAGTGGAAAGCCATAGTCTCTGCTTACCCCGATGGGAAACAAGCGTGATTATTTGTGATTATTTGTTTGTATGATTTATTGGAAAATTATAAAGGACACTTGTCGCTGCGTGTCGACCGAGAGAAGCGAGTCTCTAGCCATCTTGAATGTCCGGTTTCGCGTTTTCACCATTGGCTCGTGTCTGCTCGGTTGAATGAGCCTTACTATTGGTTAATACGTGGAACCTTCACGAATCTTATTTGGCGGGAAGATTTGAATACGGTCAAAAACTTTTACCTTTGAATTTGGACACAATTTAAGAAAAACATTTTCGCGAAGAGCGAACAACGTTTGAACACTTAAGTAAAATGTGATGGATGCCCATTGGTTGGCTAGACCTTCCCCAGATATCGATACACGATCGATCTTGTGCTACCTACATCCAGCAAGCTCCCACGACCTTCACCAGGTTGTCTGTTCAAATTGCAGCAGGTATAGCAAATAAGCTGCGTTTTCCATAACGTATTCTATTCATCAGCCTACTAGCAATATGGCTGTCCCTCTGCCACATAAGCAAAAACAAAATCAGTGGAACATTTATACTAATAACTAGCTAAAGCCCGCAGCTTCGCCTGCGCGAAAATTCCCGCTTCCCGTGGGAACCTATTCCCGGGATAAAAAAGTAGCCTATGTGTTTTTCCAGACTATAATGTATATCTGTACCAAATTTCAGCCCGATCCGTTAAGCCGTATAAGCTTGAAAGAGTAACAAACATCCACACTCACAAACTTTCGCATTTATAATATTATATATAGTAAGAAGTAAGATATTAAGACGAAATATTTGATTGTTTGTTTGTTATATAATAGGCTCCGAAACTACTGAACGATTTGAAAATGTTTTTTCACTATTGGGAAGCTACACTATTTGCGGATAACACAGGCTATATTTTATTCCCGTTTTCCCACAGGAACGGGAACTACGCGGGTAAAACCGCGTGGCGTCCACCAGTAAATAATAATCAGTATTTATATATCTGAAAATGAGTACTATAGAGTTCTGTTTTCCCTTTAAGGTAGGAATATAAAAAAAAAAACCTGTACTCGTATCACTCAAACATTGTACGCGTCAGTCGTGTATGATGGGTCGTTTTTCGCTTCATAAGTCGTGTAGGTGATTTATATACGGCTGATTTTTGGTTCGAGCATTTCCCTAAATGGGGAAACTTTTCCCTAAATGGATGTCAACAGGTGTTGCGTAGGTGTACATGTTTTATTAATTTTGGAAATTTTATCACTGAAATTTTCGTTTCGTTAACATTGCTGCTAAATATATTTCGTGTATTTATTGTTGTCCAGTAGCAAAACATTTTGAATTCAGTAACAATAATAGCATCACCAAAGATTAATTTAAAAAGAAAAAATGTTTGTCATTTGGAAAAAATAATATTAACAAAACTTTCCGTGGCTCTCGAATGAGTGAAAATTTAGACTAATTAGGTGTAAAATTTATCATTAGATTGATTTTAATGTTAATGCGAGTGTTATTATTATTACTAGATGTTTAGCTATTTAGGGTTCCGTAGCTAGACAGCTGAATTTTTTACCGATGATGTGTATGTTCCCTGAAAACAGAATAAATCATTTTTTAAAACGGTGTCTCCCAAACATCGAACATGTTTTTTTGGCACGGAACTGTTAGCTTGGCTCCCAAAGGCCAGATCATTTGATACATCAACGCTATATGCGATACTTATTTGCTATACAAGTTGTAGATCTGCATTTGTGCAATATTTGCACACGTGACTCTACTGCCTACACTCGTTAATATTTCGTGATAAAAAAAATATATTTTTAGTCTTTTTTCATATTGAATTAGTTTTTTAATTCCAACGGGAATTCTGCCTGCAACCACTGACTAATATTACGTGAACATATGAAACAGAAAAACCGGTCAAGTGCGAGTTCCGTACCAAAAAACGGCAAAAAGTGAGCGGTGAACGCTTAAACGCAGCCATGAGTATGTGCCCTATACCTACAAATGATCAGCTGGACGCTAGAGGTCATAGCACTGGGTAATAAACAGGCATTATGCGAGTATCATTTACAGTCTTTCGCTTTTTAGATTAATTATTTATTATTAAGTAATTACTTAAATTTATGTTCACGTATTATTGGCCCGTGGGTACAGGCAGAGTTCCTTTGCAAATATAATCAAATTTGACATAAAAAAAATCATTTTTTTCTCACAAAATATTAACGAGTGTAGGCAGTAGAGTCATGTTTGCAAGTATTGCACAAATGCAGATCTACAACTTGTATATATCAGAATCATTTATAATACACAGTGAATGAATGATATACATATATATAGTATATACTATTTATATATATATATATATATAAATAGTATATACACCATTTCTGACATATGAGGCTAGATAACATACGGATTGTGTTTTTACTGTGACTGCACCATTCGCTCGCGGGAATTTAAAACAACGCAATGGGAACAAAATAGGTACCTACAATGAAGATGGCGCCTACGTCGCCCAAGACGTATATAAGGTGGAAAATTTGGTTTGGTTCCGAGTAGGTTTCGGTGGCTAAGTGGTTAAGCATCTTGCACGGAATGCGAGAAGATGCAGGTTCGAATCCTGCTCGAAACCAATTCTTTTTCCATATTTAAAATTTATGATCAGTTAGCATACTAATTGCTTTTCAAAAATAATCTTAATCTTACAATGTTTTTGCATCCCTCGGGTGAACGGTACTTGAATAAAATATAAGGTTAATTAACTGCAAGTTGAGTAAAAGTAAAAGGTTGCAGTATATTGATGGTACTGGAAAATTATATTCTTTTTCACAGTGTAAATATCAAATTTTGTAAATTTGATATTTACACTGTGAAAATAAATGATTCTGTGATATTAATATATATATATATATATATATATATATATATATACAGGGTGAATTTTTGAAAAGGGCTTGGATGGCCAAGTCCGAAACTATAAGGAATAGCTAAAAATGCTCAAAGGAGTCACGAGCCCGATTTTGATAAAACTTAAAACCTCATCATTAGATTTTTGAAAAATCAGTAATTCTAACTGGGAATCGAACCCATTGAATTGGAAAAAAAAACACACCCTTTATTATTACACCATACGATAGTGTCGCTGATAAGGATCAAATTCTGCGAAGTAATGATATACGGCAAATTTAAGGAAAGTTTAGAATTTTAGTAGAATTCATAAGTAAATATATATATATATATATATACATAGATATATAGATATGATATAGTATATGAATACACAGAATCATTTATTTTCACAGTGTAAATATCAAATTTACAAAATTTGATATTTACACTGTGAAAAACAATATAATTTTCCAGTACCATCAATATACTGCAACCTTTTACTTTTACTCAACTTGCAGTTAATTAACCTTATATTTTATGCAAGTACCGTTCACCCGAGGGATGCAAAAACATTGTAAGATTAAGATTATTTTTGAAAAGCAATTAGTATGCTAACTGATCATAAATTTTAAATATGGAAAAAGAATTGGTTTCGAGCAGGATTCGAACCTGCATCTTCTCGCATTCCGTGCAAGATGCTTAACCACTTAGCCACCGAAACCTACTCGGAACCAAACCAAATTTTCCACCTTATATACGTCTTGGGCGACGTAGGCGCCATCTTCATTGTAGGTACCTATTTTGTTCCCATTGCGTTGTTTTAAATTCCCGCGAGCGAATGGTGCAGTCACAGTAAAAACACAATCCGTATGTTATCTAGCCTCATATGTCAGAAATGGTGACATCAAACTTAATGTTGAACACCAACTTCGTTTATTTTCAAATAATAAACCAGTTATTAATACTGTTGGTTGTTGCACTTGGTGAAAGTGGTGGATATAATAAACCAGTTACAATGGTACAGGGTACAAGGTACAGGGTACAGGGTACAAGGTATAGGGTACATGGTACAAGGTACAAGGTACAGGGTACAAATTGAACGATGATTTCTGTAACAGTAATTAACTGTGGCGCAGATATTAACACCCTCTCCTAGCAGTATATATGTATAATGCAAACAAGTTAGCAAGTTATAAATTTAAACGTGATAAAAACTATCCGTGCCAAGCAGAACTCGAACCTGTGTTCCCTTTGCACATAAGTGTTAATACCCTTTACTTAGTGAACAAATTAATTTTAATATTTGAAAGAGGCTCGTAGGCACTGGACACGCACACATTTTAACAACGCTCAGTGCGTATGTTCGAAGATAACTTACTTATTGTCGGTATACTATGATGCAGTGCATGTTTCTGTTGGGAATCCTGGGTTCTTCCTTCCGAGGGCTTACCCGGGGCTCCCTACCGCAGGTCAGGTAGGAAAAGTGTGTTTTTAGTCGGTAAGAAGAGTCCATAAAATGGTACAGTACTTACCTATCAAGTATTTTTTGTTTCCAGATAGTATTCTGGGACACAGGTCTCGGTAACTACGGAGCGGCTATGATGACGTACAGGATCCCTGGAGTTGAAGAACCTGAGGAACTGAAGGTCCAGCATTCGTCGAGGTTTACGTTACAGCCGATTGATATTGATGATGACAAAGAATAAAAAATGTTGATATTTGTATTGAGTATTTTATTTGTAGGTACTTAGTTATGTCTTCGCCCGAGACCTTCGGCCTCCATGACCTGAGCCTGAGGGCGGTAAGGGGGCTGCTTACCGTCCTTACAGAAGCAAGCCCTAAACGACAGCGTGACGTGAGGGATTCACACACGCCCCCCCTTGGAAACGGGATAACACCCGAAAAACTCCCCCAAAGACGCGAAATAGCACACGAACCCTCCCTAGGTAAGGCCGCAGTGATAGCCGTAGGTCTGTTGGGAGTCTAAGGGTATCCTTTCGAGGGCTTATCCGAGGCTGTTAGGTAGGATACGTGTGCTGGTAGGAGTCCGGCATAGCATCCATATAGGATTTTCCTTGCGTTAAAAATGTACTTAGTTATTTTTGTGGAAATCACTTCGAAGTGGGAACTTTTCTTTTTACGTGTCAATCCTAATGGATGCTATACCGAACTCCTTTCGGCTAAAACCACACGGTACGGTACGGTACGGTACAAACTGTCTACGGCCGGTAGTCCCCGTCTTGAGACCTAAGTTTACACAATAGTATAAGATCCCGCTATAGAACGACCTTCACAGAGCTGGTTAATGGATGAAAAGTATTTTAAATTCAACCTTATATGTCAACTAGCTGTTACCCGCGACTTCGTCCGCGTGGAAATTATGTTATAAGCAAAGTATGAACCGTATTCTATTTGAGCCTCTAGGATAAGTCGTAACCAAAATGTGGGAACAAATTTAGGACATCCTCCAACTTACCCGGGGAGTTATGCGCTAGATGGATTTTTTTAACGTGAGGAAAATCCCACATGAATGTACTATGACTCCCACTGACTAAAAACCACACGCATCCTACCTAACAGCCTACGATTGGGAGCCCCGGGTAAGCCCACTAAAGGATACCTTAGGACTGCGCTAGATGGATAGGAAGAGACCTCATGGTTTTAGTGGGTCCAAGGCCGGTATGACGTACTTGTTTATTAATTAGCCCCTTTAATAATTATAAGAGTAAGTAGTATGGCGAAGCGCGAATACAAAACGTTTGTTAGATTAGGGCCACAGACTGAAAACTTTACGCATAATCGGAAGAGTTGAGACGATAACACTAACGCTAACGGTAGCCAGTAAATGGCAGTCGTTAAACCAAGTTGAAGACCTTATAGATTTAATAATTTTCAAAAGTAGGCAGTACTAACGCCTGTCCATTTCAACACGGCAATGCGGCTCACCACCTATTACGTTACGTGGGACAAATTAAAAAAAGGTAAACATATAATATGACTCGATACCCCTTTGGGGATAAAGGCGTGACCGTATGCATGTACTTATTATGTTTAAGGTGATTTAATTTATGTACCTACCTATGTCACTGTAGCCAAAGCTCAACATTTTTCAGTAAAGTTGTTTTAAGAATGTTCATTATAAACAACGTTTGTGTGGCGTGTTGGCTTAATCATAAAAGAGCTGCTTAATGGTTATGGCTATTGTAAAATAATTCAGTCCGCGCCGAAGGCGTGGACTGAATTGCTTTAGAATAGACTTAATCTTTAAGCTCTTTTTTGATTAAGCAAACAGGGCAGTTTCACACGCTGCTTGATGAGTCTGATGAAGAAATACCTCTCCTTTCATAGATCTTATGTGACGTATACGAAGTTGCGATGGTTAGCTAGTCTATACATATAATAAAACTGTTGAGGGTCGAGAGTCTACTGAAGCCGAAAATTAAATTACATTTTTCATGTGTGTCTGTCTGTCTGTATTCCGAGTAAGTATCACGCCGAAGTTACTGAATGGATTTGAATGAAACTTAGTACAATCAGAGCTTATAATCCGAGGAAGGTTCTAGGATACTTTTGATCTCGATATTTTGCGCGGTTCCTTTGGGAGAAGGGATGAAAGACAAAACGGTTTTTTAGTTGTTACTTCTCAATGCGTTTTCGGATTCCAAAATTTTTTTTTAGTGTTATAAAGGGAATACTGTAAGGAATGTTTCACACAAGTTTCCATGTTAAAGGTTTTCTAGTTCAGGAATTAGAGACATCCCAACTTTTGCAAAACCTAGAATTCAAGGATCCCTTTGAATGTGAGGGTAAATCTAAACTGGCGTGATGGCGTAATGATTAAGGCTATTGTAAAATAATTCAGTCCGCGCCGAAGGCGTTTACTCACGCCCCTCCCCCCCCCTTAAAAGCGGGATCGCACCCGAAACCCCAAAGACGTGGCATAGCACCCGAACCACCTCCTAGGCGAGGACGCAGTGGCGGCCGTGGGTCTACTGGGAATCCTGGGACATCCTTCCGAGGGCTTACCCGGGGCTCCCAACCATAGGCTCTTAGGCGTTACTTAAAGTTTTTTTTAATTGGTAGGAGTCCGGCATAGCATCCACGATGGATTTTCCTTCACGTTATAAAAAAGTATACTACATATTACATGGCTTGTACAATAGTATAGCGTAGCCTGAAATTTGATTTATATTAGTGTGAGCTATGAGATCTAGAAAACTGATAAACTTACTTATTATGTTATATACTAAATGCATATTTAAAAACAAACACGTACTCTAATGAATTTGATTATTGTTCTTTATCAAGCCTTTAAATTACTACTACTAATCTTTACAGTTAGGTACTTTTGATTGTTGCCCGTAAATACATAAACAAATATATTTTGTGTCTGTCAAGCCGTTAGAATAATTATATGAAAGAATATGAAATATAATTTCATTAACTGCCTCTGTAGCGTAGTCGGTGTAGTGATACTGCCTGTCGCGCCGGAGGGCTTGGTTCGATTTTTGGGTTCTTCCAATTAGTTGTGTGTTCCACAAATGTTTGTTTCGGAGTTTGGGTGTTTTCTATGTATAATATGTATGTATTTAGAATTATATAAGTATGTATATCAGTCGTCTGGATATCGTAGCAAACACAGAATTTAATTTTTCCCTACCGGGCCTCCAAGATATTTAGCGTGATAATATGTAACCGGTGTGTAAAACCAATCTCTTACTAATATTACTGCAACGTTTTAGGTTAATCAATCCACATACCTACATATTTCATTAGCCTCTGCCTAGTCCCTAGGATATGTAGCGTGATAATATATAGCCTATTTAAAGATCCAACCTCTAGATTGCTATTCAAATAAAAGATTAATTAAAATTATTCAGTAATTTCTGTATTTTGCAAAAATATACAAACAGATTTTCATTGTTCTCTGCCGAGGTCCTAAAAAATTTAGCGTAATAATATGTTGTCTGAGTGTAAAACCTATCTCCTACTAATATTCCTGCTGCGTTTTAATTAAATCAATCCAACAGTTTAAACATTTCATTGCTCTCTGCTTAGCCCCTAGGATATGTGGCGTGATAATATATAGCCTATTTTAAGAGCACACCCCTAAGTAATATTTGTGCAAAATTTGAACCAAATCTGTTCAGTACTTTTCGAGATCCTTCCGGACAAAGCAAAGCAAACAGACAAACAGACAAACAGACAAACAGACAAAAAAAATTCTAACTATATTTTCAGCTTCGGTATCTTATGTAGAACACCCGGCGAGCATTTTTTTGTTAATATTTCCAATGTACAGTTTTGGCTTTTCTATCATTTTATTATATGTATAGATATATACCTATGTATAGATAAATAAACTGCAAATGGGTTGCCTTAAAAAAATTTCAGTCCAGAATATGATTAAATTGATTAATCAAAAAAAAAGTAAAAATTTCACTGATTTGGATAACTAGATACATTCCATACCAATTGCAAGCACAACACACATAGGATTGTAAATGTTAGGTTGTCGATTTTTTTTCCCGTCTCAACTCTCCCTTTGTCTACTAAAATCCATTAAAAAGATCCATCATGGATCTTTGTGGACATATCATGTCCACTAACTCCCCTCTTGGGTTGTATAAACAGGTAAAACGATACTACAGTAACTTACAACGGTCTGTCTGGTTAATGAATTAAAGTTAATTAAAATATAAAGATTATTTCATGAAATCCACAATTGATTATTTCATTGATCAATTCTTGATTTATCATGTTCTGAACGGTTTTTTTTAGGTAACCCATTTGCCCGATTTGCAATTTATTTATTGACATGTTTTATTGAATATAAAATAATTTTCAGGCGGGCGACGCGACGTCCAACCCGCCGTATCCCAGTAGTTCCATTGCGTAATTCCATGATGGAATTACGCGATATTGGGACCCGCCCCGCACAGCTCGGTGAAGGTCGTTCTATAGCGGGATGTTAAACCACAATCTTAAATCAAAGTTAGTGTTTTTATAAGTATCACTAAGGTTGTAGATAAGCATACGTCCCACCTGAAGAAAAGTCATTTTAGCCTATGGATGTAATTATATCAGTAACAAGACGCTCTCAAAATATTAGTGTGGTGACTATTTCTTGATTTCAAAAATATTGTTCTCAACACTTATAACTGGACAACAGCTGGACCGATTTTCATGATTTGTTGAATTTGTCTCCTCCCACCTAGAATTAGCAGAATAAATAAAAGAGACAGTCGCAAACCGACGCGCGTGAGGCACTTATGTACTAAGTACTATTTATGATATCTTTGGTACTATCTTCTCGGTCTGTATCTAAGTTATTTATAAAATAAACGGCCAAGTGCAAGTTGGACTCGCGTACGATATATTCCGTACCAAAAAAGCACAATCAATCATGTTTGTTGTATGAGAGTCCCGAATCTTATTTTAATTAAATAATTTATATTTAATGAAAATACGAGTGTACAGCTCGATATTCTGTAAGCATTTCAAGCGTCCACTTGTGACCGTTATGAATATAAAAAAATAAAATCCCAAAAACAACATTTTAGGTTTATCGGAGCTCCTCTTAAATCTTACTTCTTACTTCTTACTAATATTATAAATGCGAAAGTTTGTGAGTGTGGATGTTCGTTACTCTTTCACGCTCAACCGCTGAACGGATCGGGCTGAAATTTGGTACAGAGGTACATTATAGTCTGGAATAACACATAGGCTATTTTTTATCCCGGGAATAAGTACCCACGGGAACAAATTTTACTTGGGCGAAGCTGCGGGCATCAGCTAGTATTATTATATTTCTGTTTTAGCAATTGTTGTTATAGTGGCAAGAGAAACCCATAATCTGTGAGTTTCCAGCTCTTCAGACTCCAGCTTTTAGCTCTCTAGCTATCACCGTTCATGAGATACAACCTCAGACAGACAGACGGACGGCAAAGTCTCATGAATAGGGTCCCGTTTATTACCCTTTGTGTACGGAACCCTAAACAATCCAGCCTGTATATAAAGATTAGGTACTCTTCCTTCCCAATATGACACGTTCCTGCTCTCAATGTGAATCAAACTGGAAACTTTTACGGTTGTCACATATTATACTGCTTCCCGTCAATTGTCATCGTTGGCAAGGAACTGACATTAGAATAATAAATAAATATTCACGGACATCTCACACAACGCTATCTGATCCCAAAGTAAGCTAGGAATAACCTGCTTGTGTTATGGGTATCAGACCACGGATATGAATACTTATATACTTTTAAATACATACATATTAGATAGATAGATAGATAGATATTGCTTTATTGTGCACCACTACATAAAGTATTTTTAAAGATAACTTAATAACTATGATTGAAGAGTACAATGGGCGGTCTTATCGCTAAAAGCGATCTCTTCCAGACAACCTTGGTATGGAGAGAGAAAATCAGGGAATAAATGGTAGTTGATGGCGCACTTATGTAGGGGAGACCGGGGCTGGTTGACTAGGTTTTAGTTTAAAGGCTTATATTTTTATTTCTTTATAGAATATTAATTCAAAAACCGGTTTATTTCATAGGTTAACTATTAAGCTTTGGAAAAATATAGCAAAAAGCACTTAGTTCATTATAATATAGGGTACAGGCTAGATCTAATACAATAAGAAAAACTGGTCAACCTGCCTCATGCTTGGGGTAGGTTGACTATTCGCCTGGGGTTAGTTGACCTATGGACTTGTAAAGGCAAAATCTACGAGGAAATAGGATAAAGGGCAACATACATAAACAATTATTATTTTTATTATTTTTGATTGACAATAAAACACACATACAATAAATCACCGAGAGCGCGGCGTCACGCAAGTACATCGTTTGAGTGAAGGAATTTGAAGATCAAAAATAATGTATGTAAGTAATTATTTTCATCGTAAATCGTACTCTTATATTATACTTATATTATATTAAGATACTAGCTGAACCCGCAACTTCGTTAACGTCACATAAGGTGTATGAAAGGAGAGGTATTTCTTCAGCAGACTCATCAAGCAGCGTGTGAAACTGCCCTGTTTGCTGAATCATAAAAGAGCTTAAAGATTAAGTCTATTTTGAAACAATTCAGTCCGCGCCGAAGGCGTGGCCTGAATTGTTTTGGGTCCAGACAAACAGACAAAAATTCTAAAAGTCATTGTTTTGGGTTCTATTGCGTTCATAAAGCCCCCCTATAATATTTTTTCTTATTTTTCTACCATGTACAGACAGCGACTTGTTATGATTTTATTATATGTATTGATTGATATTGATAGCTGACCCCGCAACCTTGTTTACGTCACATTAGGTGTATGAAAGGAGAGGTATTTCTTCATCAGACTCATCAAGCAGCGTGTGAAACTGCCCTGTTACCCTGTAAAGCCAACACGCCAGTTTAGATTTACACTCTCATTCAAAGAAACCGCTACAATTAAAATTTTAAACATATCTGATTCTTAAAAGTGTTATAACTTTTTTATTTATAAATCGATTGACATGAAATAAACGCTAAATGTTAAGTGGAGCAAACCTCAACGCAATAAAAAAACCGCATCGCAATCGATTAAGCGGTTACTGAGATTAGCGTGCAACCGTACAGACAAACAGACATACAGATAAACAGACAAAAATTCTAAAAATCATTGTTTTGGGTTCTATTGCGTTCATAAAGCCCCCCTATAATATTTTTCTTATTTATCTTCTATGTACAGACAGCGACCTGTTACGATTTTATTATATATGTATGTATGTATGTATGTATATATTGATGTATTGATTAAGCCAACATGCCAGTTTAGATTTACACTCTCATTCAAAGAAACCGCTACAATTAAAATTTTAAACATATCTGATTCTTAATAGTATTATAACTTTTTTTTATAAACCGATTGACATGAAATAAACGCTAAATGTTAAGTGGAACAAACCTCAACACAATAAACAAACCGCATTGCAATCGGTTAAGCGGTTACTGAGATTAGCGTGCACAACCGTACAGACAAACAGACATACAGACAAACAGACAAAAATTCTAAAATTAATTGTTTTGGGTTCTATTGCGTTCATAAAGCCCCCCTATAATATTTTTTCTTATTTATCTTCCATGTACAGACAGCGACCTGTTACGATTTTATTACATGTATTGATTGATTGATATTGATATTGATTGATTGATTGATATTGATGTATTGATTAAGCCAAAACGCCAGTTTAGATTTACACTCTCATTCAAAGAAACCGCTACAGTTAAAATTTTAAACATATCTGATTCTTAAAAGTGTTTTAACTTTTTTATTTATAAACCGATTGACATGAAATAAACGCTAAATGTTAAGGGGAGCAAACCTCAACCCAATAAAAAAAACCGCATTGCAATCGGTTAAGCGGTTACTGAGATTAGCGTGCACAACCGTACAGACAAACAGACATACAGACACACAGACAAAAATTCTAAAAATCATTGTTTTGGGTTCTATTGCGTTCATAAAGCTCCCCTATAATAATTTTTCTTATTTCTTATCCATGTACAGACAGCGACCTGTTACGATTTTATTACATGTATTGATTGATATTGATATTGATTGATTGATTGATATTGATGTATTGATTAAGCCAAAACGCCAGTTTAGATTTACACTCTCATTCAAAGAAACCGCTACAGTTAAAATTTTAAACATATCTGATTCTTAAAAGTGTTATAACTTTTTTTTATAAACCGATTGACATGAAATAGACGCTAAATGTTAAGTGGAACAAACCTCAACACAATAAAAAAACCGCATTGCAATCGGTTAAGCGGTTACTGAGATTAGCGTGCACAACCGTACAGACAAACAGACATACAGACAAACAGACAAAAATTCTTTCTTATTTCTTATCCATGTACAGACAGCGACCTGTTACGATTTTATTACATGTATTGATTGATATTGATATTGATATTGATTGATTGATTGATATTGATGTATTGATTAAGCCAAAACGCCAGTTTAGATTTACACTCTCATTCAAAGAAACCGCTACAGTTAAAATTTTAAATATATCTGATTCTTAAAAGAGTTTTAACTTTTTTTATTTATAAACCGATTGACATGAAAGAAACGCTAAATGTTAAGTGGAGCAAACCTCAACACAATAAAAAAAACCGCATTGCAATCGGTTAAGCGGTTACTGAGATTAGCGTGCACAACCGTACAGACAAACAGACATACAGACACATAGACAAAAATTCTAAAAATCATTGTTTTGGGTTCTATTGCGTTCATAAAGCCCCCCTATAATATTTTTTTCTTATTTATCTTCCATGTACAGACAGCGACCTGTTACGATTTTATTACATGTATTGATATTGATATTGATTGATTGATTGATATTGATGTATTGATTAAGCCAAAACGCCAGTTTAGATTTACACTCTCATTCAAAGAAACCGCTACAGTTAAAATTTTAAACATATCTGATTCTTAAAAGTGTTATATCTTTTTTTTATAAACCGATTGACATGAAATACACGCTAAATGTTAAGTGGAACAAACCTCAACACAATAAAAAACCGCATTGCAATCGGTTAAGCGGTTACTGAGATTAGCGTGCACAACCGTACAGACAAACAGACATACAGACAAACAGACAAAAATTCTAAAAATCATTGTTTTGGGTTCTATTGCGTTCATAAAGCCCCCCTATAACATTTTTTCTTATTTATCTTCCATGTACAGACAGCGACCTGTTAAGATTTTATTACATATATTGATATTGATATTGATTGATTGATTGATATTGATGTATTGATTAAGCCAAAACGCCAGTTTAAATTTACACTCTCATTCAAAGAAACCGCGACAGGTAAAATTTTAAACATATCTGATTCTTAAAAGTGTTTTAACTTTTTTATTTATAAACCGATTGACATGAAATAAACGCTAAATGTTAAGTGGAGCAAACCTCAACACAATAAAAAAAACCGCATTGCAATCAGTTAAGCGGTTACTGAGATTAGCGTGCACAACCGTACAGACAAACAGACACACAGACAAAAATTCTAAAAATCATTGTTTTGGGTTCTATTGCGTTCATAAAGCCCCCCTATAATATTTTTTCTTATTTATTATCCATGTACAGACAGCGACCTGTTACGATTTTATTATATGTATTGATGATTGATATTGATTGATTGATGTTGATATTGATATTGATGATATTGATGTATTGATTAAGCCAACACGCCAGTTTAGATTTACACTCTCATTCAAAGAAACCGCTACAATTAAAATTTTAAAAATATCTGATTTTTAAAAGTGTTATAACTTTTTTATTTATAAACCGATTGACATGAAATAAACGCTAAATGTTAAGTGGAGCAAACCTCAACACAATAAAGAAAACCGCATTGCAATCGGTTAAGCGGTTACTGAGATTAGCGTGCACAACCGTACAGACAAACAGACATACAGACATACAGACATACAGACAAACAGACAAACAGACAAAAATTCTAAAAATCATTGTTTTGGGTTCTATTGCGTTCATAAAGTCCCCCTATAATATTTTTTCTTATTTATCTTCCATGTACAGACAGCGACCTGTTACGATTTTATTATATGTATTGATATATTATACTTATATATATCTTATATCTACTTATTCTTCAATGTACAGACCGCGACCTGTTACGATTTTATTATATGTATTGATTGATTGATTACAAAATTTTGAAATGGGTTGGCGCCACCAATGATATATAAAAAACTATAGATACGTTACCAACACTTAAAAATGGCAACAAAAAAGTCAGGCAATTGCCTTAATTTTCATACATGCTACCGTAGATAATTTCATAGAAATTCTTTTTTTGAAAATAAAAAATATTTGCCGTTTTTGAAAGCCGTGATGTTCGTACATGACGTGTCTATATTATAATACGTCGTTGGGCGCCACAGAGATTCTACATAGCTAGCTACCGTTACTAGATAGTTGGATACAGACGTTTGAATAATCTAGAATACTTTAGGTTATATACATTAACTGAGGAGTACCTAGTGTCACGTAACACTAAGATGTGACTATCTTACTTCTTAGGTAGGTACTAATATTAAAAATGTGAAAGTTTGTAAGTGTGAAAGTTTGAAGCGCTCGTGGCCCCGCGGACTCAGTATTCTGTAAACGATCACTGCAGTAAGCAACTTTCACTATGGCCGGTCCATGGATGGGTGACCATCCATGTGATCACTTTGTGACATTTTTTGAGCGTTTCCGTGCTTCGGAAGGCACGTTAAGCCGTTGGTCCCGGTTGCCAGTAAAATGGCAGTCGTTAAGCCAAGTTGAAGGCTTTATTTCAACAGCAGGCAGTCACAACCTGCGCCTGTCCATTTAAACACGGCAATACGGCTCACAACGTATTACGTGGGACAAATTATAAAAAGGTGAAATGTGGGTATATAGTATGCCTCTGCCTACCCCTTCGGGGATAAAGGCGTGATGATGAACTTGAACTTGAACTTGTAAGTGTGGATGTTTGTTACTCTTTCACGCTCTAACGGCTAAACAGATCTTTCTTTTGGTACAGGGATAGATATGGTCTGGAATACCACATAAGCTACATTTTATCCCGGGTATAAGTTCCCACAGGAAGTCAGAACGGGCACAAAGAACAATGGCAAGTCGCCATACATGAAATTATTTGGGAAAAATTTTCGCGTTTAGATATGTAATATACATAGAACGATTGAGAATTTACTCTTGAGCAATTCCTTATACTAAACTGTTAGCCTAGGGACGTTACGAACAAAGATATAGCAGTTTCATTTTTTTGAGGTTATGTTTACAAATACTAGTACCTACTTACATAAACCTATACGCATAGACTTTTTATAACACCATTTATTACATACCAATGAAGTTTATTTAACATGGGCGTTTAACTCACTTCCTCATAAAGCCTTAAATCAGTAATGTTTAACTCCTACTTGCAATATGAAAACTCCCTATGAAACTCCTACTTGCCTTACCCGGTGTAACCTGGTAAGGCAAGTCTATGTAACTGGTTTGAAATACTAGATGCATCAGCCACTCTGTAAGATCTATCTTTCTACTCTGACCGACTAAACCAACCAACTGTTGTGCAGAACGGAACTCAATCAAGGACTTTATTCCACTCGGACAAACCACAACTGCTTGATCACATGTATTTTTTGTAGATGCGGTACCTACTTATCAGTATAAACCAAACTCTGTATATGCTCCTTTAATTGTTCTAGTCATAAGCACTGCCGGGTTAATATGATTATTTCTTGTTTCTCTCGTCCTCGTCCCAATTGCATCCATTTCGTTTTGGGACCTGCATCAGAGCTAGACCAATACCCCAGACAGAAGGTGAGTTAAGACATGGGTCCTAGATAATGGCCCCTTAATGCATAGATTTGAAATTGGAGGAAAAAAAAGTATAATATAGACTTAAAAATGAATACTTTAATGGAATGAAACAATATTTTGTTGTATGTTTTATTATTTACTACTTTATAGACAAGGGCACTTTACTTCTTTTTTAGTGCATTAATCTGAAACTAAATAGTAAGTAATTGTAGACATTTATTATTTCTTCCTCACACCCTAAGGTATAGTAGAGTCTACTCTACGCATGATGATAAATACAATGGAATATTTTGTTTCACTTCCTTGAAGAGCAGTGAATAATGATTATCTGATATGGTTCTATTCTGCTTCTTATAATATTGAAGATAGACAACTTTATGTGCAGTTGAACATCCACTCATGATATGATTCTATTCTGCTTCTTATAATATTGAAGATGGACAACTTAATGTGCAGTTGAACGTCCACTCAAAAGGCATACATCAAAGTTCATGGAACGGCTATCTGGATACCTGTTCATCTCTACTATTTTCTTGCCTAGTCAGGTTCTCATTCACAGTAGCCCTAGTAAAGTTAAGGCATCTCTCACAAGTGCGGTACAACTTTTGAAGATATCTGAAACAAAAAATATAGGAATATGTTAGTTTAAATACTTAACATGAATTTGAAGTGCAAATAATTATGTACCTTGTAGCTTGCTATAACTTATTTGAAGGCAGGGTGACTCTGTATATGTTAGGCTATTATGTATTTAACTGCAATCGGTTATCGTACGAGGATAAAAGTAATACTTACAATAGTTTGAGGATACACTCAGCTACGAAGTAGAATAACCTTGTGTTATGCCTAAAGTAGCCCAAAACTATAAACATTTATACTAGTGTAGGTCGATACTAGAGAAATCCAGTAAAATAGCACAAATCGTCATAGTGTAACGTTGTGAAACAACGGGTGCAAATAGGGGTTCAACGTTAGGGGTTTTAAAATGAAAACTTAGATTAATAAATGAAAGCGCCATCTACCGAGTTAGTGTCGCAACGACGGAAGCTATAGGCAGTGATACGGTCTTGACGATTGAGTAGTTTCGAGCGGTGCCACTAGAGGCGCTATTTCATTGATATATAAGGCATTGCGTCAATGCAGGAGGACCGCCAGATTAATATTTAAAATAGATCACGAACGTATCAGTGTAATTGGAAATTGTGAGAATCACATCAGTTTAAAAATAATCGTTTATATCATCGCAAATATCCTCGTAAATATTTGTCAAGGATAAGGAGCAAATAGCTATAAATAGAAGACCCCATCATTGGGTGAGTTAAATTAATTATTATGATTCTAGATTTTAAAATAGTGAAAATTAACGGCTGTTGGTCGACCCTGTTATGGGAGGGTAGATTACAGGGGTGTGAAAAAAAACGATTATTCCCAGTTGTTCCGTTGAAGTAGTTCCGTGGCGGAAGTAGTGAGACTTTTTTTCCCAGTTGTTCCGCGGAACAAAGCATCAATAATTCAGTTCCCATTAGTTCCGCGGAACAAAGTATAAATGAAATACTAATAATTTCATTCCCAATAGTTCCGCGGAACAAAGCATAAAATAAAAACTAATAAATTAAGTCCCAGTAGTTCCGCGAAACAAAACATAAATTAAAAACTAATAAATCAAGTCCCAGTAGTCCCGCGGGAGAAAGCATCACTTACATACGAATATTTATGTCCCCATTAGTTCCCTACGGTGTCTTACGGCTATTAACTAATACAATTAAAAAGAATACAAATGAAGATCTACAAAAAAATGAAGATCGGTAAAACAAATGAAGATCGGTAAAACAAATGAAGATCAAAAAAACAAATGAAAATCAATGAAACAAATGAAGATCAACTAAACAAATAAAGATCGGTAAAACAAATGAAGATCGACGAAACAAATGAAGATCAATGAAACAAAGAAGATCGGTGAAAATCGGCTAGCAAATGACGATCGGCAAAATAAATGACAGTTGAATAAACAAATGAAGATCGAAAAAACATATGCAGATCAGCAAAACAAAGAACTATAAGCAAGTTGATAAGGTCAAAAATTACTTGCAGCCATATTTTGGAAACTAGATGCGATTAACATTCAAAAAGTAGGTGCAAGCAATTCTCGACCGAGTGTCATTAAGACACTTATCTAAAAATGTGCTTTTAGGCGATTATAGAAATCGCTGATCACGAATATATAAAAAAAGAATTGATATTATGCATGCTCATAAGTTAGAAATTTGCTTGCACCATTTTTTGTAATCTAGATGCAATACCCATTCAAAAAAATAGGTGCAAGCAATTCTCGACCTTAATGACATTTATCTAAAAATGTGCTTTTAGGCGATTATAGACATCGCTGATCACGAATATATAAAAAAATAATTGATATTATGCATGCTCATAAGGTCGAAATTTGCTTGGACCTATTTTTTGTAATCTAGATGCAATACCCATTCAAAAAAATAGGTGGAAGCAATTCTCGACCTTATGAACATGCATAATATTTAGTTATTTTTTACATATTTGTGATCAGTGATGTTCATAAACGCCTAAAAGCACATTTTTAGAGCAGTGTCATTGAGGTCGTGAATTGCTTGCACCTATTTTTTTGAATGTTAATCTCATCTAGATTACAAAATATGGCTGCAAGTAATTTTTGACCTTATCAACTTGCTTATAGTCCTTTGTTTTGCTGATCTGCATATGTTTTTTCGATCTTCTTTTGTTTATTTAACCGTCATTTATTTTGCCGATCTTCACCGATCTTCATTTGTTTTACCGATCTGCATTTGTTTTGTTGATCTTCATTTGTTTGATCGATCTTCATTTGTTTCGTTGATCTTCATTTGTTTCGTTGATCTTCATTTGTTTCGTTGATCTTCATTTGTTTTACCAATCTTCGATCTTTGTTTTTTTACTACTGGGAGTAAAATAGTCTCACTAGTTCTGCTACGGAACTATTGGGAATGGAAAAGTCTCAGTTGTTCCGCTACGGAACTATTGGGAATAGAAAATTCTCACTAGTTCCGCCACGGAACTACTGAGAATAAAAATGTCCCAGTAGTTCCGGGGTGCGGAACTACTGGGAAAAAAAAGTCTCACTAGTTCCGCCACGGAACTATTGGGACAAAAAGTCTCACTAGTTCCGTCGCGGAACTACTGCCGCGGAACTACTGGGAATGAAGGAAAAAAAAGGTCTCTGTAAACTTAGGATAGAACCAACCATTGTAAGGCAACCGACTCCCAAATGGTTTAACAGTGGTCGGCTGTCTTAGCAATGGGCGGGAAAAAGGGTTCCAGCTAACCCGTCATATGGAACATTCCAGGGTCCACCCTACGGGTTCAAGAAGTCCACCCTTCAGGTTCCACGAAGGAACATTCACCCTACGGGTCCAAGAAACCGTCTACCCTACGGGTTGGTAAAATCCACCCTTCGAGTTCTACGAGCGAACATCCGCCCTGCGGGTTGGGAATACCGTGCCGGCCGAAATTGTGGAAGACACGGCTACCTGGCGGACTGCATCGACATCCTGGAGCCACAAGATAAGTCGAACCCTGCGAAGGCCTTCGGAAACCGTACTTGCTGCCCGAGGTTGCCACACCCACGACCCCCAAGTGCTCAATTCTAATAAACTACTAATTATTTACATTTTAAATTCAATCTTTTCATTTCTCTCTCTCTTCCTGAAAGCCTTCAGCTTTTCAGTGGCGCCCATATCGTGGTTTCGGGTAGCGAGAAAGCGATTTCCGACGGGAGTCGGGAGGTCATAATTATAAGATATTCAACTTGTGTAAAATAGTCTTAAGAGTGCCCGTTAGCGGGGTAGTTTCCCTCAAAATTAACAACTACCCAGGAAATTGGCTCTCCTGACCTCTGCTGCCAACTTGTTCTTTCCGGATTATTTTGTGTGTTTTTTTTAGTGATTTTAGACAGATTTCGGCATAATCAAGAACAAGGCAAAATTTGAATTTTTTCTCAACATAAATTGTAATTTTTCCAAATTTTAACGGTCCCCAATTTATTTTTCACACCCTCAGATATTAATTTTATGGTGGAAAAATTTTAAGTAAATTTCAAGTAAAAGTTTTTTGTTTTGTTCCAATTTTAAATATTACTTCATTAAAGTCTGAAGTAAAACTTCACATTTGAAACGCTTACATTAATATTAGTAAGTGATTTGTATTGCCTATATTCATCGTAAAAAGTAGTCACAGGATATCACCACCACAATTTTTATTTTTGTACGGCGTCAAACCGCCTCAATTTGTGTATTATTTTGTTGTATTTCCCATATGTGAATTTACAGCGAGACCAACAGCCGATAATCACACTTCTGGGTAACAATCCCTATTGAAATTTCACGCTAGTAAAACGTTAGAACAAAGATTTTACGAATTTCACTTCACGTAAATTATAAAAGATTCATAATTGATTCACTTTTCGAATTACGTCGAATTCTGATACACTGAAATACAACTGTAAGAAAAAACATTCCAAACGTAGATTACGCAGCGAAAACATTCTTGCCAAAAAACAATAGTAAACTATTAACTTTGATTCGGGTTCTAAATAAACAACGGCAGATGTTGCTTTCATAACGTTTACGAGTAAGTTGATTTACTAGCTCGATATTAGAAAAAAATTTTTTTTTCCATAGAAACTGTGGGTGGAAGTGAATAAAATACACTCCGGACACCAACAGTCTGATACAGAATATTTCCAGAATCGTCCAAGTACGAATCGGTTTTCAACCAATTCGAAATATTCAAGGGTTCCGTAGTGGTAAGGAACAATCTACATAAAAAAGTTAGTTACTACGATACAGATTATTTCCAGAACCATCCAAGTGCGAATCGTTTTAACACAGTTCGAAATATTTAAGGGTTCCGTAGTAGTAAATAACTATTTAAAAAAAAATAGTTGGTACGAGTCAATATACAATTAACTCTTACCACGTTCGTGAAAATAGTTACATTTCAATAAAAATAATAGCAGCGTAGAAAATTGCATTATTCGTGCAAAACTGAAAAACATTTAGTAAATTTCGTCAACCCATCATCACACACTTCACTTTCATTACTCACTGCGTCGGATTAGATTACATTAAACACACAGACAGACAGACAGACAATTAATTTCTAGAAGGGTCCAATCTATTAATTGAGTGAAGGAACCCTAAAAGGAAACACTTCCAAACTTAAGTATTTCCTAAAGCAAATACTAAGTTTTATAAAGGTTCGATTTATAATTCGGTTCAACGAACCCTAAAAAGTAGAATTTATTTTTCGTTATTCGGCGGGTGAATCGAAAAATATTCACATTCCTTAACATTCAACAATACGTAAACAGACAACGATAAGGGCCGTCGTTCACTACAACAGAATTCGTTAGCGAATATAGCGAACATTCGTTGTTTACATAAAATTAACACTTCATATAAAATAAGTAGCAGATAAATACACTATACATTGGTAAATAATCATCATCACTAAAGATTCCCGGCAATAGTAATTGAAATAGTCAGTACAATGGCATTCAAATCAAATTTCACATCACTTCCAAAGGCGGAACTTGCATATGAACCTGGTGCAACGGTGGCAGCCCTCAGGCAACAAATTAAAATAGAATAGTTTATAGAGTACATCAGTACAGTTACACAATAGTGTTTTTGATAATTATTTTTTGGGAAAATATAAGGGTGTTAGCACACCGTCATATAATTTTAGTACTTAGGTGGCACATATAGGTACCACATTTCATGTCATGTTACACGCATACATGTTATCATACGGAAGTTTCACAATTACACTTACATAATAATTAGGTAGTATATACTCATCAAACATTCATCATAATCATCTTAACACACAATTCCAAACACTTAATAAGCAGTTTTTTTTTTGTTTGTTTGTTTACATAGTGACACTTGAACTTCATGTTGTGTGACTTCCAAAGGCGGAAGTAGGAGGCAAACTAGTTACAGGCGAGTCACTTTCGTAGATTAGAGAGAGTGACTCAAATGTCCTAAGTTTTGTTCCCGACCAAAGCTGACGGGTTATCATATGGCATGGAATGTAGTGTGACACTGGCCTTAGATGCAACGATGAATAACACGTTTGCATCAACATGATTACGTCAACATTAGACGCGCAAGCAAAACAAAACTTACACAAGGGAGATTTCATACGTACATACATACATATTATTTATTTAAGCACGCACATACATTTTACACTGCCATGATGGCATACAAGGATACCATATTTTTTTGGAGATTTGGCATAATGGCCAGAGAGCGTTTATCTTCGTTATTCATTAGGGTTGACATAATAGTCATAGTCAACATTCTTCTACTAAAGTTGCGAACAAGCACTTAGCTTTGTTATTGCTACTAAGATTGCGAATAAGCACTCGTTTTTTTATTTCATTTTGTTAAAGGGCTAAAATAGCCTAGTAATTAGTTAGGGACACTACACACTACACACTACACACGACTTTCAAATAAGTACACATAACAATGTGACAAACACAGGCCGTGTTCGTCATGGGGACATAGGGGTTAATCAGCATCACTGAGGATTCTGCAAGTAAATTATTTTCTATCACTTTTCTGTTTCTTGGTTTAAGTGGGAGTTTCTGTTAGTTGGAAGCATGAGTCTATCCCTAACAGAGTTCGTCGTTAACTGTTAGTTGGCAGCATGGTCTTGCCCTAACAGAATTATGTTGTAGGTTACTGTTACGAGGAAGCATGAAGCTTACCCGAACAGATATATGGTGAACTGTTATTTGGCAGCATTTGTCTTGCCCTAACAGTCGTAGGTGTAGATCACCGTTATGTTGATTTTCGTCATATGGCTACTCCTACCACTCGGAAGCTAGAGGCTTGCCCTGGGGGATAGTCCATCCTATGAGTCGGAAGTGTTACACGAGCCCTAGTAGGATGTTCTTCTCTGGGACGGTTGTATAAATCCCAGCCTTCAGCAAAAAGCCTTATTATACACACCCCACTTTCAGGCGGTGCGTATTACCTGAACCTTCAACCAAAAGCCTCAAATACGTCTTTTCTCTTTCTGTCCTATAAGATCCTTCAGAATCACCTAAATACATCCTGCGAGTTGGTTTCATTAAGGTTAAGGCCGACTCTTCGCTACACCCAGCATCACCTCATTCACACAACACACTAACATACACACACACATACACGAGTAGTAGGTATTATGTTAGTTAGTAGAAGGTATAGACGAGTAGTAGGTATTATGTTAGGGGCGTTCGAGGACGAACGCAGCGTTTGACGCGTTAGGGTACGTCAAACGCTCACTGGGGAGGGGGAGTATGTAACGTTGTGAAACAACGGGTGCAAATAGGGGTTCAACGTTAGGGGTTTTAAAATGAAAACTTAGATTAATAAATGAAAGCGCCATCTACCGAGTTAGTGTCGCAACGACGGAAGCTATAGGCAGTGATACGGTCTTGACGATTGAGTAGTTTCGAGCGGTGCCACTAGAGGCGCTATTTCATTGATATATAAGGCATTGCGTCAATGCAGGAGGACCGCCAGATTAATATTTAAAATAGATCACGAACGTATCAGTGTAATTGGAAATTGTGAGAATCACATCAGTTTAAAAATAATCGTTTATATCATCGCAAATATCCTCGTAAATATTTGTCAAGGATAAGGAGCAAATAGCTATAAATAGAAGACCCCATCATTGGGTGAGTTAAATTAATTATTATGATTCTAGATTTTAAAATAGTGAAAATTAACGGCTGTTGGTCGACCCTGTTATGGGAGGGTAGATTACAGGGGTGTGAAAAAAAAGGTCTCTGTAAACTTAGGATAGAACCAACCATTGTAAGGCAACCGACTCCCAAATGGTTTAACAGTGGTCGGCTGTCTTAGCAATGGGCGGGAAAAAGGGTTCCAGCTAACCCGTCATATGGAACATTCCAGGGTCCACCCTACGGGTTCAAGAAGTCCACCCTTCAGGTTCCACGAAGGAACATTCACCCTACGGGTCCAAGAAACCGTCTACCCTACGGGTTGGTAAAATCCACCCTTCGAGTTCTACGAGCGAACATCCGCCCTGCGGGTTGGGAATACCGTGCCGGCCGAAATTGTGGAAGACACGGCTACCTGGCGGACTGCATCGACATCCTGGAGCCACAAGATAAGTCGAACCCTGCGAAGGCCTTCGGAAACCGTACTTGCTGCCCGAAGTTGCCACACCCACGACCCCCAAGTGCTCAATTCTAATAAACTACTAATTATTTACATTTTAAATTCAATCTTTTCATTTCTCTCTCTCTTCCTGAAAGCCTTCAGCTTTTCAGTTATCTTGTGGCTCCAGGATGTCGATGCAGTCCGCCAGGTAGCCGTGTCTTCCACAATTTCGGCCGGCACGGTATTCCCAACCCGCAGGGCGGATGTTCGCTCGTAGAACTCGAAGGGTGGATTTTACCAACCCGTAGGGTAGACGGTTTCTTGGACCCGTAGGGTGAATGTTCCTTCGTGGAACCTGAAGGGTGGACTTCTTGAACCCGTAGGGTGGACCCTGGAATGTTCCATATGACGGGTTAGCTGGAACCCTTTTTCCCGCCCATTGCTAAGACAGCCGACCACTGTTAAACCATTTGGGAGTCGGTTGCCTTACAATGGTTGGTTCTATCCTAAGTTTACAGAGACCTTTTTTTTCACACCCCTGTAATCTACCCTCCCATAACAGGGTCGACCAACAGCCGTTAATTTTCACTATTTTAAAATCTAGAATCATAATAATTAATTTAACTCACCCAATGATGGGGTCTTCTATTTATAGCTATTTGCTCCTTATCCTTGACAAATATTTACGAGGATATTTGCGATGATATAAACGATTATTTTTAAACTGATGTGATTCTCACAATTTCCAATTACACTGATACGTTCGTGATCTATTTTAAATATTAATCTGGCGGTCCTCCTGCATTGACGCAATGCCTTATATATCAATGAAATAGCGCCTCTAGTGGCACCGCTCGAAACTAATCAATCGTCAAGACCGTATCACTGCCTATAGCTTCCGTCGTTGCGACACTAACTCGGTAGATGGCGCTTTCATTTATTAATCTAAGTTTTCATTTTAAAACCCCTAACGTTGAACCCCTATTTGCACCCGTTGTTTCACAACGTTACAATAGTTGAACTTCAAATAACTTAAAACAACATGTTTCAAAACAGAATGAAATCAAAACAAACACATTTTGAAATGTATCTGACAGTAGTGACAGTAAACCAAAGTGTTTTTTTTGTTGATGGCTTTGGTTTTATCAAGACTGCCAAATGTTCATTTGGTATTAATTTTTCTTCTAACTCATCAATATTATAAATGAAAGTCCTCGTCTTCCAAGTTTCACGTAAGTACATATCGTGACACATTTCTTTAACCAATATCTATAGTAATTGAATATAAAATAAATAATAATAAGAGCCTAGCATGATATTCTAGCTAAAGGTCTAATGAACCAGGCCATAAAATAACCAATAAAAAAGAGAAAGTTTTAACATTATATTCGTATTCAAAATAGCAGTTGGATTCGGCGGGAAACTTTCAGACAATCGTTACATTGTGTTTCAATAATTTTTCAAAACTAGTGTAATTTTGAGTGTTTATGTGTAATTTATGGTGGATTATTAAACATAAAGGTTCGACAACGTGCAAAAGTGTTGGAAAGTGATAAAGCGCAGTGAAACGCGAGTTTTTAGGTTTGTAGACGAATTCCACATCAAGCCCTAGTAAGGTACCACCGCCTTACTAGAGTAGAACTTAGTCCAAACTTGGACATACATGAATACGCTGCTCATAAGAAGAATCATAACATGAAAATGATTTATATTTTCACAACAATGAAATTTACTTGACTTTGGCATACTCTCAAACCGAGAAAGTCCAAGAACAAGAAGAAAAAAAAAAAAAAAAAAAGCAGTTCTTTTAAAATCACATTTTATGTAGGTAACGTTTTACAGACCGTATGGATAAAGTGAGAAATCGTTAAAATAATAATGAATTAATTTAACGTATATCCCATTTTTAAACGCTCCAACTTTTTTGAACTTACGTTTCTGCCATCGTTCTTTCTGGCGAAGCTGCGGGCATCAGCTCGTTAATTATATTTATGAAAAGTAAATGTTACTATGAAACCTACTCAGATGCCTAACTATACCTAAATTAATATATTTTTATTGTGGCAACACACAAATAAAATTAAAACTCTAATTCTACCGCCTCTTTGTCTACAAAACTTGTTATCTAACGAGTTTTCAGGGAGGAAAGAAAATAACTTATTTAATCAAACTTGGCTGGCAACATCTGTGATAAGCATCACCATCTCATTAAAATTACTTTTACCGAAAACAGATACCGTATTTATATTAAACGATTTTTTCAGGGTGTTAAATTTTTGTTATTATATTACACTTGTTACATATTACATACATAAAGTCACACCTTTATCCCCGAAGGGGTAGGCAGAGGCATTATACGCCCAAAATTCACCTTATAGTTTTATGTTCCATCCACGTAACGGGTGGTGAGCATATTGCCGTCTTGAAATGGACAGGCGCAGGTCGTGACGACCCGCAGTTGATTTTTTTTCAAGCCGCCCATAAGGTCTTCAACTTGGCTTAACGATTGTCATTTTACTGACCCTTGTTAGAAGTAACATTAATTTAATTTATTAATAACTTTCTAAAAGGCACTGAGAAGTCTGGGAACTATCAACGGAAATCAAACTATTTCATGTAAATTTAAACATACATTTATTATACTTAGGTACACAAGAAAAGAAGTTAACATTTTTGTAGTAAGCTATAAGTTAATTACAGTGAGATAGTAATCAAAGATTTTTTGGTGCTCCACCGTGGTTGTTGTATGTCAATTGATCCACCTATTTACAATTATATCATATTTATAGATGCATGGATGTTATTTGATTTATATTATTAGTCTGGCTATTTATATTATTAGACTAGGTATTTATATTATTAGACTATATAATTATATTATTAGACACTTAGACAGTCTCCATCAAAAAGGTTGCCTGTAAGAGATTGCCTTGTTTGATCAGGCCGCCAATAGTTAGGTATACAAAGAAGTCTAATTTTAGCCTGCTCATATATGTTATTTCTGGTGTACAATAAAGAGTTTTTTACTTTACTTTACTGACCCTCGCAACTTCGTTGTGACATAAGGTCTTTGAAATGAGAAGTATTTCTACCTCAGACTCACAGGAGCGTATAAAACTGCCCTGTTTGCTTAATTATAAAAGAGCTTAAAGCAAATAAATTATCTTTATCTTTTCTCTTAATGATTAAGGGTATTGTAAAATAATTCAGTTCAGACTGTATTGTTTTAGAATGGTACTTACATTCATAGGAACTTTTGAATTCTTGGTTTAGCGAAATTGAGAACTCTCTAATTTCTGAACTAAAAAACCCTCAATATTTAAACTTGTGTGAAACAATCCTATATAAAGTTCTGCCTTTCTAACATAAAAAGAAATGAAATCGGACCTCGCGTTGAGAAATTACAACTGAATAATCATTTTGTCTTTCATCCCCTCTCCCAAAGGAACCGAGCAAAATATTGGGATCAACCTCCAACAAACCTACAGACAAATACAGTCATTTCCCCGGCAATGGCATTATCGTTTATGCCGCACCGTAAACAGACGGGGGTCAAATTGAATCATATCCGTAAATGACTGACATTCACGAACAAAACGGAACTCGATTAATGTACATCAGTAATTGTATGAATATTAAATTCAATGTGAGTTCGAGAAAATATGGATGCTTTTTTTTATTTACTCATGTAATATTATAAAAGAAGAAAATATTCGAGACTTAAGAAAATAATACTAGCCCAAATTAAGCTAAAGACAGAAAAGCCTAAACAAAAAACCGGCCAAGTGCGAGTCGGACTCGCCCAAGAAGGGTTTCGTAGCAGCAAGTAACTTAATATAAAAGTTCGTTGTAACTTTGATTGATGTTTTAACACGTTCGCAGTGGTAGTGATTTTTCTAACCGAAAATTGCGGTTTATGACGTATTAAAAAAAACTACGAGCTCTATCTCGTTCAAACTAATTTTCGTTGGTAGTTTTTATGGCAATGTACATTATATATTTTTTTAAAATTTATCATTCTCTTAGTTTAGAAGTTAGAGGGGGGGGGGGCACTAATTTTTTCACTTTGGAAGTGTCTCTTGCGCAAACCATTCATTTTAGTAAAAAAATATGTTAGGAACCTCCATAACATTTTTGAAGACCTATCTGTAAATAACCCACACGTATGAGTTTGATGAAAAAAAAGAGAGTTTCAGTTCTGAGTATGGGGACCCCCAAAATTTAGTACTTTTTTTTTAGTTTTATATAAGAATCTTAATGCGGTTCACAGAATACATCTAGTTACCAAGTTTCAATAGCATAGGCCTTATAGTTTCGGAGAAAAATGGCTGTGACACACGGACGGACAGACAGACAGACAGACATGACGAATCTATAAGGGTTCCGTTTTTGCCAAATGACTACGAAACCCTAAAAATGTAGAATAAAGAGTAGGTAAGTAGGTAATATAATCAGGAAATACTAAATATCGAGTCCATTTCAAAGCTCTGTAACTTTTCATAATATATTTTTAGCATTAGTCAGCAAATTATACTAATATACTCAGAACTAATAAAATCATACTAGTCGACTTAACATAGTTGGAATTCAATATTAGGAATATTGTATAGAGCGTCGCGTCGAATATTGTGTGTTATCTCTCAGTAGAATGCTTACTTACCAGAAAAAAATAGTATTTTATGAGTGTGTGTGTGTGTGTGTATGTTTGTAATGAATAAACTCATAAACTACTGCGCCGACTTCAAAAATTCTTTCACCTTTATATAAACTTCTAACCTTGACTTGTCGCTAAAACTGTTAGGCGATATGGGTAGCATCACAAACTTTTGTGGAATGCCTCAGTTTTCCCGTATCCCTGCATTATGGGATTCTTCATAAGGGGTTTTAGAAGGTTTTTTGCAGAGTCGGCACTGCGCGTGTAGCAGCACCTCTGGTACTGCAAACGCCCAAAGGCTGTGGTGATAATTTTTCTATCAGGTGGGCACTAAGTTTTATATATTTAAAGGTTTTTTGCAGAGTCGGCACTGCGCGTGTAGCAGCACCGTTGGTACTGCAAACGCCCAAAGGCTGTGGTGATAATTTTTCTATCAGGTGGGCACTAAGTTTGTCCGCCATCTAAGTAGTATGAAAAAAACTTTTAAAATGCTTGGTACTCATACTAGCTACTGTGTTAGCGGAAGTACGAGCATTTTAAAAGTTTAGAGATCTAAGGGTTCACGCGGTCAAACATTGTAGAAGACCGTCTTGAGTTTTTTTGTGTTAAGTGCGTTACATAGATGTACTCACATATCTCGACTGTTTCGCTGGCGCATTCGGTAGTATAACCACCTGCCGTACTGAGGTCTTCGGTTCTATTTCCGGGTCGTTCCAAATATTTCGCCGACGTCATCTAAGCAACAATGCTATTCAAAATACTCGTAACAATGTTTCAGGTAACCATTTGTGTCAATAATTGTTTCAGTGCCAATTGACAGGCAGTATCGCGTCAACTCATTAACCAAAAAGATAATTACGTATCCTATCTATAGCCGCCCATATTGTCTGTCAACCGAGTTTCCGCCCAAATTAGTTCAGTTCACTGCGTTTATGTTGCGATAGCGGTGTTCTAATGCGCTTTGTGGCGACTATTGTGCGAATGATGCATAAAAATATTGCGTCAGGCTTAAAATGAAATATTGGTGGAAGCGCTCGTGGCCCCGCGGACTCAGTGTTCTGTAAACGATCAGTGTAGTAAGCAACATTTACTATGGCCGGACATGGATGGGTGACCACCACGTGGACCACTTTGTGACATTTATTAACGAGCGTTTCCGTGCTTCGGATGGCACGATAAGCCGTTGGTCCCGGTTGTCGGTAAAATGACAGTCGTTAAGCCAAGTTGAAGGCCTTACGGGCGGCTTGAAAAATTTCAACTGTGGGTCATCACAACCTGCGCCCGGGTCGGCCGCGCGTGTGTAGCGCCTCTGGTGTTGCAAACGTCTATAGGCTACGGTTACCAACCTTCCGGTGGGCCGTAAGCTTGTCTGTCACCTAAGTAGTATAAAAAAAAAAATAGTTTGAAATATTCAATCAAATAAGCATATGGCAGTGCACTGCTGGACTCAGATCTCTCCATATTTTTGATACAACACGCGGTTCTACGCTTTCCGCATTCAGGTTTTTTTTGTACTACTAAGGTACCTGATGATTGGCCACCGCTGCCTATGAACGTTTGTAACATCAAAACCGCTACAGACGCGCTTCCAACCCAGGCGCAGGTTGAAATATAATTACAGATTCTTTCGGCAAACTTATACTGGTCGTAAAATAATACCAGCGGACCTCACGCGAATTAACCCGAGTAGTTCCCGTTCCCGTAGGAATACGGGAATCAAATACAGCCTATGTCACTCGGGAATATAGCTTACCAACAGTGAAAGAATTTTTCGAATTGGTTCAGTAGTTTCAGAGCCTATTCTGTGCAAACAGATAAACAATCAAATCTTAACTCTCTATTATATTGGTATAGATAATACAGATATTACTGAGAAATGGCTACGGCTGTTATAAGTTTATATATAACTAGCTGATGCGCGCGGCTTCACCCGTGTGAAATTTAGTTCCCGTTCCCGCTTCCCGTGGGAACATTTACCCGGGATAAAAAGTAGCCTATGTGGTATTCCGGACTATACTCTATCCCTGTACCAAATTTCAGCCCGATCTATTTAGCCGTTAGAGCGTGATTGAGTAACAAACATCCAAACATCTAAACATCCAAACATCTTCACAAACTTTCACATTTATAATATTAGTAGGATAGTAGGATTTAGTGTGCACTTGTAGCCCGCGTAATTAATTATGACATACTGATGGACATGCTCTTAATAGCATACCGCTGTAGAATGCGTAATTAGGCCAATATTGGGACAAATTATAGTTGTGTCCAATGTTGGTACCAGTGTGGTTGATAGTTGGACAAAGATTATATGAAAAGATTTTTGAGCTGTTTTTACCCGAACTATGTAATACTATTTTATATTATCTTTGCCCGAACTACGACCTGGGAAGTTCGATTTCTACACGCATGAGCAACGAAGTTCAATTTCTTTACACTACTCTTTTTAACCCCGTGTGGCGACGGTGTCCCATGTTGCGACGGGTAAGAGTACAAAATGTCGCCACCCCAATACATCCCGAGGGTGTCGTAAGAGGCGACTAAGGGAACACTCTCGCAAAAAGATCCATTGCGTAGAGAAGGAAAACTTAAAATGAAACCCGGTTGTCAGTAAAATGACAATCGTTAAGCCAAGTTGAAGGCCTTACGGGCAGCTTGAAAAATTTCAACTGCGGATCGCGGCGACCTGCGCGCATTTTAACAAGGCAATAGGCTCACCACCTATTACGTGGGACATAAAACTATAAGGTGAACTGTGGGCGTATACTATGCCCCTGCCTACCCTTTCGGTAATAAAGGCGTGACTATATGTATATATGTACTCTTTCTAGGGTTCCGTATCCTAAAGGGTGAAAGCGGGAACTGTTACTTTGCTGTCTGTCTATTCCCATGCTGTTTTTATGAACGGTGGACTAGACACATGAGATTTTCACAGATCATGATTTTTTTGCCCAAACAACAACAATTTTCCAGAAAAAATACTCTCCTATACAACAACAGTGCTTTTTGTCGTTTTTAGGGTTCCGTAGCCGAATGGCAAAAAAACGGAACTCTTATAGATTCGTCATGTCTGTCTGTCTGTCCGTCTGTATGTCACAGCTATTTTTCTCCGAAACTATAAGGTCTATGCTGTTGAAACTTGGTAAGTAGATGTATTCTGTGAACCGCATTAAGATTTTTTATATAAAACTAGAAAAAGCAGTTAGCGATGGGTCGGCAGCGCGAGTGTGGCGCCTCTGGTGTTGCAAACGTTCATAGGCTGCGGTGACCACCAGTCCTTCTGGTGGGCCGTATGCTTGTCTGTCACCTTAGTGGTATAAAAAAAAAAAAAAAAAAAGTTATTTTTGGGGGTCCTCAGAACTGAAACTCAATTTTTTTTTTCATTAAACCCATACGTGTGGGGTACCTATAGATAGGTCTTTAAAATGCTATCGAGGTTCCTAACATAGTTTTTTTGTAAAGTGAATAGTTTGCGCAAGAGACACTTCCAAATGGGAAAATGAGTGTCCCCTCTCCCTCTAACTTCTAAACTAAGAAAATGATAAATCTAAAAAAAATATATGATTTACGTTGCCATAAAAACTACCGATGAAAATTAGTTTAAACGAGATCGAGTTGGTAGTTTTTTTTAATACGTCATAAACCGCAATTTTCGCCTAGAAAAATCACTACACTGCGAACGCGTTAAAACATCAATCAAAGTTACAACGAACTACAAGAACTTTTATATTATATTACTTACTGCTACGGAACCGTTCATGGGCGAGTCCAATTCGCACTTGGTCGGTTTTTTTAGTAACGCGAACCCCGTGTATTCCAATATGTTCTACTATTTATGTTCAACTAATAGAACAAATTGGAATATTTTTCTCCATTGTTCTACTAAAAAAAATAATAGAACAACATGGAATTAAAATTCCTTATTGTCCTATTGCTGATTGTATTAATAGAACAAAGTAAACGTTTTATTCCACAATGTTCTACTGTTCCTATCAGTAGAACAAACTGGAATTATATTTTTAGTCCAATCAAGGTTTGACTCAAAAGGGGGTATTGAATGCACAAGCAACAATCTAAGCGATTTCTTGTCAAATCAGCCTATTGCAGTAAATTTTGGTTAATTATAAACGACAGTGTAAATAATCTAAAGTTAAAGAGAATATTTTCTACTATAACTCACCATTTTTGGGAACACCGTTTTGGGAATTCTAGACATTTCAAAAGTTTGTGGAAATGAAATAGCCTCTAATATGCTAATTCGTCTTCTTTACAACGTCACCTAAACATCCCATTATAAGCATCAAATAAAGATCTACAATTATTTTAACTTGTCCTGCGTATTAGTATATTTACACCTAATTTATTAATTGAGCCACAGATTTTATATGTAATCACCATTTTATATTTTACAGCTTCAAAACTAGAGCCTCAAAAAATTATAATTTAGGCCTCCACAGACAACATCAGATTTTATAACTTAGCGTGTAAAATAAATATATCATATTCTTTTTTCGTGAAAATAGCCACTGTAAGGCTTGACGCGAGTGCACAGGACGACAGCGACCGGCCAATTGCATTAATCAGAGACCGCTATTTGATATAATTTTGTAACTAAAGACAGATTACGCTTACCGAACAAGAAAGTGAGGTCAAGAAAGCAAATACTAAACTCAAAAGTGTATAAGTACTTTATACACTTTTGAGTTTAGTATAAACATATACATTAAGTGAATATGTGAATAATAAAAACATTTATGCCCGAAGGTCTGTCCCAAACTCCCGTCTTGTAATGGACTCGCTTGTCCGTTTCCACCAGAATGTGACACCCCATACAGTCGGCTTAACGTACCTTGCAAAGCACGAAAACTCTCGCCAATCAAATGTAACAAAGTGGTCACCCATCCGAGAACCAGCAATAGTGGTAGTTGCTGACTGCAGTGATCGTAAACGAAAGACTGAGTCAGTGGCTACAAGTATTTCTAGCTATTTAGGTAATATTAGTGGCCATAATTTGCTTTTTGATGGCAATTTCAGCAAAAACAGCAAACTTCTAAAAAGAAGTTTACTGTTTGAATGCATGTTACAAAATTTGATGTTAAAAAATAATCACGATGCTGAATTATATTAACAGTGGCTAATAAAGAAGTTAACTGGTGGCTGTATCCAATAAATTCTAAGGATCATTAATTGTGGCTGACTTATTAATTTTGGAGGCAAACTATTTTTTCGGAGGCCAATAATGCTATGAAAAAGAAGGTCGTTTAATTAGCACCTTTTTTTAGGTTCATCATCACGCCTTTATCCCCGAAGGGGTAGGCAGAGGCATATTGTATACCCACATTTCACCTTTTTTATATTGTCCCACGTAATACGTTGTGAGCCGTATTGCCGTGTTTAAATGGACAGGCGCAGGTTGTGACTGCCTGCTGTTGAAATAAAGCCTTCAACTTGGCTTAACGACTGCCATTTTACTGGCAACCGGGACCAACGGCTTAACGTGCCTTCCGAAGCACGGAAACGCTCAAATATAATGTCACAAAGTGATCACATGGATGGTCACCCATCCATGGACGGGCCGTAGTGAAAGTTGCTTACTGCAGTGATCGTTTACATAACACTGAGTCCGCGGGGCCACGAGCGCTTCTAACCACCACCCTTTTTTAAATTTCTTAAAATTAAAATATCTAATCATTTCCATTGACATATATTCTACCGATAGACAGGAACGTCCACACATTGAATATATTCAAGAGCTAGGCTAATGGACTCGCCCAACGGGTGCTATAAAACACATATTTTACTATGAATAATACAGTCTAAACGTTGCATAATGCGTTTACAACACTTTGTTTGATAATTCTACCACAATAAATTAAAATATCTCCGTCACGTGCGTGTCATTCGCTTTATGGCACAGACCGAACTAACCAAGAGATCTGTACTTGTACCGCGGCTGAGTTGTACACAACGCTTGTTCTCATCGCCGCATCTAGTACGTAGTAATAGATCGATGATCATTTCATTTTAATTTTCCCACTGAATATTTACTTCTATCTTTATGTGTTAAATACACACACCTCTTCATGTCGTCGTTAAGAGTAGAACAAATCATAGAACATAATAGAATATAACTCCAATTTGTTCTACTGATGAAAACAATAGAACATTGTGGAATAAATAATCCAGTTTGTTGTATTGATACAATCAATAGTAGAACAATATGGAATTTAAATTCCATTATGTTCTACTATGTTTTTTAGTAGAACAATGGAGAAAAATATTCCAATTTGTTCTATTAGTTGAACATAAATAGTAGAACATATTGGAATACACGCTACGATGCAGTATAATATGACTCTTTGCTACGAAGAAGTTCTTTACTTTTTTGTGCTACGAGTTGCTACGAGTTTGGTTTCCTTGTTGCTACGTAGTGCCAAGCTTAATGCACGCCTTCCACTGCGAGCGAGTCGGACCCATTACGGACTCCGTTATACTCGTAACGATGATTTTCGATACATATCATGTCCGCTTTGGTGGAAGGACATGTATGTGTCCAAATCGCTCGCAGTGGAAGGCAGGCATTAGGCTGAACTTCGCCCTATATAAGGTGCGCGTTGGTCTGTGCCGGGATACCAATAAATGTGCGATAGGATCATGTAGTAAGAGAGGCAATCGCCTGGTTTTGGAATGAGCTCTTTGATTGCAACAGGGACTATCTATTTATACTAAGGTGGAAAGGTAAGTCAAAAATCCTTATGGAGGATTTCACAAATAAGTAAGTACCCAGTAAGGGTATTTACTTATTTGTGAAATCCTCCCTCTCTCTTATGTGACGTAGACGTAGCGCGAGTCAGCTAGTAAATTTACTGGATGACACTTTCCTGCATGTTACATCTAGAAACTTAAAATTTTAAAGGTAAACTACCCCTATAATGTCATCACTGACGAAGAAGTCACGCAGTTTCACGCGCGTAGATCCTGTTCCCGTAGAAATACGGAAATAAAATATAGCCTATGTTCACTGCAAAGAGTGTAGCTTTCCAACAGTGAAAGAATTTTTCAAATCGGTCCAGTAGTTCCGGAGCTTATTCGTTACAAACGAACAAACAAAAAAAACAAAAAAAACTACTATAGATTAGTATAGTTCAATCCTGCCCGATCTGGCAATTATGTAAACATGTCATGTTTTGACAATCGTTGTCTAAGACAGATGAGTAGAAAAATATAGTATGACAAATCATTGAATTTTTTACTATCCTGAGTAGGTATTTTAAATGAAAATAAACTGACATACAGAAGTTATTTGGTGTCGAAATGATTGTAAGAACACTGTGTGACTCCTGGATACTGGAATATAATCAGGGTGAATACTCAATTGCAAGTAACTATGGATATATAGGATTTGATCCTATATATCCATAGTTACTTGCAATTGAGTGTTTGTTTACATTTTTGCGTAAGGGCGAGGCCGCACTTGCGGTTATCGCGGCGGTTTCTAACCTCAAAATGTCAAAACACTGACTTGATTTCATTGATTTTGACAGTTTGATGACATTTTGAGGTTAGAAACCGCCGCGGAAAAACGCAAATGCGGCCTCGCACTAAAGCTATTGAAATACAGTATATAGATACAGATGTGTCAAAAAAGGTTCTAATAAAGAAAATAATATTTAATTCTGTCTGCACACGTCACAATGGAGAAACCCGTTATAGAAGGTTATTGGTTATAGTCTGTCCCAAATAGTGCCTACCAATAAAGTGATGTAAAGAACGGTTGCTTTATTGAAGCACCCTCAACACCCCAAACTAAATTAGACTCTATTTCGCTCGCATAGTGTGCAAATTTGGTTGATTTATATTTCAATAGTGAACGTTTTTGTCATCGGCCCTAATGTGACCCGATTCGATGGAAATCTAATTTATTTGTATTCATCGATAGTTTAAAGAGAATACGTTCGATACGGTTCTTTAGTTTGTTTAGAAACTCGTAAACAAAGTTCTAATACAAAAACTATTTTTAAAACTGTGTCACATTACATTGATTTTTTAAAGCCGGTAATAGTAACAACTTTCGATAATTATTGATCACGTCAGGTATGCTTGTTTGCGACCTTATAGTATGGCGCACCACTTCAAATGAGACTGGGTTTACCCCTAAAGATCTCGGTAGATTTCCATAGCACCATAATGGATTTAAATCAGTAGTTCTTCAGCGGTTCCGATCCTCGTTTTTAACTTATTTTCAAGTGTCGAAATCATTAACAAACAAAATGACTATTATTCAAAACATTTACGCTCCTTTCCGACTTAATATTATCAAAGACATTGTGGGCAAAAGCGCTGTTAAATGGTGTAACACGATATAAATATTATTTACGGTGTAATAACTGTGGTTTGACGTAAATTATAGCTTCTTTAGGTTGTATTGTGTGGTCGCTATGGGCTTTTATGTGAAGGACGCTTTCATAGGATCAAGATTGGTTGTTCTGAAAAAGTGTGATTCATAATTTTGTGATAAGACTTTTTCATTGGTTTCCTTTCCGTGTATTGATGTATTTGAAAGGAGTTCGAGTAACTTTGTTTTGAGTTTTTTTTAATAATGGCGATAGTTACGATAAAATAGGTATAGTCCTTTCAGAGATATATTACCTCTAGCACTTAGGTTGCCTATCTTGATTGCTGTGTTACCCCAATAAGTTTTTGTTTCTCCCATGTAATCTTACTTTTAGTCGAAACTTACTTTCTTCTTTTGCTGGCCTTTTTTTCGGGTGTGCTGGCCATTATTTGAGACGTGGAACGTTGTGAAAGCAGCAACATCGCCTTCGTTAGTGGTGGTTGGTAGTGATTTATTTTTTTCAGAAATTCATAAAAAGTAAATAAATCTAAATACATTCGCATAGTAACAGGAGCACTGTCTTAGTAAAGTTAAGTTTATTGTGACATGAAAAACAAAACTATTCGTGCTAAAGGTTAAATGTTATAATCTGCACTCAATTCGGTAAAATGTCCTAAGCTGGCACTCATAGGGCGACTTTACTGCAATGCCAACACACAGAAAACGATCGACGAGCTGTCAGTCAGAGGTAATATTACTGTGAACGGACTATATGTCGATTGTAAAATGTCACATTATTACGTTATTTACTGTCTAAAATTGATATTGAAAGAAAATGCTCTTTTGCATCACCCGCGATTAGAAATTTCAAAGCTACGGCTCCGCGCGGCATAGCCTTTGAATACGACCAAAAAAAAACAGTTATGGCCGCAGCCGTTAGAGTAGAAAAATCGTGATGCTCTTTATATATACGATAAATATGTAGCAAATTTACTGTTACATACTGTTACATACACTCTAAGTCCGTATAAAGACAAATTATACGGTGATTGTCTGAGATAGAGTGAAAAGCTGACCCCATCTGGGTTGGAAAAATTCTCCGTGGACTGTGTGATGTGTGATTGTTGAGATCCATGGTCAAGAGTTGGGTGTAGAGAATAGGTAACGAAACACCTTCACGGCGGAAAGTCTTCCAGTTTCTTTATTCTTCATTAGCTTCAGCCAACAACAAGTCTACCTACAGAAACTCCTAGGGTTTACAGATGGCACCGGCTAAGGGTAAACCTCCAGATTAGTACTTCACACATATTGTTACATTTAAAATTCCTCATGGATGTTATGCCAGACTCCTACAGACTAAATCCACACGGTGATTTTTTATCTACCTACTCCAGGACTCCCGGTAGAGGCTGCCGGCCATTGCGGTTACTCCCAAGGGAAATTTCTCCTTTTATGTCTGTGCTTCTAGACTATATGTAAGGGTTGTTTATGACTTAATTATAGTCGTAAAAACTATTAAACGCACGGCACCAGCACAGGCGCTAGTTTGATTGTGTCGAAATGAATAATTTTACATAATTGACAACATGAATTGAAAAGGGTTACGTTGATAAGGCATTTCTTGCATGACTTAGTTTAAGCTAAGACTATGCTTAATACTGTCAATTTTTAGAGTTCCGTACCCAAAGGGTAAAAGTGGGACCCTATTCATGAGCCTTCACCGTGTCCGTCTATCTGTCTGTCTGTCCGTCACGAGGCTGTATCTCAGGAACCGTGATATTTATTTATTTAAAAACTTTATGCACAAATTCGTACAAAGATGGACTTAATGCCTTAGGCATTTTCGGCCAGTCAACCTTAGGGTGATGCAGAGATTATGAAGTTGAGGAAGGTGCTCTAGGTTAATGTTGACACATTTCAATCGTGATAGCTAGAGAGCTGAAAATTTCACAGATGATGTATTTCTGTTGCCGCTATAACAACAAATACTAAAATAAAAAAGGGGGATTAAGTTTGATTACTTTTTGCGTTTCTTATACGAAACCCCTGTGCGCGAGTTCAACTTGCACTTGGCCGGGTATTTTTCGCTGTTGAGTATTTTCTGAGTACTTATGTTTCTCATGAATACATACATATGGTCACACCTTTATCCCCGAAGGGGTAGGCAGAGGCGTCGTGCACAAATAGACCAGAGCTCAAAAAGGCTAGTATTTTCGAAATCGACCAAAATCGACCCATTTTGAAGCGATCTTTATACTAGGAATTATTCTTTGATTTGATCTGATAAAAATGTATTACTATAGTTAAATAGATGCTCTTGCTTCCTTTAATTTTTAAAACACGATTAATAAAACTTTATATGATAAAAATCGTTCTCGAAAAACTGGAAATGTGCAAAAATTTCAAAGATGAATGTTGATACTGCTCAAAATATACTTGTTTATTTTATATAAACACATGTCTATATTAAAGATATTGATCTTATGAACAATATTCAAGCTATTATTTATTTTTTAAACACGTCAGATTTCAAAACAATGATAAAAAGTGTAGAATCTAGAACAATTAGGCATTTAGCGTACACTTCAATCACTTCATACGCCTGACAGGGCTGTTCTGGGTAGGACCTGTGTCGCTCTGTCATCCGTGACCCGCTAAGTTCGCGCGAATCGATCGTTTTAGAAGTAGTTGCAGAAATCTGTAAATATTATTTTGTTTTTATTTGTAAATATTAGGATAGGTACGTTATTGTGTATAAATAAATAAATATCGTGTAATATAGTGATTAGTGACTAGGTACTCAGTGAATATGGGTAAAAAAGCCAAGAGAAATAAAATGCCCAGATGTCAATTGCGGCTACTACGACGGCAAGTATGGTAAGTTCCTACAAGTATTGTTTTATCTTTATTATATTTATTAAAATACACAACCAAATAATTCACTGACGGGCATGATGAAATTATGAGGTTGATGCTGAGCGAAGCGACTGAAGCCAACAGCTGCCATTATTTTGCTACCTGCTGAAGAGGCAGTACAGTAGCTAAACGTACTCATATAGGCTTAGAGATCTCCCATTCCAGTCCTCTTCTACGTAGGTACAGGTAGGAGTCATTTAGCAAAGGCCAAGTAAGTTAGATCACGGCTGTTTTTGGTAATGAATGACTGTGAGAAATGAACTCGGTGCCCCAAAGTTGCTTGGGACCTTACGATAAGAAGAGGGATAGTATTTACCTAAACCACAGTAACTACTAGGTATAAAATATTCTCTTTTTACTATGCCTGAACAATCAACGTATTGCCCGTTCGCTCTAAGTTTGCCTTTCGCCTCCCATACTACGCCTGTACACCATCCTGTCCGCCAGCGGCAACCTTAGCGCGAACGGGTAGTAAATAATATAATGTTTGACGCTTAGAGTATAATAGTAGATTCACGTTGTTATTGCTACACTGTATAAATTATAACAGTATTACAGTAGTACCTACCCACTACCGACATAAAAGAATAAACGCGTAGTTTTATTTTTCGTTGTAGTCTAGCCGTTTCGTTGTAGTGTACCCTCAAAGTCTTTTTTTTTCAGCTCATCGATTCCGAGATTGAACGGTGGTTCATTTGCAAAAAAAGATACACGTGAATCGTAAGTATCTAGTACTCGTAGGTACTTTCATACTTTAATTTTAAGTGTAATAATCGTTACTTTCTTAGTAAATATGAATGTATGAAAAAGTGGATAATTTTTAGGGTTCCGTAGGTACCCAAAGGTAAAAAAACGGGACCCTATTCATGAAACTTCGCTGTCCGTCTGTCTGTCTATCGGTCAGTCTGTCTGTCGGTCAGTCTGTCTGTTTGTCTGTCCGTCTGTCTATCTTTCTGTCTTTCCTTCACGAGGCTGTAGCTCATGAATGGACATAGCTAGAGATCTGAAATTTTCACAGATAATGTGTTTCTGTTGCCGCCATAACAACAAATCGTCGCTGCGCTTGCAAAAGTCGCTATGTATTTTTAACCTACTTTTCAGGAGGAAGTAAAAACCGATTTACTCGAAATATAATTGTGATAAAGAAAGTACGTATTTTTTTTATAATGTAAATATTATATTTACTTTGTGGAAAATGACTTTTAGAAAGATAACGTTTAAAACGAAAATACCAAAAAACTAATATTGTGGATCTGACACATAGCTAAAATTGTTTGGGTCACAAATATCGCCATGTGTTGTTAAGCACATAGCGGGAACAAATAAAACATAATTCACGTTGTTTAATTACACATAGCTATTTAATAAAAGGTGTCAATTGAAAATAATATCAATTTTATTAAGAAACTATGGCGAACATGGTGTTCTCTGCCATAAAACTCTGCTGCCTTGATGTGTGAGGATATGTTGTACGCAATAAAGGCGCCGAGGAACGATCGGGAGAGCAACAGTTCTCTCTCGTACCGCAGCAGAAGCACTGGTCGCCGGAGATCCCAGAACAATCTCCATCACTCTGGGCTGGCTACTACCCTTTCCTTTTTTTAACGTGAGGGAAAATCCTCATAAATGCTATGCCAGACTTTTACCGATTAAAAATCCTCACGTATCCTGTAGAACAGCCTACAGTTGGGAACCCCGGGTAAGCCCACGGAAAGATACCCCAAGACTCCCAACAGACCTACGGCTACCACTGCGGCCTCACCTAGGGGGGGGGGGGGGGGTCAGGTGCTATCACGCGTCTTTGGGGGCTTTTGGGTGCTATCCCGCTTCTTAGGGGGGGGCGTGCGTGAATCCCTTCGTCACGCTAAGGACGGCGGCCTGCTGTCAGTAAGGACAGTGGGTAACCCCTTACCGTCAGGACCCCAGTCATGGAGGCTGGTAGTCTTGGGCAAAGATATGTCGGCGACAACCCCGCCGACTGTGGAACTCGGGTAGGAGAGTTCTCTCCCGTTCCCAAACCTCTCCAAACTCTTTCGCGAGCATGACCTGCTTGCAGAAACAGGCAGCGCAGTCCCACTTACTCCCGCTAGGGTTCATGGCTTGTACTATGGTCTCCAGCGAGAGATCCACATCCAGACCTGCCACGAGATGTTTCCACGACAACCGTGGCGAAAGGTCGCCGGCGCTTGGCGACCACGGCTGGTGAGGGTGCCTGGGATTTCCTTTCGAGAGTGCACCAAAATCCCTGGCTACATACAGCCGGGAAAGAGACTACGAAAAGTCATGCTGTCCCAATTATTTACCTTTGCCAAATCTTTTATAGCAACCAAAAAGCCCTAGTATTTTTTAAGGAACCCTGGTAGGTGTGCAACTGTACGTACCACCTATAATACTAGTAGTTTTAGATACTTGTCTGTAAATGTATGCGACTGTTGTGCTAGGATCCCGTAAGGAGGTTGATTCTTGATTAGACTCAAATATTTGTGTGATCCAAAAAAATTATGACTGGAATGAGTGCAGCAGAGTTCGGATTTTTGAGCAAGAAATCGTAGAATGAAACGAAAAAGGGTCCTTTATGAGAAAAAAACAGGCTTACGTAAAGGAGATTGGGATTTTATGAGGTAATAAATAAAATAGACATTCAAGTGATCCAGCGAAGACGGAAGGAAGCCACTTGTGTTTTAGGCGAATAAATAAAATTCAGCGAGGCCACAGCACTTCCCACAATTAGGGAGTACATAGCGTGGCCGCAGCAGTGCCAGGTTCTCGTTGCAAGTCTGGGCGTGGATATTCTCTCGACTAGTGTGTGAGCAATCATCTCCAGCGGGATTAATTAAGACTCCGCGCCACCGCGTCTTTCTGTGAGCAGGTCATGCTTGTATAAGAGGCGGCGGGTAGGTGGCAGGCTATGGAGAGGCATGGTGAATCTCTGGCTATTGGCCTAGACATCGCTAAAGGCTTTGATATGCGTCATGTGTCGCTTCTTTCCGATTTGCCGGCATACGGTCTATCGTCGCAGTTGTGCCGCTGGTTGGCCAGCTTCCTGCACGGGCATTGTGTACGGGTCCTCTGTGATGGTCAGGCTTCCTGTTTTTTGCAGGTAAATGCCGGAGTACTACAGGGATCGGTATTGTCCCCAACTCTCTTTCTTCTGCATAACAATGACATGCTGTTCCTTGGGTGCATTCATTGTTATGCGGATGATAGTAGTACTCCAGCGGAGGGTCGAGGCAACGTGGAGGGGAAGAGACGACAACTCGTGGCGGATCTCGATCGGGACCTGGGCTGCATTGCCCAATGGGGTTCGGACAACCTGGTCAAGTTCAATGCCAGAAAAACACAGGCGTGTGCGTTTACAGCTAAGAAGTCCCCATTCCTACCCCTACCCTCTCTTCAGAGCATTACGGTTCTACTAAAGGACAACCTGGCGATCCTCGGTATAGACGTACGGCGTGAGCTCAATCACAAAAACTACATAGAGAGCTGTATTAGGCTGGCCTCGCGAAAACTGGGAATCCTGAATAAGGTGAGACTGTATTTTACGCCACATCAGAGATGTTTACTGTACAAGACGCAGATTCGCCCCTGCGTCGAATACTGTTCTCACCTTTGGGAAGCTCCGCGAGGTACTTACTAGACGCACTTGTCGCTATGCAGAGACGTGCTTTCCGAATAATTGGTTGTCTTGAGGTGACGGGAGGCCTCGAACCGTTGGCGCAGCGAAGAACCATAGCGTCACTCGCTGCCTTCTACCGAATGTATAACGGTGAATGTTCTGAAGAGCTCTTCAACCTGATCCCACCCTTTCCTTTCCGATCCCGAACAACGTGTGCCGGGCAGAGGTGCCACTCATACACAGTGGAAAGAATTTTCGCCAGAACGGAGCGTTTTAAAAGATCGTTCCTCTGTTGACCTGCCCGCACAAGTGTTTCCCTCATCTTACAATCCCGGGTTCTTCAAGAGGAGTGTGAAGAGGCACATCACAGGGCCGCCAACTAGAAGACCACTGTCAGAAGTGGCCCCCAATCGCTAGATGCGCCGCGGCTTTCCATCAGGCTGGTGGCGACGTCAATTTGGCGAGCTAAATATAGAAACTAATAAACTTTTTACACTTTACTGAAATATTCTAGCTCCAAATCAGCCTTATTATTTCAATACATTCCTGAACGGATCGATGACATAAATATCCAAAACGACTGCCAAATTTCATAGGAAAATATAGCTATGTGACACTTGATTTGTGCATTGAGCGATGTTTCAGGTCAAATAATGTACACCAATATCGCTATGTGCCCGTAAACACATAGCGGGCGCAATTCAGCGCAATTGACTATAATTTTAGTTAAGGTGAACTTTTTAGCTATGTGATTTGAAGCACATAATTATTTTGAGGGCGCAAAAAAGTATTGATTTTACATAGCTATTTTTTGAAACTCCGTTAATATTAGGTTTTTTAAAATTTCGGTTTTTGCGCATTGTGCGCTTTGAAATAAGGATCTAAATGGCATCAAAATTCAAAATTCGAAAAAAATCACATAGCGACTTTTGCAGGCGCAGCGACGAAATATTGAATTTTGCATGCCAACATTTCTATCAATAAGCTGATTCACCGAATTGACATACGAGAGCGAGACTTTGAGGACATGTACCTTTTTCATTCAGCTTTGTAACAGCTTTATTTTTGTAAGCAAGGGTTATAAACCCTTTTTTTTTTCTTTTTAACGTGAGAGAAAATCCTCATGGATGCTATGCCGGACTCCTACCGACTAAAAACCTCACGTTACGCTCAACAGCCTATGGTTGGGAGCCCAGGGTAAGCCCTCGGAAGGATGTCCTAGGACTCCCAACAGACCCACGGCCGCCACTGCGGCCTCGCCTAGGGGTAGGTTCGGGTGCAATCCTGCGTCTTTGGGTGTTTCGGATGTGATCCCGCTTCTGAAGGGGGTATGCATAAATCCCTCACGTCACGCTGCCGTCATGGGCCTGCATCTGTAAGGACGGTGAGCAGCCCCCTCACCGTCTTCAGGCCCCTGGTTATGGAGACCGATAGTCTTGGGCGAAGACACGTCTGCGGCGTTCATTTCAAGTGTGTACTTGTTGCCGTTATTAATAAAAAAATCACGTTTGTTGTATGGAAGTCCCCCATAAATATTTATTATTTTTCTGGTTTAGGTACCTACTCAATTCAATCCTTTATTTTTGCAAACAAGGGTTTATATCCCTTGTGCTTCCATGGACCTCGGAAGGGGCCACCTGCGGGATCCAGCCTGCGGAAGACCCAGAATAGGTTTTTGAAAACTTTTTAGGCAACCTAAGTTCCTAGTCTTTACATATAATAAAAAGATCTAAAGTCAAAACTGTACATTAAACATATTTAAAAAAATAATCGGGGGGTTCTACATAGGATACCGAAGTCGAAAATGTAGTTAGAATTTTTTTGTCTGTTTGTCTGTTAATTTTGCTTTGTCCGGAAGGATCTCGAAAAGTACTCAATATTTTTGATTAAAATTTTGCACAAATATTAACTAGGGGTAGGGTCTTCAAATAGACTTAAAATTGACTTCAAATTGACTATGTTGGTGTAAGCGCCATCTATCATTGGTTGTATTTTGTAACACAGGTCTAAGCTGACATGCGGCGTGCGTGTTACTTGTCTTATTCATATTATAATGTAAAATAAATAAACGCATTATTTTACTCACAAGATGCATTCTATTATTTTTTGCTACTTATGTTATACCTATGCTTACCTCTTCGAAGACTGCTCGAATTGATTTCATAAATTATTGACGGATTTTTTTCTTATTATCTTTTCTCGGCTCGTCTCACAATTAAAATGATGATAAAAAAAAGCATTAAGAAATAGAACCGACTTCAAACAAATCCAGAAAAATTAAATTTACTTGGCACAAAGATAAATGTATTTTGATTTTTCATATTTTATTCAATATCATATTGAAGTCGGCGCCAAGTAAACCCATAGGTTGAGGTAGGTATTATTAATGGCACCAACTTCAATATCATATTGAATACAATCTGATAAATCAAAATACATATTATTACTTTGTGCTATGTTAATTTCATTTTCAGGATTTTTTTGAAGTCAGTTCTATTTATTACTAAAAATTTTTTGATCATCATTTTAAGTGACGGGTGGACCGAAAAGTATATCTATCTAGGTGTAAAGTTCTTATCAATACAAATCAATCAATCCCAAACACAAGGTACGTGCTGTTAAATAATTCCCTCGACTGTCTTTCGGTTCCATCATCAGATCGACTCCTGACCTTCATTAAATTGTAGTACATTAACAGTGGGCGCACACTAGGCGTCTTGTCACGGCGACAAGCTATGGGCGCCAAATTACATACATTTTGTTCTAAGCTCCGCACACTAGGCGACATGTCGCCGCCAAAGATTTCTATATAAAATGAGGTAGATACGCTCTACTATAAGAAACGAAAGCATAAAAGCAATCCTCATACACACACATTGCTAACACTACACTCACTAATAAACTATATTTACGTAATTGTAACTGCAATAGCAATATACGAATAGAACAAGAGTAAACGAGAAGGCGTATGGACTCCGATTACAAGCCGAGTACCACCGAATACTCTCGAAGTTTTAAGATTCTGCATCACAGGTACAGACTGCAGAAAAATGTTAATTAGGTATAAAGGAAGACTGCAGAAAATTTTAAGTAGGTATAAGTATAAAGCAATAAAATGCAAAATTTACCAATGATGTATATATTTAAATGTAAACTAAAAATACTGATTACATACCTATTTATGATATTTAATCGATATCTGAATTTTTTGAACCCTTTTCGGAACAAAATATTTCAAAGTTAAACTGAAATACTGACTTGAACACTAACTATGCACACCAAATAAATCAAATTAAATTTACTGTTTAATGGTATTTGCACAACTGTTTTACTGAACGAATAACTATTTTTAAAATAGTTTATCTAACAATTCCATAGTTCAACAAACATAATATCTACCTATCTAAACGTTTTGAAAGAAAACCGACGATTAATATTACCGAAAACGATTATTATTATTGAATAAAAAAATTCAAACATAACCTAACCTATTCAGTTATAAGATTGTACCATTTAGAGTCTGGTATGCATTCAGTTAGTGGAGTTACCTGGTGTGCTGAAAATTACACAGATGTGTATATAAAAATATCCCATTAATTAATTACAAATTTTTATTAAAAAATTACCTGTGAAAGGTAACTCCAAAAGATTTGTTGCATTTTGATGTGTAATTTTTACAAAATCTTAGTACACAAGATGGCATTATAATGACTGACTCAATCACAGTCGTTGTAAGTACCTTAAAAGTAAAACATATAAATTAAATTTTCTTGCAAACCGTACTTGCGAAGAACTATAACCTATAACTATTCGGGGAATCCCCGTGCCTTGACTCTCGCTTGGCATATTCAGCAAGTATTATGCTGTCAAAATACGAAGTACAACAAAAGCATTGGGCGCGTCAGATTAGTTAGGCCTATACAATTTGGTGGGTTAATAAGATTAAGAATAATCATAAAATTGATGAAAAATAATTAATTACGCATAAATTATGCGTACCTACCAAATAAATTAGTACTCCTTTGTAAACTACCTAATCTTAAGCACTTTTAAGATGTTAATTATGTACTTTTCCACGTTAAAAATACACATTTGTTGTTAAATCGTGGGAGATACGACAGTGACATAGTGTCAGCGCGAACTGCTCGCAACCGCGCTAACTAGCTCAGTTTATGTGCTTCAAAAATTGGTGCGTAGGGCAGGTCTACCTCTTTATATAGAAGTCTTTGGTCGCCGCAACTCCGAGACAAGCAAGGGGAGTCTTCGCGTCTGTCGCGCTATTGTCGCGGCGACACAGCGACAGTCGCCCAGCGACAGCTTTGGACAACGTGTTCCTTGCACAACGTCTGTCACGGCGTCAAGTCGCCCGATGCAGGCGCACACTGCACGACAAGTCGCCGCGACATGTCGCCGCGACTTTCGCCTAGTGTGCGCTCACTGTAAGCACTTTATTAAAAAGTTACCAAACGCACTAGTTGTCCCTACAATTTTCGGTGGTTGCCCTCGATTTCTCCTGGATCCCATCATCAGATCCTGACCTGGTAAAAATGGGAGTACCTCAGAAGTAAACCCTATTGAAGAAAAGAAAAAAGAATTAAATCCGTCTATAATTGACGGAAATATCAGTGAACATACATAAAAACATACAGACGAATGTAGAATCTCCTCCTTTTTGAAGTCGGTTAAAAATAAGGAAAGGTTTCTTACAACCCCATTTTGAATATACCTGCTAACAGGCACTTACTTAATAAAATGTCTTATAAAGCTTTGATAAACTTATACTTCTGTTGTAATTTATTTGGTGGTACAAAAAGTGCGGCATGAAATACACGCTGCACCAACTGTCAACGTCCAATTGCACCAACTGGCAACGTCCAAACAAAGTGCTTGGGGTCAAATGAGTTTATGTCGATCGCATGCTACGGGGGTATCGCCCGCGGTGAGGTGAGGTGGTAAAAATACCTAATGCGCTCTGGCATTCGGCCCTTAATGCTTACCTACTAGTATAACTTAAGAGAAGTTTTGTTTTTAATATCTGCATTGTACTCCTACAAACATGACCACTTTACAGTTTTATAATAGGTACTATAGACGGCTCAACGCCCGGTAAATTAGAGAATACAAAGGGGTGCTATTCTAACAGCAAGCATTGAACTATACTTTCGAAACGAGGTGTTACCTATTCGCGGTAGTAATGAAAAGCTAATGCTCACCACCTATTGTTCGTAGGCACGCGATTTCGTGACTTACCGCATTTCTCGGATCAAAGTAGAATAATGTAACTGGATTTGATTGTAGGTGTGTTTTAATTTACATGTAAATTTCTTTTGTTTCTTATTTTTGAGTAGCGTTTGTTTGAATTGGTTAAAGATAGTGTTGGAAGTTGGTTTAATTAGGTAATTGAATGTTGTTGTTTACACTTATACTTACTAAGTAGTTGTTCCGAATAGGTTTGCTCTCGAATTTTCATGTTTCTTTTATTTACGATAATAAAACAAAAATCATTAAGATTGGCGCCGCTATTTATGCTTTATCAATCAAGATTGATTGGTTCATTGATTGGCGTCAAAACCTCATCAACTAACCACCTTTGCCACTTCGCGCCTACGAAAGCCATAGGATCGTACCCGAAATTAGGCACTGACCATACGGTGGAACTTCGGACATCACTTCCGAAGTTTGGTCCCAAAACTGAGGGGAGCATCAGCCGCACTAGCGCGGCTGATGCCCAACATCAGGGGACCCAACGCTCCCTACAGGAGACTATACCTGGGGATCGTGCGAAGTATGGCCCTATACGGGGCCCCCGTATGGGCGGAGACCCTGTCGGCCAGCAATGTGGCCAGACTGCTGAGCCCGCAGAGGACAATGGCCGTCAGGGTGATAAGGGGATACCGCACGATCTCCGGTGAGGCGGCATGTCTCCTAGCCGGGACCCCTCCATGGGACCTGGAAGCGAGAGCCCTTGCGTCACAATTTAGATGGCGCAAGGAGGCGCTGGAGCGGGGCCAAAGGCCTGCGTCTCAAGAAATCGAGGCCCAGCGGTCCCTGCTCCACCAGGAAACCGTGGAGACATGGAAGGTGCGACTTGAGCAACCAAAGGGGGGATTCGCCACAATCGCGGCCGTCAGACCGGTCATGGACGAGTGGCTAGAGAGGAGACACGGTGCTCTCTCCTACCGGCTGTCACAGATACTAACCGGGCACGGTAGCTTCGGTAGGTATCTGTGGCGAAGACACCGGGAACCCACGGCCGAGTGTCAGCACTGCGAGGACCGCTTCGATGACACGGCGTTCCACACGCTGGTGGAGTGCACAGCATGGGCGCAACAGCGACAGGTCCTCTTAGTGGGTCTGGACGTGGACACTCTCTCGCTCGAGACCATGGTGCGAGCCATGATCTCCAGCGGGAGTAAGTGGGATTGCGCCGCCTCTTTCTGCGAGCAGGTCATGCTCGTGGAGGAAGCGGCGGGGCGGGTGCGGGAGAGAACTCTCCCACCCGAGTTCCGCAGTCGGCGGCCTGGGCGCCGCCGACGTGTCTTCGCCGAGGACTATCGGCCTCCATGACCGGGGGTCTGAGGACGATGAGAGAGCCGCTCACCGTCCTTACAGAAGCAGGCCCATGACGGCAGCGTGACGTGAGGAACTCACGTACGCCCCCCCTTAGAAGCGGGATAACACCCGAAACCCCCCAAAGACGCGGGATAGCACCCGAACCACCCCCTAGGCGAGGCCGCGGTGGCGGCCCTAGGTCTGTTGGGAGTCCTGGGATATCCTTCCGAGGGCTTACCCGGGGCTCACAACCATAGGCTGTTCGGCGTTACGTGAGGTTTTTTAGTCGGTAGGAGTCTGGCATAACATCCATGAGGATTTTCCCTCACGTAAAAAAAAAAAAAGGCACTGACCATAACTCAACTGTCCCGTATGTAACTCTGGGGGTCCTTCCGAGAGCTTACCCGCTACTCCTTGCCGTCAGAAGTTTGTAGGGCACCGTGTAGCTTAGTCGGTAGGACCCCGGTATGGCATTCATGAGAATTTATACACGAAAAAAAAAGCAGGTCCTTTAAGGAGTTTCTATTCCGGATTAGGGTAATGTCCCTAGGTCTGCTTTTGCTACGTCATACAGTAGACCCAGGGATCTCGGAGAGGACGTTCGCCACAGCATTAACGGCGAGAGTTTTGTTGTCATTGTATGTCAAACTCACTGAAGCAACAATACATCATAGGCTCATTTTCATAGGTTTTTTTTTTTTTAGAATCCGTACTAAAATCATTCAACGCTAGGATTTTAGGAGCTACGGGTTGGATTTCAAAAATCTTTATGAGTACATTATAGGAAAAGGCTCATTGTATTACAACATCACGCTGCGACAAATAAGAGCACTATAAAGTCATGCAAACGAAGTTGCATGGGTCAGCTAGTATAGAATCATAGAAAATATTCCAGAATAAAAACTGATAGTTAAGTTTTTTTAAGTACGCCCAAGTTGTATTGTAAACCAAAGCGGCACTCTAATTGACTATAAATGACTGAAATTCCCGACTCTATTTCCGCCTTTGCATAATAAAACTACAAAATGTCATTTACAGTGTTTTCCAGCACAATAGAACCGATTCTGAGTATTGTAGTGAATTTGTTCAGCTGTTGTGGTAATATTCAAAAAGTATTGTTTGAGTTCTAAGAATGGAAAAGAAAACTCCAGAAAGTATACAAATGTATTTATATTCATATATTGTAAACAAAAAGCTTTCGATATTGTAATATTGGAAGTTTTGTACCAATACTGTAAACATTTTAAGGTCAATATTATCATTTAAAACTAATGTCTACTAAAGAAAACATTCGGTTGAAACTTATTTTCGACATAAACCTTTATTTTAAGTTTGGTATTGTATTTTATCTTCAAATTATATAATTTTATTAGGGTTCTCCATCCAAAGGGTAAAAAATGGGACCCTATCCATGAGATTTCGCTGTCCGTCTGTCTGTCTGTCCATCACGAGGACAGTGAGACTCTAGCTATCACCGTTCATGAGATGAGCTGACGTGTTTCTGTTGCCCCTATCACTACAAATTTTAAAATCCGAAAAAAAATGGGGTTTAAGGGGGGCTCCTATACAACAAACGTGATTTTGGCCGTTTTTTGGTACGGAACCCTCAATGGGCGAGTCCGACTCACGCTTTGCTGGTTCAGTCTAATGCCGCCATTGCGTCAGTCCAATGTAGTGAATGTGCAAGGTAGATAGATGGTGATTAGGGAGGGCCAAAAATGTTCATCCAACACACAAAGGGAAAATCAGCCCAACGTTGATGTTGAACTTTGTATTTATCATTCATCGTCGCGAGAATTTTTATATCGCGATGCAGGATAAATTTATTCATCGTCGCGAGAACTTTCAAATCGCGTAAAGGTAATCTATACTAATCTACTATCACTCATCTTCGCCATGTAGCGTTCGCTACAATGATCTTAAATGACATATTTTCCACACATCTTAAAACAATCAATCCCAAAATCTTTCTTCAAACGCCAGTTATTTCCAAAACCCCCTCATAAATCGTAGCACATATAGCCACTAGACATACATAAGACAGTAGATCTCTACGTGCACGTAGAACCCCACTTTTATGTTGAAAAATCACCGCCATCCCACAGGTATCTGTGAAGATTGAAATATAGGGGTTGTAATTCGCATTAACTATTTGTTTGTTATTGGATTCATGCGTATAGGCAGAGGCATAGTAAACGCCCACATTTTACCTTTTAATTGTATGACCCACATAATAGGAGGTGAGCCTGCGCCTGTCCATTTCAACACGGCAATTGTTGAAATGGACAGGCGCAGGTCGTGACGACCCGCAGTTAATAATTTTTTAAGCCGCCCATAAGGCCTTCAACTTGTCTTAACGATTGCCATTTTACTGACAACCGGGTTTCATTTCGGGTTTTCCTTCTCTACGCAATGGATCGTTTTGCGAAAGTGAAAACAGTTGCGCAAAACTGTTGGGGGTCGTAAGAGGCGACTAAGAGAACTTAGTCGCCTCTTACGACACCCACGGGATGAATTCGGGTGGCGACATTTTGTACTCTTTCCCGTTGCCATATGGATAAAATCCGACTAACATCATAAATGTGGAAGTTTGTGAAAACATTTGAAGGTTTATTACTGAATCACATCTTGAAACAAATAGACTGAGCGGATCAGACTGAAATTATTACACGGATAGATAGTCTGGAATATCACGTAGGCTACTTTTGATTCCAGGAATATATTCCCTTGGAAAACGGGAACTGATTTTTAATTCGACACAACTGAAGCCGCGAGTATCATCGGGTATCCTAATAATCACATCAGCAACAAACAGATCTGTTAGCTTTACTTTACCCATAGTCTGAACAAGGATAATCGAAGGGAAATAAAATAATATTCATAGTTCATTTACATCAGTCACACTTTACTGCCAGTAAACAACTGTAATCCTTGACATAGATTCATATTCCGAACACACAGTAACGTCCTATGCCAACATGGTCGACGCAATCTGTTCCCGTACGTGTTGAGAGAAGAATTTCTACAGTATAACCACAAAATTATAAGGTACAGAACGCAATCTCAAGTACGCCACAGATAAGGTGTTCATCCTCACACCTTGCGTCTGGAGCGTCCGAGCATGGTAAGATCAGTTAGGGGTTTCCTCCCGCGCGCCCTTAGGCTGTAGAATGATCTCCATGCCGCAGTTTTCCCAAACGCCTACAGTATGGAGTTCTCCAAAAGGGGTCTTTGAAGTTGCAGGATCGTCAGCATGAATGTAGCACCTCTGGCGTTGCAAATGTTCATAGGCTACGGTGACTACAGTCCATCGGGTAGGGCTGTGGGCTTGTCTGCCGCTTTAGTGGTATAAAAAAAGTACTTTTTTCAAACCTACCCTCGGCTACGCATACTGTCGCACAAACCAGTATTGAAACTACTATGAAAATTCGTTGACCTCGTGTTGGTGAACTCCGCAAGTTGGTGTCTTACGGGTGCGTAGCCCGAGCGCACTTTGTATGTAGATAGCCTTCTGTACTTGTTATTTTGTGGCATACGTATGACAGAGGACTGAGGCTGTGGCTCTGCGGCATTTATATAATGATTTATCGCCCAAGTCCAGCTAACTGTATTGAATTTCATTATGTATCACATCGATAGCGCTTCGAATAGATTACCAGTTATAAGCATAACTTATCTGTTGGAATTTGTATGGGGAATTAATCGGTTTTAGCGTGTTTTGTGTAAGCATTTGTAAGTTGTTTGAGGCTTAAAAGTTATAGTGAAAAAGTTTAGCTAGAGTAAAGATGCGTTATCAGACAATTAAAGAAATGTCTAAAGGAGTGTATATGATCACAACTACTTATGGAAATAAAAACTCACCACTTGTGTCAATACTATGGGTAGGAGATTGCAACGTCTTATTACTGTAGGTATCATTATAAATGAACGGGTTACCATAAAAATATCAGCCTATCGTCGTCCATGGCCTAACGTAGACTTATCCCAAAATGTTGGCGAGAGTGGTGACGTGGTGGTGACATTACTGCATCACATTGGCCACACAAATAAAATAACTGTTTTTTTAACTTGAGGGAAACTCCTTCATGGATGCTATGCCGGATTCCTACCGACTAAAAAACCTCACGTAACGCCCAACAGCCTACGGTTGAAAGCCACGGGTAAGCCCTCGGAAGAATGTCCCAGGACTCACAACAAACACAAATAACTGTTTCATGATTTTTTTCTCTTCACAATTAATGACTTCGTACGTTAGTAAGATTGGCTTGAGCTCTGAACCTAGTTCAGTCAAAACAATAGTATTTATAATGACCACCATATGCCGACCAGTTTCCAAATTTACCCCAAAAGTAAAGAGAGTATGATTTTTAAAAAGGTTCTACATTTTTTTACTATGTCTTAAAAAGTTAAAAGCTTTTAAAATACCTTAGGTGTTACGAACCGAGACATCGTTTGAACAAAATTATCTTTTGATTAGGTCAGATAAAAATTTGACCTCGGCGTTACCCAGCCCAAATAGGACACTAAACGAATCAATGTGAATAGCTAATCGAATTAGTTGGCATCAGGTCTATACGTCACAAAGGTTACGATACTGGTGGGAAATATAAGGTCACGCAATAAAACATCAATACTGTTCCCTAGTCAATAAAAACCTTGAAGATATAGACGAAATTCTATCTAGGGTTGTCAAGGTATGAATAATTCTATATTATAGAGACCCAACCAAAAATAATTCTATATCAGAAGTCAAAATGACATTATCTCTTTGTAATCCAAGTCCCAAGGGAGGTGACCTTTGGTTGATTCCACAAGATCGTAATACAATTTGGATTACATCTGCCGTCTACATGACAACAAGTAAGGTCAGTCTAGTTGAAGTGGTTTTTAGGACCGTGTGGCAGGCGTTTAAGCAAGCTCATACTGTACGTTCCTAGCTAATCATATTAGAACTTGCTACTAATACTAACTACTAAAACTATTTCTACTATTATACTATTTAATATATAGCCATGTCATCCGGGAATAATGTAGCTTCCTAACAGCTAAAGAATTTTTCAAATCGATTCAGGCGTTTCGGAACCTATTCACTGCATACAAATAAAGAAACAATAAAATCAAATTATAATATTAAGATTTGCAGTCAGGGTGTTTAAATTCTACATTTACCAGTTATGTCTGTAACGAGATATTTTTTTAAACAGACTGCAAAAAAAAAGAATAAAATAGCCTTTCGAAAACTCTGTATTGATACGCACGTTTTAAGACAATCTTACAGATTTAAAGGTACCTATACTGGTTTTTATGGAAATGCGTATCACTTTGAGGCGTAGTAAAAACGTTTTTATACGATGAAGTAAGTGAAGGTTCTTTTATATCCTTTAGGAGTGTTGGGTACAAGTGTGTTAAAAAGGAACTTTATCGGTTATAAAGGCATTTTGTTTCATTAATTTACTTCTTTTTTTTACAGCGAACGGAGACTTCAGTTGGCGTAATTTCGCTTAGATGATAGGATGACTAACTTCTTTTTTTTTTCGTATGGAACTCCTAAATGCTATGCCAGACCTTGGTACCCTATTGTCTACCGGGCCGGGTACGCTCTTGGAATGATAGCCCCTGGGCTCCTGATCCCGACACAAACTTTCTCCACTATTGCGGTTTCTCTCCGAGGATGTGCTCCTCTTGGTCTACTGGAATTCATCCAAAAATCCATTATAGATTTTTGTGAAAAAATGTTCACGTTTTATTTTATTTATTTTCAAAACTTGGTCTGATACGAGATTCGTACCAGAGACCAGAGCATTCTAGTGAATGCTACTGCTTCTGCTATAGCAGCCAAACTCAGTGTACATTTATCAGTAAAATACTCTGAAACATTCCTACACAGTGTTCGCCAAAATTAAAGAGACAAAATCCAGCTAGCATTTAGTAGAACACAGACCCGATGGCTATGTATCACTCCATATCGGGTAGATACATGAAACTGGTGTTTGCTGTTCGACCCGCCGTTTTGACTGGCTACGGAAACAAGCAGAAATATGAAGTGTGTTCGATTTGATTGGAGCGGTTTAGCTCTTTGTATTGCTGGAGATTTTTTTGAGTTCGGAATTGGAATGTGAATAAATTTTAGTAGAAAGTAGTTATACCTATACGTACAAAGTTTATTGAGTGACTGATATACAGGGTGGAAATTAAACAGCGTGGTTGCGGGAAAAGTGCCCTTAATGAAAAAGATGCAGGCAAATTTTGCTAAAAGGAAACACTCCTTTATTAAAGTAAGTAAATCTGCATTTAATTTTTTTGAAAAATGACCTGCTTGAGCCGGCTATCTATCTACTATCTATCTATCGAACTAGGGAGAGGTGAAAAAAAATCTGTATTTTATGATAGAAACAGAAAGAGTCTTTTATAAGGAACAATTTCTCTTAAATAAATAGTATCTTAAACTAAAGAAAGATCAAGTAAAACATTTTTTTATTTTTAAGTTTAGGCAAAGAAAAGGAAAAGCCGCGGCTGATACAAGCAAGCCTGTTTGTATCTGAATAGTACAAATAAACGAAACTGTGCAAACTATCGGTCATAAGTAGAGAACGTGACCTTGTGCTGTCCTCGAGCGCACGGACGTCCGAATAGAATCTGGCCGGCTAGATATTTTTGCTGCCGCGGACGCCATACGAACAATCGTACACATTATTATGCCGCGTCCGTTAGCCGCGGCTTACGGACGCGTTCGATAATTTGTTCCTACCTCTCGCAAAAAGGTTGGGGGGTGGGGGGGGGGGGGGTATGTATATTAGTCAAAACGCAATAATCTATATTAAATCAATTCAGCATGTCCTTATTAGGTAGATATTATATTGTTAGGCCTACGAGAGAAGTTTACACGGGGCAGAGAATACGCATGATTTTTCTTCAGGACTTGACCCCAAAGTTTGTCGAGTGAGTGATATAGGTAGTATTACTTACTTTATAAGTGATATCTGAGATATATTGCAACGAAATTTATAGCCTAGAGGCGTTCACACGCTCCTGTGAATTGTTTGCAATCGAAAAATCCTGAAACTACATACTAAATCAATTGTCAAAATTATTCGTTACCTAGAAAGCTAATTTATACTGAAGTAAGATATGCTTTGAAATGATTTCTTAGTTGGTATCTATAGACATTAAAGGGTTACTTACTCAAAAGTTAAATTTTCTGGGTACAAGGGTTTTGGCTTGGCGTCGATAAGTGAGTTGAATTCATTCTCTACCCTATCGATGCCAAGCAATTAGTATATAAGGTAGATAGACAGAGACAAAATATTTACAACAAAAATTTTATTAACATAAATATGAAGCCAAATCAAAAAAAATATAGTAAAAGTTTGCATGCTAACAATGCGCAAAACTTATCTGCGTGCGAACTGAAGTTAGTTTTCCGCTCACTCTTGCGTACATTGTTTCACAAGTTTTCTATTCAGGAAGATTCCTATACCCGTAGTTGGCAACAAAGTTTGTTACAGAAAGTATGCCAAGTTCGGTCATGCCCTTATTAATATCCAATACAGTGGTGGCAATCAATAGCCAGAAAACAAAGAGAGATTGCCGACCAATATCCTTTTAATGCCCGTTCCGGATATTTGGGTGAAGATTCTGCGTACTACTTTATTAGAAGTCGTTTTTGCCTTTTGTTTAACAAGTCCATAAAAGCGCATACACACTTAACATAATATATTTTAATGAAGGATGTCAGCCTCTTATTCTCTAGTACAATCAAGGATGTAGTCACGCGTGAGAGAAAGGCTTATTATAGGACCCAATTATCATCATTAATTATGTCCCATGTATAATTATTATTTTCATAAAAGTATCTAAGATGAAGGTATACCGTCATAATACCAGAAATCATAATGCCTTTACTTAAAATGCCTGAGCCCAAAATACCCGAAATCAAAATATCAATATTCAAAAGGCAAATATTTATAATATAAATAATTTAAAATGCCTTACGGTCGAATAACCGAAACCCAAAAAACAAATTTATCAAATACCTTATCCTAAAATGTTCAAACACAAAATACCTTTTTTTTAACATGATTTAAATCCTACATGGATGCTATATATCTGTGAATGGTTAACACCCCGACTCAGAGTATCCCGACTCGGATAGGTTAGGTTAGAAGACTAAGGCGGGAGCGAAGCGAAGCGGAGCTCCCGCCTTAGCCTTCGTGGTTTTTTTTTTTTTATTTTTCGTTAGCCCACTGTAGTACTTTTGTAACTCTGAATCAAAGTGTTTTAACATGAGGTAAATCCTACATGGATACTATGCCGGACTCCTACCGACTAAAAACCACACGTATCCTACATTACAGCCTACAGTTGGGAGCCCCGGGTAAGCCCTCAGACGGATACCCAAGGACCAACAGACCTACGGCTACAACTGCGGCTTCACTTAGGTTGGGGGGTGGGGTGGGGGGGGTGGGGGCTGCAAAATAAGTTAAAGTCAAATAACAAAACGTGTGAGTGGCAATAAATCTTTATTTCTTAAATCATTCATTTATTAACTACGCGCTATTATAATGAACTGGTATAGCATAATACACTCGAGAGCAATGAATCCGGGTCACTTAAAGAATGTTAAAAATCTCGGAAACTAAAAATGATAGGTTAATGCAATAAATTGTATTTAATAGACAATGTAATACTCCTTAAATGAAAGTAAAAAAAATATGAGTCACCATACATTTTATTAACACAAAATTACATAAAGAAAAAACTGCCGATCTCTCCTTAAAACAAAAATAGGAAACATGAAATTTTTGAACTTTATTACGATTTTCTTGAATTTTAATACTTCGTATTGCCTCCTCGTGCTTCCATTACTGCGTTTACGCGGTTTGGCATGCTGTACACCAAGTTCCTTATACGATTTTGGGGAATATTCTCCCATTCCTCTGTGAGAGCAATTTTGAGCTCACGAAGCGTGATTGGGGGAGGGTTTCGTTGTTTTACGCATCTGCCTAGCTCGTCCCAAGCATGCTCGATCGGGTTGATATCCGGGCTGCGCGCTGGCCACTCCATACGAGTAATGTTCATCTCTTGAAGGTAGTCATTCACAATCCTACCTGTATGAGGTCGGGCATTGTCATGCATAAATATAGCATCCTCACCTAAATTGACCATAAATGGACCAACGTGATCATTGAGGATTTCTTCCACATATCTTACGCTAGTTAAAGAGCCGTTTTCTATGATCACCAGCTCTGTGCGACTTTCAGAAGAAATTCCGGCCCACACAAGTACAGACCCACCACCGTAGGCTACTTTTTCTTCGATGCATGCTTGCTTGAATCTTTCCCCTGGTCTTCGATACACTCTGTGTCTTCCATCGTGCTTGTAGATCATAAATTTTGATTCGTCGGAGAACATAACTTTTGACCAATCTTCAATACTCCAATTTACGTGGCTCTGGGCATACCTTAGTCTCGAAATACGATGCCCACGCTCCAGTTTAGGGCCGTTTGCAGGTCTAAGGGGTTTTAAGTTAGATTCAGCAAGCCGACGTCTTACTGTCCATGCACTTGGGTTACTTCCTCCGAGGCGTCGAAACTGATTGGTGAGTTCAGTTCCTGTGAGAAAGCGATTTCGAAGCATGGTGTTCACCAAGTATCGGTCTTCTCGTGCTGTGGTACACCTGGTTCTGCCCGTTCCTGGTCTGCGTAGGTTAGAACCAGTTTCTTCGTAACGTCGGAGAACTCTTTGTACTGTTGACAGCGACACACCGACAGTCCTGGCTGTATCGCGCTGACTCCGGCCGGTTTCCAGCATTGTAAGTATTCTGGTGCATTCTTCAGGCGTAAGCGACATAATTTCAGCTTGATTAATGAATATAGAGCACTATCAACATGGTTTATGTACCCACATAAATGACAGATTACAAACAAAAGCAACACCAAATGCTGTAATTTAGTAGTTCCATCTTCGAAAGTGGCCCTTTTTCAAATTTGATTTTTTTATGATATAACTTTACAATAACTAAGAAGTTTTAATACCTTCATTTAAGGAGTATTACATTGTCTATTAAATACAATTTATTGCATTAACCTAGCATTTTTAGTTTCCGAGATTTTTAGGATTCTTTAAGTGACCCGGATTCATTGCTCTCGAGTGTATATACCTAATAATACCCAGTAGATTATAGCGATAAACTGGGTAGGTTATGGTTTTTTTTTATATTCACATTGTATTCTATTTTCGGTATTTTAAATTAAGGATATTTGAAAATTTGTATTTTGAATTCTGATATAATAATTATTTGTATTTTAAGTTTAGACATTATAAGGTAAGGTGAACTGAAATAAGGTATTTTGAATGTTAAGGTATTTCGAATTCGGGTATTTTGGTCTAATGCATTTTAAGTAAAGGCATTTTGATTTCTGGTATTTTAATATATAACCAAGATGAAACAAATAATTACGTGGAGAGATATCCATTATTTTTTGTGAATATCCGAAAAAAATAAGTACATTGACACATTAAAGGCTTTTATTAAAACTTCAAACTTAAGTTGAACTAGTATAGCTAATACTCCGATTAAGATGATGAGCCTTATCACAAAATACAAGTATAAAAGTAGGTATATTTTTTCATACTCCTTTACGAAAAAATATGTTACACAGTGATGGCTTGTTTGTAAACATGCCAAACGTCCCGGCGTGATTGATGATACCAGATTATAGTATAATGGATGGATTATACAAACTTTTTGTACTTAGAAGAACTGATGAACAAGTGGAAAGAAAGAAAATATAATATTGTAACATGAATAATATGAAATACTTTATATTTTTTACCGATTATCAAAACTCACTTCTTTACGCAGGTTTTAATCAAAGGAAAAAGTCCCAGTTTAACCCTAAACTGGAATCTTTTTAATCTCAGACGAAAGCGTTTGTGACATCATAGCTGTCCAATGGTTGTACCAATTACGTACTTAGCGATTTTTTTTAAAGCTGATTACATCGAGATCACTCTTAGATAATAAATGTTTGGCTCTCACAAAAATCCACAAGTCTGATGGATTTAACATTTGTTTAGGCTTATTAAAGCAGTCTTAGTGTCAACAATTTCGATTTAGGGGCTATAACTGGTTTTCGGTGCATACACCGCTAGTACGTGAGTTCTCTTGGGCCCCGGAGTACTTGGTGGGACTCTTTACGCAAAGGGGCGTACACATTTACGAATTCCCTTTCAATCTATTACAACTTCTTTCATAAATCCTGTTATTCGTGCAAGATTGCAAACAGCCGCGCTGAACACAGAACGTTAATCAAGAAATTTAAACTTAGGCAGTGATTAACAGCCTCTTTTATTATTCATCAGGGCCATTTATTAATAACTGCAACGTTGTTTAATGGCGGTATAAAAAATTGCCAATCACCCAACTTCACCGCCTTCCAAGTTGATAATCTCCATTTTAATTCAGTAGAACTTTTATCGCGGGTAATGAATTTACAAATCCTTGAGGATTATGCTTCGAGTTTGGAGTTTAGAAGTTTGGTATTCTGATGGACTGTGGGTGTTAATGTTTAATATAATGTTTTGAATTTAGTAGCTGCTAAGGATAAGCGGCCGAGTTACGTATATCTTTACATTTTATGGTAATAAAATCTTCGGAAAATATTCGTTGAAATATATTTTTTTGTAGGTTCCCAAAATAACGCCAGCACCGGCCGCGCCGCTCGTCTGATGGAAAGATAAATAAATAAATAAATATTCAAGGACATTTCACACAACGCTATCTGATCTTAAAGTAAGCTAGGAATAACCTGCTTGTGTTATGGGTATCAGACTAGACCACGGATATTAATACTACTTTTAAATCCAACATACTTGTCAAACATAGAAACACTCAGACTTTTGAGACAAACATTTATAATAATAATATAATAATAATATTGTATTTATTTCAGACATAGGTCCATAATGTGTTAGTTACAATAATCTTACAACTATGTTAGTTTTACATTATATGTGTTAGTAACAATAATCTTACAACTATGTTAGTTCTACATTACAAACAAAACAACACAAAATTTACACAATGAAATTTACAGAAAAAATCTCGGGGATGCGCTAGCATGCAGTTCCGTCCACCTCTGTAGAACTGGAAGGTCCCACCTCTCGGACAATACCCTCAGGACCCTATTGGTACTACCCAGCAGCCGAGCAGACATTGACGCGCTCCGCTTTCTAATTATAGCATAAAAGTCATCGCAACGTGCCTCTGCGAACATATTTGAGGCGCTACAAAATCTTGGTAGATTCAACAGGATCCTGAAGGCATTGTTGTACTGCACTCGTAGTGCGCTGTATGCCCGCTGCGTAAAGTTAGTCCACAGGCTGCACGTGTAGAAGGACTGACAATATGCCTTGAAAAGAGTAACCTTGACTGGTGTAGTACAACGTGCGAACCTGCGCGCCAACATGTTACACCGGACAGACAGCGCCCTACGCTCCCTCTCAATATCAAGATCATCTGATAAGTCATCGGCGACCCAATGGCCAAGGTATTTAAATTTATTTACCCTATTTAAAGGAGTACCGCAAAGAGTGACTGGAGGCACATTTGAGTAACATTTGGTACCAGCTTTGAATATCATGAACTCACTCTTCTTGGTATTATACCTGAGACCATGAGACGCCGCATATGACTCACAGATGGCTATCAGCTTACGTAATGCACCAATCGATGAACTCAGCAGCACCATATCATCAGCGTAGCTTATGTTATTTATGCATACACCATCAATAGAACAACCAATGTTGGCGCTGCTGAGCTCATCGATCAGCCCATTCATATACAGACTAAAGAGACTAGGCGAGGATATTCCACCTTGCCTCACACCACACTCCAATCCGTACATGTCCGACCGTGCATCCAACCATTTTACCCTATTTTGTTGTCGACTGTACCAATATCGAAACAAGTATACAACTTTACGTGGTACATCCGTATCGCATAAAAGCTTCTGCCACAGTCTGTCATAATTTACTAGGTCGAACGCTTTTGAAAGGTCTTAGTAGCAAGCGTATACAGGTGTATTTCTAGCTGTATAGTACTGTACAGTCTGCTTGAGACAGAGAACAGCACTCTCAGTTGATAAACCGGGTCTAAACCCAAACTGAGCATCATTTAATTGCAAATGCTGTCCCAACTGTTGATCAAGCAGACTATCCAGCACTTTAGCTATGACAATAGCGAGTGAAATTGGCCTATAATTAGACATAGTCGCCAGGTCGCCAGTCTTATCCTTTACAATAGGCACGACATCTGTATACATTAATTCTTCTGGTAAGAAGCTATGAGTAACACACAAGTTAAACAGTATTGCAAGCACCCTAGGTAAATGCACGCCCGCATGCTGCAAGTGCTCGATGCTAAGACTGTCGTGACCCGGGGATTTGCCTCGTACCATTTTATTTATAATTAAGCCAACCTCCTTAGCAGAAAACCTGATCTTGATATCCTCGGGACGACCATCCGCCGCGAGCACCTGCGAAGAGGGCCCGAGAGGTGATGATACACTGAAGTGCCGCTGAAAGGCGCAGGCTATTCCATGTGGATCGTGAACACCACCCACACTCACCGGAGAGCTCGACTTTGGGTTCAAATTACGTGTTTTTCCAAAAATTACCAAAATTTTTATCACTATGATGTTTTGCTAAAATGTCCATCTTTATTTCAGTTTCCTTGTCCTGGCAATACTTTAATTTAGATTTAAATAACCTTCTTGTCTCACACATATTATTGTAAACATATCCCGATCTAGGCTTGCCGTAGGTCACCCATGTTTGAAACCAAAATCTCGCCCTCCCGTGTGCTTCACTAACATACCTATTCCAGCCTATTATATACTTATGCTTCTGTGCCAATACTTTACAGCTGATCTTGGCAGCCTCCGAAAGAATATTGACAATCTCTTTATACATATTAGACAAAAGTATTTTATGATACGCATTATTGCACATCTTATCAGAGCAGCAACTAAATTCTGTAGGGAAATCAATTAATTTTAATTTAGAATTACAATAAGTTGTATATTTTTGTATTTGACAAGTATCTCTTGACCCCCATTTGACATTATTAATCGAGTTAACATTTATAGAAACCTTAGGTAAAATAACATTCAAATTACATTGTATTAATAAAGGATGATGATCGGACCAATATGTGCCATACAATACACTCGTATTTACAACCGTGCGTCTTGCAGCGCTCGTCACAACACAGTGATCGAGCCAGCTGCGGCGGCCGTGTGACTCACTCACGAACGTATAAGTATCGCGCGGCATGCACTCAACGTCTACAAGCGACCACGATCGCTCCGAACAAAAAGTTAATAGTTCAGTACAAAACAGCTCACCTGGGTGTGCGTTGAAATCACCTAGAATAAATACCGATTCCACGCCACTGCTTTCAATTATTGCGTCGAGTTCGCCCAGACAATCCGTGAACTCCGCCAAATTGTCCTTAGTACAAGTTGGCATGTAAATACATATCACTAGCATAGATCGATTGTTAAGTACAAGCTTTATCGCCGCTAGGCGCACACTTTTACACGGTATCACTGACACTGACGGAAACGCGGTCTTCCTCCAGAGTAGCGCGACACCACCGTAAGGTCTGCCTCTCAGTACGCCAACGGATGTATCCACAGCCGAATTCGCAGTAAAAGAGAATGCATTATCAATACTACCCACGAATTGTATATCATGGGGTAGCAGCCAGGTCTCCTGAAGCGCAACGATATCCGCCTCCTTACACAATTTTCTTACGCATTCTACGGACCTTATGATATTCTTACAATTAAATGATACAAGTTTAGTTGTACTGTCCATCAAAGTATTTATGATTTAACTCCTTTAATCTCCCGATAAGCAGGGACATTCTGCTTTCGTTTAAAATCATAATAACGGCGATATAAAACACCTTCGGGCCAAAAATCATCCTTCAAAAATAATTCCAATTTTTGCTTCGGTACATAAGCTATATAACCGTTATAGTCCTTACATAATTTCATATTCATTTTATCCAGCTTTATATCTATGTTTGTTTTCTTCATTACATAATTTTGAATGTCAGTTGCCATAGTCTCTTTAGATACATTATAAATATATATTGGTACTTTAATGTCAGCTGCCTTAAACTTACTGTCAGAGTCAATTATTGCCTTTCCCGCACTTCCTATAAATCTATTTCGCAGCCTCCTTTTTTGAACCAAGGTCCACTCCTCAGACTTAGACTGCGGTTTCATCTGTCCACTCTGCATAATCTCAGAGAAAGTCTTTTTACTATCATTTTCTAAAGCCGCGTCAGTCACTGGCACAGGTGGAGGCGACGGCGGCGGCGGCGGCTGGTCGCTATCGAGCGTACAGCTGGCGATAGATCTCAGTGACGCCGGGGCGCTGTGACTCACCCTCCTACCCACCGGAGAGCGGTCAACCATTGCCTCCAAGCCCGTAGGCATCTTTCCAACCGAACATACTTGCAAAGTTTTAACAACTTCACACCCTTTCACTCTAGCTTTAGCAGAAATTTTGCGCGGCTTTGAGATGGGTGTCAACTCTGCAGGCTGGGCCTCTGTGGATGGCTGAATATCACACGCAGGGAGTAGTCCCATGGGTCCACTTTCATACTCAAAGTCGTTTCGGAGACCAGCGCCAACGCTCCGTTTTGCAGTCATATTCCCTGTGAAGTTGTTGACGAGTGATGCATTTTTAAGTGCTTCAACCTCTGCCCACAGCGCCTGCAGTTGGTTTGCAGGCGCGTACTCATTTGAAATTCTATCCAATTCACTCCGAAACCACACAAGATCCTTCAGAATACGAGTCACGTCGACATGATTAAAAAGGACTGGGGGAAGTTTTTGCAAATCGCGAGCGACAAAAATAGGAATATCCTCCGGGTCCGTTTCCTTTAATAAGCAAACTATATCGTCAATATCACGCACTGCCTTGCCTTGTCTTCTTCTTATCTTCTTCGGCTTCGTTGTGGATATCGAATCAAACAACAAATGTTTCGCTTCCACAATTTCACTTTCAGCAAAAGCACTAACACAAATTCGGGTAATACTTTGCTCATCCATCACGTCTAACTTATTGCAAATGAAAGCTAATACTTCATTTATAACTACATTGCAATTAGAACACTTCACAATATTTGAACTCATTGTTTACATTTAAACTATTCACGAGGTACTATCAAACGATCTATGAGACGCGACGCAAGCGCACCTGTCAACACCGCGTGCGACGCGCGACGATTTATGGGTCACATAAATTTTTATCTCCGGTAGGAATCGAACCCACGACCTTGTGATCTGCAGTCGCACATTTCGACCTCTTCTCGACCAACGAGGCATTCGAAGATATAGCGATAGTGTTGGGAACTCCTTCTTTCCGAAGGCCTACTCTGGACTCTACGCCTTACGCAGATGAATAGGCACTATGTGGTTTATTATTTCCTTTGGCAAGCAACATTGTTATGTTTCTGTAAGCACCTGGTTTGAATATTCTTCATTCACTAAGTGGCCAGTCACAGCCAGTAATAAATACCAAGTCATCTATGACGATACTGCCAGCCGACAGAAATATTTTCAAACAATACTAGTATCAATATATCAAAAGAAACAAACTAATTGCCACAAAAGTAGGTCAAATGAGCCTTCAAGATACAATGGATATCCTTAACGAATTTACTTGTGTTTTGTGAAGATTTCCCGGGAAGAGGCTCCAATGATGCGTGTTTGTAATGTACTTGTTTATATTAATTACTTAGTAGATAGTTATGGGTTTAAAATTCTTCATAATTTAGGTAATATTTTTGTTATGTATCAAAGTCGGCAGAAAACCATATCCCTCCTTCACTACATCGACATTGGTCTATGTAGCGGTTTACTAATGTTTCCCAAAAAACGTTCCCCAAAGTGACGCATGCACCAAGTATTAGGTAGTCAAATACGGTTTGGCATAACATACTTGTCCCAAAATATTACATATTATATGATTTTCTTAAGAGTATAAATTCAGTGCATTAAAAACTTGGCAAATTGCTTTTCTTGGCAAACGCGTTTCGCCGGCTGCTACCGCGGCACGCTCGCTCGGCTCTCGCTCTGTTGGGGTCACAATTCTAACCTAACCTAACCCACTTTTACACCTGACTTTTTCATGTTTTAGTTTAGTTTAATTCTTTATTGCACACAGAAACAAAAATACATTGACATTGATAACTAGGAACTATGATGTACAAAGGCGAGCTTAACTCAACACTTTTGACAAGTTTTCACCCATAGTAAAATCAAAATTTAAACGAACTTACTTTTGGAATATATTTTTTTACGAAACAAAGCATTTGCTTAATGTATATTTGACTAAATAGAAATTGAGCAAGTAAAAAGTTGCCAAATGAATATTTGACAAAGTGATTAAAATGCGAAATATAAATTTGCTAAAGATTCTCTTGGGAAATGAAACTATGCGAAAAGATTTTTGGGAAGTGAAATACCTATGTAGCCTATGGACTTTTGCATCTTTTCAGAAGAATATTATACTGTAGGCATTTGTGATAAGGGACAGGGACCACAATTCAATACTTCAAGGAAGTACGTACTAAAAGGAAAAATAGAAATGAACTTGGTGAAAAAGTGGTATTATAATGGAAAACAACAATGAGCATTATGACGAGCAATCCTCGATGCAAAAAGCATATTATAAATAACGGTAGAATATGGAACAACAAATTGCATTATAATTGCATGAGAATGTATGTATAACGATTCGAAGCCTGAAGTATGCTTTTTTGATACTTTTGTTTGTGTGCTTGTACTCTGAAGAATCGGAAACTATAATTCTTATTTTATGAATGTTAGGGATATTTGACAAATAAGGATAATCGACGAATCGACATTATTTTGTTCAACATAAATATAGCATGGAAGGAAACGCACTCAGTATTGCTTAAGAAATATCATTTTCAGCAATTTTTTGTACAATTCTTTACAAAAACGCGTAGAAGTTCGTTTGCTGAACTCAATGTGAGCATAAATCATAAATGCAGGATACACACACTTATTCGCAGCAGCACTGAAGGATTTGTTATTCAATTTCCTGTATTGAACTCCACCAGACGTATATTCCATACCTTTGTCATCCAAAGGATATCAGCTTTGGGTTAAATACGGGCTAATTTAGCTGCTATTTCTTCAGGCATAGAGCATAAATTTCAATCTAACTAGAATATTTTTGCGGTACCGCTTTTTGTGATACGTTTCATAATTACTGGACTCGTATGTGTGTCTATTATCGAATTATATTTTCCCTTTTGGTTCCATTTCTGTATTATGGTTTAATAAATCATTTTTGTTCTAGCTAATAAAGAAAGAAAGCACAGCAGGTGTGCTATTATTGTGCCCAGAGAGAATTCAATTTCTATATTAATATTTGAGTCTGTTGGTCAGAGTATACTTAATCTGACCGAATGAGACAATAATTAAATAAATATTTGGTGGACATTCTCACACAACATCGTCATCTAGCCCTCAAATTAAGGTATAAGTTTATGTTATGGTATATGTTGTATGGTATATTGGTGATATAAATGTGAGAGGAGGAATGAAAGATAAAATTGAGGAGGTATGTAAGATGATGCAAGAGAGGCATCTTGATATTTTGTGTGTGAATGAGACAAAGCGGAAAGGATGTGACACCACGACACACGGAGCCTATACGGCCTATTGGTCAGGTGTAGCCACAACCAGCACAGCATGCCAGGGGGTCGGTGTACTACTTTCCGCGAGAATGAATGAGTGTGTGACAGAGTATGAATGTGTGAGCCCAAGACTCCTTTGGCTAAGACTGAAGGTTGGACTTACCCGCATCTTTGTTTTGGGAGTGTATGCTCCGCAGGATGCGCGGTGGCACCGGTCTTCAAAAGACCAAAGCGAGAGGCAGGCATTTTGGGAGAGTATGAGTGATATTCTGGATAAATAAAACGAAACGAGAGAATAGTGATGTTAGGTGATTTTAATGGTTGGGTGGGAGTGAAGCGCGATGGATACGAAAGTGTATTAGGAAAGTTTGGTGATGAACGAGTGAATGTAAATGGAGAAAGCTTGCTAGAAGTATGTTTGGAAAGGAATCTTGTGGTAACTAATACCATATTCAACCACAAGGATATCCACTTGTATACAAGAGAGGAGAGAGATCAGAGAAGCATGATTGACTTTGTGATAGTAGACGCAAGACTGAGAAAGAAAGTGCTAGACACTCGGGCGTACCGTGGCACCGGGATCGACACAGATCACTTCTTGGTAATTAGCCGGGTAAGGGGTCTGTTTCAGCGGTGGCGACATCGTGTGCATGAACCCGTTAGTGTACTAGAGCGAATAAAAGTTGAGAATTTACAAGAGTTAGGCATAAAAGAGGCATTTGTGAGTAAACTGAGTGAAAAATTTGAAAACCTAGACGAAATATGTGAGATTGAAGAATTATGGAAGCCGTTTAAGGAAGGACTTGTGGAAGTTGCGATTGAAGTGTGTGGGGTTAGCAAAAGACGACAAGGATGTATGTCAAAGGGAATAAGTGCGGAAGTTCTTAATGCGTTGACTGGCAAGAAGAAAGCATGGTTGGACTGGTTGGCTACAAAGGCCAATCAAAGAATGCAAAAGGCAACGGATGAGGATGTAAAAATGGCAAAGGATGAATATAAAAAGTATAAACGTGTTGCAAAAGAGACGATGATGAGAAAGAAAGAGAATGATAGAGAAAAATTTGATAAAAGGTTATCTGAAGACTTCCAACGGAATATTAAATTTTTTTGGAAGTCCATAACAACAGTGAGGAGTCAGCAAACAATGTCGCCGCTCAATCACATCAGAAACCAGGATGGAAGTTTTGTAAGAGGAGAAGAATGTGTGCTAAAGAGATGGAAGGAATATTTTGAGAGTTTATTCGAAAAAGAAGATATACAAGGCGATACGCGTGTTTTAGAACTGAATGAATTTGGCGATGAAAGCGAGTTAAGTATGGGAGAAATAGTGGAAGCGTTGAATTGTATGAAAGTAGGAAAGGCTGCTGGAATAGATCGGATTTCTGTCGAAATGCTGAAAGCTGGACGTGGCGTGGTAGCTTGCCAGCTGTACCGCCTTTTTAACTTTTGTTGGCGAAGTGGCAGAGTACCAGCAGAATGGTGTAAAGCTGTCATTGTGCCGCTTTACAAAGGAAAAGGGTCGCAGCAAGAGTGCAAAAACTACCGCGGCATAAGCTTGCTCAGCATCGTTGGCAAATTGTATGCAAAAGTGTTGATAAAAAGAGTGATGAATGAAACTGAAGGAAAAATGTGGGATGTGCAAGCAGGATTTATGAAAGGAAGGGGATGTACGGATCAGGTCTTTTCCTTACGATGCGTAGCTGAGAAAGTTTTGGCTAAAAGTCAAAAGGTCTATTGCATATTCGTGGACTTGGAAAAGGCCTATGACAGAGTGGTGAGGAATGAACTGTGGTCAATATTGTCCATGTATGGAGTGAACAGCAACTTGATACGGGCACTGAGGTCTCTCTATGAGGGTTCTAGTGCTTGTGTCAGGATCAACGGGGCCTGCACGGACTTCTTTCACATTGAAAAGGGTGTGAGACAGGGCTGTGTAGCGTCTCCGTGGCTGTTTAATCTATACATGGATAGTTGTCTGAAAGAACTGCAAGAGAGTATGTATAGCTTAAAAATGAATGAACTGACCGTCAAATGCCTCCTATACGCTGATGATCAGGTGATATTAGCATCATCAGCGGAGGAATTGCAGCTGATGGTTAATAGTATGAATGAGGCTCTAAAAAGTAGAGGAATGAAAGTTAATGTAAACAAGACGAAAGTTATGGTTTTTGAAAGAGAAGAAAGTATGACGAATTGCTCAATCTTCATTGAAGGGCAAAGAGTGGAACAGGTGAAAGAATTTGTATACTTGGGTTCCAAATTTGTAAGGGATGGAAAGTGTGACCAGGATATTGAGCGAAGAGTTTTGGCAGGAAATCAAGTGAATGGGGCTATGTACACCTTTATGAGCAGTCAAAATGTGTCTGAGAAGGCCAGGTTGGCTGTACATCGGGGAGTGCTCATCCCTACACTTATGTATGGTAGTGAAAGTTGGGTATGGCAGAAGAAGCATGAAAGCAAAATTAATGCAGTGGAAATGAGAAGTCTGCGAAGTATAGCTGGAGTGACTTTAATGGACAAAAAAAGAAATAGCGTGATAAGGGAAAAATGTGGTATAACAGAAGATGTAGTGACTAAGATCGAAAAAGGGATGCTTAGATGGTTTGGACACGTGGAGAGAATGGATGAGAATAGACTGACAAAGCAGATTTATGAGGCGAGAATGAATGGGCAAACTGGTAGGGGTAAACCTCGGCGTACGCATGCCGATCAAATCAGAGACGTTCTGGAAAAAGGCAAGGTCAAGAGTACCCTTAACCGGCGAGCGTGTATGAAAACAGTTATGAAAGTAGAAGAAGCGAAAGTTGTATGTCAGGATCGTAGCAAGTGGAAAGCCATAGTCTCTGCTTACCCCGATGGGAGACAAGCGTGATTATATGTATGTATGTATGTATGTATATTGGTATTTGTTGTTATAGCGGCAACAGAAACACATAATCTGTGAAAATTTCAAATCTCTAGCTATCACCGTTCATGAGATACAGCCTCGTGACGAACAGACAGACAGACAGATGGACGGCCGAGTCTCATGAATAGTGTCCTGATTTTTACCCTTTTGGTACAGAACCCTAAAAATAGATTTTGATTATTTCAGCAAACATTTAATCTAAATTCCAATTGTAATTTTTTTCTAGCCGACTTATGTAATTGGAATTTACCTTATCCAGACGATCCAGCCGCAAGGTCTTTTAAGATTCGATTGTGTACATAGTCTACAAAGGTTCTGCTCAATATAGATATTTAATTTTTAAAAGGACGGGCGTGGCACTAATACGAATAGGATTCACGACTCGTTAAGGAGTTGGGGCACAAATTTGGTCAACAATTTTATTTAAATATTTTTGCTATTTTACCCATTTTAATGGGAAATATGATTCATAATTTCGATTAAGTATTTGCTTTTTTAAATTTGTTGGTATTGAAATAATTTTTACACACGACCTTTAGTAGGCAATCAAATTGTGGAGAGGGACCAGCGCTGTAAAGCAGGGTTATTATATCCTTCGAATTGGTGAAGGTACTACCTGTCCTTTTTCTTGAGGAATTCGGTTTGTCATACCTTGTGGAACTCTCAAAATTTTCAAGTAACCAACATAAAGTAACAAAGTTGATAGTATAGGTGTAATTATTTGTAGCATTTGTTTTCTTTAGATGCAACAATATCTAGTTAAGGGCTTGACAATTGCCACTTGAGCGTGTCAGGACCCCTTTAATCTATGCATCGCTTATTTTTATCTTGAGTTGTCTTTGTTTTAGCGAGTGACGGGTTTGTCTATGGCACCTCAAGAATTGCGTTGGCAAACCAGTTTTTAGAAAAAGATTTCGAGAAGATTCCCAGAGAAAGGTATATAAGAGACCTGGTCTGAGGTTCTAGTTTTTTCTTTGGAGATTACTCTGTGCCTCGAAACAGTGTTCGCTCATGCACTAACATTTTACCTCGCCATAGTTGTAGGTTAAAGTTACTAACTTTATAACTAGAAGTTTATTAGCATTCTACCCAGGAAACTGGTAAGTCTCCTTTTCTTTTTGCAAAGCAGTTCAATCTTCGTCTGTCGCGTTGTCAGCGACTTATTTCGTTGTTTTGTTTCACGACAGGGTTTTTTAGTACGGGCTGAAGCGGCCCACTCTACGGTGATCGGAGCCACACCCTAAATTACGTGGACTGCACGAGCAAGGTGCATTAGAAAGAAACCTGCCGTCTCCACCTGGCATTAACAACAACCAGTGTCTCTCTCACCGCAAATCGAAGGCCAGTACCTTACTACCAATACCATCTTGTAGTATAGCTGCTTAAGTGATTTGTTGCCTGTAGTACCTGGCCACGCCTACGTAGATCGCTTCAGTAGTGTGTAACGTTGTGGAACAACGGGTGCAATTAGGGGTTCAACATTAGGGGTTTTAAAATGAAAACGTAGATTAATAAATGAAAGCGCCATCTACCGAGTTATTGTCGCAACGGCGGAAGCCTCATTCGTATTTAAAAAGCGGTCTTGACGTTTAGTAGTTTCGAGTGGTGCCGCTAGAGGCGCTGTACAAAAATATAAAAACAACCGCGCGCGAATTTCGAGGCCCCCATTACTCAAATAATGTAAAGTCACTAGTCGCGAAGGCGTAGGTGCATCAAAATATAATTTCAAAGTGAAAAAATATTGTTAGGAGCCAGGTGCTCCCAAAGTGATCAGCGATTTAGCTGCGAGCGTCAATAACCCCATCATTGGGGTCCACCCTACGGGTTGTCAGCGTCCACCCTGCGGGTTCCAAGCAGGAACGTCCACCCTACGGGATCCAGAGATCCACCCTTCGAGTTCGACGAGAACCTTGTACCCTACGGGCTACAGGAGATATCTTACTCTCCGGGTTGAAAACACCGTGCCAGCCGAAGTTGTGGACGGCACGGCTACATCAACAACTGCAGCATTCTCAAGGAAGGCAAAAACTAAGATAAGTCGGAACCCTGCGAAGGCCTTCGGAGGCCGCACTTTCTGCCTGAAAACACCCACGACCCCGAGTTATATCTAATTTGCAATAAACTATCATTTTAAAATTTAATCTCAACTTCTTATTTATTCTCTCTTCTTCTTCCTGAAAGCTAACAGCTTTTCAAGTGCTAATATATATATATATATATATAGGATCTAATCTCAAAATATCTAGTCTATATAATGTCTATTAATGTATAACTTCTTCCTATTGTCTCTGTAGCTCTGTGAACTTTCTAAATATATGTGTAACCACTACGCAGTTAATTTATACAGATGACCTTTTTATTAAGATTTGGGATTTGATTAGAGAACTCCACAACTTTATGTATACAATATGAATTTGTATAAACTTTGTTAATCTTAGGTGTATCATAATGATAGCCAATGTTTTTTTTCAGCTCGCTATACTGACGCCACCCGCCTGATGGAAAGTCATGGCGACATCTAGCTTTTGGGGGCCACTGTCACTGTCTATAAGGCTACGTTCAGATGACTGAAAGCCAATACTATCTCTATTTCACCAATGAGTAATTCCGTATGAAAGCTTTGGTTTTTTTCATCGTCGCGAGAACTTTGAAATCGTGCAAAGGTCTTCAACTAATCTTCGCCATGTGGCGGTCGCTACAATGATCGTAAATAATATATTTCCCACACATCTTAAAACAATCAATCCAAAAATCTTTCAAACGCCAGTTATTTCCAAAACTCCCTCATAAATCGTAGCACATAGCTACTAGACATACATAAGACAGTAGATCCCTACGTGCACGTAAAACCCCACTTTTATGTTGAAAAATCACCGCCGTCCTACAGGTATCTGTGAAGATTGAAATATAGGGGTTGCAATTCGCATTAACTATTTGTTTGTTATTGGATTCATGCGTCTAGCCAGAGGCATAGTATACGCCCACATTTTACCTTATTGTATGTCCCACATAATAGGTGATGAGCCTGCGCCTGTCTATTTCAACACGACAATTGTTGAAATGGACAGGTGCAGGTCGTGACGACCCGCAGTTGAAAATTTTCAAGCCGCCCATAAGACCTTCAACTTGTCTTAACGATTGTCATTTTACTGACAACCGCAACTTGCGAAAGTGAGAATACTTTCGCAAAACTGTTGGATCTCGTAAGAGGCGACTAAGAGAACTGACTTTGACTGCCTCTGTGGCGCAGTCGGTAGTGATACCGCCTGCGGCGCTGGAGGTCATGGGTTCGATTCCCACCGGAGACAAATATTTGTGTGACCCATAAATGTTTGTCTCAAGAGTCTGGGTGTTTCTATGTATAATATGTATGTATTTAAATACTATATTATGTATTAATATCCGTGGGCTGATACCCATAACACAAGCAGGTTATTCCTAGCTTACTTTGGGATCAGATAGCGTTGTGTGAAATGTCCGCGAAAAAAAAAAAAAAAAAAAAAACTTAGTCGCCTCTTACGACACCCACGGAATGAATTCTGGTGGCGACATTTTGTACTCTTTCCGTTGCCACACGGATATAATCCGACTAACATCATAAATGTGGAAGTTTGTGAAAACATTTGAAGGTTTATTACTCAATCACATCTTGAAACAAATAGACTGAGCGGATCAGACTGAAATTATTACACGGATAGATAGTCTGGAATATCATATAGGCTACTTTTGATTCCAGGAATATATTCCATATGAAACCGGGAACTGATTTTGAATTCCACGCAACTGAAGCCACGAGTATCATTTAGTATCCTAATAATCACATCAGCAACAAACAGATCAGTAGCTTTACCCTCTGAACAAGGATAGTCGAAGGTAAATAAAATAATATTCATAGTTCATTGACATTAGTCACACTTTACTGCCAGTATACAACTGTAATCCTTGACATAGATTCATATTCCGAACACACAGTAACGTCCTATGCCAACATGGTCGACGCAATCTGTTCCCGTACGCGTTGAGAGAAGGATTTCCACAGTATAACCACAAAATTATAAGGTTCAGAATGCAATCTCAAGTACGCCACAGACAGGGTGTTCATCCTCACATTGCGTCCGGAGCGTTCGAGCACGGTAAGATCAGATCTTTCTTCCGCGAACGCCTAAATTGTGGAATGATCTCCTTGCCTCGGTTTTCCCAAACGCCTACAGTATGGAGTTCTCCAAAAGGGGTCTTTGAAGTTGCAGGATCGTCAGCGTGAATGTAGCGCCTCTGGCGATGTAAATCTTCAAAGGCTACGGCGACCACAGTCCATCAGGCAGGGCTGTAAGCTAGTCTGCCGCCTTAGTTGTACAAAAAAGAACGTACTTTTTTCAAACCTACCCTCGGCTACGCACACTCGCGCACCAACCAGTCTCGAAATTACTATGAAAAGTTCTTTGACCTCGTGTTCGTGAACTCCGGGAGTTGGTGTCTTAATGTGTGCGTAGCCCGAGCGCACTTTATATGTAGATAGCCTTCTGTACTTGTTATTTTGTGGCATACGTATAACAGAGGACTGAGGCTGCGGCTCTGCGGCATTTATATAATGATTTATCGTTCAAGTCCAGCTAACTGTATTGAATTTCATTATGTATCACATCGAAAGCGCTTCGAATGGATTACCAGTTATAAGCATAACTTATCTGTTGGAATTTGTATGGGAAATTAATCGGTTTTAGCGTGTTTTGTGTAGGCATTTGTAAGTTGTCTGTGGCTTAAAAGTTATAGTGAAAAAGTTTAGCTAGAGTAATGAAGCATTATCAGACAGTTAAAGGATTGTCTTAAGGATTGTATATGATCACAACTACTTATGGGAATAAAAACTCACCACATGTGTCAATACTATAGACAGGAGATTACAACGTCTATTACTGTAGGTTTCTTTTTTTTTAACGTGAGGGAAAATCCTCATGGATGTTATGCCGGACTCCTACCGACTAAAAAACCTCACGTTACGCCCAACAGCCTATGGTTAGGAGGCCCGGGTAAGCCCTCGGAAGAATGTCCCAGGACTCACTGTAGGTATCATTATTACACAAATGAATGCCTATCGTCGTCCATGGCCTAACATAACATAGACTTATACCAAAATATTGGAGAGAGTGGTGACTTTACTGCATCACATTGGCCACACAAATTGCTGTTTCTAGATTTTATACTCTTTACAATTAATGACTTCGTACGTTAGTAAGATTGACTTCAGCTCTGAACCTAGTTCAGTAAAAACAATAGTAGTTATAATAACCACTGAATACGGTTGGTATTATAGTACTTGGTAGTAGAGTTTCTAAATTTACCCTAAAAGTAAAGAGAGAAAGATTATAAAAAAAGTACTGTATTTTTTTACTATTCCTTTAAAAGCTTAAATGAAAATAAAAGCTTTTACAATACCTTAGGTGTTACGAACCGAGACATCATTTGAATAAAATTATCTTTTGATTAGGTCAAATAGAAATTTGACCTCGACGTTACCGAGCCCAAATAGGACACTAAACGAATCAATGTGAATAGCTAATCAAATTAGCTGGCATCAGGTCTATACGTCACAAAGGTTACGATACTGGTGGGAAATGTAAGGTCACGCAATAAAACATCAATACTGTTCCCCAGTCAATAAAAACCTTGAAGATATAGACGAAATTCTATCTAGGGTTGTCAAGGTATGAATAATTCTATATTAAAGAAACCTGACCAAAAATAATACTATATCAGAAGTCAAAATGACATTATCTCTTTGTAATCCAAGTCCCAATGGAGGTGACCTTGGGTTGATTCCACAAGATCGTAATACAATTTGGATTAGATCTGCCATCTACATGAATAGCAACCAGTAAGGTCAGTCTAGTTGAAGTGGTTTTTAGGACCGTGTAGAAGGCGTTTAAGCAAGCTCATACTGTACGTTCCGAGCTAATCATATTAGAACTTACGACTAATACTAACTACTCCAACTATTTCTACTACTATACTATTTAATATTTATAAATATAGCCATGTCATCCGGGAATAGTGTAGCTTCCCAACAGCTAAAGATTTTTTCAAATCGATTCAGTCGTTTCGAAACCTATTCAATGCATACAAATAAAGAAACAATAAAATCAAATTATAATATTAAGATTTGCAGTTGGGGTGTTTAAATTTTACATTTACCAGTTATTTCTATTACGAGATATTTTAAAAAAATCTGCAAAAAGATGAATAAACCTTTCGAAGCCTTTCGAAAACCCTGTATTGATACCCACGTTTTAAGACAATCTTATAGATTTAAAGGTATAATGGTTTTTATAGAAATGCGTATCACTTTGAGGTGTAGTAAAAACGTTTTTATACGATGAAGTAAGTGAAGGTTCTTTTATATACTTTGAGAGTGTTGGGTAGTGTGTTAAAAAGGAACTTTATCGGTTATCAATGCATTTTGTTTCATTAATTTACTTCTTTTTTTTTACAGCGGAGACTTCAGTCGGCGTAATTTCGCTGAGATGAAAGGTGACTGCTCTCTTTATTTTTCGTATGGAACTCATAAATGCTTTGCCAGACCTTGGTACCCTATTGTCTGCCGGGCCGGGTACGCTCTTGGAATGATAACCCCTGGGCTCCTGATCCCGACACAAACTTTCTCCACTATTGCGGTGTCTCGCCGAGGATGTGCTCCCCTTGGTCTACTGGAATTCATCCAAAATCCATTGTAGATTTTAGTGAACATCTATTTATTTTCAAAACTTGGTCTAATACAAGATTCGTACCAGAGACCTTAACAGCAACAGTAGCATACTAGTAAATGCTACTGTTTCTGCTATAGCAGCCAAACTCAGTGTACATTTATCAGTAAAATGCTCCTAAACGTTCGTACAGTATTTGACAAAATTAAAGAGACAAAATCCAGGTAGCATTTAGTAGAACACAGACCCGATGGCTATGTATCACTCCATATTGGGTAGATACATGAAACTGGTGTTTGCTGTTCGACTCGCGCCGTTTTGACTGGCTACGGAAACAAGCAGAAATATGAAGTGTGTTAGATTTGATTGGGGCGGTTTAGCTCTTTGTATTGTCGGAGATTTTTTTAGCTTTGGAATAGGAATGTGGGTAAATTTTACTAGAAAGTAGTTATACCTATACGTAAAAAGTTTATTCAGTGATTAATATACAGGGTGGAAATTAAGAGCCTGCTTGGAGGAAAAGAACCCTTAATATTGTCGCTGGCAAATTTTGCTCAAAGGAAACGCTCCTTTATTTTTAAAAGTAAGTAAAACTGCATTTAATTTTTTTATTCGAAAAGTCATCTGCTTGAGCCGGCAATCAAACCAGAGAGATGTGAAAAAAAAACAGCCTTTATTTTATGATAGCAACCGAAAGAGTCTTTTATAAGGAACAATTTCTCTTAAACAACATATTTTATAAGAAACAATTTCTCTTAAACAACATAGTATCTTAAATTAAAGAAAGATCAAGTAAAATATTTTTGACCTGCCAACGTCTTATAATTAGATGGAGCCGGCTGCACGCATGAAAAAAAACGTATGCGGCGTTACCTCGCTCTGAGGCGTTCCATTTAAGGCTAAGTTGTCACGGTCAACTATCGTCAGTAAACTGACTTTACAGACAACCGATTTTTCTTAATTTTAAGTTTACTCATTATCTTCCCAACCTTTATTAAATCTACACATACTATTGCTACTAAGGGTAAAAGCCAGCCTCACCTGCAAATAGAGCATCTGCTCACTAGCTGACAAAGCCAAGACAATGAACAGTGAAAAGTGTCGCATTATCCTCGCAAAATGGTAAGGGGGGGGGGGGGACGCTTCTATCTTTTCTGTATGTATATTAGTCGTGTCTGAGTCTGTTTCTGTGTCTGAGAAGGCCAGGTTGGCTGTACATAGGGGAGTGCTCATCCCTACACTTATGTATGGTAGTGAAAGTTGGGTATGGCAGAAGAAGCATGAAAGCAAAATTAATGCAGTGGAAATGCGAAGTCTGCGAAATATAGCTGGAGTGACTTTAATGGACAAAAAAAAGAAATAGCGTAATAAGGGAAAAATGTGGTATAACAGAAGATGTAGTGACTAAGATCGAAAAAGGGATGCTTAGATGGTTTGGACACGTGGAAAGAATGGATGAGAATAGACTGACAAAGCAGATTTATGAGGCGAGAATGAATGGGCAAACTGGTAGGGGTCGACCTCGGCGTACGCATGCCGATCAAATCAGAGACCTTCTGGAAAAAGGCAAGGTCAAGAGTACCCTTAACCGGCAAGCGTGTATGAAAACAGTTATGAAAGTAGAAGAAGCGAAAGTTGTATGTCAGGATCGTAGCAAGTGGAAAGCCATAGTCTCTGCTTACCCCGATGGGAGACAAGCGTGATTATATTAGTGTCCGACCGAAACTGGTTTTCCGGCCGAAACCGAAACCGAAACCGAACTTTCGGCCCCTGGCTCAGTTTCGGCCGAAACCGAAACCGAAACCGAAACTCACGTGTTCATATTGATAAAAAAAAACCAGCCAAGTGCGAGTCGGTCACAGAGAAATCCGTTACAAAAATTACGTTTGTTGTGTGGATGTTTTTTTTCTGATTTTAGTAGGTATTTTTTGTTATAGCGGCAACAGCACATGGTGAAATCTCCAACACTTTCAACACCTTGCCCTGGAGCTGCGTTTGGGAGGCGCTTATTTACCATGGAATGCCTCAATACCTCCGTCGAATTGTCGGGGTCTATCTTTCCGAGAGGGCCATAACTTACCTGAGAGAGGGTCGGCGAGATATGTCGTTCAATGTTCCACAGGGATCGTTCTTGGACCGCTTCTGAGGAACATCCTTCTGTGGTCCGTTGCTCAGAGGTGTCGGGGTAACCTGTTACGTGCGTAACGTGTTACGACGACACCCTAATTACAGCGCGGCACGAGGAGCAACGCAACGAGAGGCAGCCCTAAAGGACACCTGCGGGATCCAGCTTACATATAGGGAGCGTCAGCATCGGCATCGAGCTCGCGATGACGTATCAGGGGATCGATAGCCGGTGTAACATCGGATACCACTTCCGAAGTTTGGTCCCAAAACTGAGGGAGGGGGCATCAGCCGCACTCTCGCGGTTGTTTCCCAATATCAGGGGACCCAACGCTCCCTGCAGGAGACTGTACCTTGGGATCATGCGGAGCAGGGCCCTATATGAGGCCCCCGTATGGGCGGAGATCCTGATGGCCAGCAATGCGGCTAGATTGCTTAGCCCGCAGAAAGCGATGGCTGTCAGGGTAAGGATAAGGGGATACCGCATGATCTCAGTTGAGGCGGCATGTCTTCTAGCCGGGACCCCTCTATGGGACCTGGAAACAAGGGGCCCTTGCGTCATTGTTTCAATGGCGCAAGAAGGCTCCTTCCTATGAACACGTCATGCTCGTGAAAGAGACGGCGCCGGGGAGGAAGCGGGAGAGAACTCTCCCACCCAAGTTGCACAGTCTGCGACTGCGCGCCCTATACTATCAGTCTCTATTACCAGGGGCCTGAGGACGTCTGCTCACCGTCCTTATAGAAGCCGGCCCTAGACCAGGGGTCGGCAACCTTTTGAGTCGAAAGAGCCAAAATCTAGTAATTTTAAATTTCTAGATTTTTAAAGAGCTACATAAAAATTTTGTTGTTCATACGTAGGTAACGTAGCATTTGTACCTCTTCGGGTGTAGAGGCTTGTCTGATTTTTTTTTATTTATTCAGGAAATCTTTTATGGATACCACACCGTACATGAGCAGAATATTATGAGGGACTTTCCATAATTAGTATCCCTACAAAACTCGTGAAATTTTCCTTCTTGCCGCTATTGTTGGGTTAGTTAGAAGGAGAAAGTAGAAAAACAAGCGTTCTACTTCCGCAACCCAACTAGCGCTGCCTGCAACTGGTTTGACTATGAGGGATCTAAAAATTACCCCCGAAACTCCACGGACTGCGACCCTGAAACACGAGGAGGGCGCCTCAGTCAGTAACGGCTGGCATCAATTCACCACTTCATGTAAAGCGCGAGCGAGTCCAGGACTTAATGCATGGCGCTGTTCTCGCAGTGACGGCACGTCATCTCAATCGGCTCAATGTCTACCGCCTAACACAGATATTTACCAAAAGATTCGCGCCCCATGAGCAACTTCATGAAGTGGTATGTCGGAGCGCCGTGCCGCCTTTCTACCTCAGAATAGGCCGGATGGCTGAGTCGAGCTCAATACTTACCGGCCTGGCCATATAGCCTGGCCAGTAAGTATATAATAATCTCTTTCATAAATGTCGCACATTTATGAAGAGATTATCATCGGTTGCTATTTTGACGCACCAAAATTCCTTCAGAACCAGAACCAGAACTTCGGCCTCGAGGTTCAACGGCGGACTGCCAGCAATTAGACACGCCCGCCTCATATGATACGGTGCGATACGCTCGAGCCATTCTCTGGGTTATGGCCGGCGCCGGAAGTTACTATAGAATCCTATTGGGTAGACTGAGGGCGTCTGCCCCAACTGGTCCAAAATAAAATTGCGAGTGCAGCACACCGACAATAGGCGTGGTTGTTTGTTTACTGCAATAAGGCTGTTGTGGTGTTTCTGATGCACGGCAATAACAAGAACCTCCATGGATAAAATGAAAATCATTTGGAAGAATAATCACATTACCACATCTACTAAGATTCGGCTTGTGCGAACCCTTATACTCCCCATATAATTTTATACGCAGCGGAGACGTCGACGATGCGAGAAAGGAGGATGCAAATCCTGGTCCACCCCTTCAATAGCTATGTGTGTTACATAGCTGGATAGGTATTTTTGACCTGAATAAAAGTTACTATGGCGCCAAGTTCCAAATGTTAGTCCGTTCAGAGTTATTTTTTGTTTATATATATTTATTCTTTATAAACATTGTAGTTTTAGCAGGAGCCACGCAATTATATTTACTTGCATTTCTGTACTACATACACGTTCTGTAAATACTGACATACAGTTAGCTTTGGGAACCTACCAAATGAAGTTAGCGAGATCTTACTGCAGCGAACATCTGCAAAATGGAATGTATACAATAGAAGTATACCGAGAAGCTGCACTAGATGATTTACCTGATTTTGGCATTGATGGTGATGCTTGGCTCTTACGTGGTCGTATACAGTCGCGACACGTGAGAGCTAGAATGTACTACTGCTATTTATTGGTTCACGATAATAATATTCTGCAAAGATATTGTACCTGCATGACGGGACGACGTACAGTAGGAACCTGTGCGCATATTGTTTCAATAGTTTGGTATCTGGGATACGCCAGACACGAGGCGTTTGTAGGCCCAGCTTTATTTTTAAATGACGTCATTGTAGATCATGATCATTAATAAATAAATGTTTATTATTAAAATATATATCTTTTATTTATAAAAAGCATGTGTTAACGATAAGGTCTGTTTAAAATTGTCATTTTTGAAAAATAAAACATTTAACATTGTTTTTGAATCTTGTAAAACCACTATGTTTAAAAAAAGAATAACTGAACGGACTAACATTTAAACTTGGCGCCCTAGTAACTTTTTTTCAGCTCAAAAGTACCTATCCAGCGTCGCAACACACGTAGCTATTGGAAGGTGGGACCAAATTTCATAGAAACCCTGGCATCCTCCTTTAAAAGAAGAGGATAGATGCTCTGGAAATGTAGGGCTGGAGAAGAATGCTGCGAGTATCGTGGACTGAATTTCGCACCATGCCTCGATACTACACGAGCTTGGCATCACACAGCGTCTATCAAACTTGCAACAAACTCGGATACTAAAACTGTTGGGACACATCTCCAGACGGAGTGATGTTTCTGTGGAGCGCCTTGTTGTGCAGGGCAGAATAGAGGGTACCAGGCCGCGAGGACGATCACTGATGAGATGGACCGACATGGGTGCACCAGAATGTCCGCTGGTCGAGAGAAATGGCGAGAGATCATAAGGCGAGTTACATCTGCCGCAAACACTTCAACATGTTGACCACGACCACTCTGTTAAGAGTGCAACATTTCTCGCACAAAAATTCTTGATTCTGGCAGCCAACACGGGTAGAAGACATGTTTTGTCACAATATTTTGATTTGTTCTTTATTAGTAAAATAGTAGGACAATATTGTAGCTGATGATCAAAGCTAAGTTATCAGAGTAACAGTAAAATATCAGTAATTTTAGATGTCCTCGTTATCGATTCATGTTAAATGAAGGACTTCATAGATCACATTCCCACTGATCATTGTTTTTCAATTCAGAATGAAAGCAACGTTTTTTTTACTATTAGAAGTAATTGTGTCAGGAACTAAAGAGCCGCAGTTTCAGACCCAAAGAGCCGCAAGTGGCTCGCGAGCCGCGCTTTGCCGACCCCTGCCCTAGACGATAGCATGAAGTTTGAGATTCATGCAAGCCCCCCTCAAGTAGCAGGATAACAACTGAACAACCCCCCAAAGACGCGGCTGCAGTATGTATCATTCCGAGGGCATATTCGGGGCTCCCAATTCGTGGTTTTTAGTCGGTAGGACTCCGGCATAGCATCTCTGTAGGATTTAAGAGTAAAAAATAGCGGCAACGGAATTATTTGACATGATGCCCACGGCTACGTTCTATCATCGCACCACTCGCCATAGACTGGGATTTCATCCTCACACCCTATACGTCTGGAGCGTTCGAGCACGGTTAGATCCGATAGGGGTTTTCTTCCGCGCACGCTTAGGTTGTGGAATGATCTTCCTGCCTCGGTTTTCTCAAACGCCTACAGTATGGGGTTCTTCAAAAGGGGTCTAAGAAGGTTTTTAGAGGGTCGGCAGCGCGAGTGTGGCGCCTCTGGTGTTGCAAACGTTCATAGGCTGCGGTGACCACCAGTCCTTCTGGTGGGCCGTATTCTTGTCTGCCACCTTAGTGGTATAAAAAGAAAAAAAAAAAACAGAAATACATCATCAGTGAAAATAGGCCTCTATCTGGCGTGGTTCCAGCAATACAAACTCGTGACTAAGAGACAGACGGTCGGCTTGGCCTTATGTCTCGTTAATAGGGTCTCGCTTTAACCCCTCCGTGAGGGTCTGACTCGCACTTAGCTGGTTATTTTTTCAATAGGTGCAGCAAGTTCCACCAAGTGCCATCGATCAACGGTATAAGTCTTCTCAAGTGTTTATTTTAGAAATATCTCCACCTTAAGATGAGTTTCTTTCTTTTACGTGTGGAATTACTCATAGATGCTATTGCGAACTCCTACCGACTAAAACCACACGGTGCCCTGCTACTAGCTCTTGACCGGTTTTGGTTACATTCTAGAAGTGTACATAACTAAAACTGGGCACGAGTGAGCCGGACTCGCGCACGAAGGGTTCCGTACAAGAAAAGCGGCAAAAAAGACACGGTTGTTGTATGGGAGGCCCTCTTTAATACTATTAATTTGTCTATTTTTATTATTTGTTGCTATAGCGGCAAAAGAAATACATCATCTACAGTTACAGCCTCCTGACAGACAGACAGATGATCAACACAGTCAACGGAACCGAGAACAAATTGGTAGGGTTATGTAATGTCTTAGATCTTTAGGATTCAGTAACCAAAAGTAAAAACGGGATCCTAAAAAGGAGGTCGAAGACATAACACAGGGGTAACTGTCTAATACTTCTCAATGATTGTACTTGTAATTGCTTGTGGCTTAAATAAAGTTGTATTATTATAACTATTGATTGGAGTCCTTTGTAAATCTCTAAATTTTCGGTTAGTAATATATAAACTGGTTGGGCTGACCCCAACCACGTCACAAGCAGAGCCAGACACTCAAAATTCATGAACACGTGGGTTTCGGCCCGGCCGAAAGTTTCGGCTCATTTTGGCCGAAACCGAAACTGCGGCCGAAACTCGATTTTTTGGCCGAAACTGGCCGAAACCGAAACCGAAACCGGAACTTCGGTCGGTCACTAGATTATATGTATGTATGTATGTATATTAGTCATAACGCAATAATCTATATTAAATCAATTCAGCATGTCCTTATTAGGTAGATATTATATTGTTAGGCCTAAGAGAGAAGTTTACACGGGGCAGAGAATACGCACGATTTTTCTCCAGGCCTTGACCTCAAAGTTTGTTCAGTGAGTGATATAGGTAGTCTTACTTACTTTGTGAGTGATATCTGAGATACAATGTGCAACCAAATTTATAGACTAGAGGCGTTCACACGCTCCTGTAAATTGTTTGCAATCGACAAACCCTAAAATTACTAAATCGATTGTGAAAATTCTTTAGTTCTTTAGTCATTACCTAGGAAGCTAATTTAAACTGAAGTAAGATATGTTATGAAATTATTTCTTTGTTGTTATCTTTTTATTAAAGGGGAGTCCCACCAAGTACTCCGGGGCCCAAGAGAACTCACGTACTAGCGGTGTATGCACCGAAAACTAGTTATAGCCCCAAAATCGAAATTGTTGACACTAAGACTGTTTTTATAAACCTAAACAAATTTTAGATCCTTCAGACTTGTGGATTTGTGTGAGAGCCAAACCTTTATATCTAAGAATGGTCTCGATCTAATCAGCTTTAAAAAAAATATCGTTAAGTACGTAATTGGTACAACCATTGGACAGCTATGACACTGTATAAATATATATATACTGTAGCTATGATGTCACAAACGCTTTCGTCTGAGATTAAAAAGATTCCAGTTTAGGGTTAAACTGAGACCTTTTAAGGTTGCCTGGAAGAGATTGCTCTTAGCGATAAGGCCACCCATTTGATTATATGTACATATAATCATTAAGATCTTCTTCTTAGAATAATGTTTTTCATGGTGTACAATAAAGCATATTTATTCTTATTCTTATTCTTATTATTCTTTTCCTTTGATTAAAACCTGCGTAAAAAGTGAGTTTTGATAATCGGTAAAAAATATAAAGAATTTCATATTATTCATGTTACAATGTTATATTTTCTTTCTTTCCACTTGTTCATCAGTTCTCCTAAGTACAAAAAGTTTTTATAATCCATCCATTATACGATAATCTGGTATCATCAATCACGCCGGGACGTTTGGCATGTTTACAAACAAGCCATCACTGTGTAACATATTTTTTCGTGAAGGAGCATAAAAAAATATCCCTACTTTTTTACTTCTATTTTGTGATAAGGCTCATCATCTTAATCGGAGTATTAGCTATAGTAGTTCTACTTAAATTTGAAGTTTAAATAAAAGCCTTTAGTGTGTCAATGTACTTATTTTTTTCGGATATTCACAAAAAATAATGGATATCTCTCCACGTAATTTTTTGTTTCATCTTACATACTTTTATGAAAATATTATTATACATGGGACATTAGTGTACTAAGAGGGTAGAGAATAAGAGGCTAACATCCTTTATTAAAATATGTTAAGTGTGTATGTGTGTTTATGGACTTGTTAAACAAAAGGCAAAAACGACTTCTAATAAAGTAGTACGCAGAATCTTCACCCAAATATCCGGAACGGGCATTAAAAGGATATTGGTCGGCAATCTCCCTTTGTTTTCTGTCTATTGATTGCCACCACTGTATTGGATATTAATAAGGGCATGACCGAACTTGGCATACTTTCTGTAACAAACTTGTTGCCAACTACGGGTATAGGAATCTTCCTGAATAGAAAACTTGTGAAACTATGTACGCAAGAGGGAGCGGAAAACTAACTTCAGTTCGCACGCAGATAAGTTTTGCGCATTGTTAGCATGCAAACTTTTACTATATTTTTTTGATTTGGCTTCATATTTATAATAATAAATTTTCCGTTGTAAATATTTTCTCTCCGTCTATCTACCTTCTATACTAATTGCTAGGCGTCGTTAGGTTAGAGAGTGAAGTCAACTCACCTATTGACGCCAAGCTGAAACCCTTGGACTCAGAAAATTGAAACTTTTTGAGTAAGTAACCCTTTAATAAAAAGATAACAACAAAGAAATAATTTCATAACATATCTTACTTCAGTTTAAATTAGCTTCCTAGGTAATGACTAAAGAACTAAAGAATTTTCACAATCGATTTAGTAATTTTAGGGTTTGTCGATTGCAAACAATTTACAGGAGCGTGTGAACGCCTCTAGTCTATAAATTTGGTTGCACATTGTATCTCAGATATCACTCACAAAGTAAGTAAGACTACCTATATCACTCACTGAACAAACTTTGAGGTCAAGGCCTGGAGAAAAATCGTGCGTATTCTCTGCCCCGTGTAAACTTCTCTCTTAGGCCTAACAATATAATATCTACCTAATAAGGACATGCTGAATTGATTTAATATAGATTATTGCGTTATGACTAATATACATACATACTGAAAAGCTTATGGCTTTCAGGAAGAAAAAAGAGAGAATAAATAAGAAGTTGAGATTAAATTTTAAAATGATAGTTTATTGCAAATTAGATATAACTCGGGGTCGTGGGTATTTTCAGGCAGAAAGTGCGGTTTCCGAAGGCCTTCACAGGGTTCCGACTTATCTTAGTTTTTGCCTTCCTTGAGAATGCTGCAGTTGTTGATGTAGCCGTGCCGTCCACAACTTCGGCTGGCACGGTGTTTTCAACCCGGAGAGTAAGATATCTCCTGTAGCCCGTAGGGTAAAAGGTTCTCGTCGAACTCGAAGGGTGGATCTCTGGATCCCGTAGGCTGGACGTTCCTGCTTGGAACCCGCAGGGTGGATCTTGACAACCCGTATGGTGGACCCTGGAATGTTCCAGATGACGGGTTAGCTGGAACCCTTTTTCCCGCCCATTGCTAAGACAGCCGGTCCCTGTTAAACCTGTCAGGAGTCGGCTGCCTTACAATGTTTGGTTATATACTAAGTTTACAGAGACCTTTTTTTCACACCCCTGTAATCTACCCTCCCATAACAGGGTTGACCAACAGCCGTTAATTTTCACTGTTTTAAAAATCTAGATTCATTATAATTAATTTGACTCACCCAATGATGGGGTTATTGACGCTCGCAGCTAAATCGCTGATCACTTTGGGAGCACCTGGCTCCTAACAATATTTCTTCACTTTGAAATTATACTCTGATGCACCTACGCACAGTGTCTTATATTTAGATTATTTGAGTAATGGGGCTTTGAAATTTGCGCGCGGTTGTTTTTATATTTTTGTACAGCGCCTCTAGCGGCACCACTCGAAACTACTAAACGTCAAGACCGCTTTTTAAATACGAATGAGGCTTCCGCCGTTGCGACACTAACTCGGTAGATGGCGCTTTCATTTATTAATCTACGTTTTCATTTTAAAACCCCTCATGTTGAACCCCTAATTGCACCCGTTGTTCCACAACGTTACATACTCCCCCTCCCCGGTGAGCGTTTGACGTACCCTAACGCGTCAAATGCTGCGTTCGTCCTCGAACGCCCCTAACATAATACCTAATACTCGTCTATGTGTGTGTGAATGTTAGTGTGTTGTGTGAATGAGATGATGCTGGGTGTAGCGAAGAGTCGGCCTTAACTTTAATGAAACCAACTCGCAGGATGTATTAAGGTGATTCTGAAGGATCTTATAGGACAGAAAGAGAAAAGACGTATTTGAGGCTTTGGGTTGAAGGTTCAGGTAATACGCACCGCCTGAAAGTGGGGTGTGTATAATAAGGCTTTTTGCTGAAGGCTGGGATTTATACAACCGTCCCAGAGAAGAACATCCTACTAGGGCTCGTGTAACACTTCCGACTCATAGGATGGACTATCCCCCAGGGCAAGCCTCTAGCTTCCGAGTGGTAGGAGTAGCCATATGACGAAAATAAAGATAACGGTGATCTACACCTACGACTGTTAGGGCAAGACAAATGCTGCCAAATAACAGTACCATAATTCTGTTCGGGTAAGCCTCATGCTTCCTCGTAACAGTAACAAACCTACACCATAATTCTGTTAGGGCAAGACCATGCTGCCAACTAACAGTAAACGACGAACTCTGTTAGGGATAGACTCATGCTTCCAACTAACAGAAAACTCCCAGCCAAACCAAGAAACAGAAAAGTGATAGAAAATAATTTACTTGCAGAATCCTTCGTGTTGCTAATTAACCCTTATGTCCCCATGACGAACACGGCATGTGTTTGTCACGTTGTTCTGTGTACTTATTTGAAAGTCGTGTGTAGTGTGTAGTGTGTAGTGTCCCTAACTAATTACTAGGCTATTTAGCCCTTTAACCAAATAAAATAAAAAACCAAGTGCATATTCGCAATCTTAGTATCAATAACAAAAGACAAATGCTTAATCTCAACTTTAGTAGAAGAATGTTGACTATGACTATTATGTCAACCCTAATAAATGACGAAGATCATTGATCTTTGGCCATTATGCCAAATATCTAAACAAAATATGGTGCCCTTGTTTGCCACCATGTCAGTGTAAAATGTATTTAAATAAATAATGTGTATGTATGTACGTACGTATGAAATCTCCCCTGTGCAAGTTTTGCCCTGCCTGCGCGCAAGCTGCTGACGTAATCGTGTTGATGCAAACGTGTTATTCGTCGTTGCGTCTAAGGCCAGTGTCACACTACATTCCATGCCATATAACCACCCGTCAGCTTTGGTCGGGAACAAAACTTAGGACATTTGAGTCACTCTCTCTAATCTCCGAAAGTGACTCGCCTGTAGCTAGTTTGCCCCCTACTTCCGCCTTTGGGGGTCACACACCATGAAATGTAAGTGTCACTATGTAAACAAACAAAAAAAAAACTGATTATGAAGTGCTTGGAATTGTGTGTGAAGACAAGTGTGATGAATATGTGATGATTATACACTAATTAATTATTATGTAAGTGTAATTGTGAACTTCCGTATGATAACATGTATGCGTGTAACATGACATGAAATGTGGTACCTATATGTGTGCCACCTAAGTATTAATATTCTATGACGGTGTGCTAACACCCTTATATTTTCCAAAATAATAATTATCAAAACCTATTGTGTAACTGTACTGATGTACTATATAACCTATTAGTAAATGCCTCTTAATGAAGTCTTAGTGTGGTACATTATGTGCCACCGTTGAACCAGGTTCCTCTCCCCGGATCTTAACTTCATATGCAAGTTCCGCCTTTGGAAGTGATGTGAAATTTGATTTGAATGCCATTGTACTGACTATTTCAATTACTATTGCCGGGAATCTTTAGTGATGATGATTATTTACCAATGTATAGTGTATTTATCTGCTACTTATTTTACATGAAAAGTTAATTTTATGTAAACAACGAATGTTCGCTATATTCGCTAACGAATTCTGTTGTAGTGAACGACGGCCCTTATCGTTGTCTGTTTACGTCTTGTTGAATGTTAAGGAATGTGAATATTTTTCGATCCACCCGCCGAGTAACGAAAAATAAATTCTACTTTTTAGGGTTCGTTGAACCGAATTATAAATTGAACCTTTATAAAACTTAGTATTTGCTTTAGTAAATACTTAAGTTTGGAAATATTACCTTTTAGGGTTCCTTCACTCAATTAATAGATTGGACCCTTCTAGAAATTAATTGTCTGTCTGTCTGTCTGTGTTTAAATGTAATCTAATCCTAAGCAGTGAGTAGTGAAAGTGAAGTGTGTGATGATGGGTTGATGAAATTAACTAAGTGTTTTACAGTTTTACTCGAATAATGCAATTTTCGACGCTGCTATTATTTTTATTGAAATGTAACTATTCACACGAACGTACTACGAGTTAATTGTATTTTGACTCGTACCACTAATTTTTTCTTCAAATCGTTCCTTACTACTACGGAACCCTTAATTATTCTGAACTGTGTCAAAGACGATTCGCACTTGGACGGTTCTTGAAATAAACTATATGGTAGTAACCAACCTTTTATGTAATTTGTTCCTCACCACTACGGAACCCTTGAATATTTCGAATTGTTTGAAAACCGATTCGTACTTGGACGGTTCTTGAAATGTTTTGTATGAGACTGTTGGTGCCCGGAGTGTATTATATTCACTTCCACCCACAGTTTATATGGAAAAAAAAATTCTTCTACTATCGAGCTAGTAATTCAACTTACTCGTAAACGTTATGAAAGCAACATCTGCCGTTGTTTATTCGGAACACGAATCAAAGTTAATAGTTTATAATTGTTTTTTGGCAAGAATGTATTCACTGCGTGATCTACGTTTGGAATGTTTTTTCTTACAGTTGTACTTCAGTGTATCAGAATTCGACGTAATTCGAAAAGTGAAACAAATATGATTCTTTTATAATTTGCGTGAAGTGAAATTCGTAAAATCTTTGTTCTACCGTTTTACTAGAGTGAAATTTCAATAGGGATTGTTACCCAGACGTGTGATTATCGGCTGTTGGTCTCGCTGTAAATTCACATGTGGGAAATACAACAAAATAATACACAAATTGAGGCGGTTTGACGTCGTACAAAAATAAAAATTGTGGTGGTGATATCCTTTGAGTACTTTTTACGCTGAATATAGGCAATTTACTCACTTACTAAAATTAATGTAAGCGTTTCAAATGAGAAGTTTTACTTCAGACTTTAACAAAGTTTTATTTAAAATTGGAACAAAACAAAAAAACTTTTACTTTAAATTTAATTAAAAATTTTCCACCATAAAATAAATGCTTGCGGGTGTGAAAAATAAATTGGGGACCGTTAAAATTTGGAAAAATTACAATTTATGTTGAGAAAAAAATTCAAATTTTGCCTTGTTCTTGTTTATGCCGAAATCTGTCTAAAATCACTAAAAAACACACAAAATAAGCCGGAAAGAACAAGTTGGCAGCAGAGGTCAGGAGAGCCAAATTCCTGGGTAGTTGTGATAATTTGGAGGGAAACTACCCCGCTAACGGGCACTCTTAAGACTATTTTACACAAATTGAATAATCTTATAATTATGACCTCCGACTCCCGTCGGAAACCGCTTTCTCGCTACCCGAAACCACGATGTGGGCGCCACTGAAAAGCTTATGGCTTTCAGGAAGAAAAAAGAGAGAATAAATAAGAAGTTGAGATTAAATTTTAAAATGATAGTTTATTGCAAATTAGATATAACTCGGGGTCGTGGGTATTTTCAGGCAGAAAGTGCGGTTTCCGAAGACCTTCACAGGGTTCCGACTTATCTTAGTTTTTGCCTTCCTTGAGAATGCTGCAGTTGTTGATGTAGCCGTGCCGTCCACAACTTCGGCTGGCACGGTGTTTTCAACCCGGAGAGTAAGATATCTCCTGTAGCCCGTAGGGTAAAAGGTTCTCGTCGAACTCGAAGGGTGGATCTCTGGATCCCGTAGGCTGGACGTTCCTGCTTGGAACCCGCAGGGTGGATCTTGACAACCCGTATGGTGGACCCTGGAATGTTCCAGATGACGGGTTAGCTGGAACCCTTTTTCCCGCCCATTGCTAAGACAGCCGGTCCCTGTTAAACCTGTCAGGAGTCGGCTGCCTTACAATGTTTGGTTATATACTAAGTTTACAGAGACCTTTTTTTCACACCCCTGTAATCTACCCTCCCATAACAGGGTTGACCAACAGCCGTTAATTTTCACTGTTTTAAAAATCTAGATTCATTATAATTAATTTGACTCACCCAATGATGGGGTTATTGACGCTCGCAGCTAAATCGCTGATCACTTTGGGAGCACCTGGCTCCTAACAATATTTCTTCACTTTGAAATTATACTCTGATGCACCTACGCACAGTGTCTTATATTTAGATTATTTGAGTAATGGGGCTTTGAAATTTGCGCGCGGTTGTTTTTATATTTTTGTACAGCGCCTCTAGCGGCACCACTCGAAACTACTAAACGTCAAGACCGCTTTTTAAATACGAATGAGGCTTCCGCCGTTGCGACACTAACTCGGTAGATGGCGCTTTCATTTATTAATCTACGTTTTCATTTTAAAACCCCTCATGTTGAACCCCTAATTGCACCCGTTGTTCCACAACGTTACAATACATACATATAATCTAGTGACCGACCGAAGTTCCGGTTTCGGTTTCGGTTTCGGCCAGTTTCGGCCAAAAAATCGAGTTTCGGCCGCAGTTTCGGTTTCGGCCAAAATGAGCCGAAACTTTCGGCCGGGCCGAAACCCACGTGTTCATGAATTTTGAGTGTCTGGCTCTGCTTGTGACGTGGTTGGGGTCAGCCCAACCAGTTTATATATTACTAACCGAAGATTTAGAGATTTACAAAGGACTCCAATCAATAGTTATAATAATACAACTTTATTTAAGCCACAAGCAATTACAAGTACAATCATTGAGAAGTATTAGACAGTTACCCCTGTGTTATGTCTTCGACCTCCTTTTTAGGCCCGGCCGAAAGTTTCGGCTCATTTTGGCCGAAACCGAAACTGCGGCCGAAACTCGATTTTTTGGCCGAAACTGGCCGAAACCGAAACCGAAACCGGAACTTCGGTCGGTCACTAGATTATATGTATGTATGTATGTATATTAGTCATAACGCAATAATCTATATTAAATCAATTCAGCATGTCCTTATTAGGTAGATATTATATTGTTAGGCCTAAGAGAGAAGTTTACACGGGGCAGAGAATACGCACGATTTTTCTCCAGGCCTTGACCTCAAAGTTTGTTCAGTGAGTGATATAGGTAGTCTTACTTACTTTGTGAGTGATATCTGAGATACAATGTGCAACCAAATTTATAGACTAGAGGCGTTCACACGCTCCTGTAAATTGTTTGCAATCGACAAACCCTAAAATTACTAAATCGATTGTGAAAATTCTTTAGTTCTTTAGTCATTACCTAGGAAGCTAATTTAAACTGAAGTAAGATATGTTATGAAATTATTTCTTTGTTGTTATCTTTTTATTAAAGGGTTACTTACTCAAAAAGTTTCAATTTTCTGAGTCCAAGGGTTTCAGCTTGGCGTCAATAGGTGAGTTGACTTCACTCTCTAACCTAACGACGCCTAGCAATTAGTATAGAAGGTAGATAGACGGAGAGAAAATATTTACAACGGAAAATTTATTATTATAAATATGAAGCCAAATCAAAAAAATATAGTAAAAGTTTGCATGCTAACAATGCGCAAAACTTATCTGCGTGCGAACTGAAGTTAGTTTTCCGCTCCCTCTTGCGTACATAGTTTCACAAGTTTTCTATTCAGGAAGATTCCTATACCCGTAGTTGGCAACAAGTTTGTTACAGAAAGTATGCCAAGTTCGGTCATGCCCTTATTAATATCCAATACAGTGGTGGCAATCAATAGACAGAAAACAAAGGGAGATTGCCGACCAATATCCTTTTAATGCCCGTTCCGGATATTTGGGTGAAGATTCTGCGTACTACTTTATTAGAAGTCGTTTTTGCCTTTTGTTTAACAAGTCCATAAACACACATACACACTTAACATATTTTAATAAAGGATGTTAGCCTCTTATTCTCTACCCTCTTAGTACACTAATGTCCCATGTATAATAATATTTTCATAAAAGTATGTAAGATGAAACAAAAAATTACGTGGAGAGATATCCATTATTTTTTGTGAATATCCGAAAAAAATAAGTACATTGACACACTAAAGGCTTTTATTTAAACTTCAAATTTAAGTAGAACTACTATAGCTAATACTCCGATTAAGATGATGAGCCTTATCACAAAATAGAAGTAAAAAAGTAGGGATATTTTTTTATGCTCCTTCACGAAAAAATATGTTACACAGTGATGGCTTGTTTGTAAACATGCCAAACGTCCCGGCGTGATTGATGATACCAGATTATCGTATAATGGATGGATTATAAAAACTTTTTGTACTTAGGAGAACTGATGAACAAGTGGAAAGAAAGAAAATATAACATTGTAACATGAATAATATGAAATTCTTTATATTTTTTACCGATTATCAAAACTCACTTTTTACGCAGGTTTTAATCAAAGGAAAAGAATAATAAGAATAAGAATAAGAATAAATATGCTTTATTGTACACCATGAAAAACATTATTCTAAGAAGAAGATCTTAATGATTATATGTACATATAATCAAATGGGTGGCCTTATCGCTAAGAGCAATCTCTTCCAGGCAACCTTAAAAGGTCTCAGTTTAACCCTAAACTGGAATCTTTTTAATCTCAGACGAAAGCGTTTGTGACATCATAGCTACAGTATATATATATTTATACAGTGTCATAGCTGTCCAATGGTTGTACCAATTACGTACTTAACGATATTTTTTTTAAAGCTGATTAGATCGAGACCATTCTTAGATATAACGATACCTCTGGGCTCAAAGGTCGTAAAGGACATTTGGGCGAAAATGACTTTTTGATACAGTTTTACTCAATTTTTTATTCCCTATCGATCTGTATATTCCGTTTTACGAAATTCGCAAAAAAAATGCCTTTACGACCCACATAATCTGAGACTTTAAGCCAAGTTTACCGTGAAAATATGGAAGTAAATAACACTTACCTACTAGAGTGAAATTATTTTGGTAGTAAAGGAAAATATAAAGAAAGTTTGGGGTGTAAAACACATAAAAAATTTTAATGGTCCTATACTCCCTATATGTCACCTCAAAAATATGGATGTAAAGGACATCAGGACAAGTCCTGATGTCCTTTACATCCATACTGCTACTTGTAGCAGTGTGTTAAAGTGGGTAACTTTAAAAGTGAGCTAGATACAATCGACTTTGGAGACCCACAGGGTAGCGTGCTTGGCCCAACGCTTTTTATAATGTGTATGGATAATATAATAATTATGCTATGCCGATGACACTGTTGTTATATTTGATGGTGCAAGTTGGGCTGAAAAATTTACGAAAGCCGAGTTGGGCCTGGGGCAAGTGTCAACATGGTTGCGTTATAATTTAGTGACACTGAATGCCAGTAAAACTAAATATGTATGTTTTCATAAAACAGCTAGATCGGCCCATTACACACCTCTTGGTATCAAATTACACTACTGCAAAGAAATGAAAGGTTGAAAATGTGAATTCATCCAAAGGACAGACAGCATTAAATACCTTGGCGTAATTATTGACGAAAACTTCTTAAAAAACACATCATCGTTTTGTCAAACGGAGTGCGAAAAACAGCAAATATAATGAAATTTCTTCGTTCTTCAGCGCCAACGGACGACCTGAAATCCGTTTATTTTGCCCTGAGTCCTCCTGAGTCAGACGGCCGTCCCGTGGAGTCAGCGCCGCTTTGCAGGGAGGGCTTCATCATTGAGATTACATTCCATACATTGATGTCGCCTGCATCCGCAAAGCCCGCCCCTTGTTCGGGCGTGAGTGCGCCGTAGCTGTTCAACAAAAACAGGCTGCTTACCGCGCCTGGATCAGGGCTCGGTCTGTGCGCGACCAGAAAGTGGCCCGCCTCAAAGCAGCGTACAACAGAGCCACTAGGTTCAGTAAGAGAGCCTTCAAGAGAGTGGACGCCCAGCGCATCACGCGGCTTGGTCAGGAGCTCACGTAACATCCGACGGGCAGACGTGAATACTGGCAACTGACCAAAGCCGTGCAGACCAACTTTTGCAAGCTCTTGCTGCCGCCGCGCCGCTGCGCTATCTTGACGGATGACTGGCTCACAAGGCCCAAGAGAAATCAGAAATGCTGGCCAATCTCTTTGCGGCTAATTCCCGGGTATTAATTCACAGTCATCGGACTGTGGCAAGCAACCTCCCACTATCGCCGACTTTGGAACCACGATGCCGGATATTGTAATCCGGCAGTGCGGTATTGGTGCTGAAGAAGTGTGCAGCTGAATTATGTCCAAGGCTAACACGCCTGTATCGTCTTTCCTATTCCTCGGGAGAAGAGTCGAAGGCTTGGTAGGAGGCGAACGTTCAGCCGATCCCCAAGAAAGGGGATCGGTCGGATTCGGCCAACTATCGCACCATAGCCGTAACCACCGTAATCTGCAAAGTGTTCGAGCTAATCAACAACAGCTCATGCGCTATCTGGAGGATCACTCGTTAATTAGCGATTGTCAATATGGCTTTAGGCCGAAACGATCAACGGGTGACCACTTAGCGTACATTACACAAACCTGTGGTGAGGCTATGGAGAAGCACGGTGAATCTCTGGCTATTGGCCTAGACATGGCTAAAGCCTTTGATAGGGTATGGACATGCGTCGCATCTTTCCAAGCTGCCGGCATATGGTCTATCGCCTCAGTTGTGCCGATGGTTGGCCAGCTTCCTGCACGGGCGACGTGCACGGGTCCTCTGTGATGGTCAGGCTTCCTGCTTTTTGCAGGTATATGCCAGAGTACCACAGGGATCGGTATTTTCCCCAACTCTCTTTCTTCTGCATATCAATGACATGCTGTCCCTTGGGTGCATTCATTGTTATGCGGATGATAGTACTCTGCGGGGGAGCTATTCTGGCCGTCCAGCGGAGGGGCGAGGCCACGTGGAAGGATAGAGACGACAACTCGTGGCGGATCTTCACCGGGACCTGGGTCGCATTGCCCAATGGGGTTCAGACAACCTGGTCGAGTTCATGCCAGAAAAACACACAGTTTACAGCTAAGAAGTCCCCATTCCTATCCCTACCCTGTCTTCGGAACATTACGGTTCCACTAAAAGAAAGCTCAATCACAAAACCTACGTAGAGAGATGTATTGGGCTGGCCTCGTGGAAACTAGAATTCCTGAATAAGCTGAGACTATTTCACGTCACATCAGAGATGTTTACTGTACAAGACGAAGATTCGCCCCTGCGTCGAATTCTGTTCTCACATTTGGGATGACTCCGCAAGACACCTACTAGCGTCAACGCTATGCAGCGAAGTGCTATCCGAATAATTGGTTGTCCTGAGGTGACGGGAGGCCTCGAACCGTTAGCGCAACGAAGAACCATAGCGTCCTTGGCTGCCTTCTACCGAATGTATTACGGTGAATGTTCTGAAGAGCTCGATTCAACCTAATCCTACCATCTCCTTTCCAAACCCGAACAACGCGTGCCGGGGCAGAGATGCCACTCATACACAGTGGAGAGAATTTTCGCCTGAACCTAGCATTTCAAAAGATCGTTCTGTCGAACTATAAGAACATGGAACGACCTGCCCGCATACGTTTTTCCCTCATCTTACAATCCCGGGTTCTTCAAGAGGAGCGTGAAGAGGCACATCACAGGGCCGGCAACTTGAGGAACCACTGTCGAAAGCCTTACAGACTGTGAGACTGGCCCCCAATCGTTAGATGCACCACGGTTTACCATCAGGGTGGTGGCGACGTCAATTTGACGAGCTTAATATTAAAAAATATAAGTTTATTTAATAATGTAGCCCTTAAAAATGAGTTAGCAAGTGATCCTTATGACCTAAAAATTATTACACTAGTCGATTATTACCTTATTTTCTTCAGAATTGCGCAGTGAAGTAGATTTACACCCTTCGGTGAAATCTTAGGATGGAAATTTGACGGGTGTAAAGGACTTTTATTTTCAAATTTATGGTCGTAAAGGAAATTTATCTCGGTAAATACAGCACTAGGGTATTTTTTTTAATCTGCCTTAGAAAATACTATAAATTCTAAGCACTTTCTTCCTTGGTTTTATTAAAATAGCTCAAGAAACAAAAAAGTTAGAGTACAAAATATTTTTTTTCTTTTGTTTTTTGCTTCTCCTGAAAAGTCCCATTCCGTCCTTTACGACCTTTGAGCCCAGAGGTATCGATAAAGGTTTGGCTCTCACACAAATCCACAAGTCTGAAGGATCTAAAATTTGTTTAGGTTTATAAAAACAGTCTTAGTGTCAACAATTTCGATTTTGGGGCTATAACTAGTTTTCGGTGCATACACCGCTAGTACGTGAGTTCTCTTGGGCCCCGGAGTACTTGGTGGGACTCTTTACGCAAAGGGGCGTACACATTTACGAATTTCCTTTTAATCTATTACAACTTCTTTCATAAATCCTTTTATTGGTGCAAGATTCCAAACAGCCGCGCTGAACACAGGACGTTAATCAAGAAATTTCCAACACAAGCTAAACACAAACTTAGGCAGTGATTAACAGCCTCCTTTATTATTCATCAGGGCCATTTATTAATAACTGCAACGTTGTTTAATGGCGGTATAAAAAATTGCCAATCACCAAACTTCACCGCCTTCCAAGTTGATAATCTCCATTTTAATTCAGTAGAACTTTTATCGCGGGTAATGAATTTACAAATCCTTGAGGATTATGCTTCGAGTTTGGAGTTTAGAAGTTTGGTATTCTGATGGACTGTGGGTGTTAATGTTTAATATAATGTTTTGAAATTAGTAGCTGCTAAGGATAAGGGGCTGAGTTACGTATATCTTTACATTTTATGGTAATAAAAACTTCGGAAAATATTCCTTAAAATATTTTTTTTATTTAGGTCCCCAAAAAAACGCCGGCGTCCGCGCCGCCGCCGCTCGTCTGATGGAAAGATAAATAAATAAATATTCATGGACATTTCACACAACGCTATTTGATCCCAAAGTAAGCTAGGAATAACTTGCTTGTGTTATGGGTATCAGACCACGGATATTAATACTTAATACTTTTAAATACGAGTACATACTTGTCATACATAGAAACACTCAGACTTTTGAGACAAACATTTGTGGATCACACAAATTTTTGTCTCCGGTGGGAATCGAACCCACGACCTGGTGATCCGCAGTCGCACATTTCGACCTCTAGACCAACGAGGCATTCCAAGATATAGCGATAGTGTTGGGAACTCCTTCTTTCCGAAGGCCCACTCTGGACTGGCCGTATGAAGATGGATAGGCACCATGTAGTTTATTATTTCCTTTGGCAAGCAACATTGTTATGTTTCTGTAAGCACCTGGTTTGAATATTCTTCATTCTCTAAGTGGCCAGTCAGCCAGTAATAAATACCAAGTCATCTATGACGATACTACCAGCCGACAGAAATATTTTCAAACAATACTAGTGTCAATATATCAAAAGAAACAAACTAATTGCCACGAAAGTAGGTCAAATGAGCCTTCAAGATACAATGGATATCCTTAACGAATTTACTTGTGTTTTGTGAAGATTTCCCGGGAAGGACTCCAATGATGCGTGTTTGTAATGTACTTGTTTATATCAATTATTTAGTAGAGATATGAGTTTAATATTCTTCATAATTTAGGTAATATTTTTGTTTTATGTATCAAAGTCGGCAGAAAATCATAATCCATATCCCTCCTTCACTAAATCGACATTGGTCTATGTAGCGGTTTACTAATGTTTCCCAAAAAATGTTCCCCAAAGTGACATATGATTTCCTAAAGTGTCTAAATTCATTACATTAAAAACTTGGCAAATTGCTATTATACGCGCTTCACCGGCCGCTGCCGCGGCACGCTCGCTTCGCTCGCTCGGCTCGCGCTCTGTTGGGGTCACAGTTCTAACCTAACCTAACCCACTTTTACATCTGATTTTGTCATGTTTTGACAAGTTTTCACTCATAGTAAAATCAAAATTGAAACGAACTTACTTTTGGTATATAACTTTTTACCAAACAAAGCATTTGCATAATGTATATTTGACTTAATAAAAATTGAGCAAGTTTTTTTTTTTTTTTTTTTTTTTTTATACCACTAAGGTGGCAGACAAGCATACGGCCCACCAGAAGGACCGGTGGTCACCGCAGCCTATGAACGTTTGCAACACCAGAGGTGCCACACTCGCGCTGCCGACCCTGTAAAAACCTTCTAAGACCCCTTTTGAAGAACCCCATACTGTAGGCGTTTGGGAAAACCGAGGCAGGGAGGTCATTCCACAACCTAAGCGTGCGTGGAAGAAAACACCTATCGGATCTAACCGTGCTGGAACGCACCGGACGCAGAGTGTGAGGATGAACTCCCTGTCTGTGGCGAGCGGTGCGATGATAGAACGTAGCCGTGGGCATCATATCAAACAATTCCTCAGAGCACATACCATTGTACAGGCGGTAGAACACGCATAAGGAGGCAAAGTCTCTCCTGTCGCGAAGAGGTTCCACACCAGCTGTAAGTACAGGATCGTTGACAATTCTTACAGCTCGTCTTTGCACCGAGCCAAATGGACGAAGCTGATATTCAGGTGCTCCCGCCCAGAGGTGACAGCAGTACTCCATATGCGGCCGCACTTGCGATTTATAGAGAAGCAGTGTTTGCGCCGCAGTGAAGTACCGCCGCGCCCTGTTGAGCACACCTAGCTTCTTGGACGCCAGCTTAGCCTTGTCCTCCAAATGACTACGGAACTGAACGTCACTGGAGATGTCAACGCCAAGGATCCCTATACTTTTGGAGATGGAAAGAGATGTGCCCTGAAATTGCGGCGCTACAGTAATTGGGGTTTGCTTAGCGGTGAAAAAACACGCTTGTGTCTTGGAAGGGTTGAACTGGACAAGATTTTGTCCACCCCAATCGGACACTCTAGTAAGAGTAGCCTCGATTTCAGACACAAGCTGTTCACGATTTTCCTCTACTGTGTCCCGAGAGATACCGGGGCGGCCCGTGTAACAATTGTCCCCCGTACTGTCGTCCGCATAACAATGAATGCCATCAATAGACAACATGTCATTGATATGCAGCAGAAACAGAGTAGGGGACAACACTGAGCCTTGCGGGACTCCAGCGTTTATGGCCATGCAGTCTGAACAGCTGCCGTCAACGACGGCCCTGATGCTTCTACCGACCAAGAAGCTGGACACCCATCCGCATAATCTCTCAGGTAGTCCATATGAGGGCAATTTCGTAAGAAGACCACGGTGCCAGACCCGGTCAAAGGCTTTAGAGATGTCGAGGCTCACTGCTAGAGCCTCACCCTTACTCTCGATAGCCGCCGCCCATCGGTGTGTTAGGTACACAAGAAGATCGCCCGTCGAGCGACCGTGACGGAAACCGTACTGCCGGTCGCTGAGCAGGTCGTGTTCCTCAAGGTACCCCAGGAGCTGTGTATTAATTACACGCTCCATCACCTTGGATAAAAGGGAGGTGACGGCTATAGGCCTGTAATTGGCCGGGTCGGTCCTGTCACCCTTCTTGGGTACAGGATGTACATACGCGATCTTCCACGACGCCGGGACTTGTCGCATGGAATAGGAAAGTGCGAAAAGACGTGTGAGTACCGGACACAACTCTGGACCACAATGCTTTAGTACCACCGCGGGAATGCCGTCTGGCCCACTCGACTTATGAACGTCCAGGGATTGAAGCTCCCGCCGGACATTCCGCTGTGTAAATTTAACTTCCGGCATGGAAGTGCCACAACTCAGAATGCACGGCGGTATTGCACCCCCGTCGCTCATGGTCGAGTTAGAGGCAAAGAGATTACCCAAAAGGTCGGCTTTCTCCTTGGCACTCTGGGCCAAACTACCGTCGGGTTTAAGCAAGGGTGGTAATCCTGACCGACAGAAGTTTCCCTCGGCAGCTTTGGCAAGCGACCAAAATTCACGACTTCCTGAAGGGTAGCCTGCTAGCCGTTCGCCAATTCTGCCGACGAAATCGAACTTGGCCTTGACAATTGCTCTTTTACTGGACCTCGAGGCGGCATTTAATTTGCGTTTTACCTCAGAGATGTTTGGATCTGAATTTGCACGAGCCGTGGTCCAAGCTCTGTAGGCAGATTCTTTCTGCATTAGAGCTTCTCTGCAGAGCCGATTGAACCACGGTCGCTTTTTTGCACCTACAGGGATCCAGCGGTTGGGAATGTAGCATTCCATACCCTCCAAGATCCCCTCAGCGACTGCTATAGCACAAGAATCCAGATCCTCTGAGGCAAAACAAAGCCGCCACCACGGGTACGACGCATAGAACTCTCGCAGTCCATCCCAGTCTGCTGACTTGTAGTGCCACACATGTCGCCACTCCTTGGGCCGAGGTGGTTCAGGCCTTGCGAGAGGCACATGCGTCCGAACGACACAGTGGTCCGACGATCCTAGCGGAGCATCCACTGAAACACTGTATCCGTCCGGACGCGTTGTCAAATGAATATTTGACGAAATGATTAAAATGCGAAATATTAATTTGCTAAAGATTCTTTTGGGAAATGAAACTATGCGAAAAGTTTTTTGGGAAGTGAAATTTGACAAAAACATATTTTGGGAAACGGCAGGATCCCCTATGTAGCCTATGGACTTTTGCATCTTTTAAAAAAAATATTATACTGTAGGCATTTGTGATAAGGAACAGGGACCACAATCTAATACTACAAGGAAGTACGTACTAAAAGGAAAAATAGAAATGAACTTGGTGAAAAAGTGGCGTGATGATGGAAATCAACAATGAGCATTATGACAAGTAATCCTCGGAGCACACAGCATATTATAAATAACGGTAGAAAATGGAACAACAAATTGCATTATAATTGCATGAGGATGTATGTATAACGATTCGGAGCCTGAAGTATGCTTTTTTGATACTTTTATTTGTGTGTTTGTTCTCTGTAGAATCGAAAACTATATTTTTTATTTTATGAATCTTGGGGAAATTTGTCAATATAATCGACGAATCGACATTACTTTGATAAACATAAATATAGCATGGAAGGAAACGCACTCAGTATTGCTTAAGAAATACGATATTATTTTCAGCAATTTTTTGTACAATTCTTTACAAAAACGCGTAGAAGTTCGTTTGCTGAACTCAATGTGAGCATAAATCATAAATGCAGGATGCACACTTATTCGCAGCAGCACTGAAGGATTTGTTATTCAATTTCCTGTATTGAACTCCACCAGACGTATATTCCATACCTTTGTTATCCAAAGGATATCAGCTTTGGGTTAAATACGGGCTAATTTAGCCGCTATATCTTTAGGCATAGAGCATAAATTTCAATCTAACTAGAATCTTTTTGCGGTACCGCTTTTTGTGATACGTTTCATAATTACTGGACTCGTTCGTATGTGTGTCTATTATCGAATTATATTTTCCCTTTTGGTTCCATTTCTGTATTAAGGTTTAATAAATCATTTTTGTTCTAGCTAATAAAGAAAGAAAGCACAGCAGGTGTGCCATTATTGAGCCCAGAGAGAATTGGTCAGAGTATACCTTAATCTGACCGAATGACACAATAATTAAATAAATATTTGGTGGACATTCTCACACAACATCATCATCTTGCCCTCAAATTAAGGTATAAGTTTATGTTATGGTATCTACATTTCTTTTGTGATTTTCTTTAGCTACTTACTGTTTGACTTTGTCGGCAACATTTTCAGGCGGGAAAAAGCTATGGGAACATGTAGCTATATTGTAAACCACCACTCGCTTGACATAGCTTCTTCCCGCCTGCAAATGTTGCCGACAAAGTAAAACAGTAAGTAGCTAAAGTAAATCACAAAAGAAATGTAGAGCTTGTTTTTTTTTGCTATTCAGTTGAATGTTTACTGGGCAGTTGTTTTTTTTTGTATTCTAAATAGGTAATTAAGTTTATTGGTATTTGTTGTTATAGCGGCAAAAGAAACACATAATCTGTGAAAATTTCAGATCTCTAGCTATCACCGTTCATGAGATACAGCCTCGTGACGAACAGACAGACAGACAGATGGACGGCCGAGTCTCATGAATAGTGTCCTGATTTTTACCCTTTTGGTACAGAACCCTAAGAATAGATTTTGATTTTTTCAGCAAACATTTAATCTAAGTTCCAATTGTAATTTTTTTCTAGCCGACTTAGGTAATTGGAATTTACCTTAACCAGACGACCCAGCCGCAAGGTCTTTTAAGATTGGATTGTGTACATAGTCTGCAAAGGTTCTACTCAATATAGATATTTAATTTTTGAAAGGACGGGCGTGGGACGAATACGAATAGGATTCACGACTCTTTAAGGAGTTGGGGCACAAATTTGGTCAATAATTTTATTAAAATATGTTTGCTAGCTAAAATAGGTGATTTTAATGGGAAATATGATTCATAATTTATTTCGATTAAGTATTTGCTTTTTTAAATTTGTTGGAATTGCAAAAATTTTTACACACGACCTTTAGTAGGCAATCTAATTGCGGAAAGGGACTAGCCCTGTAAAGCAGGGTTATTATATCCTTCGAATTAGTGGCAGTGAAGGTGACTACCTATACTTTTTCTTGAGGAATTCGGTTTGTCATTGTCCTTGTGAAACTTGTGGACTTGTGGAACTCTCATATTATTCAAGTAACCAACATAATGTAACAAAGTTGATAGAAGAGGTGCAATTATTAAGTAAACGATCACTGCAAATACCAGAGGTACTACACAGGCGCTGCCGACCCAGGCGTAGGCTATTACGACCTTCTGTTGAAATTTCTCAAGCCGCCCATAAATCTTTCAACCGGGCTTAATGAGTTGTCATTTTACTATTAATACCTTACCTACCATACCGTAGGCGTATGCACGAGTATCTTAGAAGCACAATAGTAACAATTGTCCAAACGGCTCTAGTTTGGTTGGTTAATTAGACAAACAAATTAGAACTTTCAGTTTAGCTCAGTCTCTATTCTAATATAAGTTGAGCCCCATTGGAATAAAGACATTAACTTAGTTCAAGTTTGGTCCCAGGCGATGAAGGAAGACGGATAGTATAGTTAAGAATGAAACCACTACGCAGTTAATTTATACAGATGACCTTTTTGTTAAGATTTGGGATTTGATTAGGGAACTCGACAACTTTATGTATACAATATAAACTTTGTTACTCCACTTGGTAGTATCATAATGATACATAGCCAATGTTTTTTTAAGCTCGCTATATTGACGCCATCCGCCTGATGGAAAGTCATGGCGACATTTAGCTTTTGCGAGCCACTCTCACTGTCTATAAGGGTACAGATAGCGGTCCTCTCCCTTTGCCTCTCCACGAGCCGCTAAAGAAATTCAGGGTTGTTAGAGGAGTGAAGAAATGCGCGTAGTTCATTGTGGACGAACCCCGCGCGTTTCTTCCCACCTCTTACATCGAGAACGGTTTCAATCGAGAAATTATTTTTTTATTCGCTCTGTTCTGGCGAAGATTCTCTCCACGGTGTAGAAGTAGCACCTCTGCCAGGCAAGCGTTAATCGGCATCGAAAAGAAAAAAGAGCTCTTCAAAATTTTTCTGAGAATAATTTGGTAAAGAGCTCTTCATAATTTTTCTAAGAATAATTTGGTAAAAAAAAATTAAAATCTGTTGCGTAAGATACCTACTTTAATTAATTTGTAAATAATATTGTAGATAATTTTCACATAACACCTACAGACTATAAGTTTATAATAACTTAATTTCGTCAAGCACTTCAAAACTGTTCACATTTGCGACCCCTGAAGGTCATTTTCAATACGAAACTCAGGGCTAAAACTGTCATAAAAGTATACATAAAACAGTCTAAAACATTGCAAAACTCGATCAAACTACAAAACACTGTGCCTACAAAAGTATCATAAAATGGTATCTCATTTAAAGTTGGCACAGTAAAATACTTCGATCTATCGTTTGTACTAGCGCATTCGAGAGAGTATTTTGTACACGAGGGTACCAAGCCCGCATCGTGACCATTTGGCAATGGTTGTAAAGTCATTTTGAATTTTCTGACTCGCAACAGTTAGGTCTCTATCAGCAGCTATTAGACATGTGTCATCTGCAAATTGAAACACACTGCAGTGTTGAATTACTCTCTCGAGTTCATTCACGTAGGCTAGGTAGTGTAAAGGGCCTAAAACTGAACCCTGGGCCGTGCCTTCTGTGACCTTGACACAGTCGCTGTATGCTGTTCCCACTCTCACTTGATAGCTGCGGTCATTTAGGTAGTCTTTGCACCATTCAAGCAATGGACCACGAATACCACTTATATCTAGGCGCTGAATCAACTGGTCATGTCTCAATGTATCGAACGCCTTACTATAGTCAATAAAGACTATAATTACATGCTTTTTGTCATTTAAGTAATTATTTACCATGTCGGTGAAACGAGACAGAAGGAGTGTTGTACCTTTTTTGGGTTGAAATCCATACTGCTGTGAACAAAGAACGTTCTTTGCGGCATAGAAGTTCTGATTGCCCTTTGCCACGTACTTTTCGACAATTTTGTCTATCACGGATAGTATAGTGATGGGGCGGTACTTAGAATAATCTTGAGTACTGCCACCTTTATGAATAGGTCTGACAATACCTGTCTTCAGATCTTTCGGGTATCGTCCCGTTTTTATAGTTGTATTTATTAGACAGGCTATGACATCACATAATTTATCCGATAATCGTATGACATCAGTCGCTCTAATACCGTCCACACCTGGTGCCTTATAGGGATTAAATTTTTTTAGTAGCTTTTTTACATCTTGTGAATGTGCTTTTTTAAAGAAAATAGATTTGTCGAGTGGTTTACAGTTATTTGGTTCATTTAATAGTTTTTTTTTACAATTAGGTATCATTAATTTAACATTGTTCCTAAATTGACGTGCGTTGTCTACAATTGATTTGTTGTTTCCAATTGAGCTAAACGCGTTCAAAATTACGTCATCAATTAAATTTGTGATTATTCCGGCCATTTTATTTATCATCTGCCATAGTTTTTTAGTATCCGTTCTATATTTACTTATTTCTGATTTATAATATTTATTTCTATTTTGATGTATTATTTTGTTTGCTTTATTTCTAATTTTATTATATTTCACTCTTAACTCCTTGTTACTAGTATCTTTTATCCATTTGCAATATAACTCGTCTCTGTATTGGCACAAGTTCCTAACATTTATGTCTACCCAGGGATAGGAGTTCTTTTTTGACCCACTTAGCTTCTGTTTATACTGTACTTTTCATAACATTGAATAAATTGTTCATTTATGTATGAATAAATGTCCTCTGGGCGTTTCATATTTTCAGGCAGACTCCAATTAATTTTATCCAACATACTATTTAATTTATTATTGTTGTAACGTTTGACAAAAATTGAAGCATCCTGTACTTACGCGCTCGAGTGAACCGTGAGCGCTGTCACTCGGTGGTCGGCCAGTTTAGTGCCCAGTGCAGCGGTGTACGCGTCTCTCGTGCGGGATCGCACAAAGATGTGATCTATACAACTTTTTGTTACTATAGTTTTCTTGTTTAGTTATATGGTTTCTATCCTAGTATAGTCAGTGATACCGCACAAGAGACCGTGACCGCTCATTGCGTTTAAGTATGCTTTTTTGAACAGAATCTCGCTTGCAGTAATCGGTTTCAGTGTAATATTAATATCCCCCAGTAATACCATATCGCCCCCAGTGAGATTAGCTAGCATGCTATCCAGTTCGGACATAAACAAATGCTTATTTAAACCCGGTGGTCTATACAGTGCACAGAGTGCTACAGAGTATGAAGCTGTTGTTGTTAATGAACCAACAACACATTCATAATTTATTGGTGTAGTGATACTTCGAATAAATTTATGTTTATTTTTAATGTAAACTATAATTCCGCCCCCGTTACGATGTTTTCGTCGATCTGTGTGCATCGTATAGCCATCGAGATCATAAAGCGATCGAATGTTGTCGGATATATTAGCTTCCGTAATAATAAGTACATCAATTGACGAGTGAGAAATAGCAATTAGGTGTTCAATTTTACAAAAGTTTTTGATCATGGATCTTATATTGACATGCACAAATGACAAATTAGAAAGGTTTTTGGGTATTATTCTTTCATAGGAGCAGTAGTTTACACAATTATATAATTCTTTTACATTACTATTATCTAAATCAAATAAATCCATTTACTTTATTTATTGTGTAGGTAGGTAACTTAAATATGAAATAAAAAGAGATTAATTTTAGTGGTACTGTGTGTTTAAACATTTTTATGTTGCAATTAGTGGGTTCACTTACTAGTTTCGGATGAAAGCAAGGATTGTATGTCGCTCTTTGCCCTTACGTTGTACACCTTGGATTTCTCATTTTTCCGCACCAGAACTCGTGCATCCTTAAACCATATGAATTTATAGGTACCTTTCAAATCCCGCTTAGCTTGCCATAGTAGGTTCTTAAAGTACGGAGTAAGCGCTTCCCTTATATAGATCTTTTCCGAAGCTTCTGTTCCAGTTGTATTAAGCACTAGGTCCCGTGCCAAAATTATACGATCACGCGCGTTTTTTATAATACGTTGGCGAGCATCTTCACTTCGCATTTTGACTAGAAATGGCCCAGGCCCTGTCTTGCGCGCCGCAAGCCTCTTAATGGAGATGATGTCTTCTTTAGGGGTCTTGAGCTTATCGGCGATATTTTCAGCAAGCTTGGGGAGGTCTACATCAGGTGACTCCGGAATGCCTGCTATTTCAAGTTGGTTCCCATGTAGCTGCTGCTCTGTTTCATTATTTCTCTGTTCTAAACTTTCTATTTTTAATTCCAGATGCTTGTTCTTGTTTTCTAGCTGCGTTATTTTCTTCTCCTGATCTTTTATTTTTGCTGTGAGGGCGTCAAGTGACTCAGCAAAATCGTCTACCTTTTCGCTACAATGTTGCACTGCGTTAGATACCGACCTCATTTCCTGTGTCACTATGCTGCTCACCTCCTTTTTCAGGTCCTGAAGTAGCTTTTTGAGATCGAAACTGTTGGCTTCCGGGATGGTCTCCTCTTCTTCATCCTCTTCCAAATCGTCTAGCATCATAAAAGACTTACGCCGTGACGAGTTACTCAGAACTCGTCACGGCGTAAGTCATTCGTTACACGTCCACTCCAGACTTTCTGCTGCTTTAAGGGCTGCGAGTTGCTTTGAGCTTAATCCCGTACACACGGCAGTAGCATGCACTATTTTTTGGCATCTCCCGCATTCCAAAACTACGCTTTTCTTTGTGATGAGCTTTTTACAATTATAACATTTCACCATGTTGTAGGTATTTATATGTAAGCAATGCAAGTGTTAAAGCGACGACTACCGCACTCGGCGTTAGCGCAACGAATGATATGGTATCTTGCATTAATCCTACTAATATTATAAATGTGAAAGTTTGTAAAGATGTTTGTTACTCAATCACGCTCTAACGGCTGAATGGATCTGGCTGAAATTTGATACAGGGATAGAGTATAGTCTGGAATAAGACATAAGCTACTTATTCCTTCTAAATATGTAAATTGCGCAATATGTAGGTACTAACAGTGGTTCTGCCTACTTACTATATAATATCTTCCCTTAAAGTGAGTGTAAACTCTCTCTCTGTAGTCTTTAAAATATGTAAAGTTGCGTTCGATAGACATGATGTTCAGGAAAATAGTTATACCTACTTGAAAATTCAAAACTTAATATCACTTCCATTCATAAAGAAATCCGTGGTTCAAAAGACTATTAACCTACATCCACCTTTTACAAACGCAAGTACGCTACATTACCCCAACATCATACACAAAAAAACCACAAAACTAAAAAACGCTTCCAGCGAGTGCGTCACAATAATAATAAAGCCACGTACACAAAAACTTTTCTTCAAAATATTTTATAAAATATTGTTTTTAGAGAAATTAAGTTAACAGGACGATTTGTAGCACCGTGATTGGAAAGTTTTCTTTGACACGTAAAAACCACAGGTTCAAGTTCTGTGTGAGCCTTCTTATTTTATTACATTGACAATGAGTTATCTTTTTTTCATTACAAAGGTATAATTGGTTTTTAGTGTGCGAGTAAAAGCAGAGGATCGGACTTTTTTTTCAATTTCTACTGAACCTTTAAAGATGCTTTCACCACAAGAAAGGTAAATCATTTTGAAGTGATATTTAACATAATAAAATATTTTCTTAATAATGAACCCTAAGCTTTGAGGTGAGGCAGATCTAACTGAAATTTTCCATATTTTAATTTATGAAAATTTTATTTTCGGTCACTGAATTTGTCGCGTACGAAATCGCAGGTCGATAGGATTAAAGCGTCAGTGTGTACTGTGCTTCACCTCAGAGTGCTCGCACGTAATAGCTTGCATTAAGTGCTGCAGCGCTGTAGTTTACTTAATTACAAGTGTTTACGACCGCGGTGCAGTGGAATCACATGCAAAATGCCGGGCATAGGTCAGGAGACGAGATCTCATATTTATATTATTAATGAGTCTGTTGAAAGTCTTTTATAATCCACGTGTTTTCTCTGGGGAATAAAATGTTTTCTAGAATAAAACGTAGTTACGTGGTAGTGTAGTTCTTTCTGTAATGCCTGTAAATAGGTTGTTATACGTTGTTAGTTGTTGATACGTTATAGTTTTCACAGTACGTACTACGGAGTGGAGATTTCGCACATTTAAAGCCGTTTCAAAACTAGCTCCATCTACAATGAGCATTACTTTCTTGAATCCTTATTCGAATTTGGAATTTATAAAAAGAATCAAACTCAATTCTTACAGTCAATGAAGGTTACATTCAAAATCGGAGAATTCTAAATTAAACCTGCTCACGTCTGAATAGCACTATAATAGTCGTACCACGCCTCCCCGACTACATTTGGAGACAATCAACGCAGCTTGTAGCTTTATACCTATACATTTTCAATTTCTTAGTAAGCATCGGGCCATTTGAGACAGACCAAATTCAACCAGACTTGTAGTTAGATATTATTCAACTCAGTGTTCATTATTGTTTATAAATAGACGAAGTCAGGTGACAGCAGCTAATGTCACTTCTTCATACAATGTTTCATACTTTGTATGACGAAGTGACATTAGCTGCTGGCACCTGACTTCGTCTAATTAAAAATTCGACTTTAGCAATAAGGTTTGCACACACGACCTCTCACCCCAATCGCATATACCTACCTGCCGTCTTCGTTCTGTCTCGGGTAAAAACAGGCTGAAGAGTTTGTAGGTAGGTACTTTTATTTGGCACTTGTTGTTTTTTAGGCGGTAAGTAATCCATGACGGCATGGATTATTTACCGCCTAAAAACCACACGTTCGCTATCAACTGCCTACGGTTGGGAGCCCCGGGTAAGCCCTCGGAAGGATGTCCCCAGGAAGTTTGTTGGTAGATACTTAATTACTAAAACTTGATTCACCTCATCAATTAATAAAGTGAGTGTACCTATTTAAAAACCTGTCCTTACAAAAGAAAAATTGGGTTTTCGAGCAAAGTTATGATATATTGAAAACGACACTTGTACTATTCCACAATATTTATTATTATAAACCTGACCGGTTTCGCTTTACAGCATCTTCTTTACTAGAAAAATGTTATTGTTGGTGTGTTTTCGAGACAGTAATACCTTGTCCTCCCATCTGGACCTTTGAAGATGCTGTAAAGCGAAACCGGTCAGGTTTATAATAATAAATATTGTGGAATAGTACAAGTGTCGTTTTCAATATGTGCAGCAAGTTCCACCAAGTGCCGTCAATCAACAGTATAAATAAAGTTATGATAAATCTAAATAATCAATAAACCGGTTGCTGGTTACAGAATCGTAAAATAGGGTCTGGTAAGTGAGTAGGTAATAATTTTTTTAGTAGAAGATAGTAAGACTACGGCACGATGACGTCACGGTGTCATCACTCAAGCCCACCCATTTATTCAATTTTTTTTTGTTCTTGCTTTGGTGCTTTGGCTTGAAGGGTTAAATTGATAAAATAAAAACACATTATTTTTGTATCAGTGACATGGAACCAACGAACGACATTTACATAAGTATCATTCTTAGCCACACATTGTGGGTGGCTATCAAGATACAAAGCTGTGGATTAGCCACTGAGAATAACCCATCCCAATTACATTAAAATTGTAAAGAGGCATCTGTGCGGACCCATGTCAATGTTAGGCACTGAAAGGAACGAGAATCTTACCTACAGATGAATTCTCGTAAAAATATATCTAACTTTTTAAATTCCAATAGGATTTTAAGAGCAGAACCAAAGATAGAACGTAGGATTGGAAATGTCACCTACATTTGTAGAAATCTGGGTATATTTCTGCAAAGTGAATACTGAAGTCACTAATTCAATTGGAGATAGGGCTTGGATATACTGGGTGTAACAAAATCGACTCTCCAAATTTCATGAGATGACTTGGCATCGGAAATCAAATACAAATCTATACTAATACTAGCTGACCCGCGCAACTTCGTTTGCGTGATAAATGAAGAACCACTCGACCGATTTTGTGCAAACTTCACATGAACCATCTACTAAATAGTCCGAACAAAGCCTAAACGTTTCGTTTAGATAGGTGAGCCCGTTCTTGAGTTATAAAATTACAACGAAAAGTGGCATTGATTTTTATATATATAGATATATAGATTATAAAGAGGTAAAGTTTATGTGTTTGTATATTTGTTAAATTGTAAGGGGTAATCTCGGGATCTACTGAACCGATTTTAAAAATTCTTTCACCAATAGAAAGCTACGTTATTGCGGAGTGTCATAGGCTATATAGCATCACGCTACAACGAATAGGAGCGGAGCAGTAATAAAAAATGTTTCAAAAACGGGGGAAAAGTTATTCATTTTGAGAGCTTCGTTGCGTGTGCTGCGTGACTAATATTATTTAACCGACTTCAAACAAGGAGGACTCAATTCAACCGTTTTTTTTATTTTTTTTTTGTTTTTGCGCAGAACTCCGTCGTTTATAGACCGATTTGAAAATTTTTTTTTCGATCGAAAATACATACTCCCAAGGTGGTCCCATTTTATCTATACTTCTATACTAATATTATAAAGAGGTAAAGTTTGTGTGTTTGTATATTTGTTAAATTGTAAGGGGTAATCTCGGGATCTACTGAACCGATTTTAAAAATTCTTTCACCAGTAAAAAGCTACGTTATTGCGGAGTGTCATAGGCTATATAGCATCACGCTACAACGAATAGGAGCGGAGCAGTAATAGTAAATGTTTCAAAAACGGGGGAAAAGTTATTCCTTTTGAGAGCTTCGTTGCGTGTGCTGCGTGACTAATATTATTTAACCGACTTCAAACAAGGAGGACTCAATTCACCCGTTTTTTTTATTTTTTTTTTTGTGTTTTTGCGCAGAACTCCGTCGTTTATAGACCGATTTGAAAGTTTTTTTTTTCGTTCGAAAATAGATACTCCAAGGTGGTCCCATTTTATCTATACTAATATTATAAAGAGGTAAAGTTTGTGTGTTTGTATATTTGTTAAATTGTAAGGGGTTATCTCGGGATCTACTGAACCGATTTTAAAAATTCTTTCACCAGTAGAAAGCTACGTTATTGCGGAGTGTCATAGGCTATATAGCATCACGCTACTACGAATAGGAGCGGAGCAGTAATAGTAAATGTTTCAAAAACGGGGGAAAAGTTATTCCTTTTGAGAGCTTCGTTGCGTGTGCTGCGTGACTAATATTATTTAACCGACTTCAAACAAGGAGGACTCAATTCACCCGTCTTTTTCTAAATTTTTTTTTATGTTTTTTTCGCGCAGAACTCCGTCGTTTATAGACCGATTTGAAAATGTTTTTTGCTTTCGAAAATAGGTACCTACTCCCAAGGTGGTCCCATTTTAAGGAAGCCAGGATCTGATTATGGCATCCTGGAGAAATCAAAAAAACTTTTAAAATTGTAGGAGCATCTAGGGCGTTTGTAATTTTTTTTATTAAGGGTTTTAAAGTAGTTCAACTTAATGAAGGTCTGGAGTCGATCTGATGATGGAGACGAAAGACAGTAGAGAGAATTCCCTAACGATATACAGCAGTTACTTTGTGTTTGGGTTTGATTAATTTGTACTGTCGAGAACTTTACACCTAGATAGATAGATTTTCAGTCCACGCGACACTAAAAATAGTGAAAAAAAACTGAACAAAAAAGAAACCGACTTCAAACAAAACTAAAAACTGAAAAGTAAAATTTACTTAGCCCAAAGTTAGTATATTCTGATTTATCAGATATCATTAAATATTAGGTGCTTACATATGAAATTGGCGTTTTGTATAGGAGGAATAAAAAGTCGAATATTTTTAAATATAATATATTTAATTAATCAAAGTATGAACCATTGTTTTCTATGCATTTTTGCCATCTCATAGGTAGTTCATTGATCCCTTTACTAAAAAAACCAGTCGGACGGGAATCAATAAAATCTGTGAAGGCGATTTGGACTGCCCCATCAGAGTTGAATTTTTTCCCTTGCAAGAAGTTGTCCAAATTTCGAAAAAAATGGTAATCTGTTGGAGCAAGATCCGGGGAGTACGGAGGATGTTTTAGACATTCCAATTGAAGCTCTTCTAATTTGGTAGCCGTCTGTTGTGCAGTGTGTGGTCTAGCGTTGTCGTGAAGCAGCAGTGGCGTGGAGCGATTGACCAGCCTAGGTTGTTTAGCCGCTAGCTTTTCCATCATGGTTTGCAATTGCTGACAATAGACATCAGCCGTAATAGTCTGGCCAGATTTGAGAAAACTGTAATGAACAATACCGGCACTAGTCCACCAAACGCTTACAAGTAACTTTTTTGGGGTTAATTTTCGCTTGGGGCAGGATTTGGCTGGCTGGCCAGGATCCAACCATTGCGCTGAGCGCTTTCGATTATCGTAAAGAATCCATTTTCACACATCCTTCATTATTGTGCCGGTTCAGTAATGTAACGCAGCAGTCGACGCGCTTTTGCCGGTTTGCTTCAGTCAATTCGTGAGGTACCCACCTTTCAAGCTTTTTAATCTTCCCAATTTGCTTCAAGTGAATTAAAACAGTTTTATCACTAACACCGCAGCCTGCAGCTAACTCGGACGTGGTTTGCGATGGATCCGCTTCCACAATAGCCTTCAATACTTTATTATCAACTTGAGTCTCAGGCCATCCACGGGGCTTGTTCTGCAGGTCGACATTTCCTGAACGAAAACGTTGGAACCAAAAACGAACTGTGTTTTCTTTTGCAACATGACCGCCATACACATCATGTACCCTTCTAGTCGTTTCCGCAGCACTAGTGCCACGGCGGAACTCGTACTCGTAAATAATGCGATATTTTAAGTTTTCCATTTTGTAAAATGAGTGACGCAAACAGATAAAAACAGAAGAAAAAAACAAATGCATGACGGTCATCGAAGGATAAATACATGAGTAAATAGCTGGGAAAATTTGAATTTGGAATTCCTTACCAAAGAGGAGAAAATCGTAATTAAAGTGGCCAGTACGAAAAACGCCAATTTGATGTGTAAGCACCTAATATAATACTGATGTCAGTGCCAATATGACTATGAGAGAGATTAATAATGTCTACCTAAGCCTTCATAGTTTTACTGGGCACTGATTTCAGTATTATATTCAATGATATCTGATAAATCAGAATATACTAACTTTGTACTAAGTAAATTTTTTAAAGAAGTAAAGTTTGTGTGTTTGTATATCTCTTAAAAAAATTGTAAGGGGTAATCTTAGAATCTACCGAACCGATTTTAAATATTCTTTCACCAATAGAAAGTTACGTTATTGTGCAGTGTCATAGGCTATATAGCATTACGCTACAACGAATAGGAGCAGAGCAGTAATATTAAATGTTTCAAAAACGTTGGAAAAGTTATTCCTTTTGAGAGCTTCGTTGCGTGTGCTGCGTAAATATTTATAGTTATGTAAAAAATATGTCCCTACTACAAAATTGTTTCTCTTAAAAAAGTTCTTAAAAAAATTGCGCGATAGCATGTGTCTATCTTTGGGTAGGTGCACTATACCATTTTAATGGCAATCAATTTATTTCTACAATAATGCCACGGGATACCTCTTTCACAAACGAAATTGTTCTTAAAAATAATACGACGGGAATACACGCGACGAGAAACCTTTCTCTCTCTCTCTCTCTTTTTCTCTCTCTCTGTCTCACGTAGTATTGAATATTAACGATGAGACGCTACGGGAGTAAACGCAACGCGACGGGAGTAAATGCGACGGGAACAGGTAATACTCTCTCTTATGTGGCGCAAACAAAGTTGCGCGGGTCAGCTAGTATTTAATAAAAAAGGGGAGTTAATTTTTTTTTTTCGTCGCACATTAAGAAATCGTTTTTTACCGCGGCAATTCGAGGTAACATGGTCGCCGTGGCAAAACAAACACGGAGCACCCGTCTGGCTGTCGTTGTCGCTTTCTACTGCCGCTCAGTAGCGATAGAAAGGGTGATAATGAAAATTTATAGGACCTTTAAAACGGACTTACGGTTAAAGTATTCATGTGATTTTTTTTTTCATTTTTTGTAATGTTTCTTGACTGATGCCACGTCACGTGACGAAATTTGGAGAGTCAATTTTGTTACACCATATATATTGTTACAATGTTTCTCAGTTTTCTAGTCATACAAAGATCAAGTACAGTAATTTTTAAGTTTCTTTTGACCCTGGTCCCTGTTAATCATAATTGTATGTACTTATTATAAATACCCAAAATTTAAAACCGACTAACGTGAATTCGACTTACGCGGGTATATTCAGTCTCACCTATCGCGTAAGTTCGAGGTATTACATATAATATAATAATATTGCGTTATATTAATCTATGACTAGACAACATAGAAGTTTAAATCTTTAAAGAATATAGACTTGAACGTAATTAAAATGTAGGTAATTAAATATTTGTGCACGTGGAAACAATAAAATAAAAAAATAGGCCTTGTAGAGTCGACTGGTGACCCAAGGACTGGCAGTTTCCTCGCTCAGCGAATGGGCATTGCTATTCAAAGAGGGAATGTTGCTAGTCTTTTGGGCACAATGCCACTGGGACCTGATTTAGGTTAAGTTTAGATAGTAATAATGCAATGATAGCATGTAATAATTATGTTTCACACATTGACATAATTATACTCTACCGATAGACAGGAACGTCCACAGATTGAATATGTTCAAGAGCGAGACTCTAAACGTTGTATAATTATATTACTTAGCATTAACTTTAACATGTTTACCTCTGTACATTGAGTTTACAACACTTTGTTTGATAATTCTACCGCAAAAAAATAAATTATCTCCGCCACTTGCGTGTCATTCGTATTGTGGCACAAACCGAACTAACCAAGAGATCTGTACTTGTACCGCGGTTGAGTTGTACACAACACTTGTTCTCATTACCGCATCTAGTACGTAGTACATATAGATCGATGGTTTCACAGCTATTTTTAACAATAAATAAATATGATTAAAAAATTGGCTGATACTGTAGATCGTACTTATTGAAATGGCCCATTGGGAGATCTTTTCGAGGCCTTAGGCAGTAGGGCTCAGTGTGGTTTTCGTCAGTAAAAGTTCCGTATAGCATCCATGAGGGATTTCTACTCATAATAAATATCCCCTTGAGCATAACCCTTGTTACCAGCTCTTGAAGGTCACAAGTGCTTAATCGATTTTGCAAAAACAATATGTCATCCAAGAACGTTAACAAATCGAATATTCTTGCGCCCTTCGTTCTAAATGAGATTTAGGACTTGGAAATGCGAGACGAAATGTATCTCGAATTTTCCATGCATATTATTTTAAGTAACGTTATTTTGCACGCGAATATGTGCCTTATAACTGAAGGAAGTAAGACTAATTATGTAAAGAAGTTTTGTAACTTGTGTTTAAATATATGCCACAGTATTCATGTTTGTGAGATTGGGGTAAAGGTATATGAGAAACGCCTATGCTGATATAGTCACGTTTTGCGGCGACGAGCCGGCTAGGTGTCGGAAATAAATTAATGTTTTATATGAGAGCAGCTAATGATCGCGACACCGCCTGCGTGGGAAAACTTTCCCGTACCCCGTTCACACAAAAACATTTTCGGGATAAAAATCCAATGTGTTAAACTGGAGTATCGGGTATCTTTATTCGAAATTTCAGCTAAATTGGTTCAAGGGTAAGAGCGTAACTGAGAAACAACTACCTTAATACATTTTCACGCTTAAAAAAAGGTTATTTCTTTTTCTCAAAATGTTTATTGTTAGGTAGTCGATTTTTTTGGTTTAGTTGTGATAAGGTTTATTGAATGATATTGTATACAAAAAAAAAATACTTAGATGACTATCGTTGATAATTTTCAAGCCAATAATAGCGTTCCACTTCATTACACGGAACCACGGGCTTAAAATGTCTTTTGAAATTGATAAAACTACCAAAAACGCCCACCTTAGGAGTAACCGTATCATAAGTAGCTTAAGATATTAACACAGCTATACAATAGTTATTTGTTAAACTTGTCTCCCTTGTACATCGCGTGGTACATGAATATTTTGAGAGGCAACATAAGTAGATAACCAAGCAGCCGCGCTGAAGGAATATTAAATGAAAATTAACATACGTGAGCAGCAATCATAGCAATCATCATTATTTTAACAAGGCCCCGTTGAAATTGAGTTTTAATATTCAAGTGGCCTTGCTTTTTTCACAGTAGAATTAGCGCCATTAGTGCTTGAACAAAATTTGTACCAACGAGTTTGTGATTGCGAACTTTTTGAAGGTGGTGGTACAGTGTGTGGCTTGTCCCACCTTAAATAAAGAACCTTCTACACACGAGTACTTACAACTGTTTTAATACTATGCTTTATAATTTTGATTGCTGGCACTTGATGGAACTTGATAGTATTACATTATGAAAAGTCACTTACTTATGCTATTCTTCAACTTTTATTTTAATTTCAACAATACCTAACTGGTTTCACTATATTATCAAACATTGAAAATGCTATAGAGCGAAACCGTTCAGGTATTGTTAAAATAAAAATAAAAGTTGTGGAATAGAGTACAAGTCAGTGATTTTATCGAGCGTTGTCTCTACTTTTACGTCACTCAATAAACCTACAACAATAAACGGTTTTTAAAAAAATGATTATTTGTTCGTTCTGTGGCACGGAACCCTCCGTGCGCGTGTTAAACTCGCATTGGGCCGGATTTTTTATTATTTCGGAAATTTTACAATAAAAAAAAACCTGAACAACATTTTAATTTCGTTTCGTAATGTTGCTGTATACCTATTTAAAAAGCTGTAAATGTAATAACCCTTTTCACAATCTACATTTTAAATTTCAGTAGCATACATACATATGGTTACGCCTTTATCCCCGGAGGGGTAGGCAGAGGCATATTATATGCCCACATTTCACCTTTTTTTTATAATTTGTCCCACGTAATAGGTGGTGAGCCGGGACAAGCGCAGGTTGTGACTGCCTACTGTTGAAATTTTTCAAGCCGCCTTAAAAAGACTTGAACTTAGCTAAACGGCTGCCATTTTACTGGCAACCGGGACCAACGGCTTAACATGCCTTCCAAAGCACGGAAACGCTCAAATAAATGTCACAAAGTGTTCACATGGATGGTCACCCATGGACCGGCCATAGTGAAAGTTGCTTATTGCAGTGATCGTTTACAGAACTTTGAGTCCGCGGGGCCCCGAGCGCTTCTCAGCAAGAAAACACGTAAATATTTGAACTCAAAAGCTTTCAACGAAACTTATTTCGCCGTTTGAACGAAAATAGCTATAACGTTGAATAGCTAAGTCGCGACTGCAGTTGGAAGGTTTTGTCAGCAGTTTGGGGTAACGATACAATCAAGTAATAGCGTTCCGATAACTACCTACTATTTAGACTGCAGGAATCAGACGGTCGTTTCACGTAAATAGCAGTTGGGGGCTTGTTTTTAGTTTCAGGAATGGTTGAGATATGTTTAATGTGAAATTTAAATGAAATGTCTAGGAATTGAATTGAATTTATTCGTTGAAATCGTTTCAAAATATGTATGTACTTGAAGGGTTCTGATTGAAATTCAAAACTGATAATGTTTTAGATTATTTATATTGTTAAATGATGGCGGTTCGTGGAATCTGCTGAACATTGAATAACATCACTATCCTGTTTTTTTTGTTTAGTAAGCTTTGAGAATGTCTTAATCATAATGGTAAATAAATTATAATAATAATACAAAACGTAAAAGTGGAACAGTAAAGCCAGTTATGGATAACCAATACCACTTAGGTGTTGAAATGTATAGCTGAGTCTTTTCAGGTAAGCATTTCAAAGCTTTCCTGGGACATCCATCCGATAATTTATCCGGGCCTCCTGGTCGTAGGCAGTAGTAGGGCACCGTTTGATTTTGGTTTGTTAAGAGTCCGGCATAGCATTCATGAGGAATTTCCATACGTAACAAAAGCTTCAATCTTATTATGAGATATATCTTCGACTTCTATAAAATTTTTAGGGTACCCAAAGTGTAATAAATGGAACCCTATCCATTAGACTTCGCTGTCCGTCTCGCGTCTGTCTGTCTATCACGAGGTCAGTGAGACACTAGCTCCAGTTCATATTACCGTTCATATATCACAACAAATTCTAAAATCTGAAAAAAAATGGGGATTAATACTCCTCCCCCATAAAACAAACGTGATTTTAGCCGCTCTTTGCTACGGAACCCTCAGTGCGCGAGTCCGACTCACACTTGACTGGTTTTAGCCCCTCTCTATAAAATAGAGTGCAGAGGGGCTTATGGCGAGATTTTGTCTGTAGTCTGTGACTCTGTTGCATTAAACTACGTCACTAGGTCACGTGGATCTTCTGTTCAAAGTTAGAAATAAAACAAAAATGACAACGTCAATCGGATTGAACTATCACTTTCACAATAAACGTATTAGAGAGGGGCCGTCTGGTGAGAACGATCTCACGGCTTTCTTTTTTATTATTTCAAAAATCTGACACGCAGTTCAGTCTAATGCCGCCATTGCGTCAGTCCAATGGCCTTGCAAGTTTTTTGCAAAAGTAGTGAATGTGCAAGGTAGATGGTGAGTAGGGAACACAAAGGGAAAAACAGCCCAGCGGTTGATGTTGGACTGTTGTATTTACCATTCAATTTACCATTCATCGCCGCGGCTCCCCGGCAGGGCTTCCCCGGGGCTCCCAACCACAGGCTGTTGGGCATGACGTGAGGTTTTTTAGTCGGTAGGAGTCTAACATCCATGAAGATTTTCCCTCACGTTAAACAAAAAAGAAAAAATAAAGGTCTTCAACTAATCTTCGCCACGCCATGTGGCGGTCGCTACAATGATCTTGAATAATATATTTTCCACACATCTTAAATAAATAAATAAAAAAATAAATATTCTCGGACATTTCACACAACGCTATCTGATTCCAAAGTAAGCTAGAAATAACCTGCTTGTGTTATGGGTATCAGACCACGGATATTAATACTTATCTACTTTTTAAATACATACATAGTATACTTAGAAACACCCAGACTCTTGAGACAAACATTTATGGGTCACACAAATATTTGTCTCCGGTGGGAATCGAACCCACGACCTCCAGCGCCGCTGGCGGTATCACTACCGACTGCGCCACAGAGGCAGTCGAAGTCTTAAAACAATCAATCCCAAAATCTTTCTTCAAGCGCCAGTTATTTCCTAAAACTACGTGCACGTAAAACCCCACTTTCATGTTGAAAAATCACCGCCGTCCCACAGGTATCTGTGAAGATTGAAATATAGGGGTTGTAATTCGCATTAACTATTTGTTCGATAATAGATACATGGATTCATAATAGATAATAGATACATCACTGCAGTAAGTAACTTACGCTGTGACTGGTTCTTGGATAGGTGACTACTTTGTGACATTTCATAGCGAGCGTTTCTTTGTTGGTCCCGGTGGTCAGGAACATTTGAAGGCCTTATAGGAAGCTTGAAAATTTCAATAGTGGGCGGTCACAACCTCCGCCTGTCCATTTCAATACGGCAATAGGCTTACCATCTATTATGTGGGACATAAAACTATGAGGTGAAGTGTGGGCATATACTATGCATCTGCCTACCCTTTCGGGAAAAAAGGCGAGGCTATTTGTATGTATGTAAATATGTTATTGTAACGCGGGATCTTATACATCGCGATGTTCCTGGGACATCCTTCCGAGGGCTTACCCGGGGCTCCCAACCGTAGGCTGTTGGGGGTTCGTGAGGTTTTTTAGTCGGTAGGAGTCGATAGCATCCATGACAATTTTTCCTCACGTTAAAAAAAAATACATTGCGATGTAGGATTTTCAGCGTCCCTGGTCATGAAGTGATCGCCGCAATTAAAAATTCTACATTTTAATTATTGTAAACATCACAGGTTAATTCTTTTACTTGATGCAACAGGTATAAGATTGTTTTTTTTGTTGTGTCCATGTCAATTACGCCGTAATCACATAAAATCCGACTAAAATTATAAATGTGAAAGTTTGTGAAAATGTTTGGAGTTGGAAATTACTCAATCACGTTCTAACGACTGAATGGATCAGACTGAAATTTTTTACTCGAATAGATATCTAAAATATCACATAGTAATATGCTACTTTTGATTCCAGGAATATATTCCCTTGGAAAGCGGGAACTGGTTTTGAAATACACGCAACTGAAGCCCCGAGTATCATCTAGTATCGTAATAATGACATTAGCAGCAAACAGATCTGTAGCCTTACCCATAGTCTGAAGAAGGATAATCGTAATCGAAGGGAAATAAAATAATATTCATAGTTCATTTACATCAGCCACACTTTACTGCCAGTATACAACTGTAATCCTTGACATAGATTCATGTTCCAAACACATAGTAACGTCCTATGCCAACATGGTCGACGCAATCTGTTCCCGTACGTGTTGCAAGAAGGATTTCCACAGTATAACAACAAAATTATAAGGAACAGAACGCAATCTCAAGTACGCCACAGACAGGGTGTTCATCGTCACGCCTTGCATTTGAGCACGGTAAGATCAGATAGAGACTTTCTCGCGCACACGCTTAGTCGCAGACAGCTTCCAGTATGGGGTTCCCAAAAGTGGTCTTAGAAGGTTCTTATAGGATCGGCAGCGCGAATGTAGCGCCTCTGGCGATGCAAATCTTCAAAGGCTACGGCGACCACAGTCCATCAGGCAGGGCTGTAAGCTTGTCTGCTGCCTTAGTTGTATAAAATAGAACGTACTTTTTTCAAACCTACCCTCGGCTACGCACACTCTCGCACAAACCATTATTGAAACTACTATGAAAATTCTTTGATCTCGTGTACGTGAACTCTGTGAGTTGGTGTCTTAAGTGCTTAGTCCGAGCGCACTTTGTATGTAGATTGCTTTCTGTACTTATTATTTTGTGGCATACGTATAACAGAGGACTGAGGCTGCCGGCTCTGCGGCATTTATATAATGATTTATCGCCCAAGTCCAGCTAACTGTATTGAATTTCATTATGTATCACATCGAAAGCGCTTCGAATAGATTACCAGTCATAAGCATAACTTATCTGTTGGAATTTGTATGGGAAATTAATCGGTTATAGCGTGTTTTGTGTTAGCATTTCGTAAGTTGTCTGTGGCTTAAAAGTTATAGTAAAAAAGTTTAACAAGAGTAAAGAAGCATTATCAGACAATGTCTTAAGGAGTGTATATGATCACAACTACTTATGGGAATAAAAATTCACCACTTGTGTCAAATCTATAGGTAGGAGATTACAACGTCTATTACTGTATTATTACAAATGAACGGGATACCATAAAAAAACCGGCCAAGTGCGACTCGGACTCGCCCATGAAGGGTTCCGTAGCAGCAAGTACCACAGCATAATAGATTCTGAGAAAAATGGCTGTGACATAAGGACGGACAGACAGACATGACGAATCTATAAGGGTTCCGTTTTTTGCCATTCGGCTACGGAACCCTAAAAATCAGCCTATCGTAGTCCATGGCCTAACGTAGAATTATCCCAAAATGTTGGAGAGAGTGGTGACTTTACTGCATCACATTGGCATAGTATATATATGTTATTGGCCACACAAATAAAATAACTGTTTTTTTATCTTGAGGGAAAATCCTTCATGGATGCTACGCCGGACTCCTACCGACTAAAAAACCTCACGTAACGCCCAACAGCCTACGGTGAGAAGCCACGGGTAAGCCCTTGGAAGAATGTCCCAAAACTAACAACAAACACTAATAACTGTTTCATGATTTTCTTCTCTTTACAATTAATGACTTCGTACGTTAGTAAGATTGGCTTGAGCTCTGAACCTAGTTCAGTCGAAACAATAGTAATTATAATGACCACCACATACCTACCAGTTTCCAAATTTACCCCAAAAGTAAAGAGAGTATGATTTTGAAAAAGGTTCTACATTTTTTTACTACGCATTAAAAAGCTTAAATGAAAATAAAAGCTTTTACAATACCTTAGGTGTTACGAACCGAGACATCGTTTGAACAAAATTATCTTTTGATTAGGTCAAATAAAAATTTGACCTCGACGTTACCCAGCCAAATAGGACACTAAACGAATCAATGTGAATAGCTAATCAAATTAGCTGGCATCAGGTCTATGTATACGTCACAAAGGTTACGATACTGGTGGGAAATGTAAGGTCACGCAATAAAACATCAATACTGTTCCCCAGTCAATAAAAACCTTGAAGATATAGACGAAATTCTATCTAGGGTTGTCAAGGTATGAATAATTCTATATTATAGAGACCCAACCAAAAATAATACTATATCAAAAGTCAAAATGACATTATCTCTTTGTAATCCAAGCCCCAATAGAGGTGACCTTTGGTTGGTCCAAAGACGACGAAGGCTATAATATAATTTGGATTACATCTGCCGTCTACATGGATGGCAACAAGTAAGGTCAGTCTTGTTGAAGTGGTTTTTACGAGCAGGCGTTTAGGCAAGCTCACGCTCAAAGTTCCGAGCTCATCGTATTAGAACTTACGACTAATACTAACTACTTCAACTATTTCTACTACTATACTATTTAATATTTATAAATATAGCCATGTCATCCGGAGATCCGGATTTCAAATCGATTCAGTCGTTTCGGAACTTATTCAATGCATGTAAATAAAGAAACAATAAAATCAAATTATAATATTAAGATTTGCAGTTGGGGTGTTCAAATTTTACATTTACCAGTTATTTCTATAACGAGATATTTTCTTAAACAGACTGCAAAAATAGCGGCGTTTTCCCTGAAAGAAAACGCATATTAAAATACTTACCTAATTCGAAGCTTATATAATGAGATAGGCATATCCGTTACCCGTAGGCTTATCTTACTCATGTTTTATGACGTATTTCCGTCGACTCACCAGCAGATGGCGCCACCTGTGAACTTATAAAGGAACATGGCGTCCACTTTGTCCTCATTGGCTTTTATTCACCAGGCAGATTTAAAAAGTAAGCTTCGAATTAGGTAAGTATTTTAATATGCGTTTTCTTTCAGGGAAAACGCCGCTATTAAAAGTACTTGACCGTAATTCGAAGCTTATATAATGAGAAATGTTTGTTTTCGCCTGGTGAGTGACGGAAACGCCAATGTGATTCTAATTTATTTTTAGGAAAATAATATTATAGAATGTTGTATGTATGGTATCTAGATTTATAATCTTTACCATCTTGAACAACTTCATATGTAATCTTAAACCGACTAAATAAGGAATCTTATTTAAGGAGTAGTAAGTATTCCTTCTATTGACAGGATTAAATAATTGCGAATTATTATTATATTTCATTGGTGGTACTAGCTGACATTATTACTCGACGATAAAATTTTTTTGAAATCCATCGTCAATTACCTCTTGTTAAGGATTAATTTGATCTTACCACCACCACCAATTCTTAGAAGCTGCTGTTGACCGGGTAGTGCCGGGGCTAGAATAGTTGGAGAACCTCTAACAGTCATAAATAAACTATTAGACTGTGTAGTCTCATATCGGTTACTCTGATATCCTAATTTCTATCTAGAATAAAGGATTCAATTGATTAGTCGTAGGTGTTATCTTTGTTTACAATGTTTTCCAACCAGATTGTCTGAAATGAAAATGATCAGTTTCGGACTCTTAATTCGGGCCTAAAAGTAGTACCTATGACGTGAGTTAATACAATCGAATAAAGTTAGATCGTGGTTGCGGCGACCTAAGCATAAAATCACTATGACGAGAAACCTGAAAAATGTTCTCTGTGTATCAATACTTAGTAATATTGAACTAAGTCATCAATCCCAATATCAATGAATATGTGACTTATCTTTCTTTACATTTTTTAAAGAGATCGACCAAGATATGTTTAACCAAAACATGCGAACTATGTAAAGTTGACTAACGGTTTCTATATTATCAAGAACAGCAACAACAGATTTATGTAACAGAATCGTATTATATAATAACCATGAATAAAATGCAAGTCGGTTAAAACATCTTAAAAGGTAGGTCTCAAGGAGCTCAATAGTAGAAGTTTTTGATTTAATATCTGTTATTTACCTCTTCGCCCCCCCCCCCCCCACATTTCCACAGATTCTCTATGTGAGGTGGTGGGAGACCTGTCGAGGTGTTTATTAGAAGGAAAGAAATAATGTTTATTAGGTTCTTTTGCAGGTTCTGCAGAACGAATGGAGCTTACAGAGCTCTCGCTTTGAGATCTGCCCTCTATTATTACCTTGTGCCATCGCGGCGCCATAAACACTCCTGTTGACCGATTAAGGTGTGACAGCATCTTGGGTATTAAAAATGGTGGTGGAAGTAATATCCACACATTACAAACAGGCCTATCATGTAGTGTTCTCCATTTCATAATAGGAATATTGTTTGTAGGGAATCTTGCCTTAGTGGTGTTTGAAGCAGGATGCTCACAAAAAATACGCGGAGGAGCTGATACATATGGTATCGGCTCGGAATGCAGTGTATGGTGAAGTCAATTTGATGTCGGACCATTACACGCAAGCTGACGAGTTAAGTTCGTCAAGGCAATTGATTTGGTCTCGTCCCTCTGGGGGGATGGACTACAACTGCTTTGAATGAGTACAGACTGTAACACAGTACCGGTATATGATTTCGAATCATGTGTAAGATTATCAACATCTCTCTTTGATGCAGTGCAATCTTTGTTATTCTAGGCCCTCGAGCCTGTTAGAGAAATGTTTTGTAGCTGGGCTCCCAAGCGAAATCTGACGCGTCCGTGGTAAGAAAGCATCTCGGATGGAAAGCTTGTAAAATTGACGAGAACCGGTAATTGCGGACCCACTGTTGGAGTTCCACTTGTACCACTCCGTGCACTACTATTTTCTTCAGTGGGTTGTCGGTTAGGGGATTGACCGAATGTGACGCCGAGGTAAAGCTACCTCTAGGCACTGCGAAAGGGGTAAAAAATCAAAAGACCCACCAAGTTTGAATTTTCTTTAAAAGAACTAAGTTTCTTTGATTTGGAATTAAATAAATCTTCCTTTTATGTCTAATATCTTTTCTTTTGGTATTGGACTTTCAGGTAGTTCTATGTCTATCGCATAACGATATGAGAGGTTTCTTTGGGAACCTATTATTGTTTTCTCCCAAATGTCTAACCATCTCTGGGTTTGAAGAGTTTTCAAGGCTATTTGTACGTGTTTGTGAAGAGTAACAGGATTTTGATGCGCAAAATGAGATTTTGTGTAGGTAGACGAGAATTTGAATACTCTTTTATTCTATAGAAATCGAGGCACCCAGATGGTGAGAAACGAAAATGTTTTGGGTGCGGCTTACCCGAGCGGAAGACAAGAATGTGCTCTGAGAAAGAATAATGTAAACTACATCAGCTTTACCATGAAAATAAGCTTGACTGAGATGTATTTTGCACATCCAATCTCGTGGTTGGAGGAAATCTGGTAAACGGAACATGCTGAAAGATAGAATTATTCTGGCTTCACAAAGGCGTACAATGTCCTAAAACTGAATTCTGGGCGGATGACCCATCGCTATTTGAAGTTAGGAAAAGTGGAGAAATCAAACTTGGTGACAAAGGAACTAGTTTTAGAGTGCCTTGAGCATTCATCTTTTGAACCATTGCACAATGTGGTCATTTCAGTTAAAAAGGAAACTTTTCGTTGTATGGATTCTTAAGTATTTAAAGCAACTAGTATTCCACCTTAGTCAAGTTTTCCATAGCATTTTAACATAAAGTGAAAATTTACAACTTTGTCAGGACGGGACTTGAACAGAGTTCGGTGTAAATTTAAATGTGGGAAGGTTATCAGTTTTGAGCAGGATTCGAACCTGCGTCCTCTCGAATACCGTGCAGGACGGATTGGAGTTTCTGGATAAAGGGAATGCGGTACCCTTTTATAAATTTAAAACTTTTTGGTACTCTCGTTCCTTACCAACGTATTTTGTACAGAGTTAACTGACCGACATAGAATGACAGGGTCATATTATTTAGTGTTTCCTTTGCTGGTGTGGGCAGAGGATGTTAGACCTCTCCTCGTCTCTTTGAGAGCCTCGAGCTCGGAAATTTCGTAATTGAAGGGACATCCTTGCATGGTTACTTAGTATGTTATCGTACGCCTGGTTACTATCGTATACCCAATTATTATAGATACACAATATTGTACATACCCCTCGAGGGTGGTAACTGGTTAGTGTTCCCTTTGCTGGTATGGGCAGGGGATGTTAAACTTCTCAGTCTCTTTGAGAGCATAAAGCTCAGAAATTTCTTAATTGAAGGGACATTTACTGTCGTATGCCCAATTATTATGGATATTGTACACACCCCTCGAGAGTGGTAACTGTAATACAGGCCTAAAAAAGGCTCTTGGTACAATGGAATCTGGACTCCATTCGATGGAGATCTGATCTTGACGCCTGATCCTCTCGAAGGCTGGCGTAATGATTTGGATGAACTTTTTTCGGGGTCATCCTTTTTTGGAGATCGAAGACCAAAATGCATGCCTTCCCGCGTGCCGTTGAAAAGGCTTCAGCCTCGAAAATGTATGTGTTTGAAGGCGATATTTTATCAAGGTTCATTTTTAAGAATTGGGTCTTTGACAATTCTGAGAATAATATATGAAATCAGATCTATGGCCGCAAGCCATTTGTAATAAATTGATATAAGATTTATGGAAATCCTATTATTAAAGTAGGTCTTCAATTTTGTCATAAATATTTTCGAAGAAACTTAAGTTTTTCAAAAGATTCTGTTTAAAAATACAAAAGGTTTTGGCAGCAAAAGCCTTTTGGCAGAAAGAACCTTGTCAGCTTTTTCAAAATGTAGCAGGGATTCGAATTGTCGGATCTCCCCGTTTTTGTTTAGATTGACGAACCCAGGACTATGATTTTACAATAGTGGGTATCAGCATATTATCTTATCAAGGCAATTTGTCGCCAAAACGTGTCTATCAACCTCTTAGGTTATACTGACCGAAATCTCTTTTAATGCTGTCCCTATATAAAATACGAAGCAAGGATGATTGTTTCTATCATCCTCGTAAATTAACCTCTGATCTGTGAAGAAATTTACACTTGGTCAGGACCAGTGTTAGGTAATAAGAAATAACTCACCTATTTCCATCATCCTTATCTGGTTTAGTGGAAGTCGGCTTCTTTTACTCCACTTACGACAATGCACGTGGCGTCGCGATTGCCCTTATTTGAAGTTCGAGCTAAATGATCTGGAACTGTAGCTATTTGACGTACCTAATACAGTAACTGGAGCTCAGAGCGCGCTTCTGAAATACTCCACTTGGAATTAGCTCACTTTCTAAGGATGGAGGATTCATTTCTATCAAGAAACCAAACTAAAAGAAATAGTATTATGTTACGTACCTAAAATTTAAGTACTACTTTCATGGTGAACATTTAGTTATTACTTTGACACACTCGTACGTATTCAGAAACTTGGGATGATTACGATTTTACCCATAATAGGCCATATTTTTACATGTATAGGAACATCTAGTAATTAATGTGCCTTTAAGTGGGTAGGTATAAAAATATTTTGAAAATATTTTCTATATTCGGCGGTACTTACGCTGTACATACACGAAGCAAATAATATCTAAAAAAAAAGTATTAGTACCTATGAATACAATCTATAAAATCAGTTTGATATTAGCTGTAACTAAAGATATTAAATGAAAGAAACTGCAACCTCGAAAGGTTTACGTGCTATTTTAAAATAATAGGTTATTTCACGTTATGACGTATCACACTCATATGTGATCGTAAAAATATGAAGTAAAAACATACCTGAGACTTAAACGAACGGTCAAACCGTTAAATATGTCTGTAGGTTCACTTACTTCAATCACAAGTCACTTGTTTTAGATTCACTGTATATTCAAACGAACGGCAAAGCCGTTAAATAATTATTTCTGTAAATTCACTTACTTTAAGGCCCAAGTCACTTTTTATAACTTTACTAGGTATATAACTAGTAACTAGAAAAAATAAATGCACTAGCAGGTGTTCCTGCTATAACCTTTTGCTACGGGAATCAAAACGCCAATGAGGACAAAGTGGACGCCATGTTCCTTTATAAGTTCACAGGTGGCGCCATCTGCTGGTGAGTCGACGGAAATACGTCATCAAACATGAGTAAGATAAGCCTACGGGTAACGGATATGCCTATCTCATTATATAAGCTTCGAATTACGGTCAAGTACTTTTAATAAAAAATTAAATAGCCTTTCGAAAACCCTGTATTGATACCCACGTCTTAAGACAATCTTACAGATTTAAAGGTATACTGGTTTTTATGGAAATGCGTATCACTTTGAGGTGTAGTAAAAACGTTTTTATACGATGAAGTAAGTGAAAGTTCTTTTATATACTTTGAGAGTGTTGGGTACAAGTGTGTTAAAAAGGAACTTTATCGGTTATAAAGGCATTTTGTTCCATTAATTTACTTCTTTTTTTACAGCGGACGGAGACTTCAGTTGGCGTCATTTCGCTGAGATGATAGGATGACTAACTTCTTTTTTTCGTATGGAACTCCTAAATGCTATGCCAAACCTTGGTACCCTATTGTCTGCCGGGCCGGGTACGCTCTTGGAATGATAACTCCTGGGCTCCTGATCCCGACTTAAACTTTTTCCACTATTGCGGTTTCTCCCCGAGGATGTGCTCCCCTTGGTCTACTGGAATTCATCCAAAAATCCATTATAGATTTTTGTGAACATCTATTTATTTTCAAAACTTGTTCTGATACGAGATTCGTACTAGAGACCTCCGCAGCGACAATAGCATTCTAGTGAATGCTACTGTTTCTGCTACAGCAACCAAACTCAGTGTACATTTGTCAGTAAAATACTCCTTAACATTTCTACACAGTGTTCGACAAAATTAAAGAGACAAAATCCAGCTAGCATTTAGTAGAACACAGACCCGATGGTTATGTATCACTCATAGGTAGATACATGAAACTGGTGTTTGCTGTTCGACTCGCCGTTTTGACTGGCTACGGAAACAAGCAGAAATGTGAAGTGTGTTCGATTTGATTGGAGCGGTTTAGCTCTTTGTATTGCCGGAGATTTTTTTAGCTTTGGAATTGGAATGTGGATAATTTTAATGGAATCTAGTTATACCTATATGTACAAAGTTTATTCAGTGATTGTTAAACAGGGTGGAAATTAAGAGCATGGTTGCAGGAAAAGTACCCTTAATGAAAAAGATGCTGGCTAATTTTGCTAACACTCGTTTATTTTTAAAAGTAAGTAAAACTGTATTTTTTTTTTTTTTGAAAAGTCATCATCTTGAGCCGGCAATCAAACCAGAGAGATGTGAAAAAAAAACAGCCTGTATTTTATGATAGCAACCGAAAGAGTCTTTTATAAGAAACAATTTATCTTAAACAACATAGTATCTTAAATTATAGAAAGATCAAGCAAAATATTTTTGACGTGACAACGTCTTATAATTCGATGGAGCCGGCTGCACGCACGAAAACACATGACGTATGCGGCGTTACCTCGCTCTGAGGCGTTTCATTTAAGGCTGAGTTGTCACGTTCAACTATCGTCAGTAAACCGACTTTGCAGACAACCAATTTTTTTAAATTTTAAGTTTACTCATTATCTTCCCAACCTTCATTAAATCTAAACATGCTATAATTGCTACTAAGAGTAAAAGCCAGCCTCACCTGCAAATAGAGCATCTGCTCACTAGCTGACAAAGCCAAAGCAAAGAAAAGGAAAAGTGTCCCATTATACTCGCAAAATGGTTAGGGGGAGGGGGAGGGGGGCTACGCTTCTATATGTTCTGTACGTATATTAGTCAAAACGCAATAATCTATACTAAATCAATTCAGCATGTCCTTATTAGGTAGATATTATATTGTTAGGCGTAAGTAAGGTTTTTCACTTGGCAGAGAATACGCATGATTTTTCTCCAGGACTTGACCCCAAAGTTTGTTGCGTGAGTGATATAGGTAGTCTTACTTACTTTATGAGTGATATCTGAGGTATAATGTGCAACCACGTTTATAGCGTAGATGCGTTCACACGCTCCTCTGCAATCGAAAAATCCTAAAATTACTAAATCAATTGTGGAAATTCTTTTATCATTACCTAGAAAGCTAATTTAAACTGAAGTAAGATATGTTACGAAATTATTTCTTAGTTGGTATCTATAGATATTAAAGGGTTACTTACTCAAAAAGTTTCAATTTTCTTTGTCCAAGGGTTTCAGCTTGGCGTCAATAGGTAAGTTGACTTCACTCTCTAACCCAGCCGTACTCAACATTTTCTTTATAAGGGCCACTAACATGTTTCAGACATCTTGTCGCGGGCGTAATTACTTATTTATTTTAAAATGAAAAAGAACTTGTTACAAAGATTTGTAAGTTTTAATGCGATTTTTGATACTTTGAACACTTTTTTACGTGTGGATATCCCTCATGGATGCTATACCGGACTCTTACCACGTGTGCCCTGACACTGGACGGTCGAGAGCCTTGGGTTAGCCCACGGAAGGATTTTCCAGGCTTCCCGGGTTAGAGGTTCCAGGGATAGAGTACTTTCCCGCGACTTTGAATGTTGTTTAGGTGTTATCTCGCTTCTTGGAGCGTGTAGCGTGCGTGAAATTTATATATCATGCTGCTTTATTAGGCCTGCTTTTGTAAGGATCCTGAGCGGCCCCCTCGCAGTCCACAGACCCCTGGTCATGGAGACTAATACACTTGGGCGAAGACGAGTCACCGACGCCCTCACCACAGATCGTGAAGTTCAATTGAGGGAGTTGTCTCCCACTCACTCCCCTCAACCTCTTTCATGAGCATGACCTGCTCGCAGAGAGACGCGGCGGGACGACCCTCTCTTACTCTCACTGGAAACATGACTCGCACCATGGTCTCCGACGAGAGAATGTTCTAGTCCAGACTTGTGACCAGGTGGGCCACTATCAAAGGCACAGTTCGAGTAAAACAGCTCTAACCTATCGACGCCAAGCAATTAGTATAGAAGGTAGATAGGCAGAGCGAAAATATTTACAACAAAAATTTTATTAACATAAATATGAAGCCAAATCAAAAAAATATAGTAAAAGTTTGCATGCTAACAATGCGCAAAACTTATCTGCGTGGGAACTGAAGTTAGTTTTCCGCTCTCTCTTGCGTACGTCTTTCACAAGTTTTCTATTCAGGAAGATTCCTATACCCGTAGCTGGCAACAAAGTTTGTTACAGAAAGTATGCCAAGTTCGGTCATGCCCTTAATAATATCCAATACAGTGGTGGCAATCAATAGACAGAAAACAAAGGGAGATTGCCGACCAATATCCTTTTAATGCCCGATCCGGATATTTGGGTGAAGATTCAGCGTACTACTTTATTAGAAGTCGTTTTTGCCTTTTGTTTAACAAGTCCACAAACACACATACACACGTTACACATTTTAATGAATGATGTCAGCCTCTTATTCTCTAGCCTCTTAGTACACTGAAGGATATAGTCACGCGTGAGAGAAAGGCCTAATATAGGACCCAAATTTCATCATTAATTATGTCCCATGTGTAATTATTATTTTCATAAAAGTATAGTAAGGTACCGCATAAACCCTTTGTGGTATTTTGGTTTGCCATTGCTGTTATTTTTGTATTATAAGGAAATAAATAATAATAAACAAAAAATTACGTGGAGAGATATCCATTATTTTTTGTGAATATCCGAAAAAAATAAGTACATTGACACACTAAAGGCTTTTATTTAAACTTCAAACTTAAGTAGAACTAATACTAGTTCTACTTAAGTTTGAAGTTTGTAAATACTCCGATTAGGATGAGGAGCCTTATCAAAAAAAATAAAATAAAAGTAGGTATATTTTTTCATAATCCTTCAAGAAAAAATATGTTACACAGTGATGGCTTGTTTGTAAACATGCCAAACGTCCGGCGTGATTGATGATACCAGATTATCGTATAATGGATGGATTATACAAACTTTTTGTACTAAGGAGAACTGATGAACAAGTGGAAAGAAAGAAAATATAATATTGTATCATGAATAATATGAAATTCTGTATATTTTTTACCGATTATCAAAACTCACTTTTTACGCAGGTTTTAATCAAAGGAAAAGGTCCCAGTTTAACCCTATACTGGAATCTTTTTAATCTCAGACAAAAGCGTTTGTGGCATCATAGTTGTCCAATGGTTGTACCAATTACGTACCTACTTAGCGATTTTTTTTAAAGCTGATTAGATCGAGATCACTCTTAGATAATAAATGTTTGGCTCTCACAAAAATACACAAGTCTGAAGTATCTAAAATTTGTTTAGGCTTATTAGAGCAGTCTTAGTGTCAAAGTTTAAATTTAGAAAATAACAATTTCGATTTTGGGGCTTTATCTGGTTGTCGGTGCACACACCGCTAGTACGTGAGTTCTCTTGGGCCCCAGAGTACTTGGTGGGACTCTTTACGCGAAGGGGCGTACACATTTACGAATTTCCTTTCAATCTATTACAACTTCTTCCATAAATCCTGTTATTCGTTCAAGATTCCAAACAGCCGCGCTGAACACAGGACGTTAATCAAGAAATTTCCAACACAAGCTAAACACAAACTTAGGCAGTGATTAACAGCCTCTTTTATTATTCATCAGGGCCATTTATTAATAACTGCAACGTTGTTTAATGGCGGTATAAAAAATTGCCAATCACCCAACTTCACCGCCTTCCAAGTTGATAATCTCCATTTTAATTCAGTAGAACTTTTATCGCGGGTAATGAATTTACAAATCATTGAGGATTATGCGTCGAGTTTGGAGTTTAGAAGTTTCGTATTCTGATGGACTGTGGGTGTTAATCAATATCAATACATATAATAAAATCGTAACAGGTCGCTGTCTGTACATGGAAGATAAATAAGAAAAAAAAAATTATAGGGATTTATTATTAGGGGGATTTATGAACGCAATAGAACCCAAAACAATGATTTTTAGAATTTTTGTCTGTTTGTCTGTATGTCTGTATGTCTGTATATCTGTTTGTCTTTACGGTTGTGCACGCTAATCTCAGTAATCGCTCAACCGATTGCAATGCGGTTTTTTTTATTGTGTTGAGGCTTGCTCCACTTAACATTTAGCGTTTGTTTTATGTAAATCGGTTTAGAAATAAAAGAGTTATAATACTTTCAAGAATCAGACCTTTTGAAAATTTTAATTGTAGGTGTTTCTTTGAATGTGAGTGAACCTAAACCTCTTTTATGATTAAGCAAACAGGGCAGTTTCAGACGCTGCTTGATGACTCTGATGAAGAAATACCTTTCCTTTCATACACCTTATGTGACGTAAACGAAGTTGCGGGCTCAGCTAGTGTTTAATAATTATAATGTTTTGAATTTAGTAGCTGCTAAGGATAAGCGGCTGTGTTACGTATATCTTTACATTTTATGGTAATAAGAATTTCGGAAAATATTCGTTGAAATATGTTTTTTATTTAGGTCCCCAAAATAACACCAGCACCGGCGCCGCTCGTCTGATGGAAACATAAATAAATAAATAAACATTCAAGGACATTTCACACTACGCTATCTGATCCCAAAGTTAGCTAGGAATAACCTGCTTGTGTTATGGGTATCAGACTACGGATATTAATATGTATATACCTTTTAAACATACTTATCATACATAGAAACACCCAGACTTTTAAGACAAACATTTATGGGTTACACAAATTTTTGTCTCCGGTAGGAATCGAACCCACGACCTTGTGATCTGCAGTCGCACATTTCGACCTCTTCTCGACCAACGAGGCATTCGAAGATATAGCGATAGTGTTGAGAACTCCTTCTTTCCGAAGGCCCACTCTGGACTCTAGGCCGTAGGAAGATGGATAGCCACCGTGTGGTTTATTATTTACTTTGGCAAGCAACATTGTTACCTATGTTTCTGTAGGCACCGGCATAGGTTTGAATATTCTTCATTCTCTAAGTGGCCAGTCACAGTCAGTAATAAATAACAAGTCATCTATGACAGTACTACCACCCGACAGAAATATTTTCAAACAATACTAGTATCAATATATCAAAATAAACAAACTAATTGCCACAAAAGTAGGTCAAATGAGCCTTCAAGATACAATGGATATCCTTAACGAATTTACTTGTGTTTTGTGAAGATTTCCCGGGAAGGGACTCCAATGATGCGTGTTTGTAATGTACTTGTTTATATCAATTACTTTGTAGATAGTTATGGGTTTAATATTCTTCATTATATTAGGTAATATTTTTGTTTTATGTATTACAGTCGGCAGAAAATCGTATCCCCTTCAGGTTAATCGACAGTGGTCAATGTAGCCTAAGGACTTTAGCAAGAGTCTTTATGAAGAACATTATACTGTAGGCCTTTGTGATAAGGGGTAGGGTCGTAGGGACCACAATCCAATACTACAAGGAAGGGGAACTCCTAATAAGATTTTACCGTTTATTGAAATAAACGTGGTGGAAAAGTGGGTTAATGATGGAAAACAGCAATGAGCATAAAATAACGGTAGAATATGTAATAACAAATTGCATTATAATTGAAAAAGGATGTATCATAATTACCGTTTCGAAGCCTGAAGTATCTTTTTTAGGGTTCCGTACCCAAAGTGTAAAAAACGGGACCCTTTTTTTACGTGAGGGAGATCCGTCATGGACGCTATGCCGGACTCTCAAAAAACCTCACGTAACGCCCCAACAGCCTTTGGTCGAGAGCCCCGGGTAAGCCCTCGGAAGGATGTCCCAGCACTCCCAACAGACCCACGGCCACCACTGCAGCCTCGCCTAGGGGGTGTTTCGGGTGCTATCCCGCTTCCAAGGGGGAGCGTGCGTGAATTCCTCTCGTCACGCTGCCGTCATGGACCTGCTTCTGTAAGGACGGTGAGCAGCCCTCTCGCCGTCCTCAGGCCCCCGGTCATGAAGGCCGATAGCCCTCGGCGAAGACACGTCGGCGGCGACCAAGCCGCCGACTGCGGAACTCGGGTGGGAGAGTTCTCTCCCGTTCCCGCCCCGCCGCCTCTTTCACGAGCATGACCTGCTTGCAGAAAGAAGCAGCGCACTCCCACTTACTCCCGCTGGAGATCATGGCTCGCACCATGGTCTCGAGCGAGAGAGTGTCCACGTCCAGACCCACCACGAGGACCTGGCGCTGTTGCACTTGCCGCTATAACAGCTAACATCAGACAAATATTAATATTTAAGGGGGTACCTATCATACAACAAACGTGATTTTTTGTCTTTTTTTGGGACGGAACCCTCCGTGCGCTAGTCTGACTCGCACTTGGCCGGTTTTAAGATCTTTGTACTAATTTTATGCTAGCTCTATATAGAATCTACAACTATAAATTATAATTCATGAACCTTAGGGAAATTTGTCAATATAATCGACAAAATGACATAATTTTGTTTAACATAAATATAGCATGGAAGGAAACGCACTCAGTCAGCAATTTTTTGTACAATTCTTTACAAAAAAACGCGTAGAAGTTCGTTTGCTGAACTCAATGTGAGCATAAATCATAAATGCAGGATACACACACTTATTCGCAGCCGCACTGAAGGATTTGTTATTCAATTTCCTGTATTGAACTCCACCAGACGTATATTCCATACCTTTGTTACCCAAAGGATATCAGCTTTGGGTTAAATACAAGCTAAATTAGCCGCTATTTCTTTAGTGATAGAGCATAAATTTCTATCTAACTAACATTTTGCGATACTGCTTTTTGTTATACGTTTCATAATTACTGGACTCGTATGTGTGTCTATTATCGAATTATATTTTCCCTTTTGGTTCCATATCTGTATTATGGTTTAATAAATCATTTTTGTTCTAGCTAATAAAGAAAGAAAGCACAGCAGGTGTGCTGTTTTTGAGTCCAGGGAGAATTCAATTTCAATATTAATATTTGTGTCTGTTGGTCAGAGTATACCTGAATCTGACCGAATGACACAATAATTAAATAAATATTTGGTGGACATTCGCACACAACATCATCATCTAGCCCTCAAATTAAGGTATAAGTTATGGTATCTACATTTCTTTTGTGATTTTCTTTAGCTACTTACTGTTTGACTTTGTCGGCAACATTTTCAGGCGGGAAAAAGCTATGGGAACATGTAGCTATATTGTAAACCACCACTCGCTTGACATAGCTTCTTCCCGCCTGCAAATGTTGCCGACAAAGTAAAACAGTAAGTAGCTAAGGAAAATCACAAAAGAAATGTAGAGCTTGTTTTGTGCTTTTCAGTTGTATGTTTACTTGGCAATCGGGTTTTTTGTATTCTAAATAGGTAATTAAGTTTATTGGTATTTGTTGTTATAGCGGCAACAGAAACACATAATCTGTGAAAATTTCAGATCTCTAGCTATCACCGTTCATGAGATACAGCCTCGTGACGAACAGACAGACAGACAGATGGACGGCCGAGTCTCATGAATAGTGTCCTGATTTTTACCCTTTTGGTACAGAACCCTAAGAATAGATTTTGATTTTTTCAGCAAACATTTAATCTAAGTTCCAATTGTAATTTTTTTCTAGCCGACTTAGGTAATTGGAATTTACCTTAACCAGACGACCCAGCCGCAAGGTCTTTTAAGATTGGATTGTGTACATAGTCTGCAAAGGTTCTACTCAATATAGATATTTAATTTTTGAAAGGACGGGCGTGGCACGAATACGAATAGGATTCACGACTCGTTAAGGAGTTGGGGCACAAATTTGGTCAATAATTTTATTCAAATATTTTTGCTATTTTATCCATTTTAATGGGAAATATGATTCATAATTTCGATTAAGTATTTTCTTTTTAAAAGTTGGAATCGAAAAAATTTGGGCACACGACCTCTAGTAGGTAATCAAATTGTGCAGAGGGACCAGCCCTGTAAAGCAGGGTTATTATATCCTTTGGATTGGTAGCAGTGAAAGTACTACCTGTCCTTTATCTTGAGGAATTCGGTTTGTCATACATTGTGGAACTTGTGGAAGGCTCATATTTTTCAAGTAACCAACATAAAGTAACAAAGTTGATAGTAGAGGTGCAATTATTTGTAGCATTTGTTTTCTTTAGATGCAACAATACCTAGTTAAGGGCTTGACAATTGCCACTTGAGCGTGTCAGGACCCCTTTAATCTATGCATCGCTTATTTTTATCTTGAGTTGTCTTTGGTTTAGCGAGTGACGGGTTTGTCTATGGCACCTCAAGAATTGCGTTGGCAAACCAGTTTTTAGAAAAAGGATTTCGAGAAGATTCCCAGAGAAAGGTATATTAGGGACCAGCTCTGAGGTTCTGGTTTTTCTTTGGAGATTACTCTGTACCTCGAAACAGTGTTCGCTCATGCACTAACATTTTACCTCGCCATAGTTGGAGGTTAAAGTTACTAACTTTATAACTAGAAGTTTATTAGCATTCTACCCAGGAAACTGGTAAGTCTCCTTTTCTTTTTGCAAAGCAGTTAGATCTTCGTCTGTCGCGTTGTCAGCAACTTATTTCGTTGTTTTGTTTCACGACAGGGTTTTTTAGTACGGGCTGAAGCGGCCTGCTTACACCATAAAAATTTACATCATTTTGAAGTAACATTGAACATGTAATTCAATATTTCAATAATAATGAGCCTTAAGCTCTGAGGCGAGGCAGATCTAACTGAAATTTTACAAATTTACTTTATGATTATTTTCGGTCACATAATTCGTCGCGTACGAAGTCGCAGGTATCGATAAGATTAAAGCGTCAGTGTGTACGATGCTTTACCTCACAGTGCTCGCACGTAATAGCTTGCATTAAGTGCTGCAGCGCTGTAGTTTACTTAATTACAAGTGTTTACGACCGCGGTGCAGTGGAATCACATGCAAAATGCCGTGCATAGGTCAGGAGACGAGATCTCATATTTATATTATTGCGTTTGTTGAAAGTCTTTTATAATCCACGTGTCTTCTCTGGAGAGTAAAATTTTTTCTAGAATAAAACTTAGTGTATATCTTTCTTCAGATTTTAAACATTGCTTCCTTACGACGCGACGTCGTGTAAATAGGTCGTTGTACGTTATAGTTTTCACAGCACGTGAGAGGTTCCAAATAATGACGACAGTGGTTTATTTAAGTATTGCAAAATTGCTGCTCGGAATTTTTTGTACGAAAACAATATCTACGGTGAAAGAACAACCGACTACATGGTTTCGAGATTTATAAATCGTCTATCTTCAACAGTGCTAGATGTTATTACTAGAATAAACTTAAAAAAAAATAACTTATACTTAAAAAAACAAAATCTTTTAAAACAAAGTCTACTACTAACTAGCTAAGTCTAAACTATTTTAAATGTAAGTACATATTATAATGCATGTAAGAGAGTAATACAGCATATAACAAACTTTCGTGCCTTACGAAATGCTGATAATTTGTATTCTTTGTATGATAATGAAACAAAAAAAAAATGTCTACTGGAAAACTATTGTGATCTCCAGAGAATTATGACTATTATCATTCACTATCAAATTTAACAGAGATTCGTAAAGTTTACAACTTCGTTAATCGACTTAAACTCTTTCACAGCGGTACTGTAGCGGAATTGTAGATTCCTGGGAAACTAACCAGTCCTCACCGTCTGTTGGCCCCTGCCAGTTGGGTGATATTTTCTTTTTACTTTCCTAGTCACCTGCGGCTACTACCTTCAACATCCTTTTTGACTAAGATCGCCGGGCTCAAGAGCGCTATCGCATATCTCCAACCAAAACTCCTTCACTGCTGGCTATTACCAAAATTAGACGACGAGAGAGTGGAGATTTCGCACAGTTAAAGCCGTTCCAAAACTATCTCCATCGACAATGAGCATTACTTTTTTTAATCTTGATTCAAATTTGGAATTTATAAAAAGAATCAAACTCAATTCTTAGTGCGAATTCACACTAGCGTTTTTCCAGCGTAGGCGTACGATGGACGTATGCGCGGCGCCGACGCGACGTATACGCCGCGTTGGCGCGGCGTTTCCACTGGAACACATGAGTACGCTGAATAAGCGTCGGGCGCGCGCGACGTATACGCGACGTTTACGCCGCGTTGGCGCGGCGTCTCCACTGGAACACATGAGTACGCTGAACAAGCGTCGGGCGTGCGCGACGTATACGCGTCGTATACGCCGCACATACGCCCATCGAACGCCTACGCTAGTGTGAAGGCGCACTTACAGTCAATGAAGGTTACATTCAAAATCGGAGAATTGTACATTAAACCTACTCACGTCTGCATTTGGAGACAATCAACGCAGCTTGTAGCTTTATACCTTTACCTTTTCAATTTCTTAGTAAGCATCGGGCCATTTGAGACAGACCAAATTCAACCAGACTTGTAGTTAGATATTATTTAACTCAGTGTTCGATATTGTTTGCTAGCAATAAGGTTTGCACACACTACCTCTCACCCCAAACGCATATACCTACCTACCGTCTTCGTTCTGTCTCGGGTAAAAATATGCTGAAGAGTTTGTAGGTAGGTACTTTTATTTGGAACTTGTGGTTTTTAGGCGGTAAGTAATCCATGATGGGTGACCATCCATGTGATCACTTTGTGACATTTATTTGAGCGTTTCCGTGCTTCGGAAGGCACGTTAAGCCGTTGGTCCCGGTTGCCAGTAAAATGGCAGTCGTTAAGCTAAGTTGAAGACTTAATTTCAACAGCAGGCAGTCACAGCCTGCGCATGTCCATTTAAGCACGGCAATAAGGCCCACCACCTATTACGTGGGACAAATTATACAAAGGTGAAATGTGGGCATATAATATGGCTCTGCCTACCCCTTCGGGGATAAAGGCGTAACCATATGTATGTAAGTAATCCAGACGGCATGTATAATTGACAAATTACTAAAGTGATTGTACCTATTTAAAAACCTGTCTTAACAAAAGAAAAATTGGGTTTTCGAACAAAATTATGGTAAATCTAAATGTTGAATTGAAAAATAAAAACAGATTAAAGGCAAAGACATTATTTTTGTATCAGTGACATGGAACCAAGGAACGACATTTACATTCAAAAGTATAATTCTCAGCCACACATTGTGGGTGGCTATCAAGATACAAAGCTGTGGATTAGCCACTGAGAATAACCCATCCCAATTACATTAAAATTGTAAAGAGGCATCTGTGTGGACCCATGTCAATGTTAGGCACTGAAAGGAACGAGAATCTTACCTCCAGTTGAATTCTCGTGAAAAATATATCTAACTTTTTAAACTCCAATAGGATTTTAAGAGCAGAACCAAAGATAGAACGTTGGATTGGAAATGTCACCTACATTTGTAGAAATCTGGGTATATTTCTGCAAAGTGAATACTTAAGTCACTAATCCAAATTGAGATAGGGCTTGGATAAAAGAAACTGTACTAATTATGAATGTACTCTATGAATATGATGAACAAATATATTACAATGTTTCGCAGTTGTCCAGTCATACATAGATCAAGTATAGCAATTCTAACATTTCTTTCGACTCTGATCGCGATTGATCATAATTGTATTATTTATTATAAACTAGCGACCCGCCCCGGTTTCGCGCGGGTGCAATGCTGATACTATATACAAATACCTACTATTTAACGGATGTTATTATAAATATAAACCTTACTCTTCATTCACTTTATCTATTAAAAAAAACCGCATCAAAATCCGTTGCGTAGTTTTAAAGATTTAAGCATACATAGGGACTGAGAAAGCGACTTTGTTTTATACTATGTAGTGAGACTTAAAATTTAAAATTTAACGTGAATTCGACTTACGCGGTTATACTGTCTCACCTATAGTGTAAGTTCGAGGTATTACATTATAATATAATAATATTACTAAATATTTATCTATGACTAGACAACTTAGAAGTTTAGATCTTTAAAGAATATAGACTTGAATGTGATTAAAATGTAGGTAATTAAATATTTGTGCCCGTGGAAACAATCAAATCACAAAATAGGCCTTGTAGAGTCGACTGGTGATCCAAGGGCTGGCAGTTTTCTCGCTCGGCGAATAGGCATTGCTATTCAAAGGGGGAATGTTGCTAGTCTTTTGGGCCAGTGCCACTGGGACCTGATTTAGGTTAAGTTTAGATAATAATAATGCAATGATAGCATGTACAACATTCGTACAGATCTCCAACGAGAGCGCACGCTTGTTTGATTTACGAAAAAAAAAACAGTGATTCTAAAACTTTTAATCGTTATGTTCACCTGCGCGAGCTGTGGTATGGAACACACAGACGGTCCAGTGTGCAGTGTTTGCAAGCAACGCTTTGATTACCAGTGCTCCGGCGTCTCCGAGTCTGGATACCGACGTCTTGGCGACACCAGGAAGAACGCTTGGCGTTGTCCGAAATGTAAGTCCAGCTCATCTCCTTCTCCTCTAACGCTATCACCTCAGCCTAGTCAGCTAGACAAAATGCAGGAGCAGCTGAACAAGATCTCTCTTGATCTGGCTCCTTTAGCAGGGCTGGCTGCAGATATGAAATCGATCAAATCGGAGTTGTCTAGTCTGAAAGATTCCATTGAAATGGCTCACGATCTCATTAGCGGCTTCTCAGGAAAGATAAAATCTCTCGAGTCCAAAGTTATCCAGTTGGAGAGCGTAGCCATTCAAATACCCTCTCTCCAAGTCACCCTTGAAAAGCTAATTCGAGATCAAGAGGACAGGGATCAGTGGTCCAGGGCTAACAACGCTGAAATTAAAGGTATCCCACAAAAAAAGGATGAAAACCTCTATGAAATAGCTCAGAAAATTGGTGGACTCTGCAGCATCGTGGTTAACAAGGACCTATACCTACTCGAGTTCTCAACGCTGAAAAGCCCATTGTAATTGCATTCAACAGTCGCTATAAGAAGGAGAACTTCGTGGACTCATCAAGGAGATGTAAAAATTTGAATGTATCCAGTTTGGGATATTCTGCATCAACGAAGTTCTATGTCAACGACCACCTCACTCAAGCCAACAAAACACTTTTAACTTAGGCAAGATCTCTGGCTAGGGAGAATAATTTCAAATATATCTGGGTGAAACACTGCAAGATAATGGCTAGAAAATCGGATACGTCACCTACTTTTTTTCTAAAAAGCGAAAAAGATCTTCAGCGAATTGTAAACCGCTAATATTATTCTTAGTACTCGTAGCTATCAAAAATCACGTTTTTTGTATCATACATGTAAACAGTTTGAGAACCATAGTCAAGTCGGAGTTCTTTATTACAATAAGACACCTCGTACAAGTCGATCAACTTGCTGTATGTACGCAAATATCACTCGCCGTCGAGTACATGCATCGAAGCAAACGGGTCATTTTACCGCGCACTACCGCAGCCGGTTGCAGCAAGGTGGGAACAAATTATCGGATGCGTCCGTAAGCCGCGGCTGACGGACGCGGCTTGATAATGTGTACGATTGTTCATACGGCGTCCGCGGCAGCAAAAATATCCAGCCGGCCAGATTCTATTCGGACGTCCGTGCGCTCGAGGACAGTACAAGGTCACGTCCGCTGCTTATGACCGATAGTTTGCACAGTTTCGTTTATTTGTACTATTCAGATACTAGCAGGCTTGCTTGTATCAGCCGCGGCTTACGGACGCGTCCTATAATTTGTTCCCACCTTAACTATCGAATACAATTTGTTACCGACCCTCCATAATGAAAAATATCTCCTAACTTTGTTCGACGTAATGTATGTAATATTATTAATGCTAACTATTTCGTGCATAATTTCTGTTATTCGTTATGTGATTAATACTTGTGGTTTTACATTTTTTATTGAGTATCTATACCTGGGAAGTGTTTTATTATTCAAATGTCCTACTAGACAACGCTAGACGAGTGGTTGTGACGGTCTTTTTGCTGATGGATCACCATAGTTATTGTAATTGTGAGTACATAAATGGCTTTATCCATACTAATATTATAAAGCTGAAGAGTTTGTTTGTTTGTTTGTTTGTTTGAACGCTAGGATCTCAGGAACTACTGGTTGGATTTCGGAAATTCTTTTACAGTTTCATAGTCCATCTATTGAGGATGGCTATAGGCTATATAACATCACGCTAAGGCAAATAGGAGCGGAGCAGCTATCAAGAATGTTTCGAAAACGGGGAATATTTTTTACCGTCTGAGAGCTTCCGAAGCGTACGCTGCGTAAATGGTTAAAGTTACGTAAAAATTGTGTATTACAAAATTGTTTCTCTCAAAAAGTTCTAAAAAAAAGTCCGCGACGGCATATGTCTATCTTTTAAGGTTCGCCCACAATAACCTAATTTGTCTATCTCTTAAGGTCCGCTCACAATATTTTAAAACCGAAGAGTTTGTTTGTGCTACGATCTCAGAAACTACTGGTTGCAGTTCAAAAATTATTTTACAGTTCCATAGTCAATTTATTGAGGATGGTTAATGACAGTATTACATCACGCTAAGACGAATAGGGGCGGAGCAGCCATGAATAATGTTTTGAGAACGGGGAAAATTTATTTCTTTTCAGAGCTTCCATTGCGTACACTGTGGAAATGATTAAAGTTACGTAAAAATAGTGTACTATAAAATTGTTTCTCTTAAAAAGTATAAAAAAAAAGTCCTTGACCGCATATGCCTATCTTTTACGGTTCGCTTACAATAACCCTCTTAGTAAGTTTTAAAATATGAGCGAGGCGACGACGGCAGTAATCGTGGTCTGCAGTGGTAGCCAGTCAAGTGAACGATAAAAACCGGTCAAGAGCGAGTCGGATCCGTACCATAAAAGGACGGGCGGAAGTAGATGCGACGGGAAACATCATATCACTTTACATATTAATACAACGCCTCTCTCCTTCTCACTCTCATGTGACGCAAGCGAAGTTGTGTGGGGTCAGCTCTAATGAACATAAGTGACGGAGTAAATGCGACGGGAAATATTATACCACTAAATATTTATACTACACTTCTCTCTTTCTCACTCCCATGTGACGCAAACGAAGTTGCGCGGGTCAGCTAGTCTAACATATACTACCAGAACACACGTGGGTTGCGAACTAAGACACATACATTTAAACGCAATGTATCTTTAAACAATTATGATATTATTTCGATAACAGAAACTTGGTTATTGAGCAGTATAAGTGACAGTGAACTTTTGAGAATGGGTACTCAGTCTGGCGTCGTGATAGGGACTACAATAAAACAAAACAAACAAAGGGGGTGGAGTGTTGCTGGCCGTGCGTCATGGTCTATCGGCGAGGGTTCGGACTGATTGGAACTCATCAGCTGAAGACTTGTGGGTCACGGTCACCTGCAGACAGACAGGCCGAGCCTCACATAATTTTAATTTCTGCACTCTATATCTTTGTGACGAGAATCTCGGTAACTCATATGACTTGCAGCTCCGTAATTTTACAGACAGACTGTCACTATTAATAAACACAAATTCTGACGATACATTTATAATAATGGGAGATTTTAATATGCCGCATATAGATTGGGTGAGGGGTGATATTGGTCTTCTACCATTGGGAGAAAAAAAAGAAACACAATCATACTTTTTTGACATTATTTCTGAATGTAATCTGAACCAGTTCAACACCAGCCGCAACATATCCAAGGGTAGAATTTTAGATTTAGTGTTTAGTAACACAGACATATCCATTAATACCTGTGAATCTCCTATGGTTCCAGCGGACGATCATCACAAGTCCTTGGATATTCAACTGCATTACTACAACGATTTGCCGCTGACACCTAACCCTAGAAAAAAGCTGCTTTTTGAGTCTGGGGATTACGAAAAAATTAACAGTTGCCTCAAGGAATACATATGGGACGACCTTTTGACTAATAACTCGTCAGAAGACGCAGTGAGTATTTTTTATAATTGTCTCAACGATTTAATTGACAGATACATACCCTCCAAACTTATCTACCCCTCTGCATATCCGCCTTGGTACAACTCAAGTCTGAGAAAAATTTTGAAAGAAAAAGAAAAGTACCTTCGAAAGTATCGAAATTATGCTAACACCTCTGATTATGAATCTTTTCGTATACTTCGAGCTAGAGCTAAATCCGTGGAGGAAAAATGTTATAAAACCCACATTGCAAATACTGAGGCATCAATCATAAATAATCCAAAAAAATTTTGGTCCTTTATAAAATCCAACAAAATGGGCTATAATACTTTCCCTGCCACTATGTCTTTTGAGGGTTTTCAGTCCCTATGCACGAGTGAGGATATTTGCGATGCTTTTTCAACCTATTTTCGGTCGAATTTCCTTTCTACCAACCACAGTGCAAGTAACGCGGACTCAGTACATGTCAACCGTGCTAGCCCATCGCAACATATAAGTGAAGTCGAAATTTGTGCCGAAACCGTCCATAAGCTCCTTAAATCTCTTGACCCCAGCAAGGGGGCGGGTCCTGACAACATACCACCTATATTTATTGTCAAGTGTTCTGAAACATTGGTGGTCCCTATCACTACGATATTTGGACGTTCTGTTCGGGAGGGCATAGTGCCTGGTTTGTGGAAGTCCGCCTTTATCACGCCGGTACTTAAAAGTGGAAAAAATCAGAACATAAACAACTATAGACCAATTTCAAAATTGTGTTTGTTTGGTAAAATATTGGAACGCATTATTTACACCCAACTATACAGCACTTTCTCTTCTACCTTCATTCCCGAACAGCATGGTTTCCTCAGAAACCGTTCTACTACCACCAATCTTCTCTCCTTTACTGACTTCACCACGTACTCCATGGACAATGGCGGTCGAATAGACTGTATTTATACTGACTACAGTAAATGTTTTGACCGTATTGACCACAGAATACTTTTACAGAAAATTTACTATACAGGGGTTCATGGTAGTCTGTATCGGTGGATGACGTCATACATAATGAATCGTTCCCAGGCAGTTGCGATAAATGGTGTTATATCTGAATGGCAGGTGGTCCTTTCAGGGGTTCCTCAAGGTTCCCTGATTGGCCCCTTGCTCTTTATAGCGTGTTCGTAGGAAGAGACAGAAGTTGTGTGCACACTTTTATTTACTGATAATTACTGACTATTTACAGATCACTATTAATTATATTACGCACTACATTATGACGTACTAAGTTAGCGGCATAGCTGCCACAGAGATTCTACATAGCTACAGCGTTCCTAGGTAGTTGGATACAGACGGATGAATGGAATGATTAATCTAGAATACTAAAGATTATATACATCAAACTGAGGAGTAGTGCGGGGGGTGATTGTCATCCTGTAGCACGTACATGAAGATGCGATTATTGCTAAATTGACAAATTCAAATATTTAGATAATGAATTATAATATTATGGCACAGGACGTGACTTGCGTAATGATATAAGAATTTCCTACTATCAGTCACGTCCATGCAGTCGCCATACTCTTCAATTTATTCATTAATGATATAGACTCCTGCTTCACTAACTCAAGCTTTCTACTGTACGCTGATGACATGAAGATTTTCAAGAAAATAGATAGCATTCATGACTGTCATTTATTACAACAGGATCTTGTAATGCTGGAACGATACTGCCAACACAATAATCTCGACCTCAATGTGTCTAAGTGCTCGTTTAAGGAGACGCGGCGCTTCGAGCGGCGCGGTCCGCCAGGCGGGCCGCCAGAAACACAAACGTATGGAAATGTTCAGAGCGTTCAAGGAGAAGCGTTTTTGCAAGCGTTTGTTTGAGTTGTAGCTGCCACAGCGGCGAGTGTCGTCGCGTCGGAAGCGGCAATTGAAGCGACGGGTGATGCCGCGGAGGACGCGGCGGGTAAACCAGCGAGTCTCGCAATGGAGGAACGCGGCGGATGAAGCTGCGGGTGACGCCGCGAAGGACGCTTCAAGGAAGGGGTATGCGTTAGGTAGGAATGTCGGGCAATATCGTTCATAGAAAATATCGATATTAAAATAAAAATATTTATCAAAATAAAATATCGATATTTTATTTTGAAAATGTAATCGATGTTTATAACCCTCTGGAGCAGAACGTCATGAAAGCAAAATATCACGTACGCAAAATAAACGATACATTGATTGGCGTTCAATTCCATACGTCGAACTCGAACATTTCCATACGTTTCAGGGCGGCGTTCTATCTCCTCTTTTATTCTGTATCTTCATGAACTCGGCTACGAGTCTTATTTCCAGTAACTTCCATCTCTACGCTGACGACTTGCAGCTGTACCGACGTTTTTTCGGCCACTGACGCCCCATTTGGCATATCGTGCATTAACCGCGACTTAGACGAAGCGACTGGGCTAATTCGGTCGGACTGCGCATCAACCCTCTGAAGTCGCAAGCCATCGTCATTAGCAGTAAGTATCAAACTGACAATATGCCGGTGTCTGAACTGGATCCAGTTCTTTTGGCCGGTATTCAGATACCCTACGCAGACACTGTGAAGAACCTGGGAGTGATCATGGACACCACGCTATCCTGGAGTGCCCATATTAGTGACGTCAGCAAGAAAGTGCACTTCTCCTTTCATTCCTTGAAGTGCCTCCAGAGCCTCTTACCCTTGAGGACGAAAATTAGTCTTGCTCTAACTATTATTCAGCCCATTATTGACTACGCCGACGCCTGCTATTTAGACGCCACTGAGGAGCTTCTGGATAAACTTGAGAGGTTGCAAAATTTGTGTGTACGCTTTATATTCAATCTTAGAAAGTTCGATCATGTTTCTCACTTTCGCAAAGAACTCAAGTGGCTCCCAATCCTCATTCGCCGTAACACTCGAATCCTCTGCCTCCTTTACAATATCCTTTATAATCCATCTTCACCTCCCTATCTAAAGGAAAGGTTCTCTTTTGTTCGTTCTCCTGATGCTCTCTGCAGATCTCACCTACGCTCAAATCTTAAATTTCCTTCTCACAAAACCGGTTTTTATTCATCCTCTTTCACCGTGCATGCAGTCAGACTATGGAACTCACTTCCGCCTGGTATCAGGGACAGTAAAACTATCACCACTTTTAAAAAGCAAATTCGTGGACACTATTTTTTTTATTGTTTTTTTTTGTTGCCTACGGATTTTTAGTTTTTGAATAATTTAATTTACTTTTTATTTATTTGAATATTTTATAATAATAATAAAATAATAAATGAATAAATAAATAAATATTCACAGACATTTTACACAACGCTATCTGATCTCAAAGTAAGCTAGGAATAACTTGCTTGTGTTATGGGTATCAGATCACGGATATTAATACTTATATACTTTTTAAATACATACATAATATACACAGAAACACCCAGACTCTTGAGACAAACATTTATGGGTCACACAAATATTTGTCTCCGGTGGGAATCGAACCCACGACCTCCAGTGCCGCAGGCGGTATCACTACCGACCGCGCCACAGAGGCAGTCAATTCAATGTTAACATTTAAATTTCAACCTTATTGTTCTACAACTTTAATTTGTGTTGATTATTAAGAACTTACTATTGTTTATTTTAATATTTTGAACCTGTTATAATTTGATTGTTCTAAAACTTTAATTTGTGTTGATTATGTAAGTACTTACTATTTCTGTTGTTTATTATTAATGAATAAAACTTGATATGGTATTTATTTTATAAAAAAATAAATGTCAAATTAGGAAAAAATCGATTAATTTAAAAAAATCGATTATTTTCTTGAGAAAAATCGATAATTTACTAATCGATTTTTCCTGCTAAAGAAAAAATCGATTAACTAAAAATCGTTTTTTTATGTACAATGTCACATCCCTATGTCGCACTGAACGACGCCGTATATTATTATGAAGCTGCGTGCAACGCGGCGGATGCAGCGCCGAGTGAAGCTGCGTGCCACGCGGCGGACGCAGCGCCGAGAGAAGCCACGCACGCGCGTCGCTCGACGCCCCGCGTGTCCTTAAACGAGCTCCTACATTTCTATATGTTTGATTTTGCGCGTGACGCTACGCGGGCCGCTTCACGCGCCGCCTGACTATAAACGGTCAAATCGCTTTACGCGCCGCTGCAAGCCACGCCGTACGCGACGCTTGACGCCCCGCGTCTCCTTAAACGAGCCCTAAGTGTCACGCTATTACTTTCACGCGCAACACTAAAAGGGCTCGTTTAAGGAGACGCGGGGCGTCAAGCGTCGCGTACGGCGTGGCTTGCAGCGGCGCGTAAAGCGATTTGACCGTTTATAGTCAGGCGGCGCGTGAAGCGGCCCGCGTAGCGTCACGCGCAAAATCAAACATATAGAAATGTAGGAGCTCGTTTAAGGAGACGCGGGGCGTCGAGCGACGCGTGCGGCGTGGCTTCCCTCGAGGCTGCATCCGCCGCGTGGTACGCAGCGACACCCGCTGAGTCACCCGCTGCGTCACCCGCTGCGTCACCCGCTGCGACACCCGCTGCGTCTCGTCTCGACTAGGGATGTAAACTTTATTTATAAATGATAATGATATGTATATCAATATTTCAAAAATATCAATATATCGTTTATAAATATCGATATTTTAGTAACGATATTGTAACCCAAAATATCATAAAATCATAAAAAAATAAAATCATTGTTTTGGGTTGTATTGCGTTCATAAAGCCCCCCGTATAATATTTTTTCTTATTTATCTCCCATGTACAGACAGCGACCTGTTACGATTTTATTATATGTATTGATTCGGAGGGTTCTGCTCCGGAGGGATTTATTGTGGTGTAAATTCGGAGAGGCCTACGTCCAGATTTAATTGATTTTGGCTATCTAATTTGAATTACCAAAACTATTAAAATGTAAAATATAAAGTTAACACTTGGCTGCCACCGCCACGGTGGCGGAGTGAAAGTGCATGCGACTGCCACAGTGAGGTCTTGGGTTTGATTCCCGAGTCTGATCTGGGGTTCAAACCGATGGGCCGATCGAAAAAAAAAATTTCCAACTTTGGGTGTTTTCCATCTACATGTACTACTCGTATTAAAAAAATTTGAAGTTGTCGTGTCTGTACAACAGAGATATGGCTATGCTACATGGAGGGAAAGTACCTTAAATATTGTAGATGGAACATTTTACTGAAAGAAGACATTGTTTTAATTTAAAAAACAACTTAAACTGCATTCATAGATTTTTAAATAATTACATGGTTGAGCCGGGAATCAAACCCGCTACACGAGAAAAAATAATCACCCCTTAGGTTAATCATACCAATCGAAAGGCTTCATCATAAGGATTATTTTTTGCTAAGTAACATTGTGTCAGAAATAAACGGAAGACCATGAATTTTAACATTTTTAATGCAAAAGTCCCATATTGTTGAATACAAAGTCGCACACTTTTGATTATTTTACTCCTTGTCGATCTTTTGATCTTGGTGTGGTGGATATTTATAATAATACGTCCAAGTTCTGTTTGTAGCTCGTGGACATTTGCATTTCTTGTAAACTACATTTAATATAGGCTGCGGTGACCTTCTGGTGGGTCGTATGCTTGTCTGCCACCTTAGTGGTATAAAAAAATTACATGTCATAACCCCATAAAAAATCTAACGTTGTTAGATCTGTGGATCTCGGCGGCCATCGTATTTGTCCCGATCCAGGAACGAAAGTCTTCATTGAGATCACCGGCGATGCCAGCTTTTCATTTTTGTGAACAAAGTTTCACATCAAATGTTAAAATACATGCTCTTCCTTTTATTTTTGACACTATGTTACTTGGCAAAAAATAATCCTTATAATGAAGCCTTTCGATCGGTATGATAAACCTACGGAATGATTATTTTTTCTCGTGTAGCGGGTTCGATTCCCGGCTCAACCATGTAAGTTTTTAAAAATCTATGATTATTTATATAAGATAAGATAAAAACAATTTAATCTATATAGATTAAATTGTTTTTTAAATTAAAATAATGTCTTCTTTCAGTAAAATGTTCCATCTACAATATTTAAGGTACTTTTCCTCCATGTGGCATAGCCGTAGGACACCCTGTATATCTTTCATAAATATCGATGTATCGTTTATTTTGCGTACATGACATTTTGCTTTCATGACGTTCTGCTCCAGAGGGTTATAAACATCGATTACATTTTTTTAAAATAAAATATCGATATTTTATTTTGAAAAATATTTTTATTTTAATATCGATATTTTCTAGGAACTTAGTTGCCCGACATTCCTAACGCATACCCCGCACCTCTCCCACCCCTTCCTTGGCGCGGCCTTTGCGGCGTCACCCGCAGCTTCATCCGCCGCGTTCCTCCATTGCGAGACTCGCTGGTTTACCCGCCGCGTCCTCCGCGGCGTCACCCGTCGCTTCATTTGCCGCGTCCGACGCCACGACACTCGCCGCTGGGGCAGCTACAACTCAAACACACGCCTATAAAAACGCTTCTCCTTGAACGCTCTGAACATTTCCATATGTTTGTGTTTCTGGCGGCCCGCCTGGCGGGCCGCGCCGCTCTAAGCGCCGCGTCTCCTTAAACGAGCACTAACATTTTATTTCATAATTACACTCTAAAAAATAGCCTACTTGAACGCGTTAAACCCGTGCGGGATCTCGGTGTGATCCTCGACTCCAAACTTACCTTTGAGGAGCACATAGATTCAGTCGCAAGTAAAGCCTATAAAGCCATGGGATTTATAAAACGGACCTTTTCACTGTTCTCTGATATAAAAATTATTAAAATACTGTTCTGCTCCTACGTTCGTAGTTCACTCGAGTACTGTTCGCAAGTTTGGAACCCACTGTACAACGTTCATATCTCTAGAATAGAATCCATACAAAGAAATTTTACTCGATATTTACAATACAAGTGTAAAACATGTGATCCCGATTATGAATCGAGATGCAAACGTTTTCATTTATTACCACTCAAGGAGAGAAGGTCTATATCGGATGTTTATTTTCTCTTAAAATTAGCACAATCCTCAGTGGACTGTCCTGACCTTCTCTCTAACATTCATTTATGTGTTCCCACAAGATCTGTAAGAAGACCATTTCTTTCACTCCACGTACCACGCTGTAGCACTAACTACAGACAAAATTCGTATTTCTTAAGAGCTGCTAAGGACTACAACAAGTTGATCGACTTGCCCGAATTAGACTTGTTTACTACAAAGCCACATAATCTAAAAAATAAACTAGCTGAACTCTGTTTTGAACCGGTTCAATAACTGTCTGTACTTACTACCTGATTTAGAAATAACACAAATAGCACTATGGTATTTTTATCCTACCAAATATCTATATGTTTTCATTTTTGTTTTTTTTATTTTTATGGATGAGCAATGTAACAGTATAGTTGTACTACATTTATTATTATTGATAATGTAATTTGGAATGATATGTAGGTACTACGTTCTTGTTTTTTACGTGGTTTTCATTATAATGATTGTCTCTCGTACGCAACAACATTAACAAGCGCAATCAGAATTTATATGCGAAAACATATAATTGGTAAATTAGTTTTTAATCTGTACTTTTCTTTTTAAGATATTATACTGTTTGTTTTCCTTTTAAAATAAAATAAAATAAAAATAAAATGTAATAATTATGTTTCACACATTGACATATATTCTACTGATAGACAGGAACGTCCACATATTGAATATGTTCTAGAGCGAGACTCTAAACGTTGTATAATTATATTACTTCGCATGTTTACCTCAGTACATTGCGTTTACAACACTTTGTTTGATAATTTTTCCACAATAAATTAAAATATCTCCGCCACGTGCGTGTCATTCGTATTGTGGTACAAACCGAACTAACCTAGAGATCTGTACTTGTACCGCGGTTAAGTTCTACACAACGCTTGTTCTCATCGCCGCATCTAGTACGTAGTACATATAGATCGATGTTTTCACAGTAATTTTTAACAATCTATACTTCCATACTAATATTATAAAGAGGTAAAGTTTGTGTTTGTATATTTGTTAAATTGTAAGGGGTAATCTCGGGATCTACTAAACCGATTTTAAAAATTCTTTTACCAATAGAAAGCTACGTTATTGCGGAGTGTCATAGGCTATATAGCATCACTCTACAACGAATAGGAGCGGAGCAGTAATAGTAAATGTTTCAAAAACGGGGGAAAAGTTATTCCTCTTAAGAGCTTCGTTGCGTGTGCTGCGTGACTAATATTATTTAACCGACTTCAAACAAGGAGGACTCAATTAAACCGTTTTTTTTTATTTTTTTTTTATGTTTTTGCGCAGAACTCCGTCGTTTATAGACCGATTTCAAAATTGTTTTTTCGTTCGAAAATAGGTACTCTCAAGGTGGTCCCATTTTATCTATACTACTCTATACTAATATTATAAAGAGGTAAAGTTTGTGTGTTTGTATATTTGTTAAATTGTTAGGGGTAATCTCGGGATCTACTGAACCGATTTTAAAAATTCTTTCACTAATAGAAAGCTACGTTATTGCGGAGTACCATAGGCTATATAGCATCACGCTACAACGAATAGGAGCGGAGCAGTAATAGTAAATGTTTCAAAAACGGGGGAAAAGTTATTCCTTTTGAGAGCTTCGTTGCGTGTGCTGCGTGACTAATATTATTTAACCGACTTCAAACAAGGAGGACTCAATTCAACCGTTTTTTTTTTTTAAATTTAATGTTTTTGCGCAGAACTCCGTCGTTTATAGGCCGATTTCAAAATTGTTTTTTCGTTCGAAAATAGGTACTCCCAAGGTGGTCCCATTTTATCTATACTAATATTATAAAGAGGTAAAGTTTGTGTGTTTGTATATTTGTTAAATTGTAAGGGGTAATCTCGGGATCTACTGAACCGATTTTAAAAATTCTTTTACCAATAGAAAGCTACGTTATTGCGGAGTGTCATCGGCTATATAGCATCACTCTACAACGAATAGGAGCGGAGCAGTAATAGTAAATGTTTCAAAAACGGGGGAAAAGTTATTCCTTTTGAGAGCTTCGTTGCGTGTGCTGCGTGACTAATATTATTTAACCGACTTCAAACAAGGAGGACTCAATTCAACAGTTTTTTTTTTTTTAATTTTATGTTTTTGCGCAGAACTCCGTCGTTTATAGACTGATTTCAAAATTGTTTTTTGTTCGAAATTAGATACTCCCAAGGTGGTCCCATTTTATCTATACTAATATTATAAAGAGGTAAAGTTTGTGTGTTTGTATATTTGTTAAATTGTAAGGGGTAATCTCGGGATCTACTGAACCGATTTTAAAAATTCTTTCACCAATAGAAAGCTACGTTACTGCGGAGTGTCATAGGCTATATAGCATCACGCTACAACGAATAGGAGCGGAGCAGTAATAGTAAATGTTTCAAAAACGGGGGAAAAGTTATTCCTTTTGAGAGCTTCGTTGCGTGTGCTGCGTGACTAATATTATTTAACCGACTTCAAACAAGGAGGACGCAATTCAATCGTTTTTTTAAAAAAAAAAAATGTTTTTGCGCAGAACTCCGTCGTTTATAGACCGATTTCAAAATGGTTTTTTCGTTCGAAAATAGATACTCCCAAGGTGGTCCCATTTTATCTATACTTCTGTACTAATATTATAAAGAGGTAAAGTTTGTGTGTTTGTATATTTGTTAAATTGTAAGGGGTAATCTCGGGATCTACTGAACCGATTTTAAAAATTCTTTCACCAATAGAAAGCTGCGTTACTGCGGAGTGTCATAGGCTATATAGCATCCCTCTACAACGAATAGGAGCGGAGCAGTAATAGTAAATGTTTCAAAAACGGGGGAAAAGTTATTCCTTTTGAGAGCTTCGTTGCGTGTGCTGCGTGACTAATATTATTTAACCGACTTCAAACAAGGAGGACTCAATTCAACCGTTTTTTTTTATTTTTTTTTATGTTTTTGCGCAGAACTTCGTCGTTTATAGACCGATTTCAAAATTGTTTTTTCGTTCGAAAATAGATACTCCCAAGGTGGTCCCATTTTATCTATTCTAATATTATAAAGAAGTAAGTTTGTGTGTTTGTATATTTGTTAAATTGTAAGGGGTAATCTCGGGATCTACTGAACCGATTTTAAAAATTCTTTTACCAATAGAAAGCTACGTTATTGCGGAGTGTCATAGGCTATATAGCATCACGCTACAACGAATGGGAGCGGAGCAGTAATAGTAAATGTTTCAAAAACGGGGGAAAAGTTATTCCTTTTGAGAGCTTCGTTGCGTGTGCTGCGTGACTAATATTATTTAACCGACTTCAAATAAGTAGGACTCAATTCAACCGTTTTTTTATAATTTTATTTTATGTTTTTGCAAAGAACTTCGTCGTTTATAGACCGATTTCAAAATTGTTTTTTCGTTCGAAAATAGATACTCCCAAGGTGGTCCCATTTTATCTATACTAATATTATAAAGAGGTAAGTTTGTGTGTTTGTATATTTGTTAAATTGTAAGGGGTAATCTCGGGATCTACTGAACCGATTTTAAAAATTCTTTTACCAATAGAAAGCTACGTTATTGCGGAGTGTCATAGGCTATACAGCATCACGCTACAACTAATAGGAGCGGAGCAGTAATAGTAAATGTTTTAAAATCGGGGGAAAAGTTATTCCTTTTGAGAGCTTCGTTGCGTGTGCTGCGTGACTAATATTATTTAACCGACTTCAAACAAGGAGGACTCAATTCAATCGTTTTTTTAAAAAAAAAATTATGTTTTTGCGCAGAACTCCGTCGTTTATAGACCGATTTCAAAATTGTTTTTTCGTTCGAAAATAGATACTCCCAAGGTGGTCCCATTTTATCTATACTAATATTATAAAGAGGTAAAGTTTGTGTGTTTGTATATTTGTTAAATTGTAAGGGGTAATCTCGGGATCTACTGAACCGATTTTAAAAATTCTTTTACCAATAGAAAGCTACGTTATTGCGGAGTGTCATAGGCTATAAAGCATCACGCTACAACTAATAGGAGCGGAGCAGTAATAGTAAATGTTTCAAAAACGGGGGAAAGTTATTCCTTTTGAGAGCTTCGTTGCGTGTGCTGCGTGACTAATATTATTTAACCGACTTCAAACAAGGAGGACTCAATTCAACCGTTTTTTTTTTTAATTTTTTTTATGTTTTTGCGCAGAACTCCGTCGTTTATAGACCGATTTCAAAATTGTTTTTTCGTTCGAAAATAGATACTCCCAAGGTGGTCCCATTTTATCTATACTAATATTATAAAGAGGAAAAGTTTGTGTGTTTGTATATTTGTTAAATTGTAAGGGGTAATCTCGAGATCTACTGAACCGATTTTACAAATTCTTTTACCAATAGAAAGCTACGTTATTGCGGAGTGTGATAGGCTATATAGCATCACGCTACAACTAATAGGAGCGGAGCAGTAATAGTAAATGTTTCAAAAACGGGGGAAAAGTTATTCCTTTTGAGAGCTTCGTTGCGTGTGCTGCGTGACTAATATTATTTAACCGACTTCAAACAAGGAGGACTCAATTCAACCGTTTTTTTTTTAATTTTATGTTTTTGCGCAGAACTCCGTCGTTTATAGACCGATTTCAAAATTGTTTTTTCCTTCGAAATTAGATACTCCCAAGGTGGTCCCATTTTATCTATACTTCTGTACTAATATTATAAAGAGGTAAAGTTTGTGTGTTTGTATATTTGTTAAATTGTAAGGGGTAATCTCGGGATCTACTGAACCGATTTTAAAAATTCTTTCACCAATAGAAAGCTACGTTACTGCGGAGTGTCATAGGCTATATAGCATCACGCTACAACTAATAGGAGCGGAGCAGTAATAGTAAATGTTTCAAAAACGGGGGAAAGTTATTCCTTTTGAGAGCTTCGTTGCGTGTGCTGCGTGACTAATATTATTTAACCGACTTCAAACAAGGAGGACTCAATTCAACCGTTTTTTTTTTAAATTTTTTTATGTTTTCGCGCAGAACTCCGTCGTTTATAGACCGATTTCAAAATTGTTTTTTCGTTCGAAAATAGATACTCCCAAGGTGGTCCCATTTTATCTATACTAATATTATAAAGAGGTAAAGTTTGTGTGTTTGTATATTTGTTAAATTGTAAGGGGTAATCTCGGGATCTACTGAACCGATTTTAAAAATTCTTTTACCAATAGAAAGCTACGTTATTGCGGAGTGTCATAGGCTATATAGCATCACTCTACAACGAATAGGAGCGGAGCAGTAATAGTAAATGTTTCAAAAACGGGGGAAAAGTTATTCCTCTTAAGAGCTTCGTTGCGTGTGCTGCGTGACTAATATTATTTAACCGACTTCAAACAAGGAGGACTCAATTCAACCGTTTTTTTTTAAATTTTTTTTATGTTTTTGCAAAGAACTTCGTCGTTTATAGACCGATTTCAAAATTGTTTTTTCGTTCGAAAATAGATACTCCCAAGGTGGTCCCATTTTATCTATACTAATATTATAAAGAGGTAAGTTTGTGTGTTTGTATATTTGTTAAATTGTAAGGGGTAATCTCGGGATCTACTGAACCGATTTTAAAAATTCTTTTACCAATAGAAAGCTACGTTATTGCGGAGTGTCATAGGCTATACAGCATCACGCTACAACTAATAGGAGCGGAGCAGTAATAGTAAATGTTTTAAAATCGGGGGAAAAGTTATTCCTTTTGAGAGCTTCGTTGCGTGTGCTGCGTGACTAATATTATTTAACCGACTTCAAACAAGGAGGACTCAATTCAATCGTTTTTTAAAAAAAAAATTTATGTTTTTGCGCAGAACTCCGTCGTTAATAGACCGATTTCAAAATTGTTTTTTCGTTCGAAAATAGATACTCCCAAGGTGGTCCCATTTTATCTATACTAATATTATAAAGAGGTAAAGTTTGTGTGTTTGTATATTTGTTAAATTGTAAGGGGTAATCTCGGGATCTACTGAACCGATTTTAAAAATTCTTTTACCAATAGAAAGCTACGTTATTGCGGAGTGTCATAGGCTATATAGCATCACGCTACAACTAATAGGAGCGGAGCAGTAATAGTAAATGTTTCAAAAACGGGGGAAAGTTATTCCTTTTGAGAGCTTCGGGATACCTCTTTCGTAAACGAAATTGTTCTTAAAAATAATGCGACGGGAATACACGCGACGACAAACCTTTCTCTCTCTCTCTCTCTCACATAGTATTTAATATTAACGACGAGACGCTACGGGAGTAAACGCAACGTGACGGGAGTAAATGCGACGGGAACAGGTAATACTCTATTATGTGGCGCAAACGAAGTTGCGCGGGTCAGCTAGTACTTATATAAAACTGTTGAGGGTCGAGAGTCTGTACATGGAAGATATTTTGAAAATTTTAATTGTAGGTCATTCTCTAATCGATACTGAAACCGAAAATATAATTTAAAAATTTCATGTCTGTCTGTCTGTCTGTATCCCGAATAAGTATCACGCCAAAACTACTGACTCGATTTGAACGAAACTTGGTACAATCAGAGTTCATAATCCGAGGAAGGTTCTAGGATACTTTTGATCCCGATATTTTGCGCGGTTCGTTTGGGAGAGGGGATGATAGGATAAATGGTTTTTTCATCGTAAGTTCCAACGCGTGGTCCGATTCCAAAAAAAATTCAGTGTCGTAAAGTCCTTAAAGTACTCCCACTTTAAGGATTGTTTCATACGAGTTTCAATGTTGTGGGTTTTGTTGTTCAGGAATTAGAGAAACCTCAACTATGGCAAAACCTAGAATTCAACGGTTCCTTCGAATTTGTGGGTAAATCTAATCTTTTATGATTAAGCAAACAGGGCAGTTTCATACGCTGCTTGATGAGTCTGATGAAAAAATACACCTCCTTTCATACACCATGTGTGACGTAAACGAAGTTGCGAGGGTCAGCTAGTAAATAAATATGATTGAAAAATAGGCTCATACTGCAGACCGTACTCATTGAAGTGGCCCATTAGGAGATCCTTTCGAGGCCTTACCTACGGATCCCGGTCGTAGGCAGTAGGGTACAGTGTGGTTTTAGTCAGTAGGAGCTCCGCATAGCATCCATAAGGGATTTCTACTCATAAAAATATCCCCTTGAGAATAATCCTTGTTACCAGATCTTGAAGGTCACAAGTGCTAAATCGATTTTTCAAAAACAATATGTCACCCAAGAACGTTAACAAATCGAATATTCTTACGCCCTTCGTTCTAAATGAGATTTAGGACTTTGAAATGCGAGACGAAATGTATCTCGAATTTGCCATGCATATTATTTTAAGTAACATTATTTTGCACGCGAATATATGCCTTGTTACTGAAGGAAGTAAGACTAATTATGTAAAGAACTTTTGTAACCAGTGTTTAAATATATGCGACAGTATTCATGTTTGTGAAATTGGGGCAAAGGTATATGAGAAACGCCTATATGCTGATATAGTCACGTTTTGCGGCGACGAGCCGGCTAGGTGTGGGAAATAAATTAATGTTTTATATGAGTGAAGCTAATGACCGCGGCACCGCCTGCGTGGTAAAGGTTTCCCGTATACTGTTCCCATAAAAACATTTTCGGGATAAAAATTCATTGTGCATGTAATCTGGATGTATCAGCTTTATTCAAAATTTCAGCCTAATTGGTTCAAGGATAAGAACGCAACTGAGAAACCACTATCTTCATACATTTTCACGCTTAAAAACAATGATGTTATAGTAAAAAAGAGGTTAAAAAGGGAAGGCTGATTTTCGAGTCGCGCGGACCGTCGACGCTGACAGCCAAAGTAAAAAGTATGAACTATTAGGAAGCCTTTAGAATAACGCGTAGCTATCACGCGTGCGCAGGTCAGCGCTGATGGGTCAGAGTCCGTACGCCTCGCGCGTCGGCGCCGCGTAGCTGTCGGCGCTGACCAACAACGCACGCGCGCCTTTTTACATTTATACATACATCATACTGCTCGTTCGCTCTAACTTTGCCACTCGGCTTCATACTAAAGTCGAATTTTTAATTAGGCGAAGTAAATTGACAGTAACTAATGTCACTTCTTCATACAATGTTGCTTATTTTCTATGACAAAGTGACATTAGCTACTGTCAAATTACTTCGTCTAATTAACAATTCGGGTATACGCCTCTACGCCAGTGGCAAAGTTAGAACGTACGGGTAGTATGTGTACACCACAACGATACTGAAACGTCTCGCGCTGACGAGCTACGTGCTGAGCTGTTAGCGCCGACACGGTCAGCGTGACTCTGAAACCAGTTCTTTTTCCCAAAATGTTGCTAGACGCTTGTAGAAGCTTGTTAGGTAGTTGAATGTCAAAATACATTCGACTACCTTATTTTTGGTTTTGCTGTAACGAAAACTGCCATTGAAAATTTTGACGCCGCTAATAGCGTTCCACTTCATTTAACGACTACCACGGAACCACAGGCTTAATGTATCTTCTGAAATTAATAAAATACCAAAAACAAGCGCCCACCTTAAGAGAAACAGTATCATAAGTAGCTTAAGATAACAGCTATACAATAGTTATTTGTTAAACTTGTCTCCCTTGTACATCGCGTGGTACATGAATATTTTGAGCGGCAACATAAGTAGATAACCAAGCAGCCGCGCTGAAGGAATATTAAATGAAAATTAACATACGTGAGCAGCAATCATAGCAATCATCATTATTTTAACAAGGCCCCGTTGAAATTGAGTTTTAATATTCAAGCGGCCTTGCTTTTTTCACAGTAGAATTAGCGCCATTAGTGCTTTTTTGTGGTAGTACAGTGTGTGGCTTGTCCCACCTTAAATAAAGAACCTTCTACATACGAGTAAGAGTACTTACAACAGTATTAATACTATCCTTTATAATTTTGATTGCTGGGACTTGATATATTACATTATGAAAAGTCACTTACTTATGCTATTCTTCAACTTTTATTTTAATTTCAACAATACCTGACCGGTTTCGCTGTATTATCAAAGATTGAAAAATAATACTATAGAGCGAAACCGGTCACGTATTGTTAAAATAAAAATAAAAGTTGTGGAATAGAGTACAAGTGAGTGATTTTTTCGAGCGTTGTCTCTACTTTTACGTCACTCAATAAACCTATAACAATAATTTTTTTTTTCAAAAAATGATTATTTGTTCGTTCTGTGGCACGGAACCCTCCGTGCGCGTGTTAAACTCGCATTGGGCCGGATTTTTTATCATTTCGGAAATTTTACAATAAAAAAAAACCTGAACAACATTTTAATTTCGTTTCGTAATGTTGCTGTATACCTATTTAAAAAGCGGTAAATGTAATAACCCTTTTCACAATCTACATTTTTAATTTCAGTAGCATACATACATATGGTCACGCCCTTATCCCCGAAGGGGTTGGCAGAGGCATATTATATACCCACATTTCACCTTTTTTATAATGTCCCACGTAATATTGCCGTGTTTAAATGGACAGGCGCAGGTTGTGACTGCCTACTGTTGAAATTTTTCAAGCCGCCTTAAAAAGCTTTGAACTTGGCTAAAGGGCTGCCATTATACTGGCAACCGTGACCAACGGCTTAACGTGCCTTCCAAAGCACAGAAACGCTCAAATAAATGTGACAAAGTGGTCACATGGATGGTCACCCATCCAAGGACTGGCCATAGTGAAAGTTGCTTACTGCAGTGATCGTTTACAGAACACTGAGTCCGCGGGGCCACGAGCGATTCTCAGCAAGAAACACGTAAATATTTGAAACTTAAAGCGTTCAACTAAACTTATTTCGCCGTTTGAACGAAAATAGCTATAACGTTGAATACCTAAGTCGCGACTGCAGTTGGAAGGTTTTGTCAGCAGTTTGGGGTAACGATGCAATCAAGTAATAGCGTTCCGATAACTACTATTTAGACTGCAGGAATCAGACGGTCGTTTCACGTAAATAGCAGTTGGGGGCTTGTTTTTGGTTTCAGGAATGGTTGAGATATGTTTAATGTGAAATCTAAATGAAATATCTAGAAATTGAAATGAAATTATTTGTTAGAATCGTTTCAAAATGTGTATGTACTTGAAGGGTTCTGATTGAAATTCAAAACCGAAAGTTTTAGATTATTTATATTGTTAAATGATGGCGGTTGGTGGAATCTGCTGTACATTGAATAACATCACTATCTTGGAATATCCAATTTGATATTTTTGTTCAATAGGCTTTGAAAATGTCTTGATTATTGTACATAAATTAAATAAACATAATAATTATACAACATCGAAAAGTAGAACAATAAAGCCAAGTTTTGGATAGTCAATATCACTTAGTGCGCTTTTATAGTCATGCGTGTTGTCGAGCGCATGCGGGCCGGGCGGCCATGTTTTCATTATAATGCATGCCTCAGGGACAAGGACGGAAAGCGGGTGAGACGGTACAGTGATGCGGGCCCGGCCAGCATGCGTGCGAGAACACGCATGACAATAAAAGCGCACTTAGGTGTTGCAGTTTATAGCTGAGTCTTTTCAGTTGAGAATTCATTTTCATTTTGTTTATTATATAAGAGCTTAGCTCTATATAAAGCTTTCCTGGGACATCCATCCTATGGTTTATCCGGGGCTCCTGTGAGTGGTGGGGCACCGTTTGGTTTTGGTCGTTAAGAGTCCGGCATAGCATTCATGAGGATTATCGATTCCTTACATAAAAAAAGCTTCAATCTTGTTATGAGATACGTACCTATATATTAACACGGGGGCCTGATGAAGGTGAGAGGGCTGCTCACCGTCTTTACAGAAGCAGACGGCAGCGTCACGCACGCCCCGCCTTAGAAGCGGGATCACACCCGAAACCCACCAAAACGCGGGATAGCACCCGAACCGCCCCCTGGGTAGAGATGGGCGGAGGGAAAAAACCCAACGGGAAAAAACCCGGGTTTTTTCCCGTTTGGGAAAAAACCCGGTATTTATGCGGGAAAAAACCCAATAGACGGGAATTTTCATTATTTGACGATCCGAAAAATATAAACATTCTTTTATTATCTTTAGGACAAATGCAACGAAAAATAGGTACTTTGTGATGCGCACATACTTTGCGCCGATGCATCTAGGGCACTAGATGTTGCCTGTTGTTCGAAATGTCAAAATGTGTAGCAGTATTCAGGAACTAAAATAAAACCAAACTGTTATTATAAAAGACGATTTGTTGTTTATATCAAAGATTCTTTCTGCGTATCGTGGCTGAATGTTACTTCATTGCAGATTAAACTTATATCGAAAATTTCAAGAATCTTTGACCAAAAAAAAAACGAGCTATACTAATAATTATTTAGTACACTTTACAAAAGTGCCCGCAGCGGCCGTCAGGGTGATGAGGGGTTTACGCACTATCTCAGATGATGCGGCATGTCTCCTAGCCGGCTGGATGAGTGGCTGGAAAGGAGACACGGTGCTCTCTCCTACAGGTTGTCACAGATACTTCCAGTCCCTTCGGCCGCGTATGTAACCAGTATTCCCGTATCCCACGGGAGCTACGGTAAGTATCTGTGGCTAATACAACGGGAAACCATGGCCGAGTGCCAGCACTGCGGGGAGCGCGGGAAACACACTACATAGCGTGGGCGCAATAGCGCCAGGGCCCCGATCGTGGCAGGTCTGGACTTGGACACTCTCGCTGGAGACCAGAGGGAGTAAGTAGGACTGCGCCGCCTTTTTCTGCCCCCCCCCCCCCAAAGATGCGGGATAGCATTTTGGATCTTATCCCTCAGAAAGATTCCAAGCTTAGCTTGTTCCATCGCTCGTTGCGCATCCTTAAGGGCGTGAACTAGCCCCACTCCGAGTGTCCACGTTTTGGCAACGTAGGTCATAATTGGTAGAACGCACTGGTTGAAGACTTTCGTCTTCATTCATTGCGGTATCGGCGAGTAGAAAATCCGGCGCAGTTTGCTGAATACTGCCCAGCCCAAGCGAATCCTTCTGGCTATTTCCTTATCCAGTTTACTCGTTTTTCAAATGTGACTACCTGCCCAAGGTAGGTGTATTCATGGACAACCTCGAGCCTCGATCGCTCAACGTATATTGGTCCCGGCACGACATGCTCATTGAACATGACCTTGGTTTGGTCCACGTTCATGCTGAGGCCAACACGTCGAGACTTTTCACTAAGACTATGCAGCATACCGCTTACCTGTTTCAGCGCTATTAAAACGATGTCGTCAGCAAACTGAAGGTGTAGATACATTAACCGGTCACGCCCCATCCATTCCAGTCCAACGACTTGAAGACGTTTTCAAGCGCATTAGTGAAGAGCTTAGGAGATGTAGCATCTCCCTGTCCCACACCTCTGAGTAGGGCTATGAGATTGGTCTTCTTAGCGGTATCATACAAGCACCTCATCACCTCGATATATCGCCAATCAATACGACACCGCTGCAAAGCTTATAGAATTGCCCAGGTTCCTATTATACGATATAAAAGCTATTTTGCTGCCATGTCTGTAGTGTAGTCAAACTATTTCGTTTGTGACTATGTATATGAGCATTCGTGCTAAGTAAATGATCGTTCAGTGGCTGCTGAGGTATAGAGAGTAGTAAGAATACGTACTCACTGCAACCCTACTCAGCATTTTGGAGTTGCAGAGTCGTTTCCACCAAACTACCGGGTGCATTTCGGATAAAATTTTCTATATATCCATATAATCTCTATGACATTAATGGTTGGCCAGCTTCCTGAGCGGGCGACGTATATGGGTTCTCTGTGATGGTCAGGCTTCCTGATTTTTGCAGGTAAATGCAGGAGTACCACAGGGATCGGTATTGTCCCCAACTCTCTTTCTTCCTCATATCCATGACATGCTGTCCCTTGCTTGGATACATTCATTGTTATGCGGATGATAGTACTCTGCATGGGAGCTATTCTGGCCGTCCAGCCGATGGGTGACGCGATGTGGAGGAAAAGAGACGGCAACTCGTGGCCGATCTCGACCGGGACCTGGGCCGCATTGCCCATTGGGCTCATACAACTTGGTCGAGTACAATGCCAGGCGAGCGCGTTTATAGCATTTCTACCCCTACCCTCTCTTCAGAACATTACTACACTAAAGGACAACCTGGAGATCTTCGGTAGGTATAGACGTCCGGTGTGAGCTCAATCACAAAAACTACATAGAGAGTTGTGTTGGGCTGGCCTCGCGGAAACTAGGAGTCCTAAATAAGGTGAGGCGGTACTTCACGCCACATCAGAGATGTTAGCAGTACAAGACGCAGATTCGCCCCTGCGTCGAATACTGTTCTCATCATTGGGATGACTCCGCGATGTACTTAGTTGACGCGCTTGACGCTATGCAGAGGGGCAGAGCCGTGCTATCCGAATTATTGTTTGTCCTCAGATGGTGGAGGTTGGCGTTCGCGTTCGTAGTTTCGGGTTACTTGTCGCTAAGAGCGAATGAATACACAGAGACAGGCTTTTTATTTAATTTCATTATATTTGATTAGATAGCACAGAATATTAAAACGTAACTATTTATTGAATTATTAACAAGAAGCCCTGAGACGGTTTCACCCAACTGCCCCTCTGTGAAAGTGAAAGTTCACTCCGATTGACGTTGTTATTTTTGTTTTATTTCAAACTTTGAACAGATGATCCACGTGACCTAGTGACGTAATATTATGCAAAAGAGTCACAGACTTCATACAAAGTCTCGCCATAAGCGCCTCTGCAATATATTTTATAGAGAGGGGCTAAAATAAAGAAAGTTAGATTATCTCTAACTAGTTAGTAATACTGAAATAGAGCGTACTAAATGATATATACATGTAACTATACATTACCTAGATGTTACATATGCTAAATATGAAAAAACCCCAATAAATTCCCAATCGGGTTTTTTCCCTGGGTTTTTTCCCGGTTTTTTCCCACATTTGGGTTTTTTCCGGGCAAATTCCCATCTCTACCCCTGGGCGAGGCCGCAGTAGTGGCCGTAGGTGTGTTGGGAGTCTTGGGACATCCTTCCGAGGGCTTATCCGGGGCTCCCAACCATAGGCTTTTGGACGTTACGTGAGGTTTTTTAGTCGGTAGGAGTCCGGTATAGCATCTATAATGAATTTTCCCTCACGTTGTAAAAAAAAAACATATATATAATTAACACTAAACTAGGAGGACACGGCGAACCGTGGAGTGAAATTATCGGAACATTGCTTTAAACTACCCTCGCTCTTGCATAGTGCAATGCAATGAGTAACAATTTAGTGATTAAACTATTACCGGGTTCGCTTGTACACATTGAGTTCACTTTGTTTAAGTTTGTAATTTATGGAGTCAACTGGTGTATAAAATAACATGTATCGTGTCAATATTTTTATTGCCTCGGTGGAACATTCGGCAGCGTAACCGACTACCGTGCTGAGGTCCTAGGTTCGATTCCCGGGTCGTTCTAATATTTGTATGATTGTTTCGGAGTTTGGGTGTTTTCTATGTATGTACCTATTTAGAAATATATAGGTAAGTATGTCTATCAGTCGTCTGGATCCCATTGCACAAGCTAATATCAGTGTAATTTGAGCTCGATGACATTGTGTGAGATTGATGACAAATATTTATTTTTATATTTAGTACTAGCTGAGCCCGCAACTTCGTTTACGTCACATAAGGTGTATGAAAGGAAAGGTATTTCTTCATCAGAGTCATCAAGCAGCGTCTGAAACTGCCCTGTTTGCTTAATCATAAAAGAGCCAGTTTAGGTTCACTCACATTCAAAGAAACCCCTACAATTAAAATTTTCAAAATATCTGATTCTTAAAAGTGTTATAACTCTTTTATTTCTAAACCGATTTACATAAAACAAACGCTAAATGTTAACTGGAGCAAACCTCAACACAATGAAAAAAACCGCATTGCAATCGGTTGAGCGGTTACTGAGATTAGCGTGCACAACCGTACAGACAAACAGATATACAGACATACAGACAAAAAGACAAAAATTCTTAAAATCATTGTTTTGGGTTCTATTGCGTTCATAAGGCCCCCCTATAATATTTTTTCTTATTTATCTTCCATGTACAGACAGCGACCTGTTACGATTTTATTATATGTATTGATATTGATACCAAAGGGTGTAAAGCGGAGTCAATTACATACCCACACTTTGAGAGTGGCGCCATTTATTAGGAGCAAGCCTGCTGTCACTGGTAACTTATACTGGAGAAAATGCCGGACTGAACGGAGTTGCCGGAGTAAGCCTCTCTTTGTCATACCCCGTAGTCAAACAAATTACGCAAAAAAATCTTTCATAAGACGTGCTTGCAGGTTTTTAACACGCTTTTATTAGCTTCACTTGTAACTATGTATGTAAGAAAATCTTGGAATGTTAATTTGACCCACTTCCCGTCCTTCGATCAGGCTGAAATTTTGCACACGCTCTGAGTTCTGATGAAAATACATGACTAGCTAAAAAACGTCATTACAAATTTAATATGGCGGCCTCCCCAAAATGACGGACTGCTGTTTGAAATCCACCCCCATGATATGGGTATCGAATGAAAGGGTTTGCTGTCAGGAATACGAAAAAAATAGTCACGTGACTTAAATCCAATATGGCGGACGTCCAAGATGGCGGACAGGCTAATTGAAATGCACCTCCATGATGTGGGTATCAAATGAAAGGGTTTGCTGTTAGGAATACGAAAAAAATTGTCACGTGACTTAAATCCAACATGGCGGACATCCAAGATGGCGGATTGGCTATTTGAAATGCACCCCCATTATATGGGTATTAAATAAAAGGGTTTGAAGCGTGTTTTTTAGTTTTTTAAACTATTTTACAATTATTTAATAATAGATTAGTCAATGTAGATTTATTTAGTGGATCCCTTGATCGCTTCAAAAGATTAGCTTTGGAGTGTCTCATTGAATAATTGTATTAGTAATCTGAAACTAAAACAGAGCAGCAAACAAGCAGCCGACCCGTCGCCCGTTCTGAGAGCCTCATTCACCTAGCACCAGTATAAAGTAACAGTTCTGCTATGTCTACTAGTTGCAATAGACTACGCTATAACTTCACTTGGCCTAGCTGTCAGTATGACTTAGGTTTTACATTTGGAAAATAAAATATAAACATTTAAACATTTCAGTTTATAAAGTGTCCGCCGTATTTAATTACGAAAATTGGCCTTTCAATGAAAGCTTTGCTTTTAACTTAGTTTCGTTACTTGTCCGACTTTTAATTAAAAGTGTTTACTGTAGCTACAATTTTGTTACAGATTCATTTTGTATCAATTCATTTTATTTTCATTCAATAACTGGATAGATGATGTAGGAAATGAAATTGATACAAATCATAATAATTCAGCGCGTAGAAATCGCAGTATTTAATTGAATTCATCAATTAAATGATGCATGTTGAGCGTAAACTATGCTGATGTTTTTATACTACTAAGATAGCAAACACGCCTACGACCCACATAATGGAAAGAGGTCAGCGTAACCTATGAACATTAGAAAGACCAGTGGCGCGACACTTGCTGCCGACCCTGCAAGAAACGTCTAAGATGTCTTTTGAATACGCCCTACTCCAATATACCACAAATAGTCTGTGTATTGTGCCTACTGTACATACATACAAATAGGCACGCCTTTATCTCTGAAGGGGTAAGCAGAGGCATAGTATACGTCCACATTTCCCCTTACACTTTTATGTCCCAAATACTAGGTGGTGAGCCCATTGCCGAGTCGAAATGAAAAGGCGCAGGTCGCCGCGACCCGCAGTTAAAATTTTTCAAGCCGTCCACAGGCCTTCAACTTGGCTTAACGATTGTCATTTTACTGATAAACGGGTTTCATTTCGAGTTTTTCTTCTCTACGCAATGACTCTTTTTGCGAATGTGTTCCCTCAGTCGCCTCTTACGACACCCTCGGGATGTATTGGGGGTGGCGACATTTTGTACTTACTCGTCGCAACACGGGACCCCGTCGCCACACGGGGCCCATACTGTAGGCGCTTGTAATAACCAACTCAGGTACAATCTAAGCGTGCGCGAAAGAAAGCCCATATCGGACCATGCCGTGATACAATAATGTAGGTAATTATAATCAATACATATAATAAAATCGTAACAGGTCGCTGTCTGTACATGGAAGATAAATAAGAAAAAATATTATAGGGGGGCTTTATGAACGCAATAGAAACCAAAACAATGATTTTTAGAATTTTTGTCTGTTTGTCTGTATGTCTGTATTTTTGTTTGTCTGTACGTTTGTGCACGCTAATCTCAGTAACCGCTTAACCGATTGCAATGCGGTTCCTTTTATTGTGTTAAGGTATGCTCTACTTAACATTTAGTGTTTATTTCATGTCAATCGGTTCATAAATAAAATAGTTATAACACATTTTAGAATCAGATATTATGAAAATTTTAATTGTAGGGGTTTCTTTGAATTGAATGTGAGGGTAAATCTAAACTGGCGTAAACGCTGCTTGATGAGTCCAATGAAGAAATACCTCTCCTTTTATACACCTTATGTGACGTAAACGAAGTTGCGGGGTCAGCTAGTCACTTAATATAATTACCATATTTTTGTGATAGTGAGATTACTCCCTATACTAGTTTCTAGATTACAGTTATAGATATTCGAGAACCGACTTGACTTTATCGATTCGATACTCTCTTAAAATTATTGAAACAAACGGTCAAATTAATCCTGGGTCATTGAAAAATAAGGCTCCATTTTGAAACGGATAAATTTCACTAAGAAATAAAACCAAAATGAAGGTATCTTGTGGACAATTTGCATTGGATATCGCCATAATTGGATTCCATTGTAACGATTCGTTCTTTCTTTGATCTATTAATAAAGATAATGAATTCTGTTCGCTCTTAGCTACGTTTCCATTTTGCTATTTTTTTTTGTAGAAGGGTTCATATTTTTCTTATTCCCTAGGCGGTTGATTGAATTCATTGCTCTTAGGTACAGTTAGCTGTAATAATTGAGATAGTGCGATTAAAAATGTTGCAGTCACTCACACAGTAACATAATGTGTATAGATGATTTATACATATCTACATACATTATCGATATTCCATAGCCTTTTATCCCTAAATGAGTGGACAGATGCACACCATTCACACATATTTCACTGTTTTTTTCTCCACGTAATATTATGTGTTTTTTATACCACTAATGTGGCAGACAAGCATGCGGCCTTCGATGAACTGGTGGTCACCGCAGCCTATGAACGTTTGCAACACCAGAGGCGCTACACTCGCGCTGCCGACCCTTCAAGAATTCCCTTCTCCCTTTGAAGAGCCGAAAACCGAAGTTGGAAGCTACAATCTAAGTTTCACGGATCACGGAAGAAAGCCCCTATCGGATCTTCCGTGCTCGAGCGCCCCCGATGCAAGATGTGCAGGCGGTAGAAAACGCATAAGAAGGCCAAGTTTTAAGAACGTCTACTAAGAAGAAGGCCTATCGCTATGTTGAGCTTATAGTCGCTTAAGTATGGACATGTGCAAATGTGATCTTACTATCACTTCCATGCGAATATAGACAAGGTAAATGGACAGTCAGACATTGTAGAATTTGCGGGAGTGAAATAATAATAAATTTATTATTTGTGGACATTTTTACGCAATGCAACGCTAACGCGGTAATATCTATATGTCATTTGTTTTACTGTAATCATGGTTTTAGTCATCTTTCAAATATATTTGTATTTGATTGAGTACTAGCGATAAAGAAACAAAAAAAAAATGGAAATTTTCACTATCGCGATGCTGAATGCCAAAGGTCTCCGACCCAGTTAGACTGAACATTGTATATGTAAGTTCTTATTTTCAGTCACAAGACATAAATAAAATAAATACACTGGGAAACATTTCTGCAACAATCAAATGGGGTGTAGGCGAAGTCGTGGGTGTTCTCTAGTGAGAAATGTGATGAATATGGGCAAAAGTCGTTTAATGCGGTGATTTCAAAGGATAACGACTTTGTAACATGTATGATGGGCTCGTATAATAAGCTATTTTGTTAATGTGCTCATTTGCTTCTAAAGTGGCATAAGTCATCTGTGGGAAAGAAGGTGTAAGGCGGATTTAATGTGGGGGACGATGATTTGAATTGCTTTTGAAATAGGGTTTTGAAATCTCATAATATAGGTAGCTTAATCATATATTTTCATTTTAAGGACCCCGTGCTGTACCCAAAAATCTGTCTGTCATGAGGCTGTATCTTATTTTCGAAGATAGGTACCTAAAGAGATGAAATTACCTTGTAAGTACTCTTATTTACAGTTTTAAGTAATAATTAGGAATACTGCCTAAGGCCACGGCGCTCTCTCCTACTGGTTGTCACAGATGCTTATCGGGCACGGAAGTTTTGGTAAGTATCTGTGGCGAATACACGGGGATACGTCGGTTTCGTGACAGCTCTGCGAGGAGCGCAGCGAGGACCCAGCTCTCCTAGCCCACGCGCTCACGCCGTGCACTCAGCAAAAGCAGGCCCTAGACGACAGCGTGACGTGAGGGATTCACGCACGCTTCCTCAAGAAGCGTCAGAACATCCCCCCAAAGACGCAGAATATCACCCGCCCCCCCCCTTAGGTAAAGTACATCGATCCCTTAGGAGATTAAAATATTTCTGTGTCAACTACCTTGTTTTGTAATATAGGAGGCGCTGCTGTGACAGTAACTAAAATAAACCATCCGTCAACTGTCCAACTTTGCTGACTGCACAAACCGCAGAGACGAATTTCTCTGCTAAAATTTGGGCGTCTATTATTACTTGCTAGCTGAAATTATTTCTCTATTTTATTAAAATAAGCAAAGTAAGTTTGAATTTATCAAAATATGTTTTGAAACTGAATAGATAAGTGTTATTAGGTTTGAAATGTTGAAAATCAACTAGAGTATAAAATCATCACCCCTTTATTTATACGTGTGGAAAATCGTTCCTGGATGCTATGCCAGGCTCTTACCGACTAAAAACCAAACCGTTCCCTACCTACTGCCCTAAAAAAATCACTACGTACAGTCTCCATAAAAAAGGTTGCCTTTAAGAGATTGCCTGTGTGATAAGGCCGCCAATTGTTATGCCAACAAGTCAAATTTTAACTTGCTCAAATATTATTTTTGGTGGACAATAGAGTTTTTTACTTTTGACTTTACTACTGCCTACGGTTGGGAGCCCCCCCCCCCCACCTGGAGGCATGATCTTTCTGTCTTGATTTTCGATAAAGCATGACGAGCAAAATTATATAAAAGAAACAGGTAAAAAAACCATAATCCTACAATGAAAGCATAAACTCGTTTTGTTACCTATAAATTTGAATACCGCAATTATGTAGATAATGCTATTACCGAAATCCCATCGACAATTTTATGTTTCGCGTAACTTTTAACACTCTTCATAAGGTAAGAGTAATACTGTATGAAATACACACATAAATGTTTATATGATATACAATATAAAGAATTACGGGTATACAATATTGGATAAAAACAAAATGAAGTCATATTGTTGCGGATTTTTCACGTAAGTAAAAATCTTTTTAGGAAAAAAGAGCTTTGCTTTAGGAATAAAGATTTTTTACAATCTACATCCGTTTTTTCCGCCTGTTTAAGCCGTTACTAGATATACATAAGCCCCGTTTATTCAAAAGTGGTTACTGTAACCTATAACTATAACCTAGGTTTATGCATTAGCAAAAATTTTACGCCTCCAACCAGTAACTTTTTTTTTGAACTTGGCGGATACTCTACCTCGTGCTTGGACAGCATATTGTCATTTCATAGAGAAGTCAACCAAATTTTTTTCACGTCTAATCTCCTTTCATACTGGTAGGGGTCGACATCGGCGTACACATGATGACCAGATCAAAGACCTGTTGGAAAAAGGCCAGGTCAAGAGTACCCTTAACCGACGAGCATGTATGAAACCACTTATGAAAGTAGAAGAAGCGAAAGTGGTATGCCTAGCAAGTGGAAAGCCATAGTCTCTGCCTACCCCGATGGGAGACAGGCGTGATGATATGTATGTATGTATGTTAAACATTTGCTTCCCGCTCAACATCACGTTGTTTAGTCTTTTTTCGTGTGAAAAATTCGTCATGGATTTCGACCCCATCTACGGTTGGGAGCCCAGGGTAAGCCATCGGAAGGGTATCCAAAGGGTTTCCAACAGACGTTGAGTGAGACGTGAGGAGTACACTTAACAAAGTCTACTCCTCACCACGACTGCTGACGTCACGCAAAATTGAGCCCCAAAACCCTAATGAAATAAAACGTAGGTATCATACTAAGTAGAAAATACTCAAGCGTAGTCTCGGAACACTGTTACTACAATATATTTTCTTTAAAAGCTGCGTAAACTACTATCTGTAGAAAATATTACGTAACGATCGATGGAATCCAGCTTCAACTTATTCGCAGCCTTGCCAGAGGCGAGCTTTATACACGTACCGGGGGGCTTTGCAAAATGGCTTAGTTTAGAAGGTAGGGAGTAAACTTACTGACTTACTATGTATGAGACAGAAGTATTGGATTTAGTATCAGCTACTTTAAAGTTTTGACTCTATTTCAATAGTAAGGTTTAAGTTTGGTGTGATTTTTGATTCTATACATAGTAGCTAATGTCTGATAGAGCAGTGCCTCGAGCACGAAAAATGACGGCAATCGTATCGTAAAGGTATCGAGTCCACGATACGTAAACAGAGATCGACGTTAAGCAGCAGCACGAAGCACTAACGCTATCGTTTCGAGCTCTCGATACGATAATGTCAGTGACGTCATCCTAACGTAAATAGCGAGGAACTCGTGAGATTAATTGGACGTTCGAAAACTAAATCATACTATGAATATCTTATTATTTTCAAGTAAAAGGTCTTGTTTATTGATCAAATCAACAAAAAATGGTTGCATGATTAAAGAAAATACGTGATTAAGTTACGGAAGATTATAAAATGCGTTGAGTTTTGAAAAATAAAACAATATGTGGAAACATTTTTATAAAATATGGTTTCCGAACGACACTACTTCTCTCCATTGACAAGGGCAAGTTTGTTTTGGTTTTACATTCTTGAAGGTTATACTTACTTTAAAAATCACGGATTGTGTTTATAATGAGAACAAGGTCTTTTTCCCTAATTCTGGGAGTTGTTGTGCGAGTGAAAAGAAAGGATGCAAAGTTCGCTATGTAGTATAGTGTTATTGGAACTATACCCGCTTGGAAGACGGCTGGTATCTAGTCTGCCCCAAAGAGAACTAAAAAAGGTGTTGAATGAAACTGTTGTTAAAATTGGACACCATATTCTACGGTGTATGTATGTGAAGCTTTACTTATGTATATAGAAATAAAAAGAATACGTAAGTTTATCTTATCTTTTATTCAAATAAAGCATCAATAATGGTAATAATAAATAAATAAATAAATAAATATTCACGGACATTTCACACAACGCTATCTGATCCCAAAGTAAGCTAGGAATAACCTGCTTGTGTTATGGGTATCAGACCACGGATATTAATACTTATATACTTTTAAATACATACTTATTATACATAGAAACACCCAGACTCTTGAGACAAACATTTATGGGTCACACAAATATTTGTCTCCGGTGGGAATCGAACCCACGACCTCCAGCGCCACAGGCGGTATCACTACCGACCGCGCCACAGAGGCAGTAATAAAGGTATGTAATCTTGTTTACATGAAAAAATCGGTAATCACTGTACACATATCAAACATTAGAACATTCCGTCAATAAAAATTCTTTCTACATTGAAATAATTGATCCATTTCCTTATGAGTTCCATCAATATCACTCTCAGCCATACAAAGATTTTCGTTGTTAAACTCGTACATTTTGAAGTAAATTTGCACCAAGAACGTATTAATTTTGATAATATGAGTAAAGTGGCGGTCTTTGCACTCTCGAAATAAACACGAAATACTTTAAAAATGGGTTTAAACGTGGTTTGAAAAGTTTCGATACTTTTCACACCAACAAATTTTAAGTGTATAAAAATTAGTCTTACTCGATAGCCAGCCTTCCAAATTTACGTTACCGTATGTCAAAATGTATGTTCGTGCTGCCAAGTTTGTTTATAAAGTGTCAAATATCGAGGATATCGAGTACTCGACGATACGCTTGCGATACGAAAGTAAATTAAAATCATTCGTGTTACCAAATTTAGTTATCTTTACGCACGATAGGGGCGCTGTACAAATCTCATACAAATTTTTGTCGATGACTATACGAATACTTTTTCGCAATTATTCATGCTCGCCCCACAGTAAATGGGATAACTGTCTCGTTTTTTGAGAACGCGGGCTATTTTAAGAACGGGACGTTACCAGGCGAATTGTTTTAACCGATTGGCGATTCGACCGTGCACCCAAAAACAATGTAAGGTAAATGCATTAACATTTCGTAAGTACAAACGTAATGTGAAAAATTCTTTCCATTAAGTTTGTACTTGAACCTACGTCTTCTAGCTATCCAGGGTAGACGCCCTATTCACTGGACATCTGGGGCTTTTAACCAACTCTTTCACCTTTTTTTACATCTTAAGTCGATGTAGGAAGTATGTATTTTGTAAGTAAGTAGTACTTAACACTCCAGTGAAATAATATTAACAGGGTATATTATTTAGAGCGTGTGTTGCACGGAGGTCATTATAGAATTTGAATTTCAATCAACGTTCATATTAGAAGAAAGAGTTCGTACGATCATATTAGGGACCAACTGCTTATCGTGCTTTCCGAAGAATGGAAACGCTCGCAAATAAATGTCACAAAGTGGTTACTTCGCGTGCACCCATCCGAAGACTGGCCATAGCGAAAATATTTTACTATAGTGATCGCTTACATAACACTGAATCTTACTGAATCCTTTCTAATAAATTCTACGTTCAATCATGCTGAATATTATCTACTGCGTAAACAATCAATACATAGCACATTTAATACAGGATTATAGTTGAGCCAACTAGATAAAACTAAAGCTCACTTTCCACCGCAAGCTGAGCGGGCCCAGCTACAGTAATCTGCGTAAGTAGGTACTTGTTTTTCCATCAATATAATATGGTCGAAATGAACAAACTGGGCACTCATTTTTACTGAAATGAGTTTATCTATATTAATATTATGCAGAGGAACGATTTGATTGTTTGTTTGCATCGAACAAAAATACTGAACCGATTTAAAAAACTCTTCCACTGTTGGATAGCTACACTATCCCCGAGGAACATAGGCTATATTTAATTCCAATGATCCCGTGAGAACGGGAACTACGCGGGTTAAACAACGTGACGCCCGCTAATTGAAAATAAAATTGAGAAATGAAGAATTGCCTCATTCCTCACGTCCATTTCTAAACTCTTTGTTAATGGAAAACAAAACTCATATCATTAAAAATAAACCCGTTTCAACCTGAACTCATCATATTCCGCTCATTACTCTGTCGCGCTGGGACCCGGCCGTCAGCCATGATAGGTCATAGATTGAAAGTTCCCTCCAGAGAAGTTCGACTACTACCTCACAAGTTTAGCTTGAGTAAATAGTGTTTCATTGCTTTAGGTTCCGTATATTTATATTAAATTACAGAACCGTAACTGGTTGGTAAGTAAATATTCTTTACAAGTTATTATGGAATATTAGAGAGCGAATTATAAATTACGTACTACATAATTTCTTAAAGTGCCTTTACAACGCAGGGAATGGAAATTTGTACTTTTTAAATAAAGTTATCTGGATTTGAATCTGAACCGTTTCTTTCAGTTTCTTTCTTTGAAGGCCGATAGTTTAGAGCGAGTCTGCCTACCCCTTCGGTGTAAAAGACGTGACTGTATCTTACTTCTTACTAATATTATAAATGTAAAAATTTGTGAGTGTGGACGTTTAGATGTGTGGATGTTTGTTATGTAGGCTCTTTCACGCTCGAACGGCTGAAGGGATCTGCATGAATATACTGGAGGAATATATTTTGGAATGGCACATAGGCTACATTTATCCCAGGAATAAGATCAGACGGGAACAGGAACAAATTTTTGGAGTGCAAAGCTGCGGGCACCAGTTAATCTATAGATACTAATATTATAAAGAAGAAAGATTTGATTGTTTGTTTGTTTGTTTGCATCGAATAGGCTCCGGCACTGCTGGACCGATTTGAAAAATTCTTTCATTGGTGGGAAGCTACTCTTGGAGCAGTTGATTAAAAAGTAGCCTATGTCCTTTCCAGGGCCTCGTACTATCTCTATACGAAATTTCAGCTCAATCGCTCCAGCCGTTTCGGCGTGAAAGCGTAACAGGCAGACAAAGTTACTTTCGCATTTACAATATTAGTAGGGATGTATTTAAATGTATGTTTCTAATTCCTTAGTCATCTTTTGGACGTGTCAAAGACTTTATAAGCCCCAGAGTATCGTTGGCCACTAAATTAGCTTAAATGTACAATTTACGAGTAGCTAGGGCCGTCTGCCAAGTTTGAGGCTAGTACGTGGCAAGAAATTATGAAATATCGATTCTGGAATCAGGCGTTATTTGGTGGAAAGTCGTCGTAGAACGAAAAACTTCACAGTAAAAAAATATCAAAATGTGTTATACATAACGATATATTATAAGACCGTCGAAGGCCTCGATGATATAGTAGACAGCTCATTTGATCCCCATTGAAGCCTTCTTTTAATACCACTAAGGTGATACTAGTTTACTGCCCACCTTATGAACAGAGGTCACCATAGCCTATGAAAGTTTGCACCAGATACGCCTATACTCGCGCTTCCTAAATACTTCTAATACCCTCTTTGAAGAACCTTTCTTAGAAGCATCCACACAATGTTGCCATGGGGGAAAATACTATTTTTGTGTAGTCACATTACCATTTTTCTAATTACCTACCGTTGCTGGTCATAAACTTTTTGTAAGTACACAAAATGTGGTGCGCAATAAAACCAACTTTAATCTACCACGTTTAAAGAACTTTTTCGCGTAATGACTAATTACTTCATAAAAAGCGAAACAAGTATTAAAAAGTCCGTTGAGTTTGGCCACTTGTGACTGTTTCACGGAAGGCACTTAAAAGTTCCGCGTTTGAAAATTTATTTGATACCAGAAAACGAATCCTTGGTGAATTTATTAAACTTGAAATAATCCAGCAGCGGTTTACGTTAAGTAATTGTACTTTTTATTCCAATTCTTTTTGCCGAGTTCTTTGTATTGTAGTACATATTCGTCAAACTTTTACATTGTTTATTTTTAGATTAGTTTTAATAAGAAATGACTCAGGAAAATGCAAATTTCGATTGAAGTATTAAAATAAGACTTGTCAAAATCATTTATAGCTATATTAGATTATATTATTTATAGCTATATTATATTAGATTATTTATATTAGATTTAAAAGAGAGTAGGATTATTATTTTCATTTATTAATGTGGACACATACTCTTATATTCTACCTATCAATTACCAAGCAATTGCATGCATAGAATCACGGCTTAATCCTCGACCCTTTCGAGGCCTACCCAGGGCTCCCAACCGTAGGCTGTTGGGCATAGCATCCATGATGGATTTTGCCTCACGTTAAAAAAAAGGATTATAAGGCCCTTTATCTTAACTTAAATACTGCCATGTCATAGGCAACCAAATCAGCAACATTTTTCTGAAACACGGAAACGATCATAAATAAAAATGTTACAAAATGGTGACTCATGAGGACCAGTCACATCGTATGATGGTTAACGCAGTGATCTTAAAGAACACTGAGAGACAGTGTCGTTACAAGCACTTAAGATTCCATATGACGCCAAATAGACTATTGCTTTGATCTAGATCAGGACTCGTGAGGTCTACTGAATTAAAATTTGAACACAGACAACTTCAGTTCATGAACTAAAAACGCTCTAGGCTCGAAACACGATTACTGATAAAATCCTCGAGAGATTGTTTTGTTATAAATACCTCGATTTCGTGCAATTTTAAGCTAGATCTCGTATGTTATAAGTTGTTTTTATAATATAAAATATTTATAAGAAAGACAATTGTAAAATCTGCTTTTGCACTAGAGCATTTTTTTCATATTGGCTATACTTTTTAGGGTTCCGTAACCAAATGGCAAAAAACGGAACCCATATAGATTCGTCATGTCGGTCTGTCTGTCCGTCCGTATGTTACAGCCACTTTTTTATAATTAATTTATTTCGTTAAAAGCGCACAAAAACCGATCGCATCTCTCCCTTTCTTGCACGCTATATTATGTATAATTATGCTATCTGCTTTTAACAATTTGGCGCCTGGTAGGCTCTTAACGAAAGTCATAAATAGTTTATTATCATAGATATTTATTAAAAATATCCATGACTTGACTAAAGAGATCAGAATATCTTCAGTAGCGCCTTAGCATTCCCAATATACCTCATAATACGACTGCTAACTTACGCAATTATTCTCATCTCGTACCCATATTACCTCGCTCACGGCACTGGGGTAGAATTCTTGCCAACCGCCTACGGATCGGGCTAGCAAGGTTTCAATAGAAATAATCAACTTTCTACGCGCGTATCGCAATATACTATTCAACTAGTCCTTGCGGTAAACATATTAGATGTTGTAGGGATTTAATATTAAAGGGTAACTGTAGGCAAGTAGTGTTTATTAGGGACAATATTGCTGTGCTAAATGTTTTGGGTTTGTTTGAACATTGAATACTTGATATCTATACTAATATTATGAGGAAAGATTTCATTGTTTGTTTGTTGGTATGTATTGAATAGGATCCGAAACTATAGTTTCGATTCGAAAAACTCTTTGCTGTTGGAAAGCTTCACTATCTCCGGATGTCATAGGCTATATTTTATTCCCATATTACTACGGGAATGGCGACTAAGCAGGTGAAACTGCGTGACATCGGTTGGTTTACATAATTTTATTGTTTAAATATTGCGTTTTAAGTTGACTACTGGAATAGAAGACAAGCATTCAGCTCATCTGCTACACCTAAAGGTGATATACACGTACATTTGAAATTAGTATAGGTACATATACACCGGAACCTTTCTTGAACCGGATACTTTGAGAATGGCAGTTGGCTTGAGACTTGGCGTCCCGCTCTGCGCCCCACACCGTTGCTCCTGTGGTGCTACTGTTGACTCTATGGGACATCATGGACTATCCTGCTTGAAGAGCATAGGCCATCTCGCCACGCTGCGCTTAACGATATCATTCGCCGTGCTCTTGCCACCGTCGGTGTGCCCGCTCTCTTAGAGCCAAATGGCATTTTTAGGGACGATAGCAAGAGACCGGATGGGATGACCTTAATTCCGTGGGAGAGGGGTCTGGTGCTAGTTTGGGATGCCACTTGTGTAGATACTTTGGCCCGTCCCATCTTCCTAGAACAAAAGAAAAGCCAGCGCAGCAGCGGAAGCGGCAGAATATTAAAAAATAACTAAGTATAAGGGTCTCGGCTCGTCGTACAATTTTATTCCAGTCGGTGTCGAGACCCTAGGTCCATGGGGTCCCAATGCGCATAATTTTTTAAATTTTGAAAAAGCGTCTTGTGGAGTCAACTGGTGACCTAAGGGCTGGTAGTTATTTCTCCCAACGCATAGGCATCGCCGTTCAAAGGGGGAATGCTGCCAGTCTTTTGTGCACAATGCCACGGGGGCCCTATTTAGATTTAGTTTAGTTAGTTTTATTCATATAGTGAATAGTTATTATGCTTTATTGTAACATTTGTCTCATTGAAAATAAAAGATTTAATATCTATCAAAAAAAAAAGTATTCATATTTATTTATGTTCTATGAGCGTTGTTTAATATTTTTGTTGCATGAGTGTATTTTGTATTGCCATTTTATTGGTACCTACACTCTGCTACATGCGCCTGTCCAATTCAACACGGTAATAGGCTTACCACCTATTACGTGGGACATAAAACTATAAGGTGAAATGTGGGCCTAGTATACTATGCCTCTGCCTACCAGTTTGGGGATAAAGGCGTGATTATATGAATGTGTGTATGTATGTACTCTGCTAAATAGCGGATCAATTTAAAGGTTCTTTTCATATATTAAATCGTAGATTTTTGGCCCCCATTCAGGCTACTTAAGGCGAAGTGCAATTGTGTCTCAAGCGATTCGGAGGGAGTGAAGCAGACGCAAGATGTTCGGGACGCTCCGTGCATCGGAAACGTTTTCGCGCGTTAACCCGTTCACTACGCAATTGAAATCATTGACAGAAGTACAAGTTTACATAACATTTTTTTTCGCCCTGTGAGCAACTACGTAATTGATTTTGATGCAATTTTTATCACTAACATGTAATGAAATTCATTTTCATAATAAGAATAGAACATAATATATTTAAGAAGTACTTCAATTTATTTTTTTACCTGTGACGATTTTTGCCAGGTTTAATGAAAAAGTAAGAATCTGCTGCCCCTATCCTTTGTTTATATTTTCTGGTACTTCCTTAAAAGGAAAAAGGAGGGTTCTGTACAAAAAAAGACAGAAAAATATACCTGTATGGGAGCCCTCCTTATTTTTTTTTTTTATACCACTAAGGTGGCAGACAAGCATACGGCCCACCAGAAGGACCGGTGGTCACCGCAGCCTATGAACGTTTGCAACACCAGAGGCGCCACACTCGCGCTGCCGACCCTGCAAAAACCTTCTAAGACCCCTTTTGAAGAACCCCATACTGTAGGCGTTTGGGAAAACCGAGGCAGGGAGAACATTCCACAACCTAAGCGTGCGCGGAAGAAAACCCCTATCGGATCTAACCGTGCTGGAACGCTCCGGACGCATAGTGTGAGGATGAACTCCCTGTCTGTGGCGAGCGGTGCGGTGATAGAACGTAGCCGTGGGCATCATATCAAACAATTCCTCACCATTGTACAGTCGGTAGAACACGCATAAGGAGGCAAAGTCTCTCCTGTCGCGAAGAGGTTCCACACCACTTGTAAGTATAGGATCGTTGACAACTCTTATAGCACGTCTTTGCACCGAGTCAAATGGACGAAGCTGATATTCAGGTGCCCCCGCCCAAAGGTGACAGCAGTACTCCATGTGCGGCCGCACTTGCGACTTATACAGAAGCAGTGTTTGCGCAGCAGTGAAGTACCGCCGCGCCCTGTTGAGCACACCTAGCTTCTTGGACGCCAGCTTAGCCTTGTCCTCCAAATGACTACGGAACTGAACGTCACTGGAGATGTCAACGCCAAGGATCCCTATACTTTTGGAGATGGAAAGATGTGTGCCCTGAAATTGCGGCGCTACAGTAATTAGGGTTTGCTTAGCGGTGAAAAAACACGCTTGTGTCTTGGAAGGGTTAAACTGGACAAGATTTTGTCCACCCCAATCGGACACTCTAGTAAGAGTAGCCTCGATTTCAGACACAAGATGTTCACGATTTTCCTTCACTGTGTCCCGAGAGATACCGGGGCGGCCCGTGTAACAAGTGTCCCCCGTACTGTCGTCCGCATAACAATGAATGCCGTCAATAGACAACATGTCATTGATATGCAGCAGAAACAGAGTAGGGGACAACACTGAGCCTTGCGGTACTCCAGCGTTTATGGCCATGCAGTCTGAACAGCTGCCGTCAACGACGGCCTTGATGCTTCTACCGGCCAGGAAGCTAGACACCCATCCACATAATCTCTCGGGCAGTCCATATGAGGGCAATTTCGTAAGAAGACCACGGTGCCAGACCCGGTCAAAGGCCTTAGAGATGTCAAGGCTTACTGCTAGAGCCTCGCCCTTACTCTCGATAGCCGTCGCCCATCGGTGTGTGAGGCACACCAGAAGATCGCCCGTCGAGCGACCGTGACGGAAACCGTACTGCCGGTCACTGAGCAGGTCGTGTTCCTCTAGATACCTCAGGAGCTGTGTATTAATTACACGCTCCATCACCTTAGATAAAAGGGAGGTGACGGCTATAGGCCTATAGTTGGCCGGGTCGGTCCTGTCACCCTTCTTGGGCACAGGATGCACATACGCGATCTTCCACGACGCCGGGACTTGTTGCATGGAATATGAAAGCGTGAAAAGACGTGTAAGTACCGGACACAACTCTGGACCACACTGCTTCAGTACCACCGCGGGTATACCATCCGGCCCACTCGACTTATGAACGTCCAGGGATCGAAGCTCACGTCGGACATTCCGCTGTGTAAATTTTACTTCCGGCATGGAGGTTCCACACCACGGAATATCCGGCGGCAAAGCACCCCCGTCGCTCATGGTCGAATTAGAGGCAAAGAGAAAACCCAAAAGGTCGGCTTTCTCCTTAGCGCTCTGGGCCAAATTACCGTCGGGTTTAAGTAAAGGTGGTAAACCTGACCGACAGAAATTTTCCTCGGCAGCTTTGGCAAGCGACCAGAATTCGCGACTCCCTGAAGGGTAGCCTGCTAGCCGTTCACCAATTCTGCCGACGAAATCGAACTTAGCCCTGACAATTGCTCTTTTGCTGGCTCTCGAGGCGGCATTTAATTTGCGTTTCACCTCAGAGATGTTTGGATCTGAATTTGCAAGAGCCGTGGTCCAAGCTCTGTAAGCAGATTCTTTCAACATCAAAGTTTCTCTGCAGAGCCGATTGAACCACGGTCGCTTTTTTGCTCCTACAGGGATCCAACGGTTAGGAATGTAACATTCCATGCCCTCCAAGATCCCCGCAGCGACTGCTGCAGCGCAAGAATCCAGATCCTCTGAGGCAAGTTCTGTTCTTAGGATTCGTAAATTTCAAATGCCTAGCTATTGCAGTGGTGCATAAGATGACAGATAGATAGTCTCAGTAATAGGGTCGCGTTATTACAGATTATTTATACTGTTGGCACTTGGTGGAACCTGCAGCGCATATTGAATAACCACCACTTGTACTGTTTTACAGCATTTATTTACTCTACACCTGACCGCTTTTGCCTCTTAGCACTTTCTAAAGGCAATACTTTCTCCTCGTTCCATTTTTAACCTTTGGATACGGAACTGTAAAAACGGCCGAGGTTCAAGTTGAACTGGCACACAGATGAGGATTTCGTAACAAAAAAAAAACGCCAGAAGATTACGTTGTATGGGAGTAACCTTATTTGTTTCTTTATCTAGTGTTATTATAGTTGTTACAGCGGTAGCAGAAACACATCTTTGAAATGTATTACTGCCTAGTTCATGAGATACAGATGAATAAAACGGACTTCGAAGTCTCAGTAATAGGGTCCCGTTTGGCTAAGAAAACGAAGAATATACAAAAACGAATATTGCTATTTGCATATATGCAAGGGTGTAAAGGAATAAATTTCGATACTAGTTATTTAAACTAGACTTTTTTTTTTATATTCAGCTCGCCAAATTGACGTCGCCACGATTAAGGGCTTGCGATTGGGGGCCACTTCTTACAGCGGTCCTCAAGTTGGCGGCCCTGTGATGTGCCTCTTCACGCTCCTCTTAAAGAACCCGGGGTTGTAAGATGAGGGAAACACGTGTGCGGGCAGGTCGTTCCAAGTTTTTATAGTTCGACAGAGGAACGATCTTTTGAAACGCTCGGTTCTGGCGAAGATTCTCTCCACTGTGTATGAGTGGCATCTCTGCCCGGCACGCGTTGTTCGGGATCGGAAAGGTGATGGTGGGATCAGATTGAAGAGCTCTTCAGAACATTCGCCGTGATACATTCGGTAGAAGGCAGCCAAGGACGCTACGGTTCTTCGCTGCGCCAACGGTTCAAGGCCTCCCGTCACCTCAGGACAACCAATTATTCGGACAGCACGTCTCTGCATAGCGTCAAGTGCGTCCAACAAGTACCTCGCGTTGTCATCCCAGAGGTGAGAACAATACTCGACGCAGGGACGAATCTGCGTCTTGTACAGCAAACATCTCTGATGTGGCGTGAAGTACCGTCTCACCTTATTTAGGACTCCGAGTTTCCGCGAGGCCAGCCCAATACAACTCTCTATGTAGTTTTTGTGATTGAGCTCACGCCGGACGTCTATACCGAGAATCTCCAGGTTGTCCTTTAGTGGAACCGTAATGTTCTGAAGAGAAGGTAGGGGTAGGAATGGGGACTTCTTAGCTGTAAACGCACACGCCTGCGTTTTTCTGGCATTGAACTCGACCAGGTTGTCTGAACCCCATTGGGCAATGCGGCCCAGGTCCAGATCGAGATCCGCCACGAGTTGTCGTCTCTTCTCATCCACGTCGCCTCGCCCTGCCGCTGGACGGCCAGAATAGCTCCCATGAAGAGTACTGTCATCCGCATAACAATGAATGCACCCAAGGGACAGCATGTCATTGATATGCAGAAGAAAGAGAGTTGGGGACAATACCGATCCCTGTGGTACCCCGGCATTTACCTGCAAAAAGCAGGAAGCCTGACCATCACAGAGGACCCGTATACGTCGCCCGTGCAGGAAGCTGGCCAACCAGCGGCATAACTGAGGCGATAAACCATATGCCGGCAGCTTGGAAAGAAGCGACGCATGCCATACCCTATCAAAGGCTTTAGCGATGTCTAGGCCAATAGCCAGAGATTCGCCGTGCCTCTCCATAGCCTCACCCCTGGTGTGCGTTACGTACGCTAGGAGGTCACCCGTTGATCGTTTCGGCCTAAAGCCATATTGGCGATCGTTAATTAACGAGTGATCCTCCAGATAGCGCATGAGCTGTTTGTTGATGATTAGCTCGAACACCTTGCAGATGACGGTGGTTACGGCTATGGGTCGATAGTTGGCCGGATCCGACCGATCCCCTTTCTTGGGGATCGGCTGGACGTTCGCCTCCTTCCAAGCCTCCGGCACTTCTCCCGAGGAATAGGAAATGCGATACAGGCGTGTTAGCGTTGGAGATAATTCAGCTGCACAATTCTTCAGCACCACTGCCGGAATGCCATCAGGACCACTGGCTTTCCGCGTGTCGAGTGACTGTAGCACCGCTCGCACATCGCACTGCCGGATTTTAATATCCGGCATCGTGGTTCCACAGTTGGCGATAGTGGGAGGTTGCTTGCCACAGTCATTAACCCGGGAATTAGCCGCAAAGAGATTGGCCAGCATTTCCGCTTTCTCTTGGGCCTTGTGAGCCAGTGATCCGTCAGGATAGCTTAGCGGCGGCAGCGAGGGTTTGCTAAAGTTGGCCTGCACGGCTTTGGCCAGTTGCCAGTATCCACGGCTGCCCGTCGGATGAGACGTGAGCTCCTGACCAAGCCGCGTGACGCGCTGGGCGTCCGCTCTCTTGAAGGCCCTCTTACTGGACCTAGTGGCTCTGTTGTACGCTGCCTTGAGTTGGGCCACATTCGGGTCGCGCACAGCCCGAGCCCTGATCCAGGCGCGGTAAGCCGTCTGTTTTTGTTGAACAGCTACGGCGCACTCACGCCCGAACCAGGGGCGGGCTTTGCGGATGCTGGCAACATCAGTGTATGGAATATAGTATTCCATACCTAAAGCTATCTCACCAGCAACTTCAGAGGCGCTTTCCGATGAAGCCCTCCCTGCAAAGCAGCGCTGACTCCACGGGACGGCTGCAAAGTATTCTCGTAGTCCGTCCCAGTCTGCTGACGAGTAGTGCCACAGTCGCCGCGTCACCTCTACTGCCCTTGCAGGAGATGACACCTGCAGGCTGGCACGCACAACACAGTGGTCGGATGTACCCAGTGGGGCGCTAACCGACACACTGTACTGTGCTGGGTGACTCGTCAGCAGTAAGTCCAGCAGGGAGGGTTCATGGTCTGACCTGTCCGGTATGCGCGTAATCCCGCGCACCACTTGGGTCAGACCATGTGAGAGAGCAAACGCGTGGGCGGCCCGTCCCGCTGGATCGGTCACGCGGGACCCCAGCCACTCAGTGTGGTGACCGTTGAAGTCCCCCAGAAAAACCAATTCAGCGTTCGGGAACCGCACCTGCGCGTCGTCAGCCCCCTCGCTGAGGTGCTGAAACAGTCTTGTTATCCCAGCTGTCCCTGAGTGGGATCGATAGACACACACGTAGATCTGACTCATGGAGCCGTGATCTACGTGCAGCCAAAGGACGGAGAGGGAAGGGTCCTCAAGGCAGCGCAGCCGGCGACAGCAAACATCCGCCCTAACAAACGCGCACACCCCAGCTTTTTCTCGAAATAGTTCCTCGATGAAATAGCCGGGGTAACTAAGGTACGACTGATCGGCAGGGCGGAGTATTTGCATCTCCGTTAGGAACATCACAGCTGGCCGTGCCGTCTCCAGATGGTGATGGACGACGTTGAGGTTGGCATGGAGTCCGCGGATGTTAGCGAACTCCACCTCAAACGGAACGTTTCCGGGACTGGTTGCAGCGGCCGCTGTGACACTTCTTTCTCTTTTGTGCGCTGCCATATTTGGGAATTGGAGGGAAGACGTGAAGACGGAGCGACATTTGCTACAGCAGTGAGTGACAAGGCGTAGGGGCTAGCTTCATCTATGACCGTGTGGTGAGACTGAGGCCGACCCGCCGGACGGAAGGGCCCCCGTACCCCCCCCGAGTGTGGTCGCCGGGTCCCGGTCCGGTCACCATCCGGCACGACGAACCACATCGGGATTATGCGCGGCCTGGTGGGGGAGCCTCCCAGGGTGGTTAGTCCCAGTTGGGCCCCTGTACTATGCCGCGGGCGGCCAGCGGGAAAACCGTTTCTACGGGTCTCCCTGGCCGGCGGGTCGACCCCAGTCAGCCACACTAGAATTCGCTTAGCGCCTACTGGTCCCCCCCTGCTGCATCAAACATCGCCCCGGGCCCGGCTGTGCAGCTGCTGAACCCCGAACGCAACCCAACCGAGGCTGGGTTACTTGGGGGGCTTTTCACAGCTGCACGGTGGTACCCCCCCGGACCAACACTTTGTACCACCTGGCACCCACATGGGAGCCTAGGCCACCATGGGGGTACCTGAAAATCGCGGAGCCTCGTTAGTTTTTCGGCAGGTGCACCACGTGCAGGTGAGGTCGCTTGGGCCCCTAAAATTATATTGGGCCCCTTACACCCAAAAAAAGACTAGTCTTTGGTCCTGTTCAAATTATTACCAATTCCTAAATTAAACATTCTACGTTTCACTTCGCATAACTATTGCCCTCAGCTTCAGCTGTGTAGAATTCTGTTCGCGTTCCCTACTACCATTGGGTCATATCCAGGGATAAAATAACCTTTATGCTATTTTCTAAATTATCTTACTTCTTACTTAATATAATAAATGCGAAAGTTTGTGAGTGTAGATGTTTGTTACTCTTTCACGCTCTAACGGCTAAACGGATCTAGCTGAAATTTAGTACAGGGGTAGATATAGGCCTGGATTAACACATAGGCCACTTTTTATCTCGGCAATCAGTTCCCACGGGAAGCGGAAACGGGAACAAAACTAGACGCGGGCAGAGCTGCGGGCGTCAGCTAGTGTATAATATATCCAGGAATACATTGCAGTCTGGAAAAGCATAAAATATTTATATTAGGCCACCAATTACAGCCAGATCTGCTCAACCGTTGGAACGTGATTTTGTCACTAACATCTTCACAGACTTTCATATATCACAATTAAATAATTCGTAAATCATATTAAATCATCAGGCCTTTTCAGTAACAAATATTCAAAAAATCATCTTCTAGCGCTTAACATATAGGTACCACTATCCATTAAACATTGTATTACTATTTTACACTATGGCTTAAAAACAAAGTTAGGGTTGTATTGATTGATCGGGTTGTATGTAAGCTGTTTATTTTCAGTTCATTGTTGGTTAAAATTCAAACTGAGGTGACGGGAAGAACCATAGCGTCCTTGGCTGCCTTCTATCGAATGTATCACGGCGAATGTTCTGAAGATCTCTTCAACCTGATCCCACCCTCTTCTTTCCGATCCCGAACAACACGTGCCGGGCAAAGATGACACTCACACACTGTGGAGAGAATCTTCGCCAGAACTGAACGTTTCAAAAGATCGTTCCTCTGTCGAACTACAAAAACATGGAACAACCTGCCCGCACACGTGTTTCCCTCATCTTACAATCCCGGGTTCTTCAAGAGGAGCGTGAAGAGGCACATCACAGGGCCGCCAACTTGAGGACCACTGTCAGAAGTAGCCCCAATCGCTAGATGCGCCACGGCTTTCCATCAGGTTCAAAGTTCAAAGTTCAAAGTTCTTTATTTGCTTAAAACAGGTTCGTTGATATATAGGTCTTAAATATTTAATACAGTGTCCTCTGTTTCGCTAACATACATTAACATGCAAATTTTTTGTCCAAAAAATCATTTATGTCATAGAAGCAACCATTTATCAGCCACTCACGTAGTCTCTTACACATGCTCTTTGTTGGTCCTATTTTAAATTTATTAGGTATTTTGTTGAAAACTTTTATACACATCGCATAACAGCTTTTTTGAAATAAAGAGGTCTTGGGACAATATTCTAAAACCAGTCTCTCTGAAGACCTTGTGTTGCGTGGGTACACTTCGCGGGCCGTTTTGAACAGGTGAGCATGCATCTTAACAAACTTAAAGATCTCCAGAATGTACATACTAGTAAGTGTCAATATTCTTAATTTTACAAACAGTGGTCTACATGATTCATACGGTCCTTTACAGCAAATGGCTCGGAGGCACTTTTTTTGGGCAATGAAAGCTCTATTTATGTCTACGCTATTTCCCCACTGTAAAATTCCATAGTTTAATGCAGAGGCCACATATCCATAATAGGCATTAAGAGTAACTTTTAATGATGTTATTGTTGTTAGCCTTCTTAAGACATAGACAAAACGATTTACCTTATTACATACCTTGTCAATATGTGAAGCAAAATTTAAACTTTCATTTAATAATATGCCAAGAAATGTCACCTCATTAGCGCTATCTAAAATATGTCCTTTATACTGTATCTTAAGATTACGTTTCTCACGACCCTTTACATTAAATTGTATGAATTAAGTCTTAGATAAATTAACATTTAAATTATTTATGTCAAGCCAATCAATTACATTTCCAATCAAGTGATTAATGTCATTTTCATAATTAGAGCAATTGTCAAATTTACATTTTATAATTATTGATATGTCATCAGCAAACAAGATACATTTATAGTCAGTGATATTAGGTAAATCATTAATATAGAGCAAAAATAATAAGGGCCCCAAGACGCTACCCCGCGGTACACCAAACTCATTTGTTTTAAAACTAGAGCGGTGTGTTGAGAATACTTTATCAGAATCTAGTCTGGATATTTCGACACATTGCTGCCTCTCATTTAAATATGTTTTGAGCCAAGATAGAGCAGGCTCTCGAATGCCATAGTTTTCAAGCTTATCAAGTAGTCGCTCATGGACAACAAAATCAAACGCCTTGGACATATCATAAAATAGTACGGTTACATGTTGCCTTATGTCAAGACCACGAGTAATATCGCGTACCAAGTCAAAGCAAGCGAGAGTGGTGGATTTTCCTTTTTGAAAGCCATTTTGTTCGGGTTTTATAATACTATACTTTATGCAATAGTCCATCAGTCTCTTGTGCATACTCTTTTCAAATATTTTTGATAAGATGGGTATCAGTGTTATGGGCCGATAGTTACTCAGATCCGTTTTATCACCTTTTTTGTAGACGGGTTTTACTATAGAGTGTTTAAGTGATGTCGGAAATTTTCCTGCTTCAAATGATAGGTTGATGAGATATGTTAAGATAGGGGCCAATTCGGATTTACATAATTTTATAATCTTTGTAGCGATTTCATCATAGCCATGAGCATTTGTATTTTTCAGTGAGTTAATGATATTTAGAGTCTCGGATATATTTATCGGTTCAAGGAAAAATGAATTATAATGAGAACTTGGAACTAATTTAATTTTTGTATGATTTATGCTATCGTGAATGTGTTTATTCTTCGTTAGATTTATATAATATTCATTGAATGCTTCTGCTATTTCACCGGCCTCTGATAACAAGTGATTTTTAATTTTTAACATGGCTATGTCACAATTTACTGCGCAATTTTCAGTTTCCTCTTTAATTATTTTCCATGAAGCTTTACAAATATTATGACTTCTTTTTAAAAAAATATTATGAAAATTTCTTTGTGCATTGATTATGCATTTCTTTAATGTTTTAGAGTATTGGTTATACATAGTCTTATTAGTTAAGGTTTTACTTTTATAATATTTGTAACGTAGTGTTCTTTTCCTCTGGGTAGATATTTTGAGACCGTTTGTGATCCATTTTGGTCTTTTTGGTTTGCTAAAAATTTTAATTTTCATTTTGGGAAAGCATAATTTGTACAGTAAGCAAAAGAACTCATAAAATTTATTGAATGCAGTATCTATATCGTTGCTTTCGTAAACTTCACTATATGATAGAGATTGCAAGTGTGATTGGAATTTCAATTGATTTTCCAAATTATAATCTCTTCGTTTTACAAACCAATGTGTTATAGGTGGATCTTTATTAATAAGAAAAGAGAACATTTGTGCTGTATTATGGTCCGATAATTGCAATGTCAGTGTTTCTCCTGTTCCCTTCTTTATATTGCTCAATATATGGTCAATGCAATTGGCCTGTCGTGTTGGTTGATTTATGTAAAGTTTCATGTTAAAATAATTAGCAATGTCCTTCAGGTATCGCGATGATGTAGAATCTACCAGAGTATTGATATTGAAGTCACCTGCGATAATGATTTTTCTATTTATATATTTTTTTAAAAGGTTATGAATTATAGCTTCTAATCGTGGAAGAAATTTTTTAGAGTACCTATTGTGAGATGTATAGAGACATATTATTATTAATTTATATGCTGCTATCACCACACCACAACATTCAAATATGTCAGGACATACATATCTGTCAAAAGAGTTTATCACGCAACCTTCCAGCCCCTTTTTAAGTAGGATTGAGGAACCCCCTCTACTGCCTTTCCTAGAATAGTTGGCTACTAATTTATAGTTATAAAATATAACGTTTTGTTCGGTGCCCTTTTTTATGAAAGTTTCCGTGAAGCAAAGAACATCAGGTTTTATCTCTTTGTCGGCCAATTCACATAATACGACTTCCAATGAGTCCTTTTTTGATAATAAACCTGCAATATTTTGATGGATTAGTGTAAATTTTCTTTTATTTGTGATTTTGGATAAAGGTTCTACATTGCTAACGAAAAAGCTGTCTTTTATTTGTGACACTTGGACTAGTAATGGGATTTAGCTGGCATTTTGATTGAGCTTTGTCTCTAACACTTAGTTCTAGAGCTCTGTCTCCATTTGTTGAACTCAAGTGTATTGACTGTGAATATTCTAATGGTCTAAAGTAAAATGGGATTGTACCTATTTTTGGAGCATATTTATGTGCAAGTCGGTGTTCAGCTTCATTCCTATATAGGTTAGTACAATATTTAATATAGCTGTTTCGATAACAAATTCGTAATATTTCCCGTAACAGTAATCGAGTCTTAATCGTCTTGTTTCTATAATGTCCAAAGCCAACTAAATTTACATTTTTCACATTATAACATAGCAATTCAAGCATATAGTTAAGCTTACATACATTAAGATATCTACTAGTTTGAACTTTTCCAAGAATAACATTGGTATGAGACATATTTTATAAATTGTAGTGCAACACAGATTGCATAATTAGTGGATTTGTATCATGTAAACCTATCAATATTATTTCCATGTCATTCTTGCCAAAGTCCCTACATAATGCGTTACAGCTGTTTACTATTTCCTGTGAAGGCGCATTTGGTTTAATTATAGACTGTACTTCAAATTCCTTTCCCAGATAATATTGCAGCTTACTACCTATACCTTTACCCTGATCATCTGCAAGAATTAAAACTTTATTTTTTCTGTAGGTCACCTCTTTTTTATGTGCCTCAATTTTTGCTGGTTTATTTATTATTTCTCCATTTTCAGGCATACATGTTAAATCCTTACTTACAGATCTTCTAGTCGCTGATTTTTGTACTTCCATCTGTTTTTCTGTTTGACTCTGTACCTCATTAATCTTCTGAGGAGATGTACAAAAACTGTCTGTCAGGCGGCGTCTAACACTTTTCTTAGTGCTCAATGACATACTTTGATTGAAAGTAGTTAGTGGGCTTCTACATAGCTGCCGTAATAAAACTAGCTCTTTGTTCATGCATGCAATTTGCTTTTTTAAGTCATTGTTTTCTAAGATGATATTGTCCATTTCATTTTGTGTGGTAGTAAGTTCCGATTTCAATTCCTTAATTTCAGTCTTCAGTTCAGTCAGATATGTAGGTAGTCGAAATATTCGTTGAAAGGTCCAGGCTTTTATGTCGGTTTTCTTCAGGTGATAGTGGGCTAGAGGAAGGCTCAATGACGCTATGTTCAAGAGAATCCAATGATTTGGACATGGTCATAACACGGTGTTTCCTTACTGTGATGTTATTTACTGTATCCATTTTATCAAAATAGGTACTCTAAATTTCTGTATAAGTATTATTCAATTAGTCAATGTTTGTAGTCAATATTTCTTACTTATTTGTCTTAATTAGGTATACGGGTTATTATTCTTTCACAAATTTATTCATATAGTCAAGTCATGCCTCAGGTAGTCTTCTAGTTTATAATATTCTTTAAACTTTTGTTACTATGTTTTTTAACTTATCTTGTAACAATCAGAGAGATTTTGCTATAGTTATAAGTAATGAATAATCTTGAGTTGTCAATTATGTTGTCATCTTATGTTCAGTCATTCATTCATTATTCATTAATATAGTCTTGGTCAAGTAAAAAGTGGATAATTATGAGTCAATGATCTTAGGTTAAGTTTGTCAATAATGTTAATGTTTTGGTACAAGTAGCGCCACCACGTGTCAAAAAGAAGTAGTTCCGTTAAAGCTGTACAACACTTTCGCTTAATAATCTGTTATGTCATGTAACAAAGCAAATCTCAATAACCCACTATCTAGAATTAGTACTAGTGTAGGCATAGCATTATCGTACTCTCTGGTGCAATAATAAACATCACTATTTTTTTATGCGGGTAGGTAGTACGATTATTTTCCATCTAATTAATGATAAATTTGGTCGATCATTAAGAATCACATAATTAAGAATCACTTATTAATGCAAGGGGAGTTAATCTTGTGAGCTTCCCTGTCGTAGATAATAATCATAAACTTAATCATTGACGTACCTTTCGAATTCCACTTACTTGACCGTGGATGTAAAATCCGTTTAGGTTCATTTTTATTGGTGATTTTGATGAACATTCGTGTTTTCACACATATATATTACTTCAAGGAACACAATTCAACACTTTTTTGCACTAATTAGGCATGTTTTTCATAAATTATGATATAAAAGGTGAGAGAGTAATGTTTACATGTCTACACTTTTTTTTTTTTTTTTTTTTTGACTTTTTTCAGGCTGGTGGCGACGTCAATTTGGCGAGCTAAATATAAAAAAAAGAAACTCATACTTACAACTTCAAATTCAATACCTACCTACATAAACTACGACGTACGAGTAGTAAAGTAAGACTACGAGAATATCAACAATACGCAATACGTGCCTTGAAAGCTGTAATTTTGGATAGAAGAATACCAATTTTTTGAGTTTAATTTATTATAGACTCAATTAGGGTTTATACCTACTGTTATATTGTAAATTTAGGAGAATTGGCCCACTGATTTATCAGTCATTAGTATTATACTCGTTATGACATTGATTTTACTTAAATATTAATTTAAATAATGTACATGTTATACGCTCGGTCAGGGCGTCACATACATGAGCGCATTTATAGGTGAATCTTCTGGAATTATCTATTATGTGGCATCAGGCAAACTTTGTATTGGAAAGTATGAAAACGTTACTATAACTTATATAATACACCAAAGAAACTTCCCCAAACAGATGCGATATTTTTACGCTCTTAAGCTTAAGCCTTGAATACTTCCTTTTTTGTTTTTTTTATGACCTATTTTCGTTACTACGGCAGCGAATTACGTCAGCGGGCGTGACAAAGATGTATACGGGTGTCCTCAACGAAGCCTGTCGGCTGACTGAGCGGGCTCTGTGAGGTGGCTAATAGCGGCAAAGTGCACTCCCGCTCAACAAAACGTTTTTTTTATTAAAACAATATGTTTTTAATTAATAAATAACTGCATAGGACCTCGAGGTAACTTATTAGGGACATGGAAATAAAAAATTGGTGTGGTACATTATATAACTACTAAATGAAATTGATTATAGTCAAGGCGGTCACAGGTAAATTTACAGATTCGAGGGAACTTTGGCATTATTTTCTATCGAGCCGAATTTACTCAATCGTGTTTTGGAGAGCTGACATCCCTAGTCAATATACTTAATAATAATTATCCATTAAAAAAATTGTGAAATCTTTGTTAACACCGTTGCAAAATTGGTTCGAAATATGTCAAAATTATGTATTTTGAGTCCCACTTCACCTTAAATCGACATGAATGAACCATAAAATCCTGTGTAGTATACTTTATTTACAAGGAAAAGAAAATGAAGCGCTCGTGGCCCCGCGGACTCAGTGTTCTGTAAACGATCACTGCAGTAAGCAACATTTACTACGGCCAGATATGGATGGGTGACCACCACGTGGACCACTTTGTGACATTTATTTACGAGCGTTTCCGTGCTTCGGAAGGCACGATAAGCCGTTGGTCCCGGTTGTCAGTAAAATGACAGTCGTAAAGCCAAGTTGAAGGCCTTATGGGCGGCTTGAAAAATTTCAACTGTGGGTCGTCACAACCTGCGCCCGGGTCGGCAGCGCGTGTGTAGCGCCTCTGCAAACGTCTATAGGCTACGGTTACCAACCTTCCGGTGGACCGTAAGCTTGTCTGCCACCTAAGTAGTTTAAAAAAAAAAAAAAACAAGGATCCCTTTAGCTCCCGTGAGAGCAAAAGAGTTCTCAAAATGAATTATCGAGTAACTGATTATGGAACAACTAAGTTGAGGACAAGTTGTCACAAGTTTCGAAATCTCAATGATATAAGTATCTGTAAAAATATATTATTTATGATTTACTTTTGTAACTAAGTTATTTATACTCTGTACTAATATTATAAAGAGAAAAGATTGGATTGATTGTTTGTTTGTGCCAAATAAGCTCCGAAATTATAGAACCGATTTGAAAAAATAATTCACTGTTGGACACTACTCCCGCTGAACATAGGCTATATTTTATTCCCGTATCCGGGAAGCTGCGGCTGAAAGCGCGTGACGTCCGCCATAGTGCTTGATATTTTGAAACATAGGAAGACAGTGATGTGAATATAAAAAGAATTGAGCTTGTTGTGTGTGAGCCCCTTTAAACATTATTTTTGTATGTTTTAGTATTTATTGCCATAGCGGCAACAGAAATAACATGATAACTAAAGACGTAGAGTCTATGAGATTTGACATTCTTAAGGATGGAAACTTTTAACGGCAACAATCAAATGAGGTGTAGGCGAAGGCGTGTGTGTTCTCTAGTGAGAAATGTGGTGAATATGGGTAAAAGTCGTTTAATGCGGTGATTTCAAAGGATAACGACTTTGTAACATGTATGATGGGCTCGTATAATAAGCTATTTTGTTAATTTGCTCATTTGCTTCTAAAGTGGCATAAGTCATCTGCGGGAAAGAAGGTGTAAGGCAGATTTAATGTGGGGGAGGTCGATTTGAATTGCTTTTGAAATAGGGTTATCAAATCTCAAAACATAGGTAGCTTAATCATAATATTTTCATTGTACCCCCGTACTGTGAGGCTGTACCTATCTTGTTTTCGAAGATACCTAGAGAGCTGAAATTACCTTATAAGTACTCTTATTTACAGTTTTAAGTAATAATTAGGAATAGCGCCTAAGGCCACGGTGCTCTCCTACCGGTTGTCACTGATGCTTATCGGGCACGGAAGTTTCGGGTAAGTATCTGTGGCGAATACACGGGAATACTCGCAGAGGGTTTCGTGACAGCTCTGCGAGGAGCGCAGCGAGGACACAGCGTTTCTAGCCCACGCGCCCACGCCGTGCACTCAGCCGAAGCAGGCCCTAGACGACAGCGTGACGTGAAGGATTCACGCACGTCCCCCAAGAAGCGGGATAACACCAGAACAAACCCATAAAGACGCAGGATAGCATCGAACCCGGGGGGGGGGGGGGTTCGATGCTATCCTGCGTCTTTATGGGGTATATGATTTACCCCACTCTAGGTGGGGTAAATCGATCCCTTAGGAGCTTAAAATATTTATGTGTCAACTACCTTGTTCTGCCATATAGGAGACGCTGCTGTGACAGTAACTAAAATAAACCATCCGTCAACTGTCCAACTTTGCTAACTGCACAAACCGCAGAGACGAATTTCTCTGCTAAAATTTGGGCGTCTATTTATTACTTGCTAGCTGAAATTATTTCTCTATTTTATTAGAATAAGCAAAGTAAGTTTGAATTCATCAAAATATGCGTTGAAGTTTTAAACTGAATAGATAAGTGTTATTAAGTTTGAAATGTTTAACATCAACTAGAGTATAAAACCATCACCCCTTTATTTATAGGTACGTGTGGAAAATCGTTCCTAAATGCTATGCCAGGCTCTTACCGACTAAAAACCAACACGTTCCCTACCTACTGCCCTAAAAAAATCACAACGTACAGCCTCCATAAAAAAGGTTGCCTTTAAGTGATTGCCTGTGTGATAAGGCCGCCAATTGTTATACCAAATACTTTAATTTTAACTTGCTCAAATATTATTTCTGGTGTACAATAAAGACTTTTTACTTTTAGCCCCTGTCTATAAAATAGATTGCAGAGGGGCTTATTGCGAGACTTGTGTCTGTCTGTGACTCTGTTGCATTATATTACGTCACTAGGTCATGTAGATCATCTGTTCAAAGTTTGAAATAAAACAAAAATGCCAACGTCAATTGGATTGAACTTTCACTTTCACCGAGGGGCAGTCATGTGAGACGGCTTCTTGTTTACTTTCCTAGTGCCTACGTTTGTGAGCCCCCCCCCCCACCTAGAGGTATGACCTTTCTGCCTTGATTTTCGATAAAGCATGTATGGCGTAATGACGAGCAAAATTATATAAAAGAAACAGATACAAAAGTCATAATCCTACAATGAAAGCATAAACTCGTTTTGTTACCTATAAATTTGAATACCGCAATTATGTAGATAATGCCATTACCGAAATCCTATCGACAATTTTATGTTTCGCGTAACTTTTAACACTCTTCATAAGGTAAGAGTAATACTGTATGAAATACACATAAATGTTTATATGAGTATACAATATAAAGAATTACGGGTATACTTACAGTATTGGATAAAAACAAAATGAAGTCATATTGTTGCGGATTTTTCACGTAAGTAAAAATCTTTTTAGGAAAAAAAGAGCTTAGCTTTAGGAATAAAGATTTGTTACAATTTACATCCGTTTCTTCCGTCTGTTTAAGCCGTTACTAGATATACATAAGCCCCGTTTATTCAAAAGTGGTTACTGTAACCTATGCCTATTACCTAGGTTTATGCATTAGCAAAAATTTTGCGCATCCAACCAGTAACTTTTTTTTTTGAAATTGGCGGATACTCTACCTCGTGATTGGACAGCAAATTGTCATTTCATAGAGAAGTCAACCAAATGTTTTTCACGTCTAATCTCCTTTCAAATTGGTAGGGGTCGACCTCGGCGTACACATGATGACCAGATCAAAGACCTGTTGGAAAATGGCCAGGTTAAGAGTACCCTTAACCGACGAGCATGTATGAAAGCACTTATGAAAGTAGAAGAAGCGAAAGTGGTATGCCAGGATCGTAGCAAGTGGAAAGCCATAGTCTCTGCCTACCCCGATGGGAGACAGGCGTGATGATATGTATGTATGTTAAACATTTGCTTCGCGCTCAACATCACGTTGTTGAGTCTTTTTTTCGTGTGAAAAATTCGTCATGGATTTCGTTCTTTACCTACTGCCTACGGTTGAGAGCCCAGGGTAAGCCCTCAGAAGGTTATCCCAAGGATTTTCAACAGACGTTGAGTGAGACGTGATCCGTGAGAAAAAACTTAACAAAGTCTACTCCTCACCACGACTGCTGACGTCACGCAAAATTGAGCCTCAAAACTCTAATGAAATAAAACGTAGATATCATGTCTACGTTACGATACTAAGTAGAAAATACTCGAGCATAGTCTCGGAACACTGTTAGTACAATATATTTTCTTTAAAAGCTGCGTAAACTACTATCTGTAGAAAATATTACGTAACGATCGATGGAATCCAGCTTCAACTTATTCGCAGACTTGCCAGAGGCGAGCTTTATACACGTACCGGGGGGCTTTGCAAAATGGCTTAGTTTAGAAGGTAGGGAGTAAACTTACTGACTTACTATGTATGAGACAGAAGTATTGGATTTAGTATCAGCTACTTTAAAGTTTTGACTCTATTTCAATGGAAAGGTTTAAGTTTGGTGTGATTTTTGATTCTATACATAGTAGCTAATGTCTGATAGAGTGGTAAATGGTATAACTGTCTCGTTTTTTGAGAACGCGGGCCATTTTAAGAACGGGACGTTACCAGACGAATGGTTTTATCCGATTGGCGATTCGACCGCGGAAGCAAAAATAATGTAAGGTAAATGCATAAACATTTCGTAAGTACGAACTTAATGTGAAGAATTATTCACATTAAGTTTGTACTTGAACCTACGTCTTCTACCTATCCAGGAACGCCCTATCCACTGGACATCTGAGGCTTTCAACCAACTCTTTCACCTTTTTATACATCTTGAGTCGATGTAGGAAGTATGTATTTTGTAAGTAAGTAGTACTTAACACTCCAGTAAAATAATATTATCAGGGTATATTATTTAGAGCGTGTGTTGCACGGAGGTCATTATAGAATTTGAATTTCAATCAACGTTAATATTAGAAATAAACCGGCCAAGTGCGAGTTAGACGCGCCCATGAAGGGTTTCGTAGCAGCAAGTAACATAATATAAAAGTTCTTATAGTTCGTTGTAACTTTGATTGATGTTTTAACACATTCGCAGTGGTAGTGATTTTTGTAATCGAAAATTGCGGTTTATGACGTATTAAAAAAACTACCAGCTCTATCTCGTTCAAACCAATTTTCGTTGGTAGTTTTTATGGCAATGTACATCATATCTTCTTTTTAGATTTATCATTCTCTTAGTTTAGAAGTTAGAGGGGGGGGGGGGGGGCACACATTTTTACACTTTAGAAGTGTCTCTTGCGCAAACTATTCAGTTTAGAAAAATATGATGTTAGATACCTCAATAGCATTTTTGAAGACCTATCTATAGATACCCTACACGTATGGTTTTGAGGAAAAAAAAATTTTGAGTTTCACTTCTGAGTATGGGGACCCCCAAAATTTATTGCTTTTTTTCTAGTTTTACATGAGAATCTTAATGCGGTTCACAGAATACATCTAGTTACCAAGTTTTAATATCATAGGCCTTATAGTTTCGGAGAAAAGTGGCTGTGACACACGGACGGACAGACAGACGGACAGACAGACAGACATGACGGGTTCCGTTTTTGCCATTTGGCTACGAAACCCTAAAAAGAGTTCATACGATCATATTATGGACCAACTGCTTATCGTGCTTTCCGAAGAATGGAAACAAAGTAGTTACTTCGCGTGCACCTATCCAAAGAAGCGAAAATATTTAACTATAGTGATCGCTTACATAACACTGAATCTTACTGAATCCTTTCTAATGATTTCTACGTGAAATTATACTGTATATCTACTGCGTAAACATTCAATACATAGCACATTTAATACAGGATTATAGTTGAGCCAACTAGATAGAACTATAGCTCACTTTCCACTGCAAGCTGAGCGGACCCAGCAACAGTAAACTGCGTAAGTAGGTACTTGTTTTTCCATCAATATAATGTGGTTGAAATGAACGGACTGGGCACTCATTTTTACTGAAATGAGTTTATCTATATTAAATGATTTAATTAGATTTTGTCTAAATATATATACATAACTCAAAGGTGACTGACTGACTGACATAGTGATCTATCAACGTCCAGCCCAAACCACTGGACGGATCGGGCTGAAATTTGGCATGCAGGTAGATGGTATGACGTAGGCGTCCGCTAAAAATGGATTTTGGCGGGTTGGATAGCTACACTATCCCCGAGGAACATAGGCTATATTTTATTCCAATGATCCCGTGAGAACGGGAACTACGCGGGTAAAACCGCGTGACGCCCGCTAGTAGAAAATAAAATTGAGAAATGAAGAATTGCCTCATTCCTCACATTTTATTCTAAACTCTTTGTTAATGGAAAACAAACTCATAACATTAAAAATGAACCAGTTTCAACCCGAACTCATCATATTCCGCTCATTACTCTGTCGCGGTGGGAGCCGGCCGTCAGCCATGATAGGTCATAGATTGAAAGTTCCTCCAGAGAAGTTTGACTACTACCTCACAAGTTTAGCTTGAGTAAATAGTGTTTTATTGCTTGAGGTTCCGTTTATTTACATTAAATTACAGAACCGTAACTGGTTGGTAAGTAAATATTCTTTACAAGTTATTATGGAATATTGGAAAGCGAATTATAAATTACGTACTACATAATTTCTTAAAGTGCCTTTACAACGCAAGGAATAGAAGTTTGAGCTTTTTAAATAAAGTAATCTAGATTTGAATCTGAACCGTTTCTTTCAGTTTCTTTTTTTGAAGGCCGATAGTTTAGAGCGAGTCTGCCTACCCTTTCGGTGTAAAAGGCGTGACTGTATCTTACTTCTTACTAATATTATAAATGTTAAAATTTTAGAGTGTGGACGTGTACCTAGATGTGTGGATGTTTGTTAGCACGCTCTTTCACGCTCGAACGGCTGAACGGATCTGCATGAATATACTGGAGGAATATATTCTGGAATGTCCTATGTCCTTTCTAGGGCCTCTTACTATCCCTATACGAAATTTCAGCTCAATCGCTTCAGCCGTTTCGTCGTGAAAGCGTAACGGACAGACAGAAAGACAGAGTTACTTTCGCATTTATATTATTAGTAGGGATGTATTTAAATTTATGTTTCTCATTCCTTAGTCATCTATTGGACGTGTCAAAGACTTTATAAGCTCCAGAGTATCGTTAGGCCACTAAATTAACTTAAATGTACAATTTACGAGTAGCTAGGGCCGTCTGCCAAGTTCGAGGCTAGTACGTGGCAAGAAATTATGAAATATCGATTCTGGAACGTTATTCAATAAATTTATTATGATTTTAGATAAGTAATGGAATCAGGCGTTATTTGGTGGAAAGTCGTCGTAGAACGAAAAACTTCATAGTAAAAAATATCAAAATTTGTTTTACATAACGATATATCAGACCGTCGAAGGCCTCGATTATATAGTAGAGGGTTTAATTTGAGCCCTATTGAAACCTTCTTTTAATACCATTAAGGTGATACTAGTTTACTGCCCACCTTATGAACAGAGGTCACCAGAGCCTATGAAAGTTTGCACCAAATACGCATAATACTCGCGCTTCCTACTCTTCTAAATACTTCTAATACCCTCTTTGAAGAACCTTGCTTAGAAGTTCTACAAAAGTAATAAAAAAAAAAAAAAAAAAAGTATTGACACAATGTTGCCATGGAGGAAAATACTATTTTTATGACAACACATTACCATTTTTCTAATTACCGTTGCTGGTCATAAACTTTTTGTAAGTACCTACACAAAATGTGGTGCGCAATAAAACCAACTCTAATCTACCACGTTTAAAGAACTTTTTCGCGTAATGACTAATTACTTCATAAAAAGCGAAACAAGTATTAAAAACTCCGTTGAGTTTGGCCACTTGTGACTGTTTCACGGAAGGCACTTAAAAGTTCCGCGTTTGAAAATTTATTTGATACCAGAAAACGAATCCTTGGTGAATTTATTAAACTTGAAATAATCCAGCAGCGGTTTGCATTAAGTAATTGTACTTTTTATTCCAATTCTTTTTGCCGAGTTCTTTGTGTTGTAGTACCTATTTGTCAAACTTTTACATTGTTTATTTGTAGATTAGTTTTAATAAGAAATGGCTCAGGAAAATTCAAATTTCGATTGAAGTATTTAAAAATAAGACTTGTCAAAATCATTTATAGCTATTAGATTCAAAAGAGAGTAGGATGATTATTTTACTCATACCTACTCTTATATTCTATCTATCAATTACCAAGCAATTGCATGCATAGAATCACGCCTTTATTCTCGTTCCTTTCGAGGGCTTACCCAGGGCTTACCGTAGGCTGTTGGTCACGTTAAAAAAAAAAGGCCTTTAAGGCCCTTTATCTTAACTTAAATACTGCCATGTCAATCATGCCGTGGCAATCAAATCAGCAACATTTTTCTGAAACATGAATAAAAATGTTAAAAAATGGTCACTTATGAGGACCAGTCACATCGTACGATGGTTAAACGCAGTGATCTTAAGGGTTGTATGTTCGTAAGAGACTCATCTTGGGGTGAACTTTATACTAGGAAATATTCTTCGATTGGATCTGATAAAACTATGTTATTGTAATTTATTAGATACTCTTGCTTTTTTAACGTATCAAAACACGAATAGGATTACTTTGTTTGATCGAAATCGCTCTCGAAAAATGAGAAATATTGCAAAAATCTTAACAAGTAATGTACTTTTTTTATCTAAATAAATGAGTTTAATTCTCATAAAAACTTGTCATACAATAGATTTAGGTCTTTGGAACAATATTTTACGTTTAGATTTTTTCTTAAAACCCCTCAGATTTTATAACCGTAATAGAATGTATTAGAATCGAATGAAATCCGGCAAAAGCGTACGCTGCAATCGTTCGAATTGCCTTAGGATTTTTCAAGGACGAACATAGCAGCCTTAAAGAATACTGAGAGTCAGTGTGGTTACAAGCACTTAAAGAAAGTCATAAATAGTTTATCATCATAGATATTTATTAAAAAATATCCATGACCTGACCAAAGAGATCAGAATATCTTCAGTAGCGCCCTAGCATTCCCAATACACCTCATAATACGACTGCTAACTTAGGCAATTATTCTCATCTCGTACCCATATTACCTCGCTCACGGCACTGGGGTAGAATTCTTGCCAACCGCCTACGGATCGGGCCAGCAAGGTTTCAATAGAAATAATCAACTTTCTACGCGCGTATCGCAATATACTATTCAACTAGTCCTTGCGGTAAACATATTAGATGTTGTAGGGATTTAATATTAAAGGGTAACTGTAGGTAAGTAGGGTTTATTAGGGACAATATTGCTGTGCTAAATGTTTTGGGTTTGTTTGGACATTGAATACTTGATATCTATACTAATATTTTGAGGAAAGATTTCATTGTCTTTTTGTTGGTATGTATTGAATAGGACCATAAAATCCTGTGTAGTATACTTTATTTACAAGGATCCCTTAAGCTCCCGTGAGAGCAAAACAGTTCTCAAAATGATTCATTGAGTTACTGATTATGGAACAACTAAGTTGAGGACAAGTTGTCACATGAAATATTATTTATTAATTATATTATTTACAACTTATATTATAATTTATTTACAACTATTATAATAAAATATCTACAAAAGGCTAAAACAAACAATTTAAAAAAGTACTAAGAATTTTATTATATATACCTACATACATGCGTCGTAGTATTCCTCCACATCATCGTTCACTGGAAACGTTCCCAGAAGACTGGCAGCATTGCCACGTTGAATGGCAATGCTTATCCTTTGTGCAAGGAAATAGCCAGCCTTCTGGTCCCGTGAAGTGTCGACTAACCGCTTTGCCAAATCTTTATACAAAAAGCGGGCACTTGGACCCCAAGGCCCCAACGTTTCAACCCCAAACGGCTCAAACATATAATTACCTATTAAATTACAGTATTTGCGCCGTTTGAGGTTTTCCGCAGAAGCAGCAGCAGCACCTGCACAACCTGCTGTGCTTGGAAGATGTGACGGCGCAAGGGTGTCAACGCATGTGGCGTCCCACACCAAAGGTCGACCCATCTTCCAAGGCAACAATGACATACCGTCGGGCCTCTTGCCATCGTCACGCACCAGTCCGTTTGGTTCTAAAACGGCGGGTACGCCCGCGGTGACAAGAGCCCGACGTATTATGTCATTCAGGTTGGCGTGGCGAGAAATGCGGCCGGCACTTCTGCTGCACGAGAGGCCATGACGTCCAAGATTGTCGACAACTTCTCCACAGTGACAATAATGCGGAGAAACACACGGCGCACCTAGACGGAGACATGTGGCAAGGCGAAAGGTAGTATCATCTAACATAGTACCTATGTTGGATGATGGAAGCGCTTGAATCCATAGACCCGACTCCCACTCTCCCACAGCTAGCAAACGCGCACGCTCTGCAATATTGGAAGAAGTATTGATTAAATTAGCTCTTACCAAGTTACAGAGCGGCACATCCCACAGTCTCTGAGAGGATAGGTTGTCGGGCAACGGAGTATTGGGGCAGGCCATCTTCCAAGCATTTATGGCGTCAGTCTTACACGACACCTCAGAATCAACCTGTGTGTTAATTAAAATTTTTCTGGTTAAATCTTCAGTGCCGTGAACTGACGACAAAAATGCTGGCAGACTGATGTTAGAAATTTTGCGAATACCGAGACCACCCAAGCGCACTGGAAGAGACGCTTGGAGCCAGGCTCGGTCGTTCAAGGCCACATTTAAAATTTTGCATAAGGTGTGCTGAATCGTAGTATCTATATTTTCCAAAAGTGGCATAAATTTCCAAAATTGTGATGAACGAATGGCATGAGTAAATTTTGGAACGAAAAGGCAAAACCGGAGTATAGTGAAAGCTGAATGAACACTAATTTTAAGTAATCGATCAGAAATTCTATCGAAATTTTGTAGCTTTTCTTCTAAAAAGGGTTGAAACCCTTCTTCTAAAACCGGGGAACCCAGGAGGCGAAGAGATTTGCTATCTAAAATTTTTATGTTAGGAGCCAAAGAATTAAATTTGTGTATTGTGGAAAGACTGTCCACTTTTTCAGTAATAAAAAGTTCACATTTATCCGAATTTAAATTCAGACCAATGGAATTAAATTTATTTATTATTAATTGTAGGTCTTCTAATACTGTTTTTACATCGCCTCCTAGAGTCCCGTCGTCTAGGTACCATATGTTGAATTTAGAATTTATTTCTCTAATAATAGGATGTATAGCGAGAGAAAAGATGACAGGCCCCAGTGGGTCACCTTGTTGACAACCAACAGCTGATTCCAAAAGGTGGTTTTTATATACTAATTTTGTAGGAAATCTGTAACATTGCCAAAGGAATTTAAACATTTTAGGAGTTTCTAATTTTGCTTGGGTCAACAAGGTGTCTCTGTTTAATGAATTGAAGGCATTCCTCAGGTCAACCTTCAGGATGACCTCACCTTCACCACTGCCAAGATATGTGGAGAGAGCGTGCAAGGCTGCCTCGCACCCTCCTTTGGAGCCGAAACCAAGTTGTAAGGGCTGAAATTTTTCGGCAAGTTCTGTATTATAAAACTTACAACAAAGTTTGGCTACCAAACGTCTTAAGACGCTTCCTACGGCAATGGGACGAATGCCACCATCTTTCTTGCGTAAGGCACACAAATTGGCCCCGTACAAGATAGCGATGATGCCATCATCCACATTGCCGGAGAGCATTAAATTTATGAGAGCCGTTAGCTCCTTCAGCAGAGCATCGCCAGCCTCACCTGTGTTTTGACACAACAAATCCTTGAGGTGTTGTGGTGTCAGACCGTCAAGACCGCCCGCAGATCCACTGCGGAAGGAGCAAACGGCTGCAAGTACGTCCTTGGCAGTGACACTGAGACACTCAAAGTCATCACTGGGTGGTTCAGGAAAAGTGAGATCAGCTGACGGCGGTGGATGCTTATCCTGCAAACACGCGAGCGTGTCTGCAGAATTAGTCGCCACCACATCGCTACTAAAAAGTAACCTCGACGCTCCCCTTATGTCACCTTCCCTTACTTTATTTTCTATATACTTAAATTGGTTTGTACTAACTGTATTATTATGTGTGATTGGCAAAATAGATTGAAAGATGGAAGTGGAATTAGAACTATGGCAATTTTCTTTAATAAGGGTAGTCAAGGATCGATTGGAACTGTTATTTCTATTTACATGTAGTATTCTGTAAGAAAAGGTGAGCAATTGCTCCCAGGCCGTTGTAGAATTCTCACGAACGACAAGGCCTATGCAGCTTGCCAAATTATAAGCCACAGTAGGCCTCGCAGCTCGAGGAATTCTTTTTAAAACCGGAATTGAATTTTTCATTACACTCAAAGTCTGCCAAAAGGGAATTTCGGAGGTATCAGATGTATTATTGAACCTCGAGATTGGGTTAACATGGCCAGGTTAACATGAAGTACATTCTGGGATTTGTGTATTTTCCCAATATGCACCTTCAAGCCATGTTCACCTTTAAAAAACCTGGCCTGGGGACAAAAGGGGCATTGTTGAAAATTACTTACAGAGGCAGCGGGTTGACCTGAACCTGCTTCCACATTGCCACTGAGTGCAGAGGTGGACGTCATAAAAATAATACACTATTTACCTATATGCACTTAAAAACACAAACAAACACAAAATAAAAATAAATAGACAATGAAAGTCTTTTAAACTGTGACATTTACAATCTTCTGCGCCTTTTCCATAGCAACGCGAGGGACCTACGCCCCCCGCGTTGCATAATGTACTATGTCCGAAATTCTTCCTTTTGTAAGATGAAACTGTAATTTTTGTGTGGTCCAACCGGTCCAGCCAATAAAATTTCAAAAAATTGTCCTGTTGGATAGAAGATGGCAAAATTGGGTCTGTTTTCAATTAACCTTGCTTCTCATCAAAAATAAATTATAATAACGTAATACACGAAAAATACGAGTATTGGAAACCTGCCAAACTTCTTGAAATAGATATTTTTGAATATTAACAAAATTAAATTACAGGGACATGTTTTAGGTTGCCATGTTTTTTTATACTTCACACATATTATATTTGTTGTCACAAGTTTCGAAATCTCAATGATATTAGTATCTGTAAAAATATATTATATATGATATACTTGTGTAACTAAGTTATCTATACTCTATAGATACTAATATTATAAAGAGAAAAGATTTGATTCATTGTTTGTTTGCATCAAATATGCTCCGAAACTATAGAACCAATTTCAAACATTCTTTCACTGTGGGAAAGGTACACTACCACAGATTACTAAATAGTTTGACACTACTCTCGGTGAACAAAGGCTATATCTTATTCCCGTAATCTTACGAGAACGGGAACTACGCGTGTGAAAGCGCGTGACGTCCGCTAGTGCTGGATTTTTTGAAACTAGAGAAGACATAGTGCCGTAGTGCAGATGTGGATATAAAACAAATTGTGTTGGTTGTGTGTGAGCCCCCTTAAACATTATTTTTGTATGTTTTAGTATTTATTGCTATAGCGGCAACAGAAATAACATGATAACTATAGACGTAGAGTCTATGAGATGTGACATTCTTAAAGATGGAAACTTTTAACGGTGTATCTTTCACAGTTCATAAGATACAGCTTGGTGACAGACAGACTGACGTACAGCTGAGTCTCAGTAAGAGGGTCCACATTTTCCTTTTGGATACGGACCCCTAAAACACAAATGCAATATGATTCTTTTCCATCTGGCATACGGTCATTTCGTCGAAGTTCCAAAGTCAATATTAATTCTTCACGCATTAGCATACAGCGGATCGGACATTTTTCATGGTAAATTTGAAAAGTCAATAAATCAACCGCGGCTACCACCTGTCGTTCGTTCCTTTATTAAAAAAGTTCTCATTGTTCGAGAACGATTTAATTCAAAAAATTTTGACCGAGCCACGGTATCCAGAAATTAATTCCCAAAGACATTGTCTGAATAATTCAAATAGGGTCGGTGTTAAAGAAAATATCTTAAATACTTAGTATTGTGTTTTGTGAAAGGTTTTGATGAAATGACTTTTCAAACTTGATGTATTTTGAAGTTCATAGTTTTTATATATTTCTAGCTATTGTTGTTATTACCTAGGTACCGATAAGGTTTATAAAATAATTAGTATAGATGCAAGACCGTACAATAAATAGATGCATGCTCTGCAGTGAATATAGGTACGTCGGGGTTATTAAGATAAGATAAGATAAGATAATTTTTTTATTTGCTAAACATGAGTAGGTTTGCACATAAGTACACAAGGTGAAACAGAAGAATAAACAAAAGAACAGTCATGTTTTGCCTATGAGGCGTGCAAATATAGTGAACATAACATGCCATTAAAACATTAAACTACATATTACAGATCATGATCCTTATTTCAAAGCAAAAGAAAATTATAATGTCAAGCAGGTAAATTGACTAGTACAAATGTCAAAAATAATTGATAAACAAACCATTACTCAACATTTTATCATTTTGACAAAGGTGGCGACTTCCAATATATATAAGGACGGAAATGTTAATATTTTCAATGATTTGAAAATAGGTAAGCAACTCTCCGTGGAATCAATGCCAGTCATAGATCTTATACAATATTTTTGAGCCCTGAATATTCTCTCTCTTTCGCTGCAATTACCCCAAAAAACAACACCATATCTTAAGAATGAGCCAGCCAAACCATGATAAGCCAAAATAACGCTGTCCAAATTAACTTTTTTGCGTAAAGCGTATAAGACATAAGCTGTGCTATTTAGCTTCTTGCACACCTTTTCAGCATGTGGTTTCCAGGTTAACTGACTATCTACCAATACACCTAAAAAACTAGTTACCTGAACCTGGTCCACGACTTGTCCGTTATACTTAACCAATAATTGTTGAGGTCGCAACCGTTGGTAGAAGTGCATTACTTTTGTTTTATTTAAGTTTATAACCAAGTCATTACTATATAACCAGTCAATTACGGTATTTAATGTATCATTAATGTCTTTTTTATATTTTAATTTGTCAGAACATTTTACCGTCACAGTGCTATCATCAGCAAATAATACCATAGGTCTCTGGACAAACTGTGGTAAGTCATTAATATATAATAAAAATAATAAAGGACCAAGAACACTGCCTTGTGGAACACCAAGCTTAACTTCCCTTCTATTAGATAGGTATTTGTATTCCAATTTGCTTTTAAGGCACACCCTTGAAATTTCGGTGGTTTGCTTACGATTACTAAGGTATGATTTTATTAGATCTAGAACATTTCCTCTAATTCCATAGCGGTCCAGTTTTTGTAATAATATATTATGATTAACACAGTCAAAGGCTTTAGTCATGTCTGTATAAATAGCGCATACGGGAATTCTGTTGTCAACATTTGTCATAATATTTTTTAGTAATTCAAAAATAGCCATGTTAATGTTACTTTGCTTTCGAAAACCTTTCTGTTCATTGCAAAGAATATTGTACTTCGTTATAAATGTATAAATTGAGCTGTGTATGTGTTTCTCAAAGATCTTTGAGAACACTGAGACAAGAGCTATTGGTCTATAATTGCTCATTTCTTCCTTGTCCCCTTTTTTATACAATGGTTTTACTATTACAGTTTTGAGACTTTGAGGGAATACGCCCGAGGTGACGCAGATGTTAAATATGTGGCTCAAGGGGATCGCTATTATCTCTGACACGCATTTAACGGCGTTTGTGGCTATACCATCAAATCCACAGCTTTTGTGTTCTTTAATGTTTTGATTGCCCTTACTACATCTTCAGGTAACATTGGGGTCATGAAAATTGAATTTGGGTTGCGTTCTATTCTTGTAACGGAGTTAATATTGTTATTTTTTGGGTTGTTTGAGTGGTCTACAAAGAAATCATTGAAAGAGCCAGCTATTCCCTTCACATCGCTAATGATAGTATTACCTTTTTTAATTTGCAAAATCGGCTCTTTAATGTGTGTACTACCATTAATAATTTGCCATGAAGCTTTACACTTGTCTGTTGCTTTATTAATAAAATGGTTATTCTGGGCTTTTTGGGTAAGATTAATTATTTTTCGAAATATCTGGGAATATGCCTTAAAGTTATTTTTGTTTTCTTGTGATCGATTACGTCTATATTTCCATAGCAAATGCCTTTGTTTCTGACTACAGACCCTTATTCCTTTTGAGATCCACTTAACTTTTTTTTCGGGTTTTATAATAATGACCTTATACGGTAAACATAAATCATACAACAGTCGAAATAACCCGACAAATTTGTCATATGCTTCATTAGGATCAATAGATTCCAGCACCTCCGAAAAAGACAACTGTTGTAGGTGCTTCTTAAACTTCAGTAAATTGGCTCGAGATAAGTCCCGTTTTTTAATACGCCATGAATTTATTCTACACGTTTTGTTAATATTGATTCTCATTAGTTGGGCTGTATGATCTGATATGGCAAAGTCAATAACCTCAGTACAGCATTTACTCTTAAAATTGTGAGCAAAATTATCAAGACAGGTTTTGGTTACGGGTCTAGTCACCTCCCTTATTTCGATTTTAAGTTATATCTAAGAATTAACATTTCAAATACATGCGTTTGAGTATCCCGTTTCAAAATATCTACATTAAAATCACCGCACAACACTACATGTTTTTTATTTTTTGATGCTAGTATTTTAAGTATAATTTCTAAAGTACTACAGAACAAATCAAAATTAGACCTATACGGTGGTCTATACATGCAAATAATTATCAAATTCTGCTTTAGTAATTCAATTGCGCAACATTCCAAAACCCCTCGAATGGACAATCTAGCTATTTCAGTCAGTATCCTGAACTCATAACCTCTTCTGACCAGAATACAGGCTCCTCCGCGCTTTTGTTTCGTCCTTGAGTAGTGAGCAGCAAGTCTAAAGTGAGGTAGTTTCACCAACTCTTCACTTCCAGATTTAACAAAGTGTTCAGTAATGCAAACTACATCGACTTCTATTTTTCTTCTTGAAAGCTCTTCCAAATTAATGAGTAGCCTGTCAGATTTCTTCAACAGACCTGCTATATTCTGATGAATTATGTACATATGGTTATAAAAGAAAAAACTCGTTATTATTATCAGGAGGTATTACGATTTGTGGTTCCCGATATAATCCAGGGGGCGACTTGATGTTATCCGTCAAATTATTGTGTTGTATTTTGAATAATTCATAGTCTATCATTATATTAGCAAGTATCTGTTTGTAAATATTTCTCCATCCGTTTTTATTTATTATTCCAGTTTTGTAGGAAAACATTTCAAATGTCAGTGCCCAATTTGAGTGAAAAAAATATCCATATTTGTATTTTTCCATGTCCATCCGTAAGTGATTATTAAAAAGTTCAACTTTGTAGTTATAAATTGGAGCACCTTTTATGTAGGTTGGGGTACAGATAACAACATTAGTACTAGTAAGGTTCTTTAGTGAGTCATTTAAGGTTTGGAGAGTAGTCATATAATCAGCTTTTAAAATATTACTTTTTCCTATAAAAATTAGGCAGTAGTCATTAATGGTAAAGTCTTTTAAATAGTCTTTTATACTAGTTAGAAAATCCATCTTCGAATCATTGGGCAGTAAATAATGACAGTAGTCAAAATATGTGGAAAAAACTTCGTCAATTAAGTGCAAAGTTCCTTTTGTGCAATTGCTACTCAGAACACAGAGTTTATTTCTATGTTTCGAAACTGCGCCTGATAAATGTTTTTTAGCAACATTACCCTCCTCTGAAACGTGTGATGAGCTTTGAAGTGTTCGGGTTGATGCGGTAGAAGTATTGATGTCGGTCTGGGTTTCCTTATTGCACAAGTCTTTCCTTCTGTAGCTGTCATTCACCAAAATGGTTCGAATGGGTGAGATTTTAATCTTAGACTTTTTTTTATGAGTAGACACTGGTGTTAATATTGTTTTGTCAGGTGTTAAGCAAATCTTTTTATACGTTTCGACTGTTTTTATTGATTTTCCTAAATCGAATTTCAATTGAGAATTCTCACAACTAAGTTCTTCAATTTCTTGATGTGCACTCATAAGTTGAGTTTTAAGCAGTTCTATTTGAGCGGTTAATTCACTGACAATATTTTTATCGTTGTTGTCACATAGACTGTCGGGTAAACTCAGTGTTGTTGTGTTGAATAATGTACTTTCGTTTTCATTTTCAACTGCCGATATTTCAGTCAAGGAACTAGTTCTGTACCGTTTGCGATAGGTAATGTTATTTTCTGCTTCCATAATGTTTTAAGTATTTTTGGTATACAGCAATAATGAGCGATCCTTCTTATTAAAATGTAGGTATAGATATTTTGACAAAGTATCAAAATTTACTTCGCAGTTATTTCTAAATAAATCGCAAAAAGACAAGTGCATGTGCGATTTGAACCCTTGACCCTAAGATTCATCTACGCCCCCTTTACACAGCACTCTTAACCATCCTGCTATGGAGACATTAAGGACTGTAGTTGAAATTATGTGACAGTATGTAAGTGTAGAATATTATCGGTTGGTATGATTCATTCATAAAGAATTTTTTCACTTGTTAATAAAGTTGTGGGTCGGTTGAATTCTTGTTTGTTTTCTCTGTTTTGTAACTTTATTATCTTATCAGTTTAATAACTTTAGGTGGATAACCGTATATAAATTATTTTGGATTATTTTCAGTACTTTTACTACACTTAACACAGATATTACAGTACATTAACAGTTCACTATAAACACAGATTTTTTTATTAGATCACTGAGTTAAACACTTTGACACCAATTGCACTAAGTTATTGGTGTATTTTACACAGTCTTTTAAAGTATTTAGCACAAATAAATGATAAATTATATTTTTAAATTTAATGTAAACACTTGATCAAACTTTCGAGATGTTTACCGCACAGCGCCATCTAGCGGATCTCTCGGATTATTTTTTAAAAGATTTGTGCCAGCCTTAGTTGAGCAGATAGTATTCCACTAGCTGGATAACTAGATGGAGCCTGGAGAACTTGTGGCGTATCACACCACGCACTAGCAGTAAAACTATTGTATTACCATTGTATCTTATCCTGCAAATATACTCCATTGTAATTGTACCAACGGTGAGCCAGTACCCACAGCAGTAAACTAGGATTACGCAACTCAAGTGTTTTATTGTCTCCAACTTCTACGACGGCACATCTACTGGACACCAGACATCCTTGGAACCCTAAAAGCGCCAAAAACTTATTCCGGGAATACAGATAATTTATAATATTCCGGACTAGGTCCGATAGAGGCTTTCTTCTACGAACACTTAGATTGTGTATAGAGATAGTTTGAGTCCCTGGGAAGGACATAGGCTACTTTTTAACCGACTACGCAAATGTGATGGTTTTACGCGTAACGACTTCTACGTGGACGAAGCCACGGGGAACAGCTAGTTCCTTATAAACCAACGCTATATATAATAAAAGGCTAGAATACATTCATGTTTTATTTATTTAATACCATTTCATATAAAATACCGATATCTCATGGGATCAGCCTGCCATAAGATAAGATTGGCTATAAAATTGTTGTGGGTATGATCGTAACGGTGCATGAAATATGAGAATCATATGGCTAGGATTCATTTAATAAAGTAACTTTGAACGGCATGCTAAAGCTATATGAATATGATCATGTTTATATTATGAATATCCATACTTTTAATAAAGGATTTCTTAACATGTGTATGATTTTTATCATGCATAAAGAAGCACTCATATCCCCGTTTACTAAACGATCTTATGCAACAGTCGGCTCTGAGATGGTTACCGTTTAAAGCAATTCTATTAATTCGAGTACCAGACGACGCGACGGGGCGGGCGGGCCGGTCTTGTTGTCTGCGACGTAATAAAGACCGCGTCTGCCCGTCGAAGCCCACGGCTGCTCTCACGAAAATGTGTGTCCGACGCGGTCTTTTTGCCCTTCATGCTTGCGATGGTAGTATAAGATTCCTTGAACGCTATCATACGCGGTGAAATTGCTCGGCCCGGCCCACCCCGTCGTTTCCAAAGCGCCTTAGGGACGCTGTTGGTCCCGGTTGCCCTGTCACTGCTGCTCAGCACGCCTGATGGAAAGTGGTTACGTAGCCTAAAGACATTTGCAATAGTAAAGGCGTTACACACACGCTGCCGACCCATGCGCAGATTGTCATACTCACGAAGTCACGACCCACTGTTGAAATATTGTCAAGCCGCCCATAAGGCTTTCAACTTGGCTTAACGATTGTCATGTTACAGACTGCCGGGACTTACGGCTTAACGTGCCTTTCAAAGCAACATTATCGTGAGCAGTTTGAACAATCAATCAAATCAACCAGCCTATGCCAGTTCACTACTAGACGTAGGCTTCTCCCAATTTCATTTAGGAAGGATTGGTTTTACTACACAGATTAGACGACTTTGGTTTCGACCCATCCTTTAATTCCACACAGTCTCGTCTGTTTGTCAGAGGTGGTACTGACTGGAACTTCCAAGACCTCTGTGCTACCCTATCGCACTACGAGCTTGAGTGAGTGCTGAAACACCAATTTTATGTGAAATCCTTATTGGTCTCGATCAGTATTCGAACCAGTATCTTCTGGCCATCCGCCCAAAGATGCCCTAACCATTGGACCACCAAGTCACTTCTCTCAATCGGCTCATTTTTTCACCTCATACGTCTTGAGGCGACGAGTACCAAAACGTATGATCTGCGAAATTATATTATTACATTGTATGTAATATCGATGGCTGTAGTACTCAATTCAATTTCACACATTACACTGATAAATTTCGAAACCTTAGTAGTGAAATGGTCAAGTTTGAAACCCAAAACAAAAATAGACAAAAATATACGAAGTCTGAAAGTATGTTCTTATTGTAACTTTGGGCACGCATCCAATGATTTATCGGTCTTACCCAAAAACTAAGCTTGAACAAACTTTTTCTAAGATTAGATTTTCTGTACCCAGCTTTCCTTTAGCGTCCTCAAATTGCCTGTAAATCCTTTATGTAGTGTACTAGCGGACGTCATGCGGTTTTGCTCCCGTAGTTTCCATTCCCGTGGGAATATCGGTACACAATTATTATTGTAGCCTATTTCACTTGCTTATTATGTAGGTAGCTTTATATTATTGAAAGATTGTAGTTTCGGAGCCTATTGAATGCGAAAGAAACAAACAAACCTTTCTTCTTCGTAATATTAGTATAAACTAGATATTGACCGTGACTCCACCCGAGCAGTGAAGTTCTTCTCGTACCCGTTTTCTACAAAAACGTAAGAACGTATAAGAAGTAATTCCTTTCTGCTATTATATCTCTGTATTTTGCAATTATTTTATTTTGTAGGAAATGGTATGAATTGTAATTATTATTTTGTAGGAATGAATAATGGGGCTCGGCCAGCTACAGGTGGAGTGGAGCCCCTTAGCGATAGAAGAGACTTTGCTTTCTTATGCGTTTCGTATCGCCTGTATTTTGGATTGTCCTCTAAAGATCATAGCCGCGCTCGCCACAGACTGGGTGTTCATACTCACGCCTTGTATTAGAAGCGTTCGAGCACGGTTAGATCCGATAACGCTTTGATTGTGGAATGGTCTCTTAGCCTCGCTTTTCCCAAACACCTACAGCATGATTATTCAAAGTGGTATGAGTTCTTCAAATAGGGTCTTAGAAGGGTCTTGGGGGGTTGGCAGCGCGACTGCAGCGCCTGTGGTGGTGCAAACGTTATTAGGCTACGATGACCACCTCTCCACTGGGAGGGCCGTATATCGTAAATTTTCTGTTATCACTATTTCTTTGCTAGTCCAAAAACTGGGATAATAACAAGTTACTTTGTTTTAAAAGACGAAGAGTGAATCGTGAACAAATAGTACTCATTTTTAATCCAACAAATCTGATTTTAAAAATCTTTTTGCATTAGATTTATACATTTACTAGTTGACCCGCGCAACTTTGTTTGCGCCACATAAGAGAGAGTATTACCTGTTCCCGTTGCGTTTACTCCCGTAGCGTCTCGTCGTTAATATTCAATACTACGTGAGAGAGAGAGAGAGAAAGATTTGTCGTCGCGTGTATTCCCGTCGCATTATTTTAAGAACAATTTCGTTTATGAAAGGGGTATCCCGTGGCATTATTGTAGAAAAAAATTGATTGCCATTAAAATGGTTATTGTGCACCAACCCAAAGATAGACACATGCTATCGCGCAATTTTTTTTGAACTTTTTAAGAGAAACAATTTTGTAGTACATATTTTTTTACATAACTATAAATATTTATGCAGCATACGCAACGAAGCTCTCAAAAGGAATAACTTTTCCCCCGTTTTTGAAACATTTGCTATTACTGCTCCGCTCCTATTTGTTGTAGCGTGATGCTATATAGCCTATGGCACTCCACAATAACGTAGGTTTCTATTAGTGAAAGAATTTTTAAAATCGGTTCAGTAGATCCTGAGATTACCCCTTACAATTTGACGAGATATTGCGAAGATGAGGGCCTGGAGCTCATCGTGTGCGCAGACTCCAATGCGCATCACCACATCTGGGGAAGCGCAGACACAAATAGTAGAGGTGAGTCATTTTTCAACTTCCTATTATCCACACAGCTAAACGTATTAAATGTAGGCTCCGAACCGACCTTCAATACTCGTAGGGCCCACACACTCATAGATATTACTTTAGCATCTAATCTAGCATCAAATCTGATAAAAAACTGGAGACTATCAGAAGAACCATCATGCTCCGACCACAGAAGAATCATGTTCGACTTGGACTGGAGCAAAATTCCCACGGCCCCAAGACGTAACCCACGTAAAACGAACCGGCAAAAATACAAAATTCTAGTAGGTCTAAACATAGGAGATGCACACTCAGAGGTAAGTTACTCTGGCACCGCCGACATAGAACAACATGTCCGGAAGGTGACAGACACACTCACCACTTGCTATGAGGAAACGTGCCCCCTAACCGTCCCTGACAATCGAACAAAATCGGGAGAAAAATGGTGGAGTAAGGACCTCGAACGGTTGAGAACCAAGGTAAGAAAACGCTTCAACCGAGCCAAAAACACCAGAACAGAGTCTGACTGGGACGCCTATAAGCTAGCACAAGCAAAGTTCAAAAAGCGTGTAAGTCAGAGAAAAAAAGAGGCGTGGAGACGCTTCTGCTCCAATATTGAATCCAATAGTCACGCACTAAGAGTCAAAAAACTTCTATCTCAGGACACGGATAAGTCTATTGGATCTCTAAAAAAGGTAGACAACACCTACACAAAATCTGACTCCGAAACGTGTTAGGTCTTACTACAGACACACTTCCCAGGTTGTCAAATCCAATCAGATATCAACTGGGAAGACACAGAAGGCGCCATCGAATCCGAGCCGGACTGGTCCACAGCTAGGGCCATAGTATCCGATGACAAGGTAAGATGGGCAATCGAAAGCTTCCAACCATATAAATCACCGGGACTAGACGGTATATTCCCCGGACTTATGTTATGGTGTATAGAGGCTATCACTACGCACCTGACAAAGATCTTCACGGGATGCATCGCGTTCAGGTACGTGCCAAAGTCATGGAGAGAAGTCAAAGTACTCTTCATACCTAAACCAGGTAAAAGTGACTACACTCATCCTAAGTCCTTTAGACCAATAAGCCTCACTTCATTCCTATTAAAGACTCTAGAGAGGCTATGCGAGAGAGAAATAAGGGAGAAAGTACTCCGACAAATACCAATGCACACAAAGCAGCACGCTTACTGCTCCGGAAAATCCACCGAATCAGCACTGCATGAGGTAGTATCGTACATAGAAGACTCCCTAGAGAGTAAATCATCAACACTGGGCGTCTTTATAGACATCGAAGGTGCCTTCGACAAGACGACCTTTGTAAGTATCGAAAGAGCCCTGCAAAAGCATAAAGTACACCCCACTGTGGTAAGTTGGATAGTGAATATGCTACGACACAGGGCTATACAAATTACAGTGAACTCCACATCTAGAGGGATCGCAGCCAAAGGATGTCCGCAGGGGGGGGTTCTATCTCCGCTCCTGTGGAATCTCGTGGTGAACGAGCTCATAGATGTACTCAACAGAGAGAGAGATACTTCACTGTAGGTTACGCTGACGACCTCACCATACTGGTAAGTGGCAAGTTCCTAGGTACAATAACAAACCTGATGGACAACGCCTTGAGGATCGTCGAAAAATGGTGCATCAGACATGATCTCACGGTAAATCCGACGAAAACAGAAATGGTTCTGTTCACCAACAAACGCCAAATAGATGATCTGAAACTCCCACAGCTCTTTGGCACAAAACTTTCCTTAGTAAATGAAGTCAAGTACCTGGGGGTCACACTGGACAGCAAACTGCTATGGAATAAGCACCTCACACAAAAAATCAGTAAGGCCACCATTGCATTCTGGCAATGCAAACGAATGATCGGTAAGAAGTGGGGACTCTCACCGAAAATCATACATTGGCTCTACACCACAGTCATAAGACCACAGGTAACGTATGGCGCAATAGTTTGGTGGCCCAGGGCCGAACTAGCTTCAGCCATAGATAAAATGCAGCAGTTCCAGAGAGCGGCGTGTTGCGCCATCACGGGATGCTTTCGCAACACACCCACAGCAGCGATGGAGGCAATGCTCTGCTTACCGCCTCTGAACCTGTTCGTTCACCAGGAAGCGGCCGCCGCGGCGGCACGACTTCAGGCGTCAAAACAATGGACGCGCTCAAGGGTAGGTCATAGGCGCATACTAGAGGACGCAATAGAGTATGAACCTCTCGTGGAAGCCCCTAACGACAGGATACCGAAAACATACGTGTTTGACCGTAAGTACAATATATCGCTGGCAGAGTCCGCCAAGGACCACTCCGGTATAAGAGAACTCAGAGTGTACACGGATGGATCCAAAACAGACTACGGATCAGGAGCAGGCACCTACTCCCCGGAGCTCAACATACACTCATCAATACCTTTAGGGTCTCATTCGTCAATCTTCCAATGTGAGTGCATAGGTTTAATTAACGCCGCCAATGCAATCGACTCCAGGAAAATTGAGCACAACCACATCAGGCTCCTCTCCGATAGCGCAGCAGTGCTAAAAGCTCTGAAGAGCACCACAATCGACTCTGGGCTGGTGCTTCAATGCCACCAGGGGCTACAAAAGCTGGCCCTAACACACAAGGTAAGCCTTCAGTGGATAAAAGGTCACAGCGGATCGAGCGGCAATGATGCAGCTGACGAACTGGCCAGATTGGGTTCCAGCACCACACCGGTGGGACCAAGCCCGATTATACCAATACCATTCTACCAGGTAAGGGCATGGCTGAGACAACGCACGAAAGAGCGGCATGAAAAGAGATGGGCACAAACAGTAAGTTGCAGGCAATCAAGGGAAGCTCTATCGAGACCCAGGCCAAAACTAGCTAGAACGTTGCTACATCTGAATAAAGGTGATCTACGAACCATGGTAGGCACAATAACGGGTCATTGCACAGTAAATAAGCACTTGAATGTCTTAGGTATCACGGACAGCACGCTGTGCAGAGCGTGCCTGTTAAAAGAAGAAACCATAGCTCACGCAATCTTGGAGTGCGAGAGCCTGGTTACATACAGAGTCGACATACTTGGCAGCCCCACAACACTCCGGGAGGCTTGTGAGGACCCGAAGAGGATCCTGCGCTTCTGGTCGGAGCTGGGTTGGCTGGAGTGACAGCCAACGGTCACGCACAATGGGTCCACTGGCGGACCTAAGTGCGGAAAATGGGAGCCCAAGAAGAAGACTACCCCTTACAATTTAACAAATATACAAACACACAAACATTACTTCTTTATGATATTATTATTATTCCTCTTTATTAAATATAAACAACATATAAATTTACATTTTTAAATATACATATAAAAAATACATTTAAAAATATAAAAAAATAGTTCCCCACCGGCATCGGGTACAGGGACCAAGCTACCGGTGGTCAGGGCTCCAGAGATAGGAATCTCCTCACAATGCGCGCCGTGCTCAGCAAAACCGCCTTTTGCATCAAGCCCTTGACCCAACTGCCTAACGAGAGCCTCTTAAGATGTTGATCGAGGCTCTTGGCGATCAGACCGTGTGCTGATACGACTATCGGAACAACAATCGCTGAATCTACATCCCACATGTCGACAACCTCGTGAGCCAAGTCCAAATATTTTAATTGTTTATCTTTTTCTGCTTTCACGAGATTCTCGTCATGTGGAACTGTGATATCAACGATTATTGCGAGGCGCTCTGATCGATCTATTACCACTATATCAGGCTTATTGGCTACAATGGTCCTGTCAGTGATAATAGACCGATCCCAGTATAACGTGACACGACCATTTTCTAGAACTGGGTCGGGCACATACCTGTAATATGGTACCTCTGAATCTACAAGTTTATACTTTAGTGCAAGTTGTTGATGGACTATCCTGGCTACTTGGTTGTGTCTATGCAAATAGTCGCCATTGGCAAGACGAGGACAACCAGAAATAATATGTCTGAGAGATTCACCCGGTAGGTGACATGTATTATTATTATTATTACTAGCTGATGCCCGCAGCTTCGCCCGCGTAAAATTTGTTTCCGCGGGAAGTTATTCCCGGGATAAAAGGTAGACTATGTGTTATTCCAGACTATAATGTATCTCTGTACCAAATATCAGCCCGATCCGTTCAGCGGTTTGAGCGTGAAAGAGTAACAAACATTCACACTCACAAACTTTCGCATTATTTTATAATATTAGTAAGATTATTATATTATTATATTAGTATTAGTATTAGTATAGATAGGTTTATATCTCTAGGAAGCGGAGCAGTAATTATGAGTGTCAGTATAACGGATCGACTTACACAATAATATATTTAGTATTTGAAAGCATAGAATAACTAATAATAGTACAGAAGTTTTACTCCTTTGATCTTGAATAAAGCCGCCATTATCTTCCTGATTTTGAAACCTACGAAATCAGGTAGTGACCGCGTGTAAGCTAAATTGCAAATTATCGGAAGTGCGCGAGAGTAATAACTATGTTGGGCTACCTTTTTGTTTTCAAACATAACTTCTTCTTCATCTTCTATCATGTCATTGATTCACTAAATTGACTTTCATATAGTATGGGCAAAAAACTCTGCCATCTTAACCGCATTGTCAGTGGCCTCGTTAAGATCCTTCTTAGTGCAGGAGACGGAGCACAGGGGACACGAAAGCAAATGCAACATGGACTGCATTGGGGCTCCGCAGTCACATGCGGTCAAGCCCGGGTCCCGCATTCCCCACCTGCACAAGTTCTGTCTAGACCGGTCCATCTGAGTGCGCAAGCGGTTAAGCGACCTCCACACCGGCCATCGGAGGTCGTGTCCGGGAGGTAGTTTTTCCTGAGGCGCAGGCGGTAAGACATCAGTCGTAAACATACCTAAGCCGCTAAAATCGAATGGGGTTGTTACATTCAAAATCCATTCTTAATTAACCCCAATGCAAGAGATACTAAAAAGTATGGATAGCATGATCATGGGTTGTGGTTATCGCACCAATTATAAGTATTTATCATAAATCATTGTTATTATCTGTGTAGTACAGTTTACCAACTAATCTAGAAGGAACATACACAGATATTTAAGTAAAGATCGAAACATTCAAGACAGCCGATCGACCGGGTGTTTGTGCGTGCCTCGACACGTGTATGCTCAGGAACATGACGGAGTGGACACTGCTGGTTTAGAACTTACTGTTCGGGCTGGCAGTAGGTGATTATCGCCGTAGTTATAGGCCGAAGATTGAAGTACATTCCTCCTTCACCGGTAAAAGTAACCTAAGTTACGTAGTAACTATTTAGTAATCTGTGCCTAAGGGCAGACATAGTAGGTAGGTAAATGATTTCTTGGTAAAGGAATTCTACAATGTTTTATTAATTTGAAACAGTAGTTTATTATTTTATCAAACTAATGAATACAACACTAAGAAAATAGCTCAAATTCTGAATATACTTTAGAAGTCGGAGCTTTTAGTTCTAAGAATACTTAAACAGTACACAAAAGTTTTGTTTGATCTGACTTTTAGTTGTTGTTTCTGCCTCTCGGCCTCGGGCGAAAATATCGAAGAACGATAACTAAGGAAAATAAGCATAGCCATCTAATATTATTCTCTATCGTCTAAGCCAGGGGTTCCCAACCTTTTGCGGGCCGCGGCGCCCTTACAAGTCTTGACATTTTTCACGGCTCCCCATCTTATCACGAGTACTTCCCCGCGTCTTTGGGAGCTTTCGGGTGTCACTCTCGCTTTCTGGGTCGTGTGTCCTGCGAAAAACTTTAACGTCACGCTGTCGTCTTGGGCGTCTGTCGTAATGAAAATAAATGAAAGCGCCATCTGCCGACAACGAGTCTCATCTACACAGCTCTGACGTTACCAAGTGACGTCAGACGTAGGGACCCGACTTGCCGCCAGAGGCGCTGTACAAAGATATAAATACGACCGCGCGCGAATTTCAAAGCACCATTATTCGAAAAATTAAAATATACTCGTTTCGAAGGCGTATGTGTGTCAGTAAATATATTTAATCGAAATAAAAGATAAGTTATAGGGAGCGAAATACTCCCTAAGTAAACAGTGATTTAGCTGCAAGCGTCAATTACCCCATCATTGGGGTCCACCCTGCGGGTTCCAAACAGGAACGTCCATCCTACGGTATCCAGAGATCCACCTTCGGGTTCCAAGCAGGAACGTCCGCCCTACGGGTTCCAGAGGTTCACCCTACGGGCTACGGGAAAGATTTTACTCTCCGGGTTGAAAACACCGTGCCAGCCGAAGTTGTGAACGGCACGGCTACATCAACAACTGCAGCATTCTACAGGAAGACCAATACTAAGATAAGTCGGAACCCTGCGAAATCCTTCGGGAATCGCTAAAATCCTTGCTGCCTGAAGTTACCACACCCACGACCCCCAAGTGCTTAATTTAAATAAATTATTGATTTTCATGTTCTAAATTCTATAGTATTATTTCTCTCTTCTCCTCTTCCTGAAAGCCATCAGCTTTTCACCTGCTTCTGTAAGGACGGCGAACAGCCCCCGCCCCGACCTACACCGCAGCCTGGAAATCTCGGGTTGGAGAGTTATCTCCCTGCTCCCTCTCCGCCATCTCTTTCACGAGAATGACCTGCTCGCAAAAAGACGGGGTGCCGTCCCACGTACTCCCGTTGGAAATCATCGCTCGCACCGTAGTCTCCAGCAAGATAATGTTCAGGTCAAGACCTGCCACTAGGACCTGGCGCCCACGCTATGCTCTGTGTGGAGCGCTGTGTCCTCGCTGCTTCCTTCGCAGTGCTGATACTGAGTCGTGGTCTCCCGGCGTAATCGCCACAGATACTTATCGAAGCATCCGTGCCCTTAATTATCGGTGACAACCGGTAGAAGAGATTGCCATGGCTCCTCTCCAGCGACTCGTTTATTATCAATCTGATCACCACCTAAGTTGAGAGATCAACTAAGACACTTCAAGATGGTCAACGCGGTGAGGACTTGGTCGATTTCCTTGGGCGGAAAGTGACAACTCTCGCCTCTAACCATTCTCAGACACCGCGTAGATTAGTTTTAATAAATCGATATAGTTGTCTTGACAGACATACCCTTTTTTACAAAGGAGTTTTAGAGCGGAGTCCGCGACTCGGAAAACGACGGCGACGGGTCAAATTCAAACTCAAAAACATTTTTATCGCATAGTCCTACTACATAGGCACTTGCGACACGTTCATGAATACAAATCAAAGTTAGTACCACCACCAGTTCGGAACGCGGCCCGCTTAAGCAGAATTGGCAAAAATCTTGGCGGCCTATTCTTTTTGTGTTCTTTTCATTTTGTAAGAGAGGGGCGCCGCGAGGCGCCATGCGGCGCCCCTCTTGACTTTCTACGGCGCCGCAGGGCGCCGCGGCGCACAGGTTGGGAACCCCTGGTCTAAGCCGTAAACATTAGATAAGGCAGGAGTAGTAGCCAAGGTCTATTAAGAATCCTGGGAATTTGCTTCCGAGGGCTTACCCGGGGCTCCCAACCTTATGCAGTAGGTAGGGAACATGTTGGTTTTAGTCGGTAAGAGTCCAGCATAGCATCCATGACGGATTTACGGATTTACCACACGTAAAAGTAAAAAAAAAAAGAAACCCACATATTTAAGGATTAGCTCAACTAGTTATGACTGAGGAGCGACGAATCCAATTCCTCAAACAAGAGAAGGGGTGGTAGGACAGAGTCCTACGTACCTTACGTAGGATTCTGTACTACCATGCCTTTTCTCGACATTCTTCTGGGATATTTTCTTCTTCTTCTCCTGGGTCTTTCTTTCTTCTCCTGAGATATTTTCTCGAGGACTTTCTCGGGGCTACCGGCCGTAGGCAGTGGTCAGGAACCATGTGACTTTAGACAGTAAGATCATAGTAGAAATATTAAACTATTAAACTCTGGTAAGATTCATTAAGAAATTCCTTACGTAAAAAGAAAATCCCAAAGGATAGGTACCTACTAGATCCTCGTTCATTCTAACGCACAACAGTCAAGGATAAGCTGAACGAATTACTTATGACGGAGGAATGACGAATCAAAGTCCTTAAGGAAAGGTACGGGTATATAGGGCCCTGTCCTACATGCCTTTTCTTGAAGAATAGGTATGTACACATTATTGTTACGACTAATATTACGGTATACCTACTTACTTTACAATATTACGTCGGCACGTGTTTAGCGATTATACGGGAATACGGGATCCTGAAGATTGCTTGGTAACAAAAAATTTAAACTAAACTGTCACCGATCACCTGATGAAGCTATGGAGACTTCTAACGATGAGGCCACTCTCATAGTCCACTAGACTATCTGACTTCAAATTAGGTGCCCAGTGATGGGGAAGTCTATCAGAGCATCTCAAGTGTATTTTTTTTAATGTGTAGGATTTTTTTTTTGAACGTGAGGGAAAATACTTCATGGATGCTATGACTCCTACCGACTAAAAAACCTCACGTGACGCCCAACAGCCTACGGTTGGGAGCCCCGGGTAAGCCCTCGGATGGATGTCCCAGGGCTCCTAACAGACCTACGGCTACCACTGCGGCCTCGCCTAGGGTTTGAAGGAAATCCTACAGGTATGCTATGCCGGACTCCTACCGACTAAAAACCCCACGTTTTGTACCTAAAGCCTACGGTTAGATGGCCAAGTGTATATGGTTGGACAGAGACTCTGAATGGAAAAATTAAAAAGAGGTTAGGTACAAAGGTTTTAAATAAAATGTCTCGAGTATTTGAAGCCAAAAATTAATCAATAAACGCATTATTCTACGTAATTGACTGGATGAATCTCAATGGCATGTTCTCGACAGAAAAAGTTCGTAAACAAGCCCTAACGACCGTTTGCTGAAGCAGTAGTGAACTACAAGAAAATTCTTTAGCCGGAAATATTTTCATCTAACCTTTTTGCCTATGTATCTTTTTTTTAACTTTAGGAAAATATTAGAGTAAATTTAGAAACTGTGTAATATAACACTTTGACAGTTGTAATTCTTTAAGATGACATTTATAGTAGGTATTTAGTGTGATGAAAAATTTTTGGGGAAAATTTGAAAGCTAGTATCATCTAAAATGTTGGAGTACCACATTGAAACTGTATAGTTTACGTCTAGTAGAAGGATGTAGTGTTCATTTATATGTTATTATTTTTGTTTACGAGTAATTAAGTGATGTATTGGTAAATATATATTCATTTGCCTTTGAAAATGCCGAAAGGCGAAACCGGCCAGGTGTAAAATAAATAAATGTAAGTGTCATTATTCAATATGTTTAGGAAAATCCTGTTGGGTTTATATGCTGGACTCTTTCCGACTAAAAACCACACGTTCCCTACCTAATGCCTTCTCTTCGGCTGCCACTGCGGCCTCACCTAGGGAGGGGTTCGGGTGCTATCCCGCGTCTTGGGGGGGGGGGGGGGTTTCGAGTGTTATTCCGCTTCTTAGGGGGGGCGTGCGTGAATCTCTCACTTCACGCTACTAAAATGTAGGCATATATATTACATTTATACAAATACGAGATATTCCCAAATGTTGATAAAAGGCTATTTTGAGAAGGCTTGAAAAGAAATATAGCTTACAAAAATACTTATATAAATAGTTACATCAAAAGAATGTTTGTCATTGAATAGATATTGAGTTCTATTTGTATAACAGCTTAGATTGTTATTACTCTTAGAGTAAATTAATATAACTATTTATATAATGATAACCTTTATTCATATAGACAGGGATGTTCTTTCATATTGATGCACCGAATGACTCGCGTAGGTCACACCTTAAACTCCATCTTATTGATATTACAATATTTGTGTGATGATGAAGATAATGAAAACCAAATCTGCATTTTGGAAGTTTTTTTTAGTTAGATTATAGGACTAGATATCCATATGCGGCTCATATAAAAATACTTAGGTATAGGTACTCATTTTATATTGAGGTTAAGTGTGGTTAAGTTTGAACATATTAAAATGTAATGAAACCTTTTTCAAGGTACGGAGCCCTATTACTGAGACTGCTGTCCGTCTATCTGTCACTAGGATATGATAGATTAGATAGGCAGTTATCATTTTCACAGATAGTGTATTCTGTTGCCGCTCTAACAAATCTTCAGTGCGCAAATCCGACTCGAACTTGACCGGTTTTATCCCCACTAAATAGCAACCAATACGAGTATTAAGGTAGGGAGTTATTTTAAAGCGTTAGAAATCGTCAAATCTATTTTATTCATCAAATCAACACCACCAAACAATAACGATCAAAAGTAAATTAGCAGGATATACACAAACATATTCAACGCTAATGGCTCTTAATATACGTAATTTAGTTTTCATTGTTTTCATTTTACGTGTTTAGTAGAAATGGTTATTTGTTGTTTTATTTTCGACACGCAATCTTTATGTTAAAAACTAGCTGAACCTCGTGGCTTTGCCTGTTAGTCAAATCACCTTTGCAGTCTTTTTCACTAAATTAAACAACATTTTTTATGGCCGCTCCAGACTCTCGTGGAGGCGACAGGAGGCGAGCTGGCGAACACGAGAGTGTGGATAGGTGCCTCGCCTCCTGCGCTCCGCTCCGTGTCGGTTTTTGGGACGGAGTCAAAGGACCGGAGGCGGCGAGGCGAGGGTGCCATCCACACTCTCGTGTGTTCTCGCGCTCGCTCATTTCTTTGCTGACCTTTCCGTTTTTAATTTCTTATTTTAGTGATATGATATTAATGCAAGACATTATAATATTAATAGGCATATATTTATAGCCCCGCTATCGCAGTCACTTGAATCACGTCCATTTTGTAGTAGACGGAGCAGGTAACTGTAGGTATAAACCGTGTCGAATGCCGCCAGGATGCGCCTGCAGGAGAGTGTGGATAGAAGCACTTCTGTCGCCTCCGCTCGTTAGTCTCCGTCGAGCGCCTCTAGCCTCCTGGAGGCGCTCCACGAGAGTCTGGTTCGGGCATTAGAATCTAATATTTCCAACACCGTAGAATTTTGTTCGAGACATTCATTGCGAATGCTCCATGGGACCCTTTAGACCTGTCAGTGCGAACATGAATCGTATAAGACGTAGAATTAGAGAATGCGTTTAAGACAGATATTCCAAGCTGAGACCTTAATACAAATACTATTTTAACATACATACATATATATGGTCACTCCTTTATACCCGAAGGGGTAGGCAGAGGCATATTATAAGCCCACATTTCACGTTTTATTAATTGGTGGTGAGACGTATTGCCGTGTTGAGATGAACAGGCGCAGGTTGTGACTGCCTGCTGTTAAAATTTTTCAAGCCATAAAGGCCCATAACTTGGCTTTACGACTGCCATTTTACTGGCAAACGAGACCAACTACTTAACGTGCCTTCCGAAGCACGGAAACGCTGAAATAAATGTCACAAAGTGGTCACACGGTGGGTCAACCATCTAAGGACTAGCCATAGTGAAAGTTGCTTACTGCAGTGATCGTTTACAGAACACTGAGTCCGCGGGGCCACGAGCGCTTCCTACTATTCTAATACAGCCGAAAAATAATAAAAGATGACTTTCTTGAGATAACGTCTACTAGCTAGGCAGATAACTTTAACCCTTAACCACCTACCATACGTCTCACAGATCCAGCAGATATTTAAAACGTAAATATATCTGAGACCGAGTCGTTTACGAACTCTTCCGTTCCTGTACCTTTTCCCCGCCCCCCTTCAGTGCCGTGCAACTGCTCATCAAGGTCGTACGTGCGTTAATTGTGCGGTAATTGCAATAATTGCAATAATTGTCGTGAAAAACTATAAGTTTAGGGCTTGCAATATTGTTTTAATTTAATTTAATTTTCATCTTTTTGTTTTTTTTTTGCTATGGTTGATTATTGAATAAGTAAAAAATTATAAAAGAAGTTACTATCCATGTGATTATTTTTTATAGATCTCATTTACCAAATGACTTAGTTTGTGAGCTAAAAATAGGAGATATTGTTAATTAATAGTAATTAAGACAAAATGCCTATAAAAGTGATTCTCTTGTACCTTTACTAAAGAGTTTAATACTTTCCTAAGTTGATTATTACTAAAAAAATATACCTCAATAAACAAGATATTACTTTAAAGAACCATTTTACTCAGGAGTCTCATAGACGTATGATAGGTGGTTGTGTGACAAAAAGTTATGGTAGGTGGCTAAGGGTCCTTTAACCCTGCCAGTGCGATCATGAATCATACACATATCATATATGACGTAGACACATAACACATAGCTTTTGGGCAAGTAGGTATTCGAAGCTGAGATTTTTAATTCAATTACTATAGACAAATAGTAAAATTTGACTTTCTAGGGATAACATCTAGTATTTAACTTTAAAATAATTAATTGGAACTACATGTAGGTACCATCTATTACTCTCGAAGAATATTTCTAACAATAAATAAATGACACAGGAGCGTGCTACTAGAAACCCTTTAACCATATCAGTGCGTGCGAGCACGAATCATACAAGACGTAACATTGCGTTTGAGACAGGGATTTGAATCTGATATACTTAAATACCAATTCTAAAATAGACGAAAAATAATAAAAGACAAATTTCTGATAACATTAAAATATGCCACTGAAACCACTCAACAACATTTTGTAACTCGCAAAAAATATTTCTAACAACTTAAACATAGTAGACATAAATGACAAAGGAGCAAAATGCTAGAAACACTTCAACCCTGTCACTGCGAGCATGAATCACACAAGACATAGACACATTATTCTTCGTGAGACATAGAAATTACACGCTGTTTCAGTTATTTATTTTAAAGTTATCTGCCTAGATAGGTACTAAATATTATTTTAAGAAAGTCTTTTTTTTATTATTTTTCGACTATTTTATAATAATATTTGTATTATAGTTTCGGGTTTAAGTAAATCCTTACGACAGGGATTTACGTAAACAATGTCATGAACAAAAAGTATACTTTTAAAACAAGACCCACATATTTGATAGACTTACAAAGACATTACAATATAATAGCTACGTCGTTGTATGGAAAAGAAAAGAAAGAAATAAAATTATTCAATAAATTATGGGACGTACTAATATTTGACTGCCTCTGTGGCGTAGTCGGTAGTGATACCGCGTGCGGCGCTGGAGGTCCTGGGTTCGATTCCTGGGTCTGTACAAATATTTGTATGATCCACAAATGTTTGTTTCGGAGTTTGGGTGTTTTCTATATATTTAGAAATATATAAGTATGTATATCAGTCGTCTGGATCCCATAGCACATGCTTATATTAGCTTAATTTGGGCTAGATGATGTTGTGCGTGAATATTCACGAATATTTATTTATTATTTATTTTTACTTATCATGTAGTGATCAAATTGTCTTTGGGCAAGGACAAAGTTACGTGGCCTAGCTATAACAACTTATATGACAAAGGAGCAAATCGCAAGAAACCCTTTAACCCTGTCAGTGCTAGCATGAATCATATAAGACGTAGACACATTGCGTTTAGGACACTGTCTAAGAACATTACTCATAGAGATATCGTGAGCTAAGGGTACGGTTGGGTGTATAATGTAATGCTTACAATATTGTGGTTGTACACTTTACTGTAAATCACTACAGACTGAGAGATGGATCACTAAAAATATAAATATAATACACTAGCAGATGCGGGTTATCGCAAAAGACTTGGCTGTCTCGTTGGTGTAAAGGTCGAAATGTGCGTCTGCGGATCACGATGTCGTGAGTTCGATTTCCACCGAAGACGAACATTTTTGTCTCGAGCGTCTGGGTGTTTCTATGTATGTTATGTATGTATTTAAAAGTTTAAAAGTATTAATATCCTTAGTCTGAAACCTATAACATAAGTAGGTTCTTCCTAGCTTACTTTAGGATTAGATAGCGCTGTGTGAAAATGTCAGTATATATTTATATTTATTTAAAAGAGCAATGTTCGCCCGGAAATCCAACCTTGATAATTCTATTTTTTTGTTTATAACTCAACTTATTAAATTAACCGATTGTCACGAAACAAACGTATGATTAAAGTCTGACCAAGATCAATCCGAAAACCGCGTCTACGTACGTATTTTTTGAAGTCGAGCATAAGTCTTTATTTGAATTGACAACTACCTAACATATTATTTGACCAGGAATTCAAAACAAAATCTTTACATTTATAATACGTCTCTAACATTTATCTTAATATTTTTTTTTGTGCCGAGGAATTTTTGATTTTCAAGTTGTTTATAGTGTTCCCAAATTGTAATATAATTAAAAGGTAACGGGTAAAATGTAATAAAAATTGCTACCTATTATATTGTTATGGTTATGAGTGCTACAACCATTTTTATGAGTTGATTACAGATATAATAAATAATTATAATATCATCGCGATAATACCCAAAGGAAACCAAGCAGAAATCATAAATGTAAACACATTTTTGTCGTCTTAAAAACCATTTAAGGGTTAGAAATGTGAGTTTAAGGCCGAGGCCGCACTTGCGGTTATCGCGGCGGTTTCTAACCTCAAAATGTCAAAACATTGACTTGATTTCATTGATTTTGACAGTTTGATGACATTTTGAGGCTAGAAACCGCCGCGGAAAGACGCAGATGCGGCCTCGCACTAAACTGGAGTTCAAAATACGTCATGGGCGAAGTCGAGGAGCACAGTTATCTCTCACAAATATTATAAAGAAGAAAGATTTGATTGATTTTTAGTTTGTTTAACATTGAATAGGCTCCGAAACTACTGAATCCATTTGAGAAAATCTTTCGCAGTTGGGAAGCTACATTATTACCGAGTGACAGGCTTTATTTTACTCTCATATTCCCACATAAACACGAGTGAAACTGCGAACGAACAGCTAGTTCAATATAAAATTAAATTAAGAACGCAATATCCGGCTAATAGTATCATCAAGGTGAAAATCTTGCAAATTAGTGGACCACTTTCATAAATATTCAGTCTTGATTGGGTTGGATAGCTAAATTGTCTGAAATGACAGATATTATTTGGTTAAGGTGGGCTTTAATTGGGTGTCCGTGTACCGCGTAAAAGCTAAGGGTTTTGTGGTAGGTTGATGAATAATAATTTAGTTTAAATTGATCTTTGAATCCAAGGTTAAAATTGAACTATATTATTAGTAGTACTCGTAGATTAACAAGTGAATTTTGACACATGGTGTAAATATGCAGTTTCAAAGTACACACACATCTGTAATCTGCCAGAATTTGACGGTAGTAATTCATAAAAAATGTTTTATGCACTTTTTCTCTATTTTCACAAAAAAATACGTGGTAGACCTTCTCATTTTACAAGGTATTCAAAATTTGAATTGATGATTGATGCACGCAGCTTCGCATTAGGAGCACAAAATATCGTGATCGTTTCTCGAAATATTAGAATCACAATATTTGAACATTTAAAATGTTTTTGTTTATTAAGTAATTGCAGATCACCCTCGCCCCTCCCCCCAAAGAAGTGGCATAATACCCGAACCCCACAAAAAGTGGGATAAACCCAACCCTTGTGAGGCCACGATGGGGGTCAAGGGGAGAGTTTGCGTCGAGAGACCTGGGGCCAACCTTCCGAGGGCGTACCCGAGACTCCTGGCCTTGCAGACAGGGCACCGTGTAATTTTAGCCAGTACGAGAAAGGCATAGCATAGCTCTTCGCTTTTCTGCGATGACCTGAAAAAGGACATAGGCCGTGACTGGATGCGGAAGGTGGAGGAATTTAGGAGAGGCCTACGTTCAGCAGTGAACTGACATTGGCTCATTTGATTGATTTTCTGAGCTGAATGTTCTTAGGAGCTAAGAATCTAAATCCGAAATTATTACTCTTGTTGGTTATAAAATAGATTCTTTGTGTGAAAAGAATTACCTTGAATATCTATCATCTATCTATCAATCTAACAAAAAAAATAAGGAAGCGCTCGTGGCCCCGCGGACTCAGTGTTCTGTAAACGATCACTGCAGTAAGCAACTTTCACTATGGCCAGTCCATGGATGGGTGACCATCCATGTGATCACTTTGTGACATTTATTTGAGCGTTTCCGTACTTCGGAAGGCACGTTAAGCCGTTGGTCCCGGTTGCCAGTAAAATGGCAGTCGTTAAGCTAAGTTGAAGGCTTTATTTGAACAGCAGGCAGTCACAACCTGCGCCTGCTCATTTAAACACGGCAATACGGCTCACCACTTATTACGTGGGACAAATTATGCAAAGGTGAAATGTGGGCATACAATATGCCTCTGCCTACCCCTTCGGGGATAAAGGCGTGACCATATGTATGTATGTATGTATCAATCTAACGCGGCGAAAACTCCATACAAATGATTCGTTTTCAATTCTGTCATATACACTAAAAACACGCTATATTCGTACAGATCTTGAATGTGTGTGTGACCAATAGGCTAAGCAAATGTTCTCTCAAAACACCCGCCAACTATAATGACAGCTGTGGCGGGGGTGGGGAAGTTTAGTCAGTGGGAGGCAGGGAGTTGCCTATCTGTATGTAATACTATTATATTATCTTTGCTAACGCATAAAACAAACCTGCAACTGTTTAAAGACCTGTTTGTACCCTGAATGTAGTGCATTATATAAATCCTTAACAAGAGCCGTTCAGAAAAATACAGTCGAAAAGAACTTTTTGTACTTTAAACTTTAAAAAAGTACCGAGGAACACCTTTCAATGTGCTACAAGATATCGGATGAAGTTTAAGACAACTTAAACTTGTCCCGCGAGGAAGTTCCCTAGTAACGGGAAAGCTGGTATCGAAAATTTTGTACAACAAGAGAATATTTACGATTCCTGTTTATTTTGGAGGATGTAGAACAAATTGAAGTTGGCGAGTTGTGTTAAGTTTTGTTGGGACTCGATTTTCAATGTTTGAAAAGTTTTATGTATTTATCTTGTACGGTACTCAGGTTTACTGGGATATCTTTTTAAACTATTGAAGTGGCAGATAAGTATAATAATGTTACACATAATCAAACGTCGTTTTTTATAGTCCAGAGACCTTTGGTTCGCGGCCAAAAACGAGTATTTTAAAGCTGGAAAAGATTTTTTTTATGATTCTATACCCAAAAGGTAAAAACGGAACCCAATTCATGAGACTTCGCCGTCCGTGTGTCGGTTTGTCTGTCGGTCACAAGGCTGTATGTGTATCTGAAGAACCATGACAGCAACATCGCTGAAACTTTTATATGTTCATTGCAGGAATCTTCAAAATTTGAGACTCCCTAAAACAAAAACATTTTATCTTATTACATACTAGCACTATTTGTCTTAGTATTTTACGTGTTTTATAGCCTCTGGCAGTTTTACCTACATTAAATGTTCATAAGAATTTCTGTCGGATTATTATAGTGATAATTTATTATATTATGGCGATGTCAGTTGCGGAGCTAGAACCCATTTATAACTGTATCAAAAGATTTAAAAAACCGACCAAGAGTGCTTATAATATTCGATATTTGGCTTCCAAAGTTCTGATTCCCTGAAACAAATAACCAGTCTATCTTATTACATAACTAGAACACAACTAAAACATAAATCCCCACGACATCGATAATTCTTTCCTCAGCCATAAATTCACAACACACATCACTAGCTGTACAAATAGAAAAAAGATAACAGTGAACAGTGGCACAGACATTTTAATGGAATTCCTATTCTGTCTTCCTGAAACATGGTGCCTAGAAATATTGTCTTAGTATTTTACGTGTTATATAGCCTCTGACAGCTCTACATTTAAATTTTTACACGGATTTCTGTCTGATTATTATAGACACAATTTATTATATTATGGGATCTCACTTGCTTCCGCTACGACGACAGAACCTGTAAACAATTTTATCATAAGATTTTTAAAAACCGACCAAGTGCGCTTATATACTTCGATAATATATCTTTCGCTTCCAAAGTTCTGACTCCCTAAAACAAATAACCATTCTATCTTATTACATAACTAGAACCCAACTAAAACATAAATTCCCACGACATCGATAATTCTTTCTTCAGCAATAAATTCACAACACACATCACTAGCTGTACAAATAGAAAAAGATAACAGTGAACAGTGGCACAGACATTTTAATGGAATTCCTATTCTGTCTTCCTGAAACATGGCGCCTAGAACTATTTGTCTTAGTATTTTACGTGTTTTATAGCCTCTGACAGTTCAACCTAGATAAAATGTTGACAAGATTATTACTGTTTTTGTGATCGTAATTTTATTGGCATGGGCTACAATATCATAGCAATAGCTAAACAAAGGTGAAGGTCTTTTTAGGCGGCTTGAAAAATTTCAACAGCAAGCAGTCACAACCTGCTGACAAACAAACAACGATGGACAGGCGTCCATCTCAACACGGCAATGCAGCTCACCACCTATTCAATCAAATCAGCATATATCGATCCAATGCTGGACGTAGGCCTCTTCCAATTTACGCCACCGTCCGCGGCTTTCGCATCCAGTCCCAGCCTGCGACCTTTACCAGGTCGTCGGTCCATCTGGTGGGTGGACGTACTACCCTACATTTACCAAGTCGCGGTCTCCACTCAAGAACTCATTTGCTCCATTTCCACCTATTAAGTGCACCACTACTATTAAGTGCAATCGTTTGCACCACCGATTAAATGGGAAAAATTCTAAAAAAAGTTTATATGTGGGCTGCCAACCCTTTCGGGGATAAAGGCGTGACAATATGTATGTAGCAATAATCTCAGTTGCTTCCGTTACGAAACCATCAGATTTTAACTGTAAAGCTATCACAGTTCATAAGAGATACAACGTGTGACAGACGGACGGGCAGCGGAGTATCAGTATTAGGTTTCGGTTTTTATTCTGTAGGTACGGAACCCTAAAAACAGAAAAAAGAATCTGGTTTAGCAGTTTTTTTGGCGATAGCGATAATCTCGCGGAAATCGCGCGATAATCACTGTTTGTTGACTGTTTCGTATTACGTATCAACGATCGTTTTGCCATAGCCAACTAGCGACGGTGCTGCCTCTGTAGGACAATCAGTAAATTAAAAAGTGCATTTGTGCTATACTGCGGCAGCGATCTGGCGATAATTTCGTATTACGTATCGTTTTTGACAACCTCCAGGCAGCGATTTCGATATTTTATTAGTGTATGTGTGTACTGAGAGACCACTTTCATTTTTTGCGGATTTTTGCAGTTTAACTAACAATAGTGCTACGAGCACGTGTTCGGACGCGCTTTCTAACCGATCACTAAGCTTTACAAATATTTGCGCAAATTTTACTATGCACTATTGTTAGTTAAATTACAAAAATCCGAAAAAATAAAAGTGGTCTCTCAGCACACACATACACGAATGAAATGCCCAACAGATGTGACAGTTCCCAGTTTTCAGTGATCGCCACGTAATTGTTTATGGCGCTAGTTTCGTAGTGATAAGTGCGACGTAGCGATTAGCGAACGATTCGCTATAGAATTTAACGTAATACCATTTTTTCCGCCACCAGCGATAAATCGTGCGATGATTGCGCAATGATTGCGCGATTATCGCTGATCGCTGTTTTATACGTAATCAGCCTGCGAGTGTTTGAATTTCAAATGCCCCTTTAGACTTCACGAAAAGTTTGCAGAAAGTTAAAGGGTATTATGGTCAGTTTACTGAGTAAATACTCGTACTACTTGTTTCGAAGTCTATAGGTCACACACACCTTTTCTAGTGAGGAAAAATAAAGGTTTAAAGATTTTTCTGGTCCTTAGTTGTGGGTTTTTTTTCTACATTCCTACATGGATGCTATACTGGACCCCTATCGACTAAAAACCACACGTTCCCTACCAAATGCCTGCGGTTGGGAGCTCCGGGTAAGTCCTCGGAAGGATGACCCAAGGATTACCAACAGACCTAGGTTAACACTGCGGCCTTCCCTATCCTGCGTCTTTGGGGGGTTGTTCTGGTGTTATCCCGCCTCTTGGAGGGGCGTGCGTGAATCCGTCACGTCACGCTGTCGTCTAGGGCCTGCTTCTATAAGGACGATGAGCAGCCCCCTCGCCGTCTTCATGCCCCGATGCCAAGAGTGCGGAACTCGGGTGAGAGAGCATGACCTGCTCGCAGAAAGACGCAACGGAGTCAAGTTGCGGCCCTGTTACTCAATTGTTCGTCACAAGACTTAAGAATAAGGTGAAATGTGGTCCTATACTATGCCTCTGCCTACCCCTTCGGGGATAAAGGAGTGACTATAATTATGTATGTAAGACTTAAGTGGTATGTACGCGTAGAGACTAAAATTGTAAGAAGACAGAAAATATTTTTATTTAAAATCACAACGCGCATATACACACACACCAAATAACATTAACATTATAAATAAATAAAAAAGTACAGAAAAAAATTGTTAGATTTATAAAATGGTCCGATAACTGAACATTGCAAAACGTGAGACGAAAGACTTTTCAATTTATTTCATTTCATATTATACGCCTACATTTCACCATATAGTTTTATGTCCCACATAATAGGTCGATACCTCTGGGCTCAAAGGTCGTAAAGGACATTTGGGCGAAAATGACTTTTTGATACAGTTTTACTCAATTTTTTATTCCCTATCGATCTGTATATTCCGTTTTATGAAATTCGCAAAAAAAATGCCTTTACGACCCACATAATCTGAGACTTTAAGCCAAGTTTACCGTGAAAATATGGAAGTAAATAACACTTACCTACTAGAGTGAAATTATTTTGGTAGTAAAGGAAAATATAAAGAATATTTTGGGTGTAAAAGACATAAAAAATTTAAATGGTCCTATACTCCCTATAAGTCACCTCAAAAATATGGATGTAAAGGACATCAGAACTTGTCCTGATGTCCTTTACATCCATACTGCTACTTGTAGCAGTGTGTTAAAGTGGGTAACTTTAAAAGTGAGCTAGATACAATCGACTTTGGAGACCCACAGGGTAGCGTGCTTGGCCCAACGCTTTTTATAATGTATATGGATAATATAATATGCTATGCCGATGACACTGTTGTTATATTTGATGGTGCAAGTTGGGCTGAAAATTTTACGAAAGCCGAGTGGGGCCTGGGGCAAGTGTCAACATGGTTGCGTTATAATTTAGTGACACTGAATGAATATTTAGTGAAACTAAATACGTATGTTTTCATAAAACAGCTAGATCGGCCCATTACACATCTCTTGGTATCAAATAACACTACTGCAAAGAAATGAAAGGTTGCAAATGTGAATTCATCCAAAGGACAGACTGCATTAAATACCTTGGCGTAATTATTGACGAAAACTTGTTAAAAAACACATCATCGTTTTGTCAAACGGAGTGCGAAAAACTGCAAATATAATGAAATTTCTTCGTTCTTAAGCGCCAACGCACGACCTGAAATCCGTTTAATTTGCCCTGAGTCCTCCTGAGTCAGTCGGCCGTCCCGTGGAGTCAGCGCTGCTTTGCAGGGAGGGCTTCATCATTGAGATTACATTCCATACATTGATGTCGCCAGCATCCACAAAGCCCGCCCCTTGTTCGGGCGTGAGTGCGCCGTAGCTGTTCAACAAAAACAGGCGGCTTACCGCGCCTGGATCAGGGCTCGGTCTGTGCGCGACCAGAAAGTGGCCCGCCTCAAAGCAGCGTACAACAGAGCCACTAGGTCCAGTAAGAGAGCCTTCAAGAGAGTGGACGCCCAGCGCATCACGCGGCTTGGTCAGGAGCTCACGTAACATCCGACGGGCAGACGTGAATACTGGCAACTGACCAAAGCCGTGCAGGCCAACTTGTGCAAGCTCTTGCTGCCGCCGCGCCGCTGCGCTATCTTGACGGATGACTGGCTCACAAGGCCCAAGAGAAATCAAAAATGCTGGCCAATCTCTTTGCGGCTAATTCCCGGGTCGATGACTGTGGCAAGCAACCTCCCACTATCGCCGACTGTGGAACCACGATGCCGGATATTGTAATCCGGCAGTGCGGCATTGGTGCTGAAGAAGTGTGCAGCTGAATTATGTCCAACGCTAACTAACACGCCTGTATCGTCTTTCCTATTCGTCGGGAGAAGAGTCGAAGACTTGGTAGGAGGCGAACATTCAGCCGATCCCCAAGAAAGGGGATCGGTCGGATCCGGCCAACTATCGCACCATAGCCGTAACCACCGTGATCTGCAAAGTGTTCGAGCTAATTATCAACAAACAGCTCATGCGCTATCTGGAGGATCACTCGTTAATTAGCGATTGTCAATATGGCTTTAGGCCGAAACGATCAACGGGTGACCACTTAGCGTACATTACACACATCTGGGGTGAGGCTATGGAGAAGCACGGTGAATCTCTGGCTATTGGCCTAGACATGGCTAAAGCCTTTGATAGGTTAAGACATGCGTCGCATCTTTCCAAGCTGCCGGCATATGGTCTATCGCCACAGTTGTGCCGATGGTTGGCCAGCTTCCTGCACGGGCGACGTACACGGGTCCTCTGTGATGGTCAGGCTTCCTGCTTTTTGCAGGTATATACAGGTAGGTATACCACAGGGATCGGTATTTTCCCCAACTCTCTTTCTTCTGCATATCAATGACATGCTGTCCCTTGGGTGCATTCATTGTTATGCGGATGATAGTACTCTGCATGGGAGCTATTCTGGCCGTCCAACGGAGGGGCGAGGCGACGTGGAAGGAAAGAGACCACAACTCGTGGCGGATCTTCACCGGGACCTGAGTCGCAGTGCCCCATGGGGTTCGGACAACCTGGTCGAGTTCAATGCCAGAAAAACACACAGTTTACAGCTAAGAAGTCCCCATTCCTATCCCTACCCTGTCTTCGGAACATTACGGTTCCACTAAAAGAAAGCTCAATCACAAAACCTACGTAGAGAGATGTATTGGGCTGGCCTCGTGGAAACTAGAATTCCTGAATAAGCTGAGACTATTTCACGTCACATCAGAGATGTTGACTGTACAAGACGAAGATTCGCCCCTGCGTCGAATTCTGTTCTCACATTTGGGATGACTCCGCAAGACACCTACTAGCGTCAACGCTATGCAGCGACGTGCTATCCGAATAATTGGTTGTCCTGAGGTGACGGGAGGCCTCGAACCGTTAGCGCAACGAAGAACTATAGCGTCCTTGGCTGCCTTCTACCGAATGTATTACGGTGAATGTTCTGAAGAGCTCGATTCAACCTAATCCTACCATCTCCTTTCCAAACCCGAACAACGCGTGCCGGGGCAGAGATGCCACTCATACACAGTGGAGAGAACTTTCGCCTGAACCAAGCATTTCAAAAGATCGTTCATATGTCCAACTATAAGAACATGGAACGACCTGCCCGCATACGTTTTTCCCTCATCTTACAATCCCGGGTTCACAGAGCCGGCAACGGAACCACTGTCGAAAGTCTTACAGACTGTGAGACTGACCAATCGTTAGATGCACCACGGCTTACCATCAGGGTGGTGGCGACGTCAATTTGACGAGCTTAATATTAAAAAACATAAGTTTATTTAATAATGTAGCCCTTAAAAATGAGTTAGCAAGTGATCCTTATGACCTAAAAATTATTACACTAGTCGATTATTACCTTATTTTCTTCAGAATTGCGCAGTGAAGTAGATTTACACCCTTCGGTGAAATCTTAGGATGGAAATTTGACGGGTGTAAAGGACTTTTATTTTCAAATTTATGGTCGTAAAGAAAATCTATCTCGGTAAATACAGCACTAGGGTATTTTTTTTAATCTGCCTTAGAAAATACTATAAATTCTAAGCACTTTCTTCCTTGGTTTTATTAAAATAGCTCAAGAAACAAAAAAGTTAGAGTACAAAACTTTTTTTTTCTTTTGTTTTTTGCTTCTCCTGAAAAGTCCCATTTTGTCCTTTACGACCTTTGAGCCCAGAGGTATCGAGGTGGTGAGCATGGGCTCTACGCTTGGCCATTTCACAGACAGGCGCAAGTCGTGGCGACCCGCAGTTGAAATTGTCCAAGCCACCCATAAGGCCATCAACTGGGCTTAACGACTGTCATTTTACTAAGAACCAAGTTTTAATTCGAGTATACTCCTTGTCTACGCAATGGATCGTTTTGTGAATAGTGTTCCCTTAGTCGTCTCTTACGAGACCTCAGGATGAATTGGGGTGGCGAAATTTTGTACTCTTTCCCGTTGCCACACGGGGTTCCGTCACCATACGAGGGTACTATGACCACTAGTTTAGTTTATTAGGTACCTATTTGCTTTTGATAGTAACTTCGCACCTCTATTACATTTACATTCTAAACTAGTAACACTTCAATTTAAGTAATTACACTATCTGGTTTGATGTTCGTATGTACATAAGTCCCTAGTGATCACTAATTCAGATTATTCTAGTGTATAAGCTTGTATTTGCCTCGTCTGGCTTGCCACTCGCCAATTTGCGTCTAACCCAACTAAAACTATTGTCCTACGGTCGACTGCACAAAAGTAGCTAGTGATGTGGCGGTGTCGATAAAAATATGGTTATATTCGTATTTTCAAAGCTTTGACTTGACTGGTTTAACATTGACTGGAATTATTGCATTGTGTTGTCTTTTTTGTGTATTTTTAACAGTTTTTAAAACTGTTGTCAACTTTCGACCTTTTGACTATTATTGCAATCGACCCGAAAACGCCGAATATCTAATATACGTACTATACGTATCTAGGTACCTACTGTTATAAAATATAAAAGTTTGTAAAAAATTTTGGTACTTACCATCTAACCGTGAGCCGAACTAATTAGTTCGGCCCAATTGGGCCTGAAATTTGGTTTACAAATGATATCATAATCTGTCTAAAATCCGGCGTTGGTCCCGGTTGCATGTAATAATTTTAACAGCAGGCAGGTTGTAAGAACTTCAACTTGGCTTAACGACTGCCATTTTACTGGCAACATATATTCTGAACCACAGAAAAGCTCGCAAATGAATGTCACAAAGTTGCTTACTGCTGTAATCGTTTATAGGACGAGCGTTTACAAATTAATACATATACAAACATACATTTTGTCACGCAATTTTCGGTAGGCAGAGGCATATTATATGCCCACATTAAAACTTTTTAGAATTTGTCCCGTATATTGCCGTGTTGAGATGGACAGGAGCATGCAGGTTGTGCCTTCTGTTGAAATTTTTCAAGCCGCCTCAAAAGGCCGCTAACTGGGCTTAACGACTGTCAAATTTTTGACAACCGGGACTAACGGCTTAACGTGCCTTCCGAAGCACAGAAGCGCTCAAATAAATGTCACAAAGTGGTCACATGGTTGGTTACCCAGTCAAGGACTGGCCATAGTGAAAGTTGCTTACTGCAGTGAACGTTTACAGAACACTGAGTCTTTTGTTGCCGTTGTTCCATTTCAAATTAATAATAAAAACAAATTGTTCACGATAATAATGAAACATCTTTGCCCCTCACTACTTTAGCTTTCGTACTCGAGTATATCTCGCGAGCCACATTCACACCATTCGCTCATTTTCTGCACGTAGTTATTTTCTTGCAGAGTCAAGACATTGCATTCTCACAGTCATACTCGTAGTTTAAGAATGTAAAATTCTTAGTTACTCTCGAAAGATTTTTTTTCGAAATTAATAGATGGAGAATATCGTGGGGTAGTTAAGATCAAGATAATTTTATAGTTCATTAAACTGATAATTTTAAAAATGGCAAGGTTGCTGAGCCTTGGGGAGATGGCAGCTAATCCGCGATCCCTTGGCTAGTCAGGAAGTTTGCTGAAACGCTCAACTAAGCAGCAAAATTATAAAAACAGAATCTATTACTTCAGTTTAATATAGGCATGTATTTAACGCGGCGACAAACTTATCTTATTTAGGATTTTAAAAATTATTAAAACGCGTAGGAAAAATAATAGGTTGGCAGCAACAGTGAAATAGCATTTCAAGTATAAAATAGCATCTTTATATTGAGATTTACGCTTTATTTAAATTGAAATTGGCAGTGATTTTTTGTTGAAGCAACTGAATTTATTGTTAGGCGACAACTTGGCGGCGAATATAAAGTAGAAAATATGCTTTTATATATTATACAATTTTTTTATTTTTTATTATATAATTTGAACGCGACTAAAACGAAAGTGATGGTATTCGAAAGAGAAGAGGACAGAACGAATGCCAGGATAACTGTAAATGATGTAGTGCTGGAACAGGTGGATGAGTTTGTATATCTTGGATGTGCATTTAGCAGGGATGGACGGTACACCGCTGATGTAGAAAAGAGGGTAACTGCGGGAAATAGTGTGAATGGAGCGTTAGGCAAACTTTTAGGTACCAAGGCCTTAAGTCAAAAGGCCCAGCTCGCAGTACACAATGCGGTGCTGATACCTACGCTAACGTATGGAAGCGAGAGTTGGGTATGGCAGGAAACGCATGAAAGTAGAATAAACGCGGTCGAGATGCGCGCGCTACGCAAAATCTGCGGAGTAACGCTCGCAGATCGCGTTCGGAATGAAGATGTAAGAAAGAGAGTTGGTCTGAAAGAGAGTGTCGGTGTTAAAGTAAGGAAGGGCATGCTACGATGGTTCGGGCATGTGGAACGAATGGGAGATGAAAGAATGACAAAACAGATATACAACGCGAAAGTGGATGGACGTAGGAGTCGGGGAAGGCCACGACACACCTACCACGACCAAATTAATCATGTGTTAGTGGAGGGTGGTGTCAAGAGCCGTAGGAACCGACGTGCATGCATGAAAAGAAAAATGAAAGTTGAAGAGGCGAGTGAGGTGTGTATGGACCGTGCCGTGTGGCGCTCGGTTCTTTCTGCCTACCCCGCAAGGGATTTGGCGTGAAGATAGTAGTAGTAGTAATATTATACAATTATGTTGTTTATAAAATTAACTGAGATGAAAATAAAATATGCACATGGTCATAAAAAGCATACTCTTTGCGACATTTTATAACGTCTTAAAAAGCAAATTGCGGCATGCAAAAATATTATTGGTCTTTACCATTATCATTATTCGGTTTAGTAATAATTAGTTTACTTTCATTGTCAATAAACTGACGGTGGATTAATGTTTTTTTTTCATATTTTGTTTTTTGTCTGGCACTCGGCGGCTGCTACCGTGGCATGCTCGCTTCGCTCGCTCGCCTCGTGCTTGTTGAGGTCACAGTTCTAACCTAACCTAACCCTGCCCTTCTATACTACATTATACCAATTGAATATTTGATGAAATACATATTATACCAACTGAACATTCATGAAAATGAGCATTATACTTTTTGATCAATAGCGCAAATGTTGTTATCGCAAATAAATATTCGATGAAATGAAAATTATGCTTTTGCTCCACCTCCCACGCCACGGCCTATGTTCTGCTTCTATGCAACCAACGCATTTATCGCCTTTTTCAATATTTTACTATTCTACAAACAACAATTCTGATACCTTAATACTTTTGGACCCGTTTTAATTTTTATAGCTGCTTACAAATCACTACCCGAAAGTGTATTTTTATAATATGGAAGCCAATAGTTGCTAATAAAAGATACAATGTTTGATTTCCCACTTTAAAATAATGACTTGGCAGCTAAGCCATAATAAAGCTCATGAATAAATTTTGTCCAAAATAAATCCAAAGGGAGAGTATTTTGCACTTGTCGTAAGGCACGTGATTTTTTTAACTGAAAAAGATATCGAAAGACGCATGAGGCGAAAGAATATTCAACAGTTGAGTAGTGTCTTGGTGGTCGATTGATAAGACGTCTGCCCCAGTTCGCCAGAAGACACATATTCAAAATCTGCTCAAAGACCTCATTTTTTCACATGAAAATTATAAAAAAGGTTTGGCGAATTTTTCCTGGGAAAATCTCCTGCAATCACATAATAAGTATTTTAAAGTTAACATTCTTGAAGGGAAAGATTACAGATCTGACCACGAGGCCGGAGCCGCGAGTAATAACTAGTAAAATAATTCATTACCATCACATTTTCCCAAACAACACTTGAATTAAACTACTACCAATCCCAAACAGCTCCCAGTTATTACAAAGTCGTCTGAACAATACTTTAGTTACAAGCAAATTGAGCCATACGAGGGAAGTTCTTGAATAAACGTTCAGCGAGTCGCAATTTGTTCTCGTTACTACGGAACCCAACTTTGCTCGTCGGAGTTCAGTGTTTACGCTTAGGTCGTACTTATACGGAACCGTTGTTACGAGTATATCCGCTTGTTTTGATAAACAAAAGTGAATTGGTAAGGAATTTATTTTACTAGCTGACCCATGCAACTTCGTTTCAGTCGCATAAAAGAGAGAGAAAGAGGTATAAAGAAGCGTGCTATTCTGGCGTCTTTGCTTTATCGTAATAGTTTAAAAAACAGCCTATTCCAAAATAATTCAGTCAGCCAAGGGCGTCGATTATTGGTTGTAATTTATAGCCTGAGGACGGTGAGGAGGTTGTTTGCCGTCCTTACAGTAGCAGGCCCTAGATGACAGTGTGACGTGAGGGAATCACGCAAGAAGAAGTGGGATAACACCCGAGCAACTCCCAAAGAGGCGAAACCCGAACGCCCCCCCTAGGTAAGGCGGCAGTGGTAGCTGTAGGTCTGTTGGGAGTCCTGGGGACATCCTTCTGAGGGCTTACCCGGGGCTTCCAATCATAGGCTGATAGGTAGGATACGTGTGGTTTATAGTCGGTAGGAGTCCGGCATAGCATCTCTGTAGGATCTTCCTCACGGTAAAAAAAAAGGTTGGTAGTACCGCAGACAACCAACTTTTTATCAGCCAATAGTTGACTAGGGCTATTAACCTGTATCAACATTAGAGAGTGCGAAAATTACACTTTCATCACTTTACAATAAAATGGATAAAGGAGGGCGAAACAAATTGAATAGCAGTACCTACTTGTCTTGGTAGGTATATCCAGCCATCGTCAGTTATTACCAAAAGTTTGGGAATAGTCGTCTGAATATCTCGTCCTTTCTGATGAAAACCAATTTCTGGCCGTCAAAATTTAAATAGGTTGTTAATGTTATTGTCAGAAATCATTAATATCCTAAAAGGAAATTAAAAAATCAGTTAGTAATTAGTTAGTAATGCTTTATTGTAACACCAAAACATACAGTTACATTTTATATACGTAGACAATATTATACAGGTTATACAATAGGCGGCCTTATCGCACAAGGCGATTTTTTCAAGGCAACCTTTGGATGGAGACTTTATACGAACTTAACTAGGGGCAGCATGGTATTACGTTGAAATACTAACGTTTTATTAACATAAACTAAACGTATACATAATGTACACAAAAGGAACAATAAAGGGATATGAAATACATACATAACTATGAATATATATATACATATATACACAACACATACACACATACATATATATATATATATATATACATACACACACACATACACATATATATACATATCCATTTATATATCTACATAAAAATATTATAATATATACATACTGTAACGTTGTGAAACAACGGGTGCAAATAGGGGTTCAACATTAGGGGTTTTAAAATGAAAACGTAGATTAATAAATGAAAGCGCCATCTACCGAGTTATTGTCGCAACGGCGGAAGCCTCATTCGTATTTAAAAAGCGGTCTTGACGATTGAGTAGTTTCGAGTGGTGCCGCTAGAGGCGCTGTACAAAAATATAAAAACAACCGCGCGCAAATTTCAAAGCCCCATTACTCAAATAATCTAAATATAAGACACTGTGCGTAGGTGCATCAGAGTATAATTTCAAAGTGAAGAAATAATGTTAGGAGCCAGGTGCTCCCAAAGTGATCAGCGATTTAGCTGCGAGCGTCAATAACCCCATCATTGGGGTCCACCATACGGGTTGTCAAGATCCACCCTGCGGGTTCCAAGCAGGAACGTCCAGCCTACGGGATCCAGAGATCCACCCTTCGAGTTCGACGAGAACCTTTTACCCTACGGGCTACAGGAGATATCTTACTCTCCGGGTTGAAAACACCGTGCCAGCCGAAGTTGTGGACGGCACGGCTACATCAACAACTGCAGCATTCTCAAGGAAGGCAAAAACTAAGATAAGTCGGAACCCTGTGAAGGCCTTCGGAAACCGCACTTTCTGCCTGAAAAGACCCACGACCCCGAGTTATATCTAATTTGCAATAAACTATCATTTTAAAATTTAATCTCAACTTCTTATTTATTCTCTCTTTTTTCTTCCTGAAAGCCCTCAGCTTTTCAGTGGCGCCCACATCGTGGTTTCGGGTAGCGAGAAAGCGGTTTCCGACGGAAGTCGGAGGTCATAATTATAAGATTAGTCAATTTGTGTAAAATAGTCTTAAGAGTGCCCGTTAGCGGGGTAGTTTCCCTCCAAATTATCACAACTACCCAGGAATTTGGCTCTCCTGACCTCTGCTGCCAACTTGTTCTTTCCGGCTTATTTTGTGTGTTTTTTAGTGATTTTAGACAGATTTCGGCATAAACAAGAACAAGGCAAAATTTGAATTTTTTCTCAACATAAATTGTAATTTTTCCAAATTTTAACGGTCCCCAATTTATTTTTCACACCCTCAGATATTAATTTTATGGTGGAAAAATTTTAAGTAAATTTCAAGTAAAAGTTTTTTGTTTTGTTCCAATTTTAAATATTACTTTATTAAAGTCTGAAGTAAAACTTCACATTTGAAACGCTTACATTAATATTAGTAAGTGATTTGTATTGCCTATATTCATCGTAAAAAGTAGTCACAGGATATCACCACCACAATTTTTATTTTTTTACGGCGTCAAACCGCCTCAATTTGTGTATTATTTTGTTGTATTTCCCATATGTGAATTTACAGCGAGACCAACAGCCGATAATCACACGTCTGGGTAACAATCCCCATTGAAATTTCACTCTAGTAAAACGGTAGAACAAAGATTTTACAAATTTCACTTCACGTAAATTTTAAAAGATTCATAATTGTTTCACTTTTCGAATTACGTCGAATTCTGATACACTGAAGTACAACTGTAAGAAAAAACATTCCAAACGTAGATCACGCAGTGAATACATTCTTGCCAAAGAACAATTATAAACTATTAACTTTGATTCGTGTTCCAAATAAACAACGGCAGATGTTGCTTTCATAACGTTTACGAGTAAGTTGAATTACTAGCTCGATAGTAGAAGAAATTTTTTTTTTCCATATAAACTGTGGGTGGAAGTGAATATAATACACTCCGGGCACCAACAGTCTCATACAAAACATTTCCAGAATCGTCCAAGTACGAATCGGTTTTCAAACAATTCGAAATATTCAAGGGTTCCGTAGTGGTGAGGAACAATTTACATAAAAGGTTGGTTACTACCATATAGTTTATTTCAAGAACCGTCCAAGTGCGAATCGTCTTTGACACAGTTCAGAATAATTAAGGGTTCCGTAGTAGTAAGGAACGATTTAAAGAAAAAATTAGTGGTACGAGTTAAAGTACAATTAACTCGTAGTACGTTCGTGTGAATAGTTACATTTCAATAAAAATAATAGCAGCGTCGAGAATTGCATTATTCGAGTAAAGCTGTAAAACACTTAGTTAATTTCATCAACCCATCATCACACACTTCACTTTCACTACTCACTGCTTAGGATTAGATTACATTTAAACACAGACAGACAGACAGACAATTAATTTCTAGAAGGGTCCAATCTATTAATTGAGTGAAGGAACCCTAAAAGGTACTATTTCCAAACTTAAGTATTTCCTAAAGCAAATACTAAGTTTTATAAAGGTTCAATTTATAATTCGGTTCAACGAACCCTAAAAAGTAGAATTTATTTTTCGTTATTCGGCGGGTGGATCGAAAAATATTCACATTCCTTAACATTCAACAAGACGTAAACAGACAACGATAAGGGCCGTCGTTCACTACAACAGAATTCGTTAGCGAATATAGCGAACATTCGTTGTTTACATAAAATTAACTTTTCATGTAAAATAAGTAGCAGATAAATACACTATACATTGGTAAATAATCATCATCACTAAAGATTCCCGGCTATAGTAATTGAAATAGTCAGTACAATGGCATTCAAATCAAATTTCACATCGCTTCCAAAAGCGGAACTTGCATATGAAGTTAAGATCCGGGGAGAGGAACCTGGTTCAACGGTGGCAGCCCTCAGGCAATTACACTGCATTAAAATGCATTCACTAATAGTTTATATAGTACATCAGTACAGTTACACAATAGGTTTTGATAATGGTTTTTTTTGGGAAAATATAAGGGTGTTAGCACACCGTAATATAATATTAATACATAGGTGGCACATATAGGTACCACATCTCGTGTCAGGTTACACGCATACATATGATCATACGGAAGTTTCACATTTACACTTACATAATAATTAAGTAAGATATAGTCATTACATATTCATCACAATTATCTTCACACAAAATTCCAAACACTCAACAAGCAGTTTTTTTTTTGTTTGTTTACATAGTGTGACACTGGCCTTAGATGCAACGATGAATAACACGTTTGCATCAACACGATTACGTCAGCAGCTTACGCGCAAACAAAATAAAACTTGCACAGGGGAGATTTCATACGTACATACATACACATTATTTATTTAAATACATTTTACACTGACATGGTGGCAAACAAGGGCACCATATTTTGTTTAGATATTTGGCAGAATGGCCAAAGATCAATGATCTTCGTCATTTATTAAGGTTGACATAATAGTCATAGTCAACATTCTTCTACTAAAGTTGAGAATAAGCATTTGTCTTTTGTTATTGATACTAAGATTGCGAATATGCACTTGGTTTTTTATTTTATTTGGTTAAAGGGCTAAATAGCCTAGTAATTAGTTAGGGACACTACACACTACACACTACACACGACTTTCAAATAAGTACACAGAACAACGTGACAAACACATGCCGTGTTCGTCATGGGGACATAAGGGTTAATTAGCAACACGAAGGATTCTGCAAGTAAATTATTTTCTATCACTTTTCTGTTTCTTGGTTTGGTTGGGAGTTTTCTGTTAGTTGGAAGCATGAGTCTATCCCTAACAGAGTTCGTCGTTTACTGTTAGTTGGCAGCATGGTCTTGCCCTAACAGAATTATGGTGTAGGTTTGTTACTGTTACGAGGAAGCATGAGGCTTACCCGAACAGAATTATGGTACTGTTATTTGGCAGCATTTGTCTTGCCCTAACAGTCGTAGGTGTAGATCACCGTTATGTTTATTTTCGTCATATGGCTAATCCTACCACTCGGAAGCTAGAGGCTTGCCCTGGGGGATAGTCCATCCTATGAGTCGGAAGTGTTACACTAGCCCTAGTAGGATGTTCTTCTCTGGGACGGTTGTATAAATCCCAGCCTTCAGCAAAAAGCCTTATAATACACACCCCACTTTCAGGCGGTGCGTATTACCTGAACCTTCAACCCAAAGCCTCAAATACGTCTTTTCTCTTTCTGTCCTATAAGATCCTTCAGAATCACCTTAATACATCCTGCGAGTTGGTTTCATTAAAGTTAAGGCCGACACTTCGCTACACCCAGCATCATCTCATTCACACAACACACTAACATACACACACACATAGACGAGTATTAGGTATTATGTTAGGGGCGTTCGAGGACGAACGCAGCATTTGACGCGTTAGGGTACGTCAAACGCTCACTGGGGAGGGGGAGTATGTAACGTTGTGAAACAACGGGTGCAAATAGGGGTTCAACATTAGGGGTTTTAAAATGAAAACGTAGATTAATAAATGAAAGCGCCATCTACCGAGTTATTGTCGCAACGGCGGAAGCCTCATTCGTATTTAAAAAGCGGTCTTGACGATTGAGTAGTTTCGAGTGGTGCCGCTAGAGGCGCTGTACAAAAATATAAAAACAACCGCGCGCAAATTTCAAAGCCCCATTACTCAAATAATCTAAATATAAGACACTGTGCGTAGGTGCATCAGAGTATAATTTCAAAGTGAAGAAATAATGTTAGGAGCCAGGTGCTCCCAAAGTGATCAGCGATTTAGCTGCGAGCGTCAATAACCCCATCATTGGGGTCCACCATACGGGTTGTCAAGATCCACCCTGCGGGTTCCAAGCAGGAACGTCCAGCCTACGGGATCCAGAGATCCACCCTTCGAGTTCGACGAGAACCTTTTACCCTACGGGCTACAGGAGATATCTTACTCTCCGGGTTGAAAACACCGTGCCAGCCGAAGTTGTGGACGGCACGGCTACATCAACAACTGCAGCATTCTCAAGGAAGGCAAAAACTAAGATAAGTCGGAACCCTGTGAAGGCCTTCGGAAACCGCACTTTCTGCCTGAAAAGACCCACGACCCCGAGTTATATCTAATTTGCAATAAACTATCATTTTAAAATTTAATCTCAACTTCTTATTTATTCTCTCTTTTTTCTTCCTGAAAGCCCTCAGCTTTTCAATACATTCAAATACATAAATTACTGACATATACATACACAAATACACATAAACATACACTTACACTCTTTTAAATGTATAATATACATATACAGAAACTATTCAGAAGATGGAAACACTAAGTATAGCCAATATCCTTTAAGTAATGATTGTTTACTAGAATCTTAAATGTTGCTAAACTCTGTGCACGTCTAATGGGAACTGGCAGTGCATTCCACAACCTAACTGCTTGGACAGTGAACGATTTATCCACAAAGTTAGTGGAATGCCCGGGCATCTTCAGTCTCAGATTCTCCGACGATCTCAGGAACTTATTGTGGGAGTTACACAAAAAATCAAAGCGATTTTTTAGATAGAAAGGAGTGTTAGGGTTAAAAAGTATGTTATATAATAAGGAGAGGATATGGGTATTCCGGCGAAGGCGGATAGGTAACCACTTGAGCTTTTTTCTGAATTCGGAAACGTGATCATATTTGCGTAGTCCAAATATAAATCTTATAAAGAAGTTTTGGAGTCTCTCAAGTTTATTTAGTTGGTCTTCGTTTAGGTCTAGATAACTGACGTCTGCATAATCGAGGATGGGGAAAAGAAGTGATTGCACAAGCGCAACCTTAGTTTTTATAGGTAGAAAATTTCGTAGCCTGCGCAATGATCCCGCCGCAGCATAGATTTTACGACTCAGCTCTTGCAGCTGAGGCCCCCAGGATAAGCATGAATCTAAATAAATGCCTAAGTTCTTGACCTTAGCACTATAAGTGATATTAATACCGTCACACGTCACTTTAGGAAGTTGCGACCAGTCAATTTTGGGCACCATCCTGGAACCGCCAATCACGATGACCTGTGTCTTTGATGGATTCACCTTTAAGCCATACGAATCACTCCAGCGACAAATAGTACGCAGATCATCATTAATATTATCAACGGCCTCGCTCAGTTTATGTAAAGGAGCTTGAGAATATATTTGAAGGTCGTCTGGGTAAAGATGGTAGGAAGAAGATAAGTTGTTTGAAATTGAGTTTATAAAAACAGCGAAGAGTAATGGAGATAAAACGCCTCCCTGAGGCACACCAGCAGATGTATCGCACCAAGACGAGGAGGTATCGTCAATTACAATACGTTGCCGGCGGCCATATAGGTAACTATGAAACCAATCAATCACTGTTGGAGATATGTTAAGGGAGGCCAATATACCGAGTAAAATGTCAAAGTCCACCGTATTAAAGGCATTACTAAAGTCAAGCAGTGCCAGTACTGTCAGGTTGCCATCTTGCATAGCACTTCTCATGTCATCCGCAATATGAGTTAAAGTTGTGGTTGTGCTGTGACCAGTACGGAAACCAGATTGAAATGGGTTGAGTAGTTGGTTTTGAGATAGGTATCTTAAAAGTTGATCGGAAAGGAGACGTTCGATGACTTTAGAAAGGAAAGGGAGAATAGAAATAGGACGGTAATCAGAAAAGGAGGAAGGGTTTTTCTTTTTAGCTATGGGAATAATCTGGGCGCTTTTCCAAGCCGCGGGAAATATGCTATTTATTATTGAGAAATTTAAAATGTGAGAGATAACTGGAAGTATTTCGTCAATAATAGGAACAATCATATTGCGGCCTAGACAATCAGTACCTACAGCGTTGGAGCTGATGGACATTATACTTCTCTTAACATCACAAGCAGATAATTGACTAAAAAAGAAAGGAGAACAGTTGGGAGGGGATATTGATGAAAGATGATTAAGTGTCGTTTCTTTTGTCATTCTATTCATATTTGACGAAGCAGAGAAATGCTGATTGAGTGAATTCAGATTTAAAGTTTTAGGCATTGAGTCTTGATTAGATTTTCCCACTCCCAAAGATCGTAGAAATTTCCAGACTTTTGCTGGATCTCCGTTTTCAACAGAGCTGTGAATATGTTGGCGTTGAGCATTCCTTACCACCTTGTTGCAGTAATTTCTAATAAGGGTATATTTTTCCCAATTTGTGTCTGTTGGTCGATGTTTATATTTCGATTTGGCTGCAGCTTTTCGAGATATGAGTGCTTTGATCTCACTCGTGAGCCAAGGGGATGGTAGGTGTTTCATTTTAATTTTGCGAACTGGAGCATGTACATCGTATAGGGCTATCAAATTGGAAGTGAGCATTTCAACTTTGGCATCAACGCAATTTGAATTAAAAAGCGGATCCCAATCAATGGCCACGGCGTCCCTACGCAATTCCTCGACACTTATACCACTAAAGTTGCGCAGCGCTAGAAATTGGGGTTTAGGTTTAGGCAGACGAAGGCGATAAGATAGAAAAAGTAAGTCATGGTAAGAAAACTCGCCTGCCGAGCGCTGACCGTGCTTAGCCACTCTACTTGGTGAGGACACAATTTTCAAATCAAGTAGCGAAGGAGGTTTGTTTGGAAAATAATGGGTAGCAATAGAGGGGAGAATTGAAAGGTTACAGGATTGAATAATAGATTGAAAAGTAGAGGAGCGGGTGTCGTTTTTCAGCAGACAGGTGTTGAAATCACCCAAGATTATTGTGTGACTGCACATAGAAGCAAAGTTTTCTAGAAGGGTTTCCAGTGAAGAAAAGTAATTTACATTGGAAGAAGGCCCGTAGTAGACACCGAGGAGAATTTTGCTGTGGAAGAGTTCAACCTCAAGGAAAAGATGCTCCCCAGAATACGGTAGAGGCGGCTGCGGTGAAGAACTTACAACATTATAAGAAAAGTGAGACCGTAAGTAAATAGCCACACCACCATAACCATCCGGTCCGCGATCGTTACGGATGAGGTTGAATCCTGGCAAAAAATAAGGAGTGGAAGACATAGATGGTTTTAACCATGTTTCTGAGACAAGTATAGCGTGTATATTTGTGCAGTCAAAAGACGCCAGCATTTCTGTTATATGAGCCGGAATACTTTGAGCATTTATATGAATCACATTGAAATTCCTAATAACATCCGAGAACCGAGACGACAGGAACCCTGCAAGTGAAGGTACATTCTGCGAACTGTCGGACGAAGACATAAAAATAAGATAATTAATATATTACTATGTATATATATATATATAGGTATAAGCTATAATAAATAACCAAATATGTAGTAAAAAATAAAAATAAGAATATAAATAAATATATATGAATATTCACAAATACACAAAATCCTCATCTGCCGGTGCCAATTTACTAATAAATGTTCTTAAATAATTTAATAAACTTATAAATCTATTATAGCGGCCCAGGCGAATCACAAGAAAACTAATAAACACCCTGTGGCTGACCCTGCTATACTATTCAAAGTGCAGTATTAAAATTTACAATATTAAGAAACACCTGTGAAAAAATCACATGTAAGTGGCTCAAAAGACCAACGAAAAGTGCCAAAATAAACAGGAATTAAAAAAAAAAAAAAAAAAAATGAAACGCGTCTACCCACAGTCTGTCACTAGTGTCAACTGTCAGCTGTCAGCCAATGTTATCTTGTATTACCTTGATTTAGCTTATTTTACAAATAACAAGTATTACTACCAGTTTTGTGAGTTTTGATAAAAATTATGTACCTAAAAGCGAAAGTAATATTCAAGTAGAATGAATTTGTTTACATGAGTAAAGAAAAGGAGTTATATAAACAGAATTATCATTAAAAAACTACTAGCTGAAGAATTACTGAGAGATACAGATTATAGTGATGAAAATATAAGACTTATCTAACCACCTGGGCCACAGAAAGTTAGAATGAGGTCAACTTCACTTCCTTGCCGTCACCGCACGTTTGAACTTAGCTACGGGCACCCTTGCAGTCGTGGCCGTTGCAGGAACTTCGCCGATTTTGTTAAGATCAGCAAAGGACACTATCCTGTGTCGAACGTCGTTAGCCCCCAACACATAGATGACACCGTCCCTTGTCCAGCACTTTGCAACTCCGAATTTTTCACGTGCAGTCATGAAAACATCATGCCTTGTTTTGGTCAAGAACTCGGTCATTGTGATACCAGAGCCCTTCAATTTGGATTTTGTAAACCATACCTTTTCTCGCACCGACGAGTCATGAAGCTTGAAGAGGAGTGGCCGAGGCTTCTTGCTTGAGGTTGCACGGCCCAATCGTTGACAACGGCTAATGCTACTGGTGTTAAAGTCCTGCATATTCAGATGCTTTTTGATGGTATCTACAACTGTGCTAACAGGATCTTCATCTTTCTTCTCATCAACCCCGTGAAGGAGCAATATCTTCCTGCGCCGCTGCATCTCCACATTATCAAGTAAATGTGTCAATGCCTCCATCTGCTGTTGCAACAGCCTCAGGGATTGAGTAACAAATACTCGAAAACTGGAGAATTCACTGTTCAACCCTGGAAGACTTACTGATGTAGTTGGTGACTTCAAGGCCTGTGTTTCGAATGCATCCATTCTCTTGTTGAGGGATTCGGCCAGGACTACAATACTGCTTTGCATAGCCTCCATTTTGACAATAGTGATGACGAAGTGAAGTGTGAAGATAAAACAACTTGAAATGGGAGAATATTGAGTAGGATATTGTTGTTTCCGGCAGAGGAGGAACTCAGCTATAATTATGTATCATATAAATATGTAAGTAAGTAATATTATAATTTTAAAATTAAAAAGATTCACTGACGAAAAATTTTGCAACTTATTCCTTCAACTACCCGAATTTTTTTTACCAGTATTTGCACAAATGTTACTAATGCGGTAAAATATCCTGTATTCCTAAGACTACGGCTTGGATAAACTGGAGACGGCTATTATATGCTATAAGTATTATTTTATTATCATCTCTTTATCTTAAAAAGAAAGTATTATAAATCACAAAATGTAAAAAAAATACCTACTTGCAATCTATCGTACTATAAAATCAAGTATTTCAACATAGGAAAATGAAATCATTTCATTTCTGCATCTCCGGGCTATTGTAAATATTTCACTGAAATGTTGTTCTCTGTAAAGAACAGTTGGAGTACAAACACTCTCAAGGGTAAAACAGATAGTGCCTTTCTATTCAAATAGAACCCATTCATTTTAAAAATACATAATTCAGATAAGAATTAATTCGAACTAGCGAAGAATTTGAATGAAGCTAGGTACAGGTGGATGTTGCAAGAGAATTAGGTACTTTTCTTATTTAAATTTCATAGTGAAGTTGCATCCGCTTTTATTTCCAAGTTTGCTCAAGTTTGCATTAGGCAAAAGCGACTTTCTTTTTACGAATGCCTTTGCATAATAATTGGCTTAGTATTACTTTGAGACGTAGATTAAATCTTAGAGGTAAATGCGTTAAAGCTGTTTCGTATAATGACTTTAATTTTGCTTTCATTACTCTACAGTAGTCTACAGAGTGTTTGAGAAAGTTTTACTTGCTAATTTTTGCTTAAAATATTGGATTGTTGCTTTTAAAAACCGTTGTTTAAAACTAGGTACTAGGTACTATTTACGTTCAATAACAAATATCAGCCATAAAAGAATGTCACACATGCTGACCCATCACAGAACTGGCCATACTCTAAAATTCATAAAACACTGAGCTTTCAGGACAGTTTCAGAACTTTTCTAAAAGTACAAATTTAAGTTAGATTTTAAAACTCACACGACTGGTACTAATTTAAAATGGATTTCGGGTCGTTTTCGCGTGTATATATATTTATAGATATGCCCTTTGACTCTTTAAACTAATATTACTGCGTCTATATTATCTCAATGCCTTGACTGTAAAAATGTTCGTCCTCCATAGCTGGTGAGCCAATTACCGTGATGAAATGAGCAGGAGCAGGTTCTGAAGACCCAGTATTGAAGATTTCAAGTCGCCTATATGGCTTTCAACTCAGCTTGACGGCTGTCGTGATACTAACAAGCGGGACCAAGACAAGTGTGCCATCTGAAGCACGGCAACTTTATACAACGTAATATAGTTTGCATCCTTTTTTTTTTCTTTTTACGTGATGGAAAATCCTCAAAGGATGTTATGCCGGACTCCTACCGACTAAAAAACCTCACGTCACGCCCAACAGCCTATGGTTGGGAGATGGACTACATATAATTTACAGTAAAGGGCCAAAAAGAATGCACATTGAGCTTTAGAAAGAGGCAATCGGCTAATTTCGACTTCGTATAGCGATATCTGTGTCGCACACACCATGACGTTTGTTTTGTCAGTCATGGTTCAAATGCGAGAGAGTGCAGTCGCTTATCTAAGCCAATATATATATAGAGCTGCTAAAACCCCTATAAAATTAAATTAGTACCTACTATGGCATCTATAGGGAAAAAAGGTAAGCCGTTAAGACTAACGGCTTACCTTTTTTCCCTAATTCCCTAATTTAAACATTTTGGATAATTTCGCGTGACTGGTAGACACCAGTCACGCGAAATTATCCAAAATGTTTATAAATATTTTTTATCTGAAGCCAACCAATTTAAAAAAACATGAGGATGTTAATGTTAGTAATTATTTTAAGAAGGTTCAACAGAGAGTTGCAGATGCCACTGAAATTTCAAAAATTAAAATTATCTAATAAATATGCTAAATTATTTGAAAAAGTAAGCTAAATTATCTGAGGCTATTAATTATAATGGGTCTGAAAAGACGTTAAGAAAGATTCTTTATGAAATGGGATTTGCGTCCACAAAAATAAAAGACAATAGAAAAGTTCTAATGGAAAAGCACGATGTAGCTCTCAAACGAATTGAATATCTGGACTAAATACGCGAATTTCGCGAAGCAGGAAAAAATATTATCTATATGGATGTGTCCTACATACATACAACCCACACTAAAGGAAAAACTTGGAGTGATGATAAGCAAATAGGGGTAAAAAAACCGATTTCAAAAGGTCAACGTTTGATAATTGTTCACGCAGGTAACGAAAAAGGCTTTGTACCAGGAGCCTTTTTAACGTATTAATCCACGGACGCTAAAGGTGATTATCACAACGAAATGAATAACGAAAACTACGAGAAGTGGCTGGTTAATCAATTAATTCCAAAAATACCTAATGATTCTGTTCTGGTTATCGCCAACGCACCCTATCACAATAAATATGTTGAAAGACCCCCCCAACTCAAACACCAATAAACCGGAAATGATCAATTGGTTACAAAGACACGAAATTTCAGTTGATCATAAATTAATTAAGGGGGTAGTGGGGCCCTACCAACACCTCCGGGCCCAAGTCAACCTCACGTGCAAGCTCGTGCACCTGCTGAACAACGGACGAGGCTCTGACGGCGGCGGTCCATTTCAACACGGCGATGGGCTCACCACCTGTTACGTGGGACCGAATTGTACACGGTGAAATGTGGGCCGGTATAGGCCTCTGCCTACCCCTTCGGGGATAAAGGCGTGAGTATGTGTGTGTGTGTATAAATTAACAAAACCTCAGATATATAATATTATATGTCAGCACAAGGACAGATTTACAGAGTTTTCCGTGAACAAGATACTAGCCGAACATGGGCACACTGTGTTGCGATTGCCACCGTACCATCCGGATTTTAATCCAATTGAAAATATACGGTCTCAACTAAAAGGCTATGTAGCCGCGAGAAACGTGGATATAAATTTAAGTTCAATAAAGACATTATTAACTGAAAAATTAAACATGATCGGGGCTGATGAGTGGAAAAAGGTTTGCGATCATGCGATAAAATGCGAGAATGAATATCGAGGAATTCAACACGCTATGGACGACAAAATAGATAGATTGGATAGGCTAGTAATAAATACAGCTGATAGTGGCAGTGACACAGACCTCAATGAGAGCACAGATAGTGAAATGGAAGGAATTGAATATACATGATTTTGTTTTTATTATACTAATTCCGTATTTTCCCCGTGCGGTGTTCTATTAGAATAAGAAAAATAATATGTCGCATAAGTCGACTAGGGGTACAGGGTTAAACCGTGTTGTGGCCGATGGCCTAGCAATTTGTCACCACAATATTACACTTTTTGTCGATCTTATATAAAATATATATTTATGAAGATTATTTGAAGATTACTTTTTCCTAACAAGAATATAGCAAAAATTAAAAATAGTTACATCGTGTTTTACAGCTCTATATATTTCACGTGAAATCAATACAAAACAACAATAAAGTACTTAGTGCTAAATTCAAATTCTGATAAACGACTAATCTAATAATTGATGTAGGTACATGGAAATGAGCATTCGTTTGCATTCGGAAATGCGATGATTGCCGATGTGCATTCTTTATGGCCCCGTACTGTACATCCTTGTAAATGACGAATTTTACATTTGCCAAAATATTCTTTTGTAAAATGTTTCTTGAACATACACATCACAAAGCGTCTAGTATAGCAAGATTATGTAATCCATTAAGCTTTGTGTGTTTCCAAGTTCGCAAGATCCTAACTTGTAAACAATTTAGAGGAACGCCGCTACCGCAGAAACACGCACACACACACACATTATATTGCGATGAGCACACGAATAGAAAACCGAATTCCGTTTCTACAATTATGTTGTGAACAGATACTCACGCCTTTATCTCTGACTAGCGGACGTCACGCGGTTTCACCCGCGTAGTTCTCGTTCCCGTGGGAATACGGGAATAAAATTTAGCCTATGTTCACCGCAAAGAGTGTAGCTTTCTAACAATGAAAGAATTTTTAAATCGGTCCAGTAGTTCCGGAGCCTATTCGTTACAAACAAACAAACAAAAAAAAAACATCTTTCCTCTTTATAATATTAGTATAGATATAGACTAGCAGACGTCACGCGGTTTCACCCGTGTAGTTCCCATTCCCGTGGGAATACGGGAATAAAATTTAGCCTATATTTACCGCAAAGAGTGTAGCTTTCTAACAGTGAAAGAATTTTTCAAATCGGTTGAGTAGTTTCGGAGCCTATTCGTTACAAACAAACAAACAAATCTTTCCTCTTTATAATATTATTATAGTATAGAAGGGTCAGAGGCATACTACACGCTCATATAGCAATTCAAATTTATTTATGTCCTACGTTATGAAATGCGCTGTTGAACCAGAAAGCCTTCAAGTTGTCTTAACCACTGCCATATTAATGTCAGCTGAAATCAACGGCTTAACGTGCCTTTCGAAGCACGGATACGGTTATATGGAAATGTCACATAATGGTCATCTATCTGACAACAAATCATGGCGTGATATATATGTTTAACATATATTATATTTATGTTAAACAGTTTGTTAAAGTAAGGAAGGGCATGCTACGATGGTTCGGGCATGTGGAGCGAATGGGTGATGAAAGAATGACAAAATATATATAGGTACAACGCCAAAGTGGATGGACGTAGGAGTCGGGGAAGGCCACGACACACCTACCACCTAATTACCTACCAAATTAATCGTGTGTTAGTTTTAGGTGGTGTCAAGGCCGAAGGAACCGACGGCGACGTGCATGCATGAAAAGAAAAATGAAAGTTGAAGAAGCAAGTGAGGTGTGTATGGACCACAGAAATCAGAAAGGACCGTGCCGTGTGGCGCTGGGTTCTTTCTGCCTACCCCGCAAGGGATTTGGCGTGAAGGTAGATAGATACACATATGTTTAACACAGAGTAGTGGGCCTAAGGAGTCATTAATGGATAATATACGTAATAATATAGGTACAAACTATAAATAAAAATATAAACAGTTCAGTTTTCTTAGTCATTATCATAATACAAACGGTATGTCCTATTGGATCAGAAACCCAGACTTCTCGGCCTACTCAGCGTAACTACTTTTTTCCCTCAATTCACATGGGTTTCAGCAGGCTTTTGGTAAAACTTTCAGTACCCGAACAGAAAGAATTACTTATTAATGATGTGAAAACTCTTTTTTCACGTGTTGGAATCCCTCATGGACACTTTTTCCTACTACTGCCCACGGCCGGAAGCCCCCGGGTAAGCACATGAAAAGATAATATCCTAGAATTCCCCACAGACTTTGACTATACCGCAGCCTCACCTAGGGGGTCAGGTACTATCTCTATCTTTGGGTTTCGTTTGAAAGTTATCCAGCTTCTTGTGAAAACAGAAAACCCTTTTTTTTTGTTAACGTTAGGGCAAATCCTCATGGATGCTATGCCGGACTCCTACCGACTAAAAGCCCTCACGTTACGCCCAACAGCCTATGGTTTGGAACACCGGGTAAGCCCTCGGAAAGATGTCCCAGCACTCCCAACAGACAGGTGAAATAGAATAAAATAATCGCTATATTCGGACACTTACACCATACACAAAGAAACTAGCAGATAAGTTAATATTTGACCCTTCTCTGTGAAGGGTATGTTTACAAATGTCATCAGCAGGAACTTAGTTGATATGCTTATTATAACATTTTCTGTCTCGGCTATGTGGGGTTAAATGTAGGTCACAGTAGGAAAATAGAACCAAAAAATTATAGCAGAAGCTAATATATGGGCGTTTTAGGGTTGGCAGACTATTTAGTAGCAAGCAATTTATATAGCAAGTTCGACTCGCATTTGGCCGGTTTTCTGCATTGCTCTGAAATCACTTGAAGCTACTTCTACTGTTTACAGTCAGTTGGCATCCTGGATCATCTTTTTGATTTGGCCAGGGTTCCGGTCGTGGGCAGTGGTAGGGAACTATGTAGTTTAAGTCGGTTAGATCACAACATAGCATCTAATAGATGATGCTCGCGGGATGAAAAGTACGTTTTGTGTTATTCCAGACTATAATCTATTCTGGTATCAAATAACAGCTCGATTTGTTCAGCCGATGTAGCGTGATTGAGTTACTAACATTGAAAATACATCTTTACAAACTTTTTCATTAATAATATTAGTAGGATAGTAGGATTAAGATACGTAATAAAATACATTTAGTTGGCATTATAGTGGTCGCAAGGTTTTTATTAGCAAAAGTTATTTCATAGAGTAGGTATATGAGGTAAAGGAGTTGTTGCTGTGCTGTAAGTAATAAAATAACCACAAGAGTTCATCTAGTTCAGTTAAATAAATATACTACTGATTTACGGGTTTGAGGTTAAAATTTAATTGTTCACTTGCAAACTTATGTATGCCATAACCAAAGATATAAAAATAGTATTACATACAGATAGGCAACTCCCTGTCTCCTACTGAGCAAGTTTCTCCACCCCCGCTACAGCTATCAAAAAGTTGGAGGGTATTTTGAGGGGATAGTGCTACTTTACCTTAGTGGTGACTCACACATTCAAGCACTGTAAAAGCATCACGCGTGTTTATTAGTGTAGGTGAAAGCCGTGAAATAACTGAAAATGCAGACAGACTATGATCGTTGGAAGATTTTCGCGGGGTGAAAAGTAGCTTTTGTGTTATTCCAGACTTTAATCTATCCCGGTATCAAATTACAGCTCGATTTGTTCAGCCAATGTAGAGTGATTGAGTTACTAACATTCATACATTTTTATAAACTTTTTCATTTATGATATTAGTAGGATAGTAGGATTAACATACGTAAAAAAATACATTTAGTTGGCATTAAAGTGGTCGCAAGGTTTTCATTGGCAAAAGTTATTTCATAGAGTAGGTATATGAGGTACAGAGCTGTTGTTGTGCTGTTCGCAATAAAAGAACCACAAGAGTTCATCTAGTTCAGTTAATTGTTTAATCTTCACGTTTAGAGTTTATACCATTCATTTGAGGAAATACAAAGTTTGACTAAATACTACTGATTTATGGGTTTGGGGTTTAAATTTAATTGCTCACTTGCAAACTTATGTATGCCATATCCAAAGATATAAAAATAGTATTAAATACAGATAGGCTACTCCCTGCCTCCTACTGAGAAAGTTTCTCCACCCCCGCTACAGCTGTCAAAAAGTTGGAGGGTATTTTGTAGGGATAGTGCTACTTTACCTTAGTGGTGACTCACACATTCAAGCGCTGTACGAGCATCACGCGTGTTTATTAGTGTAGGTGAAAGCCCTGTGTCATAACACTCATAACTGAAAATGCAGACAGTGTCATATTAATTTCCAGTCCTACTGCTAGTTTAAATTATAATTTTTTTTTTTGTTAATATCTTTTTAACAGTGACCAGGCGAAAGTGACATGTAATTAAACTAAAACCAGCCAAGTGGGAGTGGGACTCGCGCACAGGGAGTTCCGTACCGAAAATGGCCAAAAATAACCATTGCCCCCCCCCCCCCCTTAATCGCCCCTTTTTAGGGTTTCGTAGCCAAATGGCAAAAACGGAACCCTTATAGATTCGCCATGTCTGTCTGTCTGTCTGTCCGTCCGTGTGTCACAGCCACTTTTTCCGAAACTATAAGGCCTATGATATTGAAACTTGGTAACTACATGTATTCTGTGAACCGCATTAAGACTCTTATATAAAACTAGAAAAAAAGCAGTAAATTTTGGGGGTATACTCAGAACCCCCCATACTCAGAACTGAAACTCAATTTTTTTTTTTTCTTCAAAACCATTCGTGTGGGGTGTCTATAGATAGGTCTTCAAAAATGATATTGAGGTTTCCAACATTATTATTTTCTAAACTGAATACTTTGCGCAAGAGACACTTCCAAAGTGGAAAAATGTGTGTCCCCCCTCTAACTTCTAAACTAAGAGAATGATAAATCTAAAAAGAATATTATATGATGTACATTGCCATAAAAACTACCAACGAAAATTGGTTTGAACGAGATAGAGCTGGTAGTTTTTTTTCAATACGTCATAAGCCGCAATTTTCGGTTAGAAAAATCAATACCACTGCGAACTGTTAAAACATCAATCAAAGTTACAACGAACTACAAGAACTTTTATATTATGTTACTTGCTACGAAACCAACTCCGAGTCCAACTCGCACTTGGCCAGTTTTTACTGTTATGGTTACAGCGGCAACAGAAATCCATCATTTGTAAAAAATTCAGTACTAGCTATCACGGTTCCTGAGCTTACGTACAGATAGACAGACGTACGGCAATTTCTCATGCATAGGGTCCCGATTTTACCCTTTAGGTATGGAACCCTAAAATTTATTATCAATTTTTGGTTGGCATCTGACTATTCAATCGACACGTACCATCGCTAAAACATTACTTTTAAACACTCCTAACCACAAAGATAAACTTCTATTTATTTACAGCAGTTTGATGAAGTTTTAAGTCTATGGCATTGTAAAATCTACAACTCAACCAGTGTTAAAAGATCTCTCAATTTACCACGAGCTTCAGCCGTCAGAGTCTCAAGAAGAGGATATAGTGGGTCAAAGTAAAACGGTGGTGATTTTAGGCTGAGGACACAGAGTACAGATTGTTTGCTTTTCAGTGGTTTATGGAAGTAGATAATGGGAGCATAGGAACGGCAGATGGGTCTTGGTTAAGGCCCTAAAAGTAGCGATATTGCTAAAATGTAGGTTATAATACGCTTGAATAAAACAGTATAAGTTACGGTTTACTCAAGTAATAAAAGCTAGATCGAGAATTTAAAGGCAGAGTGAAGTAATGTCTTATAGAAAGAAAGAAAGAAAAATAAATTTATTTCACATAGGCATATACAGATGCTCTTGTAAAACGTCCAGAATATAAATCAAAATCTACCACCAGTTCACAACGCGACCCACCTGAGAAGAACTGGCAAGAAACTCAGCGGGTTATTCTTTTTAGAGCTCTATTTACAAAATGAATCTAAAAACTATGCATTTTAACAATTTTTTGAGAATCCAGTAGAGCAGGTCATTCCCAGGCTTCTCCATCCAACAAATAATCACCAATTGTATAGTAGCCCCTGCAGTACAATTTACTTTTTACAACCTTTTTAAATTTATTAAGGGACATACTTTTAATTTCGTCTGGTAGCCTGTTGTAAAAGCGTATACAGTTACCCATGAAAGAATTGCTGATTTTGTGCAATCTGCTATGATAAACAGCAAGGTTACTTTTATTTCTAGTGTTGACATTGTGTCTATCACTTAACTTAGCGAAACTATGTAAATTTCTTTGTACGTTCATCAGATTCTCAAAAATATATTGTGATGCTACTGTAAGAATTTTAACCTCTTTGAATTTTTCGCGCAGAGAGACCCTTGGACCTAATCTATATATAGCTCTTATGGCCCGCTTTTGTAAAATAAATTTTTTATCTATATCTGCAGCATTGCCCCACAGTAGAATACCGTAAGACATTATGCTATGAAAGTAACTGAAATAGACTATTCTAGCAGTATCTACATCCGTCAAGTGCCTTATCTTTTGTACAGCAAATGCTGCTGAACTTAATCTATTTGCTAGTTTGACAATATGTGGACCCCATTGTAAACCAGCATCGACCGTTAACCCTAGGAACGTCGTTGATTCCACAAGTTCCAACACCCGACCATTAAGTTGAACATTGGTTTCTGACTGTGTTACATTAGGCAAGGTAAATTTTATGCATTTAGTTTTATTATCATTCAGTCTAAGATTGTTAGTGTTAAACCAATGAACCACTTTCAAGATTGCGTTGTTGACATCGTCATAGTTTTCTATTTGTCTTTTTATTTGAAAATCAAAGAAGTATCATCTGCAAACAAAACAATCCTGTTGTTGTCCCCCACGTAAAAGGGTAGGTCATTAAAATATATAAGGAATAAAAATGGTCCGAGTATTGAACCCTGTGGGACGCCCATAGTAACTACAGAGCCCTCTCAGCGTGTACCATTAACATCAACCCTCTGAATTCTATTGTTCAAATATGAAGTCAGAAGATCGAGAGCCTTGTTTCTTATGCCATAATGGTGTAATTTCCTGATTAATGTTTCATGTTGGACGCAATCAAATGCCTTAGACAAATCGCAAAACACACCAATTGCATCTTGTTTATTCTCCCAGGCCTCGTAAATACATTTCAATAACTCTACACCAGCATCGGTAGTCGAGCGTCCTTTAGTGAAGCCAAATTGTTTCTCATGAAACAATTTGTGACTATTAAAATAGATCAGCATCTGCTCTAGTATTAGTTTTTCAAATATCTTGCTCAAGGTCGGCAACACCGAGATAGGTCTGAAATTACACGGATCTGAAGCACTGCCAGCCTTGAACAGTGGTATAACTTTACTGTGTTTCATCAAATCAGGAAATACACCACTTGAGACGCAATCGTTAAACACAGTTGCCAAGTGGGGTGCAATGACATCTATAATACTTGATACGGATTTTACTGATAGCCCATTAAGGTCAGCGGTTTTTTTAACATTAATAGATCTAAATGCTTTTAAGATGTCGTTGCAGTTGACAACTGTAAATTCGAACGCGCCCTCACAGGCAGCTACAGATTCTGCTAATAAAAGCTCGGCGGAGGTGGAAGACGACCGGAGAGTGTTAGTAATCTCTATAGGTACATTACTGAAAAATTTTTCGAACTCGGTCGCCACATCCATATCCCCCGAAACGTGGCGATTGTCTATCTTTAAATGAAACTTTCTTTCATTCGCTGTACACCTACCACATTCCGCATTTATAATGTTCCAAGTAGTTTTAATGACATTCGCAGAATCTAAAATTTTATTTCTAATGAAATTAGACTTGGCTAAGGTACAGGCTTGCTTAAATATCTTTGAATATTTTTTAACATATTCCTGAAACTCTGGCTTGAAATTATGCGATTTTTCAGAATACAGTTCATATAGTTTATGGCGACTTTTATAAATTCCGGGTGTTGCCCAGTCACTGAAAGCAGAGCTGCCTCCGATTGATAAAGTCTTAGGGGTAAAGATTTTCCCAAACACATCATGTATCAAATTAAATAAATCAGAGTAGGATTCTTCTACACTAGTGTAATTGGGCAATTCTGTTATTTTCTTGACTAAGTTTCTTCTGAATGTTTCCAAGCGATGTGTGTTAACTGGGACAAAACTAATTATCTTCTTATTTTCCCTACTATTTCTCAGATAAGAAACAAACTGACCGCGATGATCTGATTTTACAGGGTCCACTATACATTTTTTAATGGGATTTATATTAGTATAAATATTATCAATACAAGTAGCACTAGTGGCAGTTATACGAGTAGGTTCCAAAAATATATTATACAAACCAAATGACTTGAACAAATTTAACATTTTCTCTCTCTGTAAAGGTTCCCGTGCAGTTTCTAAAACATCTACATTGAGATCCCCACAAAATAGGACCGTTTTTTTAGTACTTTGGCATTTAAACAAAGCTTCTTCAAGTTTTTCTTCGAACAGTACATATCGTCGCTGCGCTTGCAAAAGTCGCTATGTATTTTTAACCTACTTTTCAGGAGGAAGTAAAAACCGATTTACTCAAAATATAATTGTGATGGAGAAAGTACGTAATTTTTTTATAATGTAAATATTATATTTACGTTGTGGAAAATGACTTTTAGAAAGATAACGTTTAAAATGAAAATACCAAAAAATTAATATTGTGGATCTGACACATAGCTAAAATTGTTTGGGTCACAAATATCGCCATATGTTGTTGAGCACATAGCGGGAACAAATAAAACATAATTCACGTTGTTTAATTACACATAGCTATTTAATAAAAGGTGTCAATTGAAAATAATATCAAATTTTATTAAGAAACTATGGCAAACATGGTGTTCTCTGCCATAAAACTCTGCTGCCTTGATGTGTGAGGATGTGTTGTACGCAATAAAGGCGCCGAGGAAGGATCGGGAGAGTAACAGTTCTCTCCCGTACCGCAGCAGAAGCACTGGTCGCCGGAGATCCCAGAACGATCTCCATCACTCTGGGCTGGCTACTACCCTTTCCTTTTTTTTTTTGAACGTGAGGCAAAATCCTCATAAATGCTATGCCAGACTTTTACCGACTAAAAAACCTCACGTATCCTGTAGAACAGTCTACGGTTAGTAACCCCGGGTAAGCCCACGGAAAGATACCCCAGGACTCCCAACAGACCTACGGCTACCACTGCAGCCTCACCTTGAGTCAGGTGCTATCACGCGTCTTTAAGGGCTTTTTGGGTGCTATCCCGCTTCTAAGGGGGGGCGTGCGTGAATCCCTTCGTTACGCTGACATCTATAAGTACGGCGGCCTGCTTCAGTAAGGACAGTGGGTAGCCCCCTTACCGTCCTCAGGACCCCAGTCATGGAGGCTGATAATCTTGGGCAAAGATATGTCGGCGGCAGCCCCGCCGACTGTGGAACTCGGGTGGAAGAGTTCTCTCTCGTTCCCAAACCTCTCTAAACTCTTTCGCGAGCATGACCTGCTTGCAGAAACAGGCAGCGCAGTCCCACTTACTCCCGCTAGGGTTTATGGCTCGTACTATGGTCTCCAGCGAGAGATCCACATCCAGACCTGCCACGAGATACTTCCAGTCTAGTAAGACATGGTTTCCACGACAACCGTGGCGAAAGGTCGCCGCAGCTTGGCGACCACAGCTGGTGAGGGTGCCTGGGATTTCCTTTCGAGAGTGCACCAAAATCCCTGGCTACATACAGCCTGGAAGGAGACTACGAAAAGGCGTGCTGTCCCAATTATTTACCTCTACCAACTTCTTTACAGCAACCAAAAAACCTTACTATTTTTAAGGAACCCTGGTAGGTTAAGCAAATGTACGTACTACGTACCACCTATAATACTAGTAGTTTTAGATACTTGTCTGTAAATGTATGCGACTGTTGTGCTAAGATCCCGTTAGGAGGTTGATTCTCGATTAGACTCAAATATTTGTGTGATCCAAAAAAAATAATGGCTGGAAAGGAATGAGTACAGCTGAGCTTTTTTGAGCAAGAAATTGTTGAATTAAACGTAAAAGGGTCCTTTATGAGAAAAACAGGCTTACGTAAAGGAGATTGGGATTTTATGGGGTAATGAATAAAATAGACATTCAAGTGATCCAGCGAAGACGGAAGAAAGCTACTTTAGTTTTAGACGAATATATAAAATTTAGCGAGGCCACAGCACTTCTCAAAATTAGGGAGTACATAGCATGGGCGCAGCAGTGCAAGGTTCTCGTTGCAGGTCTGGGCGTGGATATTCTCTCGACTATGGAGTGAGCAATCATCTCCAGCGGGATTAATTAAAACTTCGCGCCACCGCGTCTTTCTGTGAGCAGGTCATGCTTGTAAAAGAGGTGGCGGGGAGGTAGCAGGCTATGGAGAGGCACGGTGAATCTCTGGCTATTGGCCTAGACATCGCTAAAGGCTTTGATATGCGTCGCTTCTTTCCAATTTGCCGGCATACGGTCTATCGTCGCAGTTGTGCCGCTGGTTGGCCAGATTCCTGCACGGGCGACGTGTACGGGTCCTCTGTGATGGTCAGGCTTCCTGTTTTTTGCAGGTAAATGCCGGAGTACCACAGGGATCGGTATTGTCCCCAATTCTCTTTCTTCTGCATATCAATGACATGCTGTCCCTTGGGTGCATTCATTGTTATGCGGATGATAGTAGTTCTCTGCATGGCAGTTATTCTGGCCGTCCAGTGGAGGGGCGAGGCGACGTGGAGGGGAAGAGACGACAGCTCGTGGCGGATCTCGACTGGGACCTGGGCTGCATTGCCCAATGGGGTTCGGACAACCTGGTCAAGTCCCTATTTCTACCCCTACCCTCTCTTCAGAGCATTACTGTTCCGCTAAAGGACAACCTGGAGATCCTCGGTACAGACGTCCGGCGTGAGCTCAATCACAAAAACTACATAGAGAGCTATATTGGGCTGGCCTCGCGAAAATTAGGAATCCTGAATAAGGTGAGACGGTATTTTACGCCACATCAGAGATATTTACTGTACAAGACGCAGATTCGCCTCTGCGTCGAATACTGTTCTCACCTTTGTGATGCTCCTCGAGGTACTTAAGAGACGCACTTGACGCTATGCAGAGACGTGCTATCCGAATAATTGATTGTCCTGAGGTGACGGCAGGCCTCGAACCGTTAGCGCAGCGAAGAACCACAGCGTCCCTTGCTGCCTTCTAACGAATGTATAACGGTAAATGTTCTGAAGAGCTCTTCAACCTGATCCCACCCTCTCCTTTCCGATCCCGAACCACGTGTGCCGGGCAGAGGTGCCACTCATACACACTGCAAAGAATTTTCGCCAGAATGGAGCGTTTCAAAAGATCATTCCTCTGTCGACCTGCCCGCACACGTGTTTCCCTCATCTCACAATCCCGGGTTCTTCAAGAGGAGCGTGAAGAGGCACATCACAAGGCCCCCAACTTGAGGACTACTGTCAGAAGTGGCCCCCAATCGCTAGATGCGCCGCGGCTTTCCATCAGGGTGGTGGCGACGTCAATTTGACGAGCTAAATATAAAAACTAATAAACTTTTTGCACTTTACTGAAATATTCTAGCTCCAAAGCAGCGTTATTATTTCAATACATTCCTGAACGGATCGCTGACATAAATATCCAAAACGACTGCCAAATTTCATAGAAAAAGATAGCTATGTGACACTTGATTTGTGCAATGCGCGATGTTTCAGGTCAAATATTGTACACCAATATAGCTATGTGCCCGTAAACACATAGCGGGCGCAATTCCGCGTAATTGACTTTATTTTAGTCAAGGTGAACTTTTTAGCTATGTGATTTGAAGCACATAATTATTTTGAGGGCGCAAAAAAGTATTGATTTCACATAGCTATTTTTCGAAACTCCGTTAATATTAGGGTTTTTAAAATTTCGGTTTCTGAACTTTGTGCGCCTTGAAATAAGGATCTAAATGGCACCAAAATCCAAAATTCGAAAAAAATCACATAGCGACTTTTGCAAGCGCAGCGACGATATGGAGCGTCTGGGGGACTGTATACGCTTAGTACAATGAACCGCTCAAACTCTATACTGGCTATCTCAATAACTCGTTCAACAGAGAGGGCTACTATGTCTTTACGTTCTTTACACTTTATTGACTTATTAATAATAATTAAAGAGCCTCCACGTTTATATTTCATTCTACAGAACGAGCTAGCAACCTGGTGATTTTTGAAATTGAACATGACTTGATAAGGCCTTAACCAATGTTCTGTTACACAAAAAATATCAATGCCATTCAAGTTCATGTACAATTCCAATTCCAATTCTTTTCCACCAATCAGGCCTTCAACGTTTTGGTGCACCAGGTGTAAAGCATTATTTTTAAGATTAATAGATTCAACGGCCTGAGAGCAATCAGATATAAAATTATGCTGTGGCTGATGTAGAACTAAACGGCTAGATTTAACATTAATTGATTTATACATTGTGTCAAGCTTAGTGCAAGAACGTTGCTCTTTTGTCCTATGATCTAATTTAAATTACTTGGATATAAACAACTATCCAGAGTTCTAATATCAATGTCATTTTTCTGCTCAAAAGGAGCAGGTTTGATAGCCAGATTTTTGGCTAAAGTATCTATAAAATAATGTAGCGAAATTGCTACCTGTCTTTTAAAATAATCCAGAAGCTTATGCTTTCCTTTAGTCATATAGAAATAATAATTTTTCCTAACAATAGTGTTAGTATCAATTATACTAAATTTTTTATTATGAAGTGTTAATGTGTCCAATGACAAATTTAAATTGTGCCTAATCCTATTTTCCACAACTGGCATATGCTTACAGTAGGGCAGTGTGTAAATAATAATATTATTTAAATCTAATGAGTTTAATTTATTATAATATTTAATAAGTTTTTGTTTGGTTATATCAGTCCTGTTTCCTATGAAAATAACCAGATTATCTCTCTGATGAAATTTATAACTACATACGGCCTTCATTAATTGGGTATAGGATGTAGAAGGCATGCAGTGATTTATAAAGGACTGCCCCTGTGAACAAAAGTTTAATTTTGACCCCATGTCTCTCCCAATTTCATCACTGAACATAATCCAACGACTACCTTCACTGTTATCTTTTTTAAAACCTTGATTGATTTGTTTTGGTGTGTTATGCATCTGGTCACCAGATAGGGCAAGTGTACTCCCTGGCTCAGGTTGGCTGCAGACACATTGTGTTTTATCTGCTAAGGAGTTAAAACGGTCAGCATAATTAGATGTTGAATTTAAGAGTTTATCCATGGCCAAAGAATATTCTTTTATAATCAGCTGCGATTTATCATACATTGTCTTAACAGACTCCAGGGAATCTTGAAGCTGTTGTAATTTATAACTAAATTCCTGTGTATCTGCAGCATGCTGTTTTTGACTACTTTCTAACTTTTCAGTGCATAAATTTAGTTCATGTAATATATCCAATCTATTTCGGCAATTTTTAATATTTTTGGTGAAGTTTTTATTACTATTAAGCAAATTTTGATTTTTTCTTATCAACTTATTTATTTTTATATAATGTTTTAACTTTTTGTTGCTACAATGACCTAAACCTACTTTGGCCGATACTGCAGGGTGTTTAGGAGTATCATTTGTAAGGTCTATAATGTCAGTCTGTTTATGTTTTGCAGCAGTAACTAACCTTGGGGACCTATCCATGAGTTCATCGAACAATGTTTGGTTTTGTTGAGAACTAACTTGCAGAGACGCTTCTTCTAGCTGAGTTATTTGTTGGTGGGAGTTCCTAAGCTCCTGTTCTAGATCAGCTATCCGTTTTAAAGCGCGTTCATACTCTGCACTGCACTTATCAAAATTATTTATTATTTTTAGGAGTTCATCCCGTTCCCCAGTCACTTCATCTAACCGCACGCTTAGCAAGGACAACTGTTGTTTTAATTTGCCGTTGTGTTCTACAACAGAGACAAGCTCTGTCTCATTGTCCTCACGTTCATTACTGAGCTGGACAACCTGCTCCTTGGTCGATTTCAGTTCTTCTAAGACCAGTTGAAGTTTTGACTGTTCCTGACGGGCCAGACCTCTTCGAGTCATCATTTTGTAGTATTAGACAAGAATAGCTACTTTATATTAAAAAACAAGGAGCAGCCTCTAAAGCTATGGATAGATGGATATATTTATTGCAAAAAAGTAAGTACCTATTTGTATGAGTGTGATACCTGTGAGTTTTCAACATAGAATATACTATTAGATATATTACTAGTGAACAACAGGTGGACACACTAACTGCACCTACCTATTAATTTCAAAGCGAGAGGTGGGATTCGATTGAATTACCTATCAGATTTCAGCATTGAATATATTATGACATATATACAAGTGAACAACAGGTAAACAAACTCACCGGCACACCTATCCACTGGGTAACTTGTAAAACTTTTAACACTCCTTTTGCGAATCTATGTGTTATGCATTAAATTATTCGAAGTGAAATGGTCTGTTACTAGCTACACTAAATATATAGGTACTTACTAGTTTTATAACTTCCAATACCTAAGTGATACACGTCAATATTTGCAGTTTTACGAACCTACTTACAAGTAGACTATAGGTTATGTTACCGGCAATTTAACAGCTGATCGTTGTTATTAAAGTAATAACGCAAGTATATTATCGGTTTACAAAGTCGATTTAACACTTTGACTATTAAAATGATGCAGCACCGAGGAAACAGTCAATAAATTCTGAAAATTTACGTCAAAATCACTTTCTTTTAACGGTTAAGATGACTCATTCATTACACATTTCATAAAATTACGAACAGAACTTTGGAATTACGTATTTTAACACTTTGAACACTAATTATGCACTAGTATATTTATTTCAATGAATTTACCTAATTATAATTAGAGTTTTTACATTAATTATGATTAATTTAAAATAAAATTTCACGGAGCTTACAAAATTTTGACAGTTCGCTAATGTTGCCAGTTGTGGAATCTCCGCTAATGTTGCCAGTTGTGGAATCTCAAGAGACCCCGGGTATTTGAGAAATAATGATCTTGCTATAGCCCCGACCCGCCTCTGTCTCAGAAGCAGAAGTAGAGGCTTAGAAGGCTTTATGCCATGGGGCATTAACCTGCTATCGATGTCACTGCTGTAGATTGTACGAAGGGTGGACATAAGCGTTTTTTACAGATTTATCTGGCAATGCTGCTATTTAAAACTGAGCACTAAGGTTCCACAGTACATGTACAGTTACACATACAGTTCCAGAATGCATGCGTGTCTCGACAGATGTCTAGGCGGGACTAGAAAAGGAAACAGTGTATGTTTCGCAATCTGATCATAAAATGTTTGATTTCAATGAGTTTGTTATCATTTCATTTAATTTACTAGTAGATGAGTCCCGTATATATGATTGGGTTATGAAATGAATCGCAGATGATTCAAATAATAATGATATCATTTTACGGTCTCTTGTACAAATCTGCAAATTATTCAGATTATAAATGAAACGTCCTATGTTGACTTTTTAGCCCCTCTGAAAGTATTTGGTTTGTCAGTGGAACTATACAATTATTAAACCGTCTAGTTCATAAGACAACATTATTTCATTATCTTCGAAAAAAATATATACCTACCTAGTAACATTCAGTTGAGTAAAAAAGCTACTGTAAGTATATTGTGGACGAATAAGCATTACATAAAAGCAAAAGGCCTTTAAAAATAATTTATACTTACATACATACATGTCATCACGCCTTTATCCCCGAAGGGGTAGGCAGAGGCATAGTGTACGCCCACATTTCACCTTATAGTTTTATGTCCCTCGTAATAGGTGGTGAGCCTAGTGCCGTTGGAATGGAAAGGGCAGGTCGCCGCGACCCGCAATTGAAATATATCAAGCCGCGCATAAGGCCTTCAACTTGGCTTAACGATTGTCATTTTACTGACAACCAATAAATAATTCAGACGTTACAAAATATATACTTCTGGCGGACGTCACGCGGTTTCACCCGCGTAATTCTCGTTCCCGTGGAAATACGGGAATAAAATATAGCCAGTAGTTTCCAGTAGTTGTCCAAACAAACAAACAATCAAATCTTTCCTCTTTATAGTATTAGTATAGATTCCAAGTTATTCGCTTCTTTAGTGGCTCAATTCGGGGCGTCTTCGTAGATGATTCAGCGGCGCATATTTTCTTTGTCTTTGTACAAAGTTTCTTGTATCTCTCCGTTGTATATAGCTTTCATATTTGTATAAATGATTACTGTTTTCAGCAGATTTTATTCAGTACACAGTTTTTTGGCGAAACGATGCCGCCCATCCTTTGGAAACCTTGATCACATCAAGCGATTGAGGTCCACTCTCGTAGTATACAAGACCTGAAGTAAACAGGTCCATGATGTGCCTCATGACGCTGCGCTTGAAAAATCCAGAGTGGTAGGACGAGGGAAATACGTGCGCTGACAGAGCGATCCAAGTATTTATGGTTCGACCGAAAAACGATCCTTTGAATCCCACAGTTCTGTAGAATACTCGTAAGGTATGCAAGTAGCATTGCTGTCGCGGCGGCAAGGCGACAGTGCCGCGCAGTACTGAGTGCAGTCGTGACGCTGTGCTGCCGAGTTCGGAATGTATTCTAATACAAATCTATACAGAATGTATGGGGACCAGTGGAGCTGTCGCGGCACTGCAACGACCGCAGTGCTGCCTGCGGTCGAGTTCGGACTTATACCTTTAGATCGCTCAGTAATGTAGTGCAGTCGAAGATGCTATAGTTCCTCGCTGCACCAACGCTTCAAGGCTTCCGATTAACTCAAGACAGTCAATATTGCGAAAATAATGTATTTTCTGTTCAACTATTTTGTGGAAGGTGTGCTTCACACGTTGACGTGTGATAAGTATTCAGGCGCCAATTTCTATCTATCTATACCTATTGTAACGTTGTGCAACAACGGGTGCATAAATTAATTAATATTAGATGATTAAAATTGAAATTTAGATCAATATATGAAAGCGCCATCTGCCGACAACTAGTCTCATCAACACAGCACTGACGTAACCAAGTGACGTCAGACGTAGGGACCCGACTTGCCGCCAGAGGCGCTGTCCAAAGATATAAATAGGACCGCGCGCGAAGTTCGAAAAACCATTTTTCATAAAATTAAATTATACTCGTCGCGAAGGTGTCTGTGTATCAGTAAATATATTTAATCGAAATAAAATATAAGTTATAGGGAGCGAAATTCTCCCTAAGTAAGCAGTTGTTTAGCTGCAAGCATCAAGTACCCCATCATTGGGTGAGTTAAATTATTTATAATGTAATCTAGATTTTAAAACAGTGAAAATTAACGGCTGTTTGTCAACCCTGTTGTAGGAGGGTAGTTTACAGGGGTGTGAAAAAATGTCTCTGTAAAATTAGTAATGTAAGCAAACATTGTAAGGCTCCCGATTCCTGAAATGGTTAACAGGGATCGGCTGTCTTAGCGAATAGGCGGGAAAAAGGGTTCCAGCTAACCCGTCATCTGGAACATTCCAGGGTCCACCCTTCGGGTTCCACAAGCGATCATCCACCCCACGGGTTCGAAGAAACAGTTCACCCTACGGGTTACAAGAAATATTCTACTCTCCGGGTTAAGAACACCGTGCGGTTCTACGTTGTGGACAGCACGGCTACATCAGCAACTGCAGCATTCTTCAGGAAGGCCAAACCTAAGATAAGTCGGAACCCTGCGAAGACCATCGGAAGTCGCACTTGCATAATTGCTACTTGACCACACCCACGACCCCGAGTTTCTATTGCAATAAATCGTCTGTTATAATTTTAATCCTCTTATCATTTCTCTCTTCTATTCTCTTCCTGAAAGCCCTCAGCTTTTCAGTGGCGCCCATATCGTGGTTTCAAGTAGCGAGAAAGCGATTTCCGACGGGAGTCGGGAGGTCATAGTTATAAGAAATTTTAAGTTGTGCAAAATAGTTTTAAGAGTGCCCGTTAGCGGGGTAGTTTCCCTCAAAATTAACAACTACCCAGGAATTTGGCTCTCCTGACCTCTGCTGCCAACTTGTTCTTTCCGGCTTATTTTGTGTGTTTTTTTAGTTATTTTAGTCAGATTTCGGCAAACTCAAGAACAAGGCCAAATTTGAAAATTATATCAACATAAATTGTAATTTTTCCAAATTTTAACGGTCCCCAATTAAATTTTTCACACCCTCAGGTATTTATTTTAAGGTGAAAATTTTTTAAGTAAATTTTAAGTAAAAGTTTTTTCAATTTTAAACATTACATTTGTTAAAGTTCTGAAGTAAAACTTCTAATCTGAAACGCTTACATTAATTTTCGTAAGTGAGTTGTATAGCATATCGATACCTCTGGGCTCAAAGGTCGTAAAGGACATTTGGGCGAAAATGACTTTTTGATACAGTTTTACTCAATTTTTAATTCCCTATCGATCTGTTTATTCCGTTTTACGAAATTCGCAAAAAAAATGCCTTTACGACCCACATAATCTGAGACTTTAAGCTAAGTTTACCGTGAAAATATGGAAGTAAATAACACTTACCTACTAGAGTGAAATTATTTTGGTAGTAAAGGAAAATATAAAGAAAATTTTGGGTGTAAAACACATAAAAAATTTAAATGGTCCTATACTCCCTATAAGTCACCTCAAAAATATGGATGTAAAGGACATCAGGACTTGTCCTGATGTCCTTTACATCCATATTGCTACTTGTAGCAGTGTGTTAAAGTGGGTAACTTTAAAAGTGAGCTGGATACAATCGACTTTGGAGACCCACAGGGTAGCGTGCTTGGCCCAACGCTTTTTATAATGTATATGGATAATATAATATGCTATGCCGATGACACTGTTGTTATATTTGATGGTGCAAGTTGGGCTGAAAAATTTACGAAAGCCGAGTTGGGCCTGGGGCAAGTGTCAACATGGTTGCGTTATAATTTAGTGACATTGAATGCCAGTAAAACTAAATATGTACGTTTTCATAAAACAGCTAGATCGGCCCATTACACATCTTTTGGTATCAAATTACACTAATCCAAAGAAATGAAAGGTTGCAAATGTGAATTCGTCCAAAGGACAGACAGCATTAAATACCTTGGCGTAATTATTGACGAAAACTTGTTAAAAACACATCATCGTTTTGTCAAACGGAGTGCGAAAAACCGCAAATATAATGAAATTTCTTCGTTCTTCAGCGCCAACGGACTACCTGAAATCCTTTTATTTTTCCCTGAGTCCTCCTGAGTCAGTCGGCCGTCCCGTGGAGTCAGCGCTGCTTTGCAGGGAGGGCTTCATCATTGAGATTACATTCCATACATTGATGTCGCCAGCATTCGCAAAGCCCGCCCCTTGTTCGGGCGTGAGTGCGCCGTAGCTGTTCAACAAAAACAGGCGGCTTACCGCGCCTGGATCAGGGCTCGGTCTGTGCGCGACCAGAAAGTGGCCCGCCTCAAAGCAGCGTACAACAGAGCCGCTAGGTCCAGTAAGAGAGCCTTCAAGAGAGTGGACGCCCAGCGCATCACGCGGCTTGGTCAGGAGCTCACGTAACATCCGACGGGCAGACGTGAATACTGGCAACTGACCAAAGCCGTGCAGGCCAACTTTTGCAAGCTCTTGCTGCCGCCGCGCCGCTGCGCTATGCCCTGGCTGCATGTGTACTGGCTCACAATGCCCGAGAGAAATCAGAAATGCTGGCCAATCTCTTTGCGGCTAATTCCCGGGTCGATGACTGTGGCAAGCAACCTCCCACTATCGCCGACTGTGGAACCACGATGCCGGATATTGTAATCCGGCAGTGCGGCATTGGTGCTGAAGAAGTGTGCAGCTGAATTATGTCCAACGCTAACACGCCTGTATCGTCTTTCCTATTCGTCGGGAGAAGAGTCGAAGGCTTGGTAGGAGGCGAACGTTCAGCCGATCCCCAAGAAAGGGGATTGGTCGGATCCGGCCAACTATCGCACCATAGCCGTAACCACCGTAATCTGCAAAGTGTTCGAGCTAATTATCAACAAACAGCTCATGCGCTATCTGGAGGATCACTCGTTAATTAGCGATTGTCAATATGGCTTTAGGCCGAAACGATCAACGGGTGACCACTTAGCGTACATTACACATACCTGGGGTGAGGCTATGGAGAAGCACGGTGAATCTCTGGCTATTGGCCTAGTAATGGCTAAAGCCTTTGATAGGGTATGACATGCGTCGCATCTTTCCAAGCTGCCGGCATATGGTCTATCGCCTCAGTTGTGCCGATGGTTGGCCAGCTTCCTGCACGGGCGACGTACACGGGTCTCTGTGATGGTCAGGCTTCCTGCTTTTTGCAGGTATATGCCGGAGTACCACAGGGATCGGTATTTTCCCCAACTCTCTTTCTTCTGCATATCAATGACATGCTGTCCCTTGGGTGCATTCATTGTTATGCGGATGATAGTACTCTGCATGGGAGCTATTCTGGCCGTCCAGCGGAGGGGCGAGGCGACGTGGAAGGAAAGAGACGACAACTCGTGGCGGATCTTTACCGGGACCTGGGTCGCATTGCCCAATGGGGTTCGGACAACCTGGTCGAGTTCAATGCCAGAAAAACATACAGTTTACAGCTAAGATGTCCCCATTCCTATCCCTACCCTGTCTTCGGAACATTACGGTTCCACTAAAAGAAAGCTCAATCACAAAACCTACGTAGAGAGATGTATTGGGCTGGCCTCGTGGAAACTAGAATTTCTGAATAAGCTGAGACTATTTCACGTCACATCAGAGATGTTTACTGTACAAGACGAAGATTCGCCCCTGCGTCGAATTCTGTTCGAATTTTAACCAAGTATTAGGGTCTCGGCTCGTCGTACAATTTTATTCCAGTCGGTGTCGAGACCCTAGGTCCTTGGGGTCCCAAGCCGCATAAATTCTTTAAAATTTTGAAGAAGCGTCTTGTGGAGTCTACTGGTGACCTAAGGGCTGGCAGTTATTTCTCCCAACGAATAGGCATCGCCGTTCAAAGGGGGAATGCTGCCAGTCTTTTGGGCTCAATGCCACGGAGGCCCTATTTAGATTTAGTTTAGTTTTATTTATTTTGTAAATAGTTATTACGCTTTAATGTACATACCATTTGTCTAATATTTTATTAAATAAAAATAATTATAAAAAAAAATCTGTTCTCACATTTGGGATGACTCCGCAAGACACCTACTAGCTTCAACGCTATGCAGCGATGTGCTATCCGAATAATTGGTTGTTCTGAGGTGACGGGAGGCCTCGAACCGTTAGCGCAACGAAGAACCATAGCGTCCTTGGCTGCCTTCCAACGAATGTATTACGGTGAATGTTCTGAAGAGCTCGATTCAACCTAATCCTACCATCTCCTTTCCAAACCCGAACAACGCGTGCCGGGGCAGAGATGCCACTCATACACAGTGGAGAGAATTTTCGCCTGAACCAAGCATTTCAAAAGATCGTTCATCTGTTGAACTATAAGAACATGAAACGACCTGCCCGCATACGTTTTTCCCTCATCTTACAATCCCGGGTTCTTCAAGAGGAGCGTGAAGAGGCACATCACAGGGCCGGCAACTTGAGGAACCACTGTCGAAAGTCTTACAGACTGTGAGACTGGCCCCCAATCGTTAGATGCACCACGGCTTACCATCAGGGTGGTGGCGACGTCAATTTGACGAGCTTAATATTAAAAAACATAAGTTTATTTAATAATGTAGCCCTTAAAAATGAGTTAGCAAGTGATCCTTATGACCTAAAAATTATTACACTAGTCGATTATTACCTTATTTTCTTCAGAATTGCGCAGTGAAGTAGATTTACACCCTTCGGTGAAATCTTAGGATGGAAATTTGACGGGTGTAAAGGACTTTTATTTTCAAATTTATGGTCGTAAAGGAAATCTATCTCGGTAAATACAGCACTAGGGCATTTTTTTTAATCTGCCTCTGAAAATACTATGAATTCTAAGCACTTTCTTCCCTGGTTTTATTAAAATAGCTCAAGAAACAAAAAAGTTAGAGTACAAAATATTTTTTTTCTTTTGTTTTTTGCTTCTCCTGAAAAGTCCCATTTTGTCCTTTACGACCTTTGAGCCCAGAGGTATCGATATATTCATCGTAAAAAGTAGTCAAAGGATATCACCACCACAATTTTTATTTTTTTTACGGCGTCAAACCGCCTCAATTTGTGTATTATTTTGTTGTATTTCCTATATGTGAATTTACAGCGAGACCAACAGCCGATAATCACACTTCTGGGTAACAATCCCTATTGAAATTTCACTTTAGTAAAACGGTAGAACAAATATTTTACGAATTTCACTTCACGTAAATAATAAAAGATTTATAATTGTTTCACTTTTCGAATTACGTTGAATTCTGACACACTGAAATAAAACTGTAAGAAAAAACATTCCAAACGTAGATTACGCAGTGAGAACATTCTTGCCAAAAACAATTTTAAACTAATAACTTTGATTCGTGTTCTGAATAAACAACGGCAGATTTTGCTTTCATAACGTTTACGAGTATGGTTATTTACTAGCTCGATAGCAGCGGAAATTTTTTTTTTCATATAAACTGTGGGTGGAAGTTGTTGCACCCGTTGTTGCACAACGTTACACTATACCAACTGTTCCCCGTGGCTTCGACCGCGTAGAAGTCGTTTATCGCGTAAAATCATAACCTTCCATTTGCGCAGTCAGTTAAAAAGTAGCCTATGTCCTTCCCAGGGCCTCGAACTATATCTATACCAAATTTCATACTAATCGCTCCAGCCGTTTAGGCGTGAATGCATAACAGACAGACAGATAGAGTTACTTTCGCAATTATAATATATTAGTAGGGATTATTATATTACACAACGCGTCCTATAAAAAAGTAGAATCATATAAACATACATACATAATATGATCACGCCTTTTATTCCCCAAGGGTTAAACAGAGGCATTTTATATGCCCACATGTTACTTTGAAATTTTGTTCCACGTAATGTATGGTGAGCCGTATTGCTGTGTTGATATCTTAGATCAAGAATAACTAGATGTAATATCGACGCGAGAAATCCGGCACCTATAGAAGACGGCTCACTACTGACGGCTCACTACATCCTTGTTTGAACTGGCGACAATGGGCCGACATTGAATAATACAAACGTATGGAACAAAACGACTTAACTGATATATCAGTGGCATGGTATTTTATGCTTACGTATAATAACTGAAAGATACATTTTACGTTAAATGTGATACAGTCTTGAATTATTTATTTACGATTGCTAATAAATAGAATAATTATGTTTAACTACGTATCGACTTGAGACACTTTTTAACTTTCATTTTGTTCGCGACCTGTCCGCGACCGGCGCAGGTTGTGACAAAAAGTGGATTCACTTAAAATGGAATATTTGAGCAATAGGATAATAGTCTGTCGTTTGCATTCACTGCTGATTAAACATTGATTGGGCTCTAAAAATGTACCTGTTTAATGAATATCTATGATCATTGATCATACAAAGTAATTACAAAATGTAAAATATGACCGTTAGCTAAATTATGTAATTGTGCTGTCAATGGCTTTATTTGTTTCAACAAATAAAAGGAGGTAATGCATTATTTTGTAGGGTTTCAATGGGTTGTGATTAATAAGTAATCTCCAATACTTTATGTATAAAATATATAATTGTACTCTGGCACCAGTTACACTAAACAATATAAAATACTATACGATATTTTAATAGGACCTAACCCATAGCGTGCGGGGAGACGACTGCTGCGCCCAGCGAGTGTTTGCGCCTCGGTATATAAAACTAATGCGTCAGCAGTGTCCCTACAGTTTCATTCATTTTATTTGTGAAAATATCAATTTTAATATTTTGGTTATGACAATATTTGACATAATTTTGTAATCCTAAATGTGAAATTGTATTATTATTTAATTTAAAAAATATAAAAAAAATGAAACAGGTACTTTAATTTGTAACATTGATATTTACTTATATAATTTTTCGTTCATCACTCAGTGATCCTGACCGGGACCGGCTTTGCCATACAGCATTTTCAAAGAAAAATAGAAATGTAACTTATGTAGATCGACCTCTAGTTTGTTAAAGTTTTTTCTATAATTTTTGGTTTACTTACTGACATACCTCATTTTAAACCTTAAAGCGTTTTACCAGTATTGTTAGTGCACTTAAGATCGTCTATATTTTTAAATACACGGTATTCTTTCTTTAATTAATAAGGTGTATGTTTAGAAGTCTATTAAATTATGATGGTTTCAGCCAATCTTCTTTAATCATATCTGAAGCTTTTTCAGCAATCATAATAGTGGGAGCATTAGTATTGCCTCTTACAATTAGTGGCATGATTGAAGCATCGACAACCCGTAGTGCCTTAATCCCATATACTTCTAATCTTGGACTAACCACAGCCTCTTTATCATAATCTGGACCCATTTTACAAGTCCCAGTTGGATGGTAAATAGTAGCAGTGTATTGAACCAATAAACAAACGAAGTAGTCATCTGTACCCCAAACGTAGGCAGAACATGCTTTAGGAGGCGATTTTATAAAAGTTGCTCCAACTGCTCGAAAAGCTTTTGTCTTTTCTAATCCTATGGCAAAATGGAACGCCTTCAATAAAGCGGACAAATCTTCTTGCTTTGTAAAAAAATTGGGATAAATTAATGGTGGACCATAAACAGGGTCTGTATTATTCAATAATATGTACCCCCGACTCTCAGGTGTTAATAAAAGTGGTTTTACTGAAAACCCATTATACGATGTTATAGGTAAAATATTTGTTGCTGAATACGTGGTTGGATCTAGGTAAAACTCTTCAACATTGAAACCAGTAAAATGAAATTGGATGTTTGGTGCATCTTTAAAATCGGTACTTATAAAAGCAGTGGTGGGTGTAGTCCCCGTAGAAGACAGTAGCCCAGTTTTTGGAGATTGTTGATCGTGATAATAATTTACTTCTTTTATTAGTTGTCGACTATTCCAAATTGTTGAACTTTTGTTCGTCAAAGATATCATAAAAGCACTTGTTGTAGGATGATCTTGAAGGTTACGACCAACATTTAAATCTGCTAAAACTGAAATGTTTAACGTGTCCAAGTGAGTTTTGGGGCCGATTCCAGACAACATTAATAATTTTGGAGAGTTTACCGCTCCACTGCTAACAATAACTTCTTTTCTGGCATAAACTTCATACAGATAGCCGAATTTAAAATATTGAACTCCAGACGCAATTTTGGTTATTGGGTCAATAAGTAATTTGGTAGCAAACGCGTTAGTTACAATGTCCAAGTTTTCACGTTTTTCTCTTATACTTCTAATGTATGCATAGTTGGCTGAGAATCGCTGCCCATTTTTTGTAGTAGACTGGGTGATATCAACTCCTAGCTGACTTTTGCCATTTAAGTCTGTCACAGGTAAACCTTTTTCTACTAGGGCTTGCATAAGCATGTAATTGTTTACGTCAAGGTTTCGGAAACGTTCGATATTTAGTGGACCTCCTACACCATGGTAGTCCTTGTCATGGGATTCTATATCTTGATTGTTTTCTGCTTTTATGAAGTATGGTAATACCTAAAATATTAAATAGAATAAGTTTATTATAAAATCAATAGCTTGCATATCACATTTTTTTTTCTACATTTATAAACTTTCATTTATTCCACTTTTTAGTTATAAGCTACGACGATGGAGGAGGCGGCGGGCCGGGTGCGGGAGAGAACTCTCCCACCCGAGTTCCGCAGTTGGCGCCCTGGGCGCCGCCGACGTGTCTTCGCCGAGGACTATCGGCCTCCATGACCGGGGGTCTGAGGACGGTGAGAGGGCCGCTCACCGTCCTTACAGAAGCAGGAGCATGACGGCAGCGTGACGTGAGCACTCACGCACGCCCCCCCTTAGAAGCGGGGTCACACCCGAAACCCCCCATAGACGCGGGATTGCACCCGAACCACCCCCTGGGCGAGGCCGCATTGGCGGCCGTAGGTCTGTTGGGAGTCACGGGACATCCTTCCTGAGAGTCCGGCATAGCATCCTACGAGGATTTTCCCTCACGTTAAAAAAAAAAAAAATAAAAAAAAAGCTACGACGATGGAATTTCAACGATTGTTCATTTCAAGTACTGACCTCTTTATAACTCCATCCATGATTTCCTAGCTCTGCCCATGAATCGTAGTCTCTTTTGTTGCCTCTTATGTAGACCATGTAGTTTATTGCACTTGATCCACCCATAGTTTTCCCTCTGTAAGGATTGGACATCTAAACGTTAAGATGTAATCTATTTAAATCTTGTTATGTATAGTTGCAAGAAATTACACGTTTTTTTTATGTTTAAAGTGATGTGTAGAGATTATTCTAGTTTTAAATATACTTTGGAAACACAACTACCTAAAAATGCTTATAATGGTAAAATACTTTAAGAGAACAAAACTTCACTTTTGGTATCCAATTAATAGCCATTTGCCATGAATTTAGTAGCGTAGATAATGATATATACTTTTGACATTTACAAATATTTTAAACCTTATGATTCTACAATGAACTTACTGCGCCCAAGGACATGTCTGTCCTCTCTGCGCTCTACAGGTCATCTTCTCAGGTTGTGTCCTATACATCCAATTAATACTGGATCCACCCAGTACTGAAGCAAAGGCAGGAACGCTGGTGATGTCTGGTTCATCCGTTCCGGCTTCTAAAAGTAGGATCTGGGTAAAGGATAGTTAATTTATTTGCTTAGTTGATACCCAAGCGCAAACAGGACCAAGTCAAAGGCAAGTCACGATTACTGGATTGCACAAGAAATTAGTTGAGCAATCTACCTATTGTAACTGTGAACTGCTTTCTGCTAAAACTGCTGCAAAGTAGCATAGACGCTAAACTAAGCTAGTTTAGTTTCTATGCTACTTTGTAATTTGAGTATCTATTCATAGCTTGGAGATATGTAAATTTGTCGTCAGTCGAATCTAATGTAATGTCGCTGAAGGCAGCTTAATACTGATTTCAGTAATGTAAAATAAAATTTTCTGCAGGTTTCAGAATCAAAGGCTTTCTCCTTGTCTGCCTTTTATTATAATTGTATACCAAACATGTAATTTATATAATTGTTAATATCATTTATGTTTTGTTATATACTTATTTGCTTTATGTAACTGGCTTTAGAAGGCTGCAACTGAAAACCAGAGCTGCAATCACTTGCAGCAGTTGCTGAGTAGTAGACTGTTAGCCACTCGCAACACTATGACGAGACTAGCGATGCCTGCCTAGGCTATTTTGTATTTTTTTATTCTGTTAGAGTGTTGTTGTGTGTGTGAATAAATGTGATTTTCTTTCTTTCTTCTTTCAGTTAGTACGTATGCCAGTTTTGCAGTCGAGGTTGGCCTGGGCCCCGAAAAGCTAGGTAAAAACCAGATTATTCTTCTCCCAAGATGCATGGTATTGTTTTAGAAAAAGTCGTAATGAAGGTATTTAAATTTATCCTAAAGATCATATAGGCCAATAAAAAAACATTTTCTTGTAATTTTTTTTCGACTTTTTTATCCATAATATCACCCCTCATTTTTCATTGGGGGTTAAAATATAAACAGCTGTTATAAAGATCTATACGTTATGTCTTCTAATCTGATGAAGAATATTTCACTTCCGTTATCTATTGTAAGACTGATTCCTATAATTTTTTATGCTCAACCCCACGGTTTCCTTGGGGATAAACTTTACGCCACTTTACACCCCTTTAAAGGGGATCTTTTGAAACTAATTAGTTACAAATTGGAGTGTCATTTTTATTCCGAAGGGAATTTCGCCTTTTTTTAATGCTGTTAATTGATGTAATTTTATTTTATTTATTTTCAATTTTAAAAATGCATTAATTAAAGGTCACGCTTTTATTCCCGAAGGGATAGGCAGAGGCATATATTAATAGCATTAAAAAAGGTGTAATGGGGCACCATTACACCTTTTTTAATGCTATTAATTAATGTAATTTAATTTTCTTTATTTTTAATTTTAAAAAATGTTAATAGATATGTCATAAATATATTTCACAGCAAGTTTTCACGTGAGCGTCTCTTGGTATACCATATCCTATAATCGGAACGAGTGACACATCAACCTGTCACACTGATATTTTTTACTATATCTTCCTGCATCGCTTTTATGTATATACCTCATGAAACTACGAAAAATTATAAATAATGTACATTCATTATTTGTTTAGTTACCGTAATTTACTAATCGCAACAGTTTTGCGGTCACGCATGTAATAATTATGTACTGCATCAGTTTTGTTACTGACAGAACAATAATTATTTTTAACAGCTACAATTGCCTACGTTTATGAGGTACAAAAGTCAAGATCAAGCATATTGACTTTTGTTCTTCTATTTCAGTACCTTTTTGACCTGAGAGACCTGTTATGAAAATGTCGAAAAAGAGGTGCAAATGAAATCATTTTTGTCTGTTAAGGTAGACGAGAAAAAATATAGTAGGTATTAGATTTTTTAATCTAATACCTACTGATGAATATAAGATGTGTGACGAAATATGGTTTTGTTATAAATTGTATATTAGAAGGGTCAGGTCAGATAGGTTATTATGGGTAGTGTGTTATACATAATGTGTAAAACAATCATAGAATCTCCCGCAAAGTTTTAGATGAAAGCATGACTTCGATTTTTGTTAATTGTTTGAGCTGTTCGTCTGTCTGTCTGTCTGGTCTGAAATGTTCACAGATGATGTATTTTTATTGTCGCTATAACAACAAATATAAAAAAAAATCGGGGGATTAAGGGGGCTCTCATACAATAAACGTGATTTTGTGTATGAGAGATTTTGTGTATGAGTTTTTTTTTGCGATTTGAATTAAGTCCGAGTATAAACTTATTATAACTAAAATAAGCTATAAAATACCAAATTCCCTTGCTTGAAGGACGCGTGTTTTGTATGGCCAAGGTAGTTAGCCCTATTAACGACCTTCTAGTAGGTTTTTGAGGTTCTATACCAACTCGGCATCTGGCCTGCACCAAATCGTTTTAGGTATCCACTCTTTCTATACGCGAGTGGCCAGTAGTGACACCGTCTGAAGGTCCTGGGTTCGATTCCTGGGTCGGTCCAAATATTTGTGTAATCCACAAGTGTTTGTTTTGGAGTTTGGGTGTTTCCTATGTATAATATGTATGTATTTAGATTTAGAAATATATAAGTACGAATATCAGTCGTCTAGATCCCATAGCACAAGCTTAAATTAGCTTAATTTGGGCTAGATGATGTTGTGTGTAAATGTCCACAAATATATTATATCCCTAACTGACTCTAACAAAATGCATACAAAAATTATTAACCTTCCATTTCTTAACTTCAGAAAGTCTGTTCGCCATTACGCATCCTGCTGATCCAGCACCAACAATAATAAAGTCATATTCTTCTGATTTCTGTCTCTTCTTTCTACTTTTTTCTGTTTCTTCTGTCTTTTTTTCTTTAGCATTCTTTGATTCAGCAGTATCAAAATCAGTTATCTCATATATTTTGGAGTCAAAATAATGAGAACTGTCTTTTGAAAGTATATTCTTCAAATATTTATTGAGCTGGCTCCATTTATTTTGTACTTGGATATCAACATTTTTGTCGTAAGATGGTGATCCGGAAATCTCGACACCACCATATTGATCTTTGTTACCTATTCTTGTATCAGATCTAGTTAAAGCGTCATTAGAAATTGATGGAAAATATGATCCCTTCGAAATTTTGCGAGGGTTCGTCGAAAATTGATCCGGAGAGCGTGAATTTTTGAAACTATTCCTCGAGAAATCCAAAGCACTTATTGGATGTTGCCAATACTTGTCACTTTCCGACTTTACGCTCATCGTAGTTTTACCATAAAGCTGTGTTATTAATGTCAAAAATATATAGCCGGTTGGAGAGCATTGTGTTAAATTAGATTGTTGCTCCAAGCAAGCGGATGTGATGTCCGGCGGTGACCAATCGTAGACCAACATTTTTAATCACTATACGTTCACTCAGTTTCACACATAAATCATTACTTGTCTTATTTTGCTTAGATATTTCAACAGATTATCCAGTAGTTTACCAATTGGCGTGTTTGATATCGATTTCCAGTTTACCGACTCAAACGGAAATACTTGATTATAATAATTAGTCAAGAATGTTCTAATGTATGTTATCTTTGTTATAGTTAAATGGTATCACAATGTTATAGTTTAAGGGTGCTTTTCCACCAGATATGTGCTACGCTACGTTGCTATGATGCGTTTGATATCAACCAATCATATTCGTTGGTCAACTTGTAACGTTGACTGCTTGGTGGAAATCAAATGCATCATAGCACATTTATGGTGATCCTGACCATTATCTTTATGGTTTATTGGCGATCCGGATCAAGGCAATTTTATTTAAAGCGAAAACGAGCGCATGTTGTATTTTTATGTTATCGTTCTTAGAACATAAGCATTGCTATTTATGGCGACTTGCATGGACGTGACTGATAGTAGGAAATCGTTTCTTGCTGAATTAACATAAGATTTCCTACTATCAGTCACGTCCATGGATGTCGCCAAACTATTCAAAGAAATAATGCTGTCAGTCTTTTGGGCACGATACCACGGAGGTCTTATTTAGATTTAGACCAAGTTGAAGGCCTTTTTAGGCGGCTTGAAAAATTTCAACAGCAGGCAGTCATAACCTGCGCCTGTCCATCTCAACACGGCAATATGCCTCTGTCTACCCCTTTGGGGATACAGACGTTACCATATGTATTTATTAAAAGGGCGCTATGTGTTAGTTGTGTCGTATAGACAAAGTAATGGAACACAGCTAATAAGATATTATTCTTATACAGAGAGTCTTCACACTTGCATCTGATCATTTTAGCTCGACATTAAGCTCAGCACCTATTACGTGAAACAAAAAAAATCTGTAAGGTGAAAATGGGAACATATTTTATCCACATATGCTTCCTTTTTGGGTATTAAGGAGTAACTATTGTATGTATGTAAACCAATGTACAGATGACCAGTATTCTAAGAGCTATCTTCGTAGATGGAACAAGTAGTACCTATGTCTACTGGATTTTTCATTCATGTGTAAATCCTTCATGGGTTCAATACCAACTAAAACCACACGTTGCTCTGCCTATGGCCGAGAGCCCTGGGTAAGTCCTCAGAAGCATGTCTATAATGATATAATTATGTCTACGTATGCGATAAGTCCTACCGAGAGCATAGGGTCCAAGTCGGTTTCACCTGCGAGTGGAGTTGTAACTCACACCGGAATCCCGTTCTGTCAGTGAGAGAATTTACTTAATTTTTTCCTTGGTGAATGCTTTTATATGCCAAATCCGTCTAGTAGTTTGAGGTATGTGTTGATAGATCAGTCAGCCGTATAAACAAATAGATGTAGATTATTTTCTTTATAGTGATGTTCATGTGCCGAATATTTTATTATTCAGTTATTTTAAACTGATGTACTTTACATTAAAGTGCTCTAAGTTCCGCTTACTCAGTGTTCTATATACAATCACTGTTTCAAGCAACTTACGCTATTTATGGGCCAGGGATGGGTGACCACTTTGTGGATTTTCTATTTTTAAAGGTATGCATGCTTTAGGAGGCACGTTTAACCGGTGATACTGGTCACCAGTATCAGGCAAAATAAAGACCGTCTTGAAATTTTCAACAGCTTATAGTCACAACTAACTTTATTATTAATTAGGTTTAGCTTTTGGGGCTTTACTTTTGTCTTACGTGTGTAAAAAATTAGGGCCTACAAAACTTCTTTGTACACAATATTCTTAACTAATCTGTCATTGGGCGCTAAAACTATTAACTATTGGGTGAACTTACTCGTGAGCAAGCAACATAAAATTGTCCATGAGAGAAGCAATGTTCTCTCAAGTCAATACCCGCAAATTTGAGAGTTTGCCCCTGAGACTTGTTTATTGTCATGGCAAAGCAGACTTTTAGGAGAAACTATAATCGTTTAAATTCAAACGGGGTATCATTAGGTATTAATGGGATTCGTGGTATAAAGACAGTTTCCCCTTTCGCACACCCAGTTAATATAATGGCTTCCACTATATTGCGATGTAACGCTTTCACTTGCAGTCTCGTACCGTTAGAAAGTTTTGGTGGTTTTAAATTACGCAACAACATAATTGGAGTGCCCACACGCAGAATAAGCTTATGATAAGGCAAACCTTGCGGTTTCAATGAATTTAAAAATTCTACAGGGTAATTAGTAGCGTCATCTGTGTTAACCACAGTATCAATCTGGTTATATTAATCAAAGCATAGTTATACCTAGGATAGGCGCCCACAGCACACATGGGACACCCACACTGTTTTTTGTTTTAATGTATTCCTCTACTAGCTGTTACCCGCGACTTCGTCCGCGTGGAAATTATGTTATAAGCAAAGTATGAACCGTATTCTATTTGAGCCTCTAGGATAAGTCGTAACCAAAATGTGGGAACAAATTTAGGACATCCTCCAACTTACCCGGGGAGTTATGCGCTAGATGGATTTTTTTAACGTGAGGAAAATCCCACATGAATGTACTATGACTCCCACTGACTAAAAACCACACGTATCCTACCTAACAGCCTACGATTGGGAGCCCCGGGTAAGCCCACTAAAGGATACCTTAGGACTGCGCTAGATGGATAGGAAGAGACCTCATGGTTTTAGTGAGTCCAAGGCCGGTATGACGTACGTGTTTATTAATTAGCCCCTTTAATAATTATAAGAGTAAGTAGTATGGCGAAGCGCGAATACGAAACGTTTGTTAGATTAGGGCCACAGACTGAAAACTTTACGCATAATCGGAAGAGTTGAGACGATAACACTAACGCTAACGGTAGCCAGTAAATGGCAGTCGTTAAACCAAGTTGAAGACCTTATAGATTTAATAATTTTCAAAAGTAGGCAGTACTAACGCCTGTCCATTTCAACACGGCAATGCGGCTCACCACCTTTTACGTTACGTGGGACAAATTAAAAAAATGGTTAACATATAATATGACTCGATACCCCTTTGGGGATAAAGGCGTGACCGTATGCATGTACTTATTATGTTTAAGGTGATTTAATTTATGTACCTATGTCACTGTAGCCAAAGCTCAACATTTTTCGGTAAAGTTGTTTTAAGAATGTTCATTATAAACAACGTTTGTGTGGCGTGTTGGCTTAATCATAAAAGAGCTGCTTAATGGTTATGACTATTGTAAAATAATTCAGTCCGCGCCGAAGGCGTGGACTGAATTATTTTGAACTGAATTGCTTTAGAATAGACTTAATCTTTAAGCTCTTTTTTGATTAAGCAAACAGGGCAGTTTCACACGCTGCTTGATGAGTCTGATGAAGAAATACCTCTCCTTTCATAGATCTTATGTGACGTATACGAAGTTGCGATGGTTAGCTAGTCTATACATATAATAAAACTGTTGAGGGTCGAGAGTCTACTGAAGCCGAAAATGAAATTACATTTTTCATGTGTGTCTGTATGTCTGTATTCCGAGTAAGTATCACGCCGAAGTTACTGAATGGATTTGAATGAAACTTAGTACAATCAGAGCTTATAATCCGAGGAAGGTTCTAGGATACTTTTGATCTCGATATTTTGCGCGGTTCCTTTGGGAGAAGGGATGAAAGACAAAACGGTTTTTTAGTTGTTACTTCTCAATGCGTTTTCGGATTCCAAAATTTTTTTTTAGTGTTATAAAGGGAATACTGTAAGGAATGTTTCACACAAGTTTCCATGTTAAAGGTTTTCTAGTTCAGGAATTAGAGACATCCCAACTTTTGCAAAACCTAGAATTTAAGGATCCCTTTGAATGTGAGGGTAAATCTAAACTGGCGTGTTGGCTTAATGATAAAAGAGCTTAATGATTAAAGCTATTGTAAAATAATTCAGTCCGCGCCGAAGGCGTTTACTCACGCCCCCCCCCCCCTTAAAAGCGGATCGCACCCGAAACCCCAAAGACGTGGCATAGCACCCGAACCACCTCCTAGGCGAGGATGCAGTGGCGGCCGTGCGTCTGCTGGGAATCCTGGGACATCCTTCCGAGGGCTTACCCGGGGCTCCCAACCATAGGCTCTTAGGCGTTACTTAAGGTTTTTTTTAATTGGTAGGAGTCCGGCATAGCATCCACGATGGATTTTCCTTCACGTTATAAAAAAGTATACTACATATTACATGGCTTGTACAATAGTATAGCGTAGCCTGAAATTTGATTTATATTAGTGTGAGCTATGAGATCTAGAAAACTGATAAACTTACTTATTATGTTATATACTAAATGCATATTTAAAAACAAACACGTACTCTAATGAATTTGATTATTGTTCTTTATCAAGCCTATAAATTACTACTACTAATCTTTACAGTTAGGTACTTTTGATTGTTGCCCGTAAATACATAAACAAATATATTTTGTGTCTGTCAAGCCGTTAGAATAATTTTATGAAAGAATATGAAATATAATTTCATTGACTGCCTCTGTGGCGTAGTCGGTGTAGTGATACTGCCTGTCGCGCCGGAAGGCTTGGTTCGATTTTTGGGTTGTTCCAATTAGTTGTGTGTTCCACAAATGTTTGTTTCGGAGTTTGGGTGTTTTCTATGTATAATATGTATGTATTTAGAATTATATAAGTATGTATATCAGTCGTATGTCGTCTGGATATCGTAGCAAACACAGAATTTAATTTTTCCCTACCGGGCCTCCAAGATATTTAGCGTGATAATATGTAACCGGTGTGTAAAACCAATCTCTTACTAACTGTCTATATTTCTTTATGTTACAACATTACAATAAAGTATACTATTTACAATTATAAACTATGAATTAAATATTTACAGAAAACTAGGGTAAGAATAAACGAAAAAAAAAAAAAAACACACAAGACTGTCGTAACCCTCGTCTAGGTGTCGAAGAATTCCTCCCCATCGCAATCGACTGGTAAGGTTCCCATAAGGCTGGCCGCATTGCCACGTTGGATGGCAATGCTTATTCTCTGAGCGAGAAAGAGGCCAGCCTTATGGTCACGAGAAGCATCGACCAAACGCTTTGCTATATCTTTATACAGCGCACGTGCACTTGGACCCCACGAACCTAGTGTCTCGACACCAAACGGCTCAAATATATAATTACCAATTAAATTATTATATTTGCGCCGTTTGAGTGTCTCGGCAAATGCAGCAGCAGCACAGGCGCAGCCTGCGGTGTTAGGAAGATGAGAAGGGGCAAGGGTGTCAGCGCAAGTTGCGTCCCACACCAAAGGCCTTCCCATCTTCCATGGCACTAATGACATACCGTCCGGTCTCTTGCCATCGTCGCGCGCCAAACCATTTGGTTCAAGAACAGCTGGCACGCCGGCGGTGACAAGAGCGCGGCGGATAATGTCATTTAGGTATGCATGGCGAGACATACGACCTGCACTCCTGCTGCAAGAAAGCCCGTGGTGCCCAAGCGTGTCGACTGCTTCTCCACAGTGACAACGATGTGGAGACACGCAAGGAGCACCCAAACGAAGGCAGGCGGCAATTCTGAACGTAGTGTCGTCCAACATAGTACCTATATTGGGCGACGGAAGAGCCTAAAGCCAGACACCTGATTCCCACTCTCCCACAGCCAGAAGGCGAGCACGCTCTGCAACGTTAGAGCAAGAGTTCAGTAAATGGATTCTAACTCTGCTGCAGAGCGGTCTATCCCACTGTCTCTGGGAGCATGGGTAGGTGGGCAGATCAGTATTTGGGCAAGCCATTTCCCAAGCACTAATGGCTTCAATCTTACCTGACACTTCAGAATTAACCAGTGTAGGAAACAATATTTTCCTGGTCAATTCTTCAGTGCCATGTATTGAAGCCAAAAATGCTGGTAAACTCACATCGGAAATTTTTCGAACGCCGAGGCCGCCCAATCGAATAGGTAAAGATGCTTGGAGCCAAATCTGCGTTTAAAATTTGGCAAAGTGTGTTTTGAATAATTTTGTCCATTTTCTCCAAAAGTGCAGAATGTTTAAATAAGTGAGCTGAACGAAGGGCATGTGTTAATTTAGGGACGAAAAGACAGTACCGAAGGATTGTAAACGCGGAATGGATATTAATATGAAGAAGTCGGTCTGAAACTGCACAAAAATTTTGAATTTTTTCGTCAATAAAAGAATCAAAAGCATCTTCAAAAACGGGAGAACCTAGGAGTAGGAGAGAACTTTTTTGTAATAATTTTAAATTTGGAGCCAGAATGTTAAATTTGGATAATGTCGAAACTTTATCAACATTATCATGTAAATAAATTTCACATTTTGATGAATTTAATTCTAAGCCAATATTTTGAAATTCATTTTTTAGAAAAGCCAAATCTCTAAGAACAGTATCCACATCTCCTCCTAAGGTGCCGTCATCCAAATACCAAATATTTAATTTAGAATTTAGTTTACTAATTATGGGTTGTATGGATAAACTAAAAATGACTGGCCCAAGAGGGTCACCTTGTTGACATCCAACTGCAGAGTCTAAAATATTGTCCTTGTATAATAATTTTGAAGAGTGTCTGTAGCACTGCCAAAGAAAATTAAAAATTTTTGGGGTCTCTAATTTGGCCTGCGTCAACAAGGTGTCCCTATTTACTGAATTAAAGGCGTTTTTGAGGTCAACCTTAAGGACGACCTCTCCTGCACCGCAGCCAAGGTAAGTCGACAGGGCATGTATGGCAGCCTCACAACCCCCTTTTGACCCGAAGCCAAGTTGTAGGGGTTGAAATTTGCTGGCCATCTCTTCCTTATAAAATTGACAGCAAATTTTGGCTACCATACGCCTAAAGGTACAACCAACGGCAATGGGACGAATACCACCATCTTTCTTTTGCAAGGCGCATAAATTGGCACCATATAAAATATCGATGATGCCTTCGTCCACATTGCCGGACAACATAAGATTGACCAAACCTGTTAGCTCCTTCAGGAGCACTTCACCTGTCTCCCCAGCAGCTGGACTTAGGAGATCTTTCAGATGCTGAGGAGTCAAACCATCTAGACCACCAGCTGAACCACTCCTAAAGGAGCCAACGGCTGCCAGGACTTCCTTGGCTGTAACACGTAAAAAATCGTCGTCAAAATTTGGAGGATCGGGGAAGGACAGGTCATTCTTTGGCGCAGGGTGCTTGCTCTTCAGATCTGCAAGAGTTTCTGGAGAGCAAGGCGCCACCACGTCACTACTAAATAATAACCTGGATGCGCCTCTTATATCACCTTCTCTTAATTTGGATTCCACATAATAATATAATGAATTTTTACAAAAGTCTGTGAATTTTGGGTCAAAAATATGCATCGAATTACAATTGTCTTTAATTTGAGATGTTAAACTCTTTTTGACTGCCTGATCTTTTGCAATATGTAAAATTCTATAAGAGAAGGTAAGCAACTGTTCCCAAGCGTAGCATGAGTTCTCCCGAACTACAAGACCAATACAGTGGGCCAAGCTTTGAGCCACTGCTGGTCTTGCACCTCGGGGAATTCGTTTTAAGACTGGAATTGAATTTTTGAATTTTGCTATCGTTTGCCAAAAAGGAATTTGTAAATTAGAAAAAAGCGATATTGGAGGAGATTCTTGCTTTGAAAAAACATTTTGGGACTTGTGAACTTTCCCAAAATGTACCCTCAAGCCACGTTCTCCTTTAAAAAACCGAGCTTGGGAACAATTGGGGCAACGAACCAGGTTATATTGCGAAGTAGAAGGTTGACTAGCAACATTCAAAATCGCACCACTACTACAGTCTTGCGACATAAAAAAATAAATATGAAATACTTACAGTGAATAATTACAACTAGATACAAGAATTTACTATTTATGTTAAATTTTCTTATAAATTAACACTGATATAAAAGAAAACTGTTTATAAATACACTGACACTGTCAAAGAGACACTGTTGCCTTGGTGCCGAAGGGGTCGGCGTCGCTGCATTTGTCATAAGAATGTAATTTATGGGCATATCCAAGTTATTAATTTTCAATAACTTATAAAGGTACTACTAAATGGTTCATTCCAAGATAAAAATACAAAGTTAGTCAATGATGCCCTGTCTCTGGTTGTGGAGGTGGCTAAATGTTTAGTTACAGAAACTTGTCTTCGGGCTTCCAATCATGCTCTACGTGAAATCTGTGATCGAGTGAACATTGAACACAGAGAAATGTGATAAAATACTGTGAAGAAACTATAATAAAATAATTTAAATAATTTAAATAGCCATAGCGATATCATAGTTGTCCACATCATTCATCATCTCTTACTAATATTACTGCAACGTTTTAGTTTAATCAATCCACATACTTACATATTTCATTAGCCTCTGCCTAGTCCCTAGGATATGTAGCGTGATAATATATAGCCTATTTAAAGATCCAACCTCTAGATTGCTATTCAAATAAAAGATTAATTAAAATTATTCAGTAATTTCTGTATTTTGCAAAAATATACAAACAGATTTTCATTGTTCTCTGCCGAGGTCCTAAAAAATTTAGCGTACTAATATGTTGTCTGAGTGTAAAACCTATCTCCTACTAATATTCCTGCTGCGTTTTAATTAAATCAATCCAACGGTTTAAACATTTCATTGCTCTCTGCTTAGCCCCTAGGATATGTGGCGTGATAATATATAGCCTATTTTAAGACCACACCCCTAAGTAATATTTGTGCAAAATTTGAACCAAATCTGTTCAGTACTTTTCGAGATCCTTCCGGACAAAGCAAAGCAAACAGACAAACAGACAAACAGACAAAAAAAATTCTAACTATATTTTCAGCTTCGGTATCTTATGTAGAACACCCGGCGAGCATTTTTTTGTTAATATTTCCAATGTACAGTTTAGGCTTTTCTATCATTTTATTATATGTATAGATTATATTTATATATATTCTTTTTCGTTTTAGCTACCTATGTGGTTATTTTTCTTGTTGTGTTTTGGTTAGTTGTGCAGACTTGCTTCTGTATCTTTTTTTAACGTCGATGTTCGGCTCTGTAGAATATTGGTTTGTAGTTGCGTTACATGTATGGCTTTTGCGTATGTTTAGTATTTTCATATGTATCATGTAATTATATTAATTATAATGTGGTTAGCATTTTAAATCAGCACAGCTGGCAGGTGGTGGAATGTTGGTTAGTGCGCTTATTTGGTATTTTTAAGTTAGGTTATTTTAATAATTTTGTTATAATTTTTATTTTATTTTTTTTTCTTTATATAATTTTATATATACATATATATTAATATATTTATATAGTATTTTATGTTATGAGTTATTTAGAAAATGACACTGATTCTGAAAGTTTTTACTCGGCGGACAGCATCAATCAAGACAGCTTCCACCAAGACAGCCTCCACCAAAATAGTTTACAGCAAGACAGCCTAATTAGTGCTGCGTCTCTAGCCAAATTTCTTGATTCAACGTTTTCCGATGTACCGAGGAATTTTAATGCGGTCCACCCCAATGCCCAAAGCATCCCGGGTCACCTTCCGGAATTGCTGACAACGTTTGACTGTAAGAATATACATGCCATTTTGGTTTCAGAGTCGTGGTTTAAATGCACCCACTCTTCCACTCTATACTCCCTTCCTGGGTTTCAACTTATCAGAAATGATCGCTGGGAAAGCGGAGATGGACGAGGGGGTGGCGTAGCTATATATTTGCGCACATATATTCCTTTTAAAATTATTAGCATGTCAGCGCAACCACCCCCAGTCAACGCCGGTGAGCATTTATTTCTGGAAGTTGAACTCAACCACACTAAAGTCCTACTCGGCGTCTACTATTGTCACTTATCTAGCGTTAATTTCTTTCCTTCCCTCGAAACCATGCTGGTCAATCTGATGCCTTCTTACAGTCATGTTATCATTATGGGTGACTTTAACGCTTGCTTAGCTAAAAATGACTCTCGTACCCTAGCCTTTCATGCCCTTGCCAATTCCTGTAACCTATCCTTTCTTCCTTCGAGTACCACGCATCACGTCCCAAATCGTAAACCAAGTCTGATTGACCTTATATTAGTTTCCTCTATTGAGCACGTCGTGAGGCACGGTCAGTATCCGGCTGATGCATTCTCTTTACATGATCTGTTATTCCTATCCTACAAAATCCGTATCCCTAAAGCTAAGCACAAAATCCTCATGCAGCGTAATTTTGGTGGCATGAATCTGGAAAGCCTTCGTCACGATACCAATAACATTGATTGGACTCAACTTACCACGTCGGGGTCGACAGATGAGCAAGTGGATATATTTAGCACTAACATTATCAAACTTTATGATAGGCATGCACCTATCCGAGCTGTCAAAATAAAGCATCCACCGGCACCATGGCTCACTGCTGAAATTAAAAATCTTATACACAAAATGCTTTTTTGTGTATAAGATTTTTGTGTATAAGTGTGGACTGTATCAGCCGTAATATGATCCTCCCCATCCTCAATGAACTCCTACCCATTATATGCTACATTTTCAATTATTCCATCACCAGTGGTGTATTCCCAATATCTTGGAAAAGTAGTCATATAATTCCTTTACCTAAAAAACCCAAACCCCAGACTTTCGCGGACTACCGACCCATATCAATACTCCCATTCCTGTCCAAAGTCCTTGAGCGTCTGGTACACTCACAAATCAGTAAATTCCTCCGCCTAAATAATGTTTTCAATCCTTTCCAATCCGGTTTCCGTCCTGGTCATAGTACGGCTACAGCTCTGATCAACATAACAGACGACATTAGGTCCGGTATGGATGCTGGAAAGTTAACAATTCTGGCATTGTTGGATTTCAGCAATGCCTTCAATACAGTTGATCCTGATGTTTTGCTTCACGTCTGCCGCTCTCTTAACATATCTCCAACAGTGATCGATTGGCTTCAGAGTTACTTGTGTGGGCGCCGGCAACGCGTATGTATTGAAAACACGTCATCCAATTGGTGTAATACCATTGTCGGCGTACCCCAAGGTGGCGTTCTATCTCCTTTGCTCTTCTCAATTTTCATAAATTCAATCTCAACTAATATTTCTTCTTCTTACCACCTGTATGCAGATGATTTACCAGCAATTAAAAGAAGCTGTAGAGACAATAAATAAAGACCTAAGTCACATATGCAAATGGAGTAGTTTATATGGCCTCAAGGTGAATCCCAGCAAAACACAAGTTGCAGTCTTAGGCAGTTCTAGAATCAGATCAAAAATTGAGTGGACAAGTATCCCCCCAATAACTTTTGACAATTTAAAAATTTCTATTTCCGAAAAGGTTAAGAACTTGGGGATATACATTGATTCTACATTATCATGGGAGACACAGATGCAAGAAGTGGGTCGTAAGATGTTTGCATCGGTTGGATCATTACGAAAGCTACAAAACCTTCTGCCCATGTCCACCAAAATTGCGCTTGCAAAGGCGCTACTGTTACCCATACTAGATTACGCAGATGTCAGCTATCCTGATCTTGCCGAAAACCAGTTAGACAAACTCGAGCGTCTTCAAAATGTTTGCATAAGGTTCATTTTTGGTTTACGCAAATATGACCATGTTTCTCAATTCAGAACGCAGCTTGAATGGTTACCAATACGTCTTCGCCGGGATGCTCACATTCTATCACAGCTTTATAGCATTTTATTTAACCCTTCAGCTCCCTCCTATCATAAGGAACGATTCGAGTTCCTCCACGGCACGCATGCGAAATGTCTGAGGTCATCGGAGAACTTGATATTAAAGATGCCGCGTCACTCATCTACATTCTATGGCAAATCGTTTACAGTTACGGCTATACGGCTATGGAATCAACTTCCAGTGGAGATTAGACGAGCACAGACAATAACGAAATTTAAAAAAATGGTGAAGGATCACTATCTGTCCATGTAGAATATCAATTATATTAGTACGTATGTATGTATGTATATAATAGGTGTATGTACCTATATGTATATATATATTTATTGTATTATATATTATGAATTTTTGTGTATGTATGTATGGGTAGATATATAAATAAATATAGTGTATTTATTTTTAAAAATATGTGTAGGTATGATGTAGGTAGATAACTAGTACCTATCTATATTTATCAATTTATGTATGTATATTATTATTATTGATTTGAGAGTACGCCTAAGAACTATCACTCGTTACCTCCGACCAACTTTCTCCATCCAAAGGTTGCCTGGTAGAAATTGCTTTATAGCGATAAGGCCGCCCATTGTACATCTACTTGCACGGATTGTATGTACTATGTTTTTATATACTTGGCGTACAATAAAGTGTAAAATAAATAAAAATCAATCGACTTATAGACCTTTTCTTCGCCCTCAAACTATAACACAGTGATGATCAGTGTTACTCACCAACTAGCGCGAGGTAGCTATGCAGAGAACTCTTTCCCAGGGCACCTTACGACAGAGATTCCAGTGTGCGTGCAAGGGTAGGCCAGGGCTCTGACGAAAACAGTCAGGTAGGGTGTACACACATATATTTATATAACACACAATACTACAGAGACAATGAGATTACATAGATACAGAAAGCACAGACATACATAAGAATATTACAGGTTTAGGTTCTAATAGTACAGCACTACACTAATTCAGCATGAGGAAGTAATTTAGGCGGCTAGACTACACGAATAAGTGGGTGACAAGTACTGGCCTTTGAGACGAGCGGAAAGCGACCCCGTACGTTATCACAGCCAGGTGGAGTTGGCAGGCTCCTCTCGAAATCACCTCGCTTGTGTGGTCCACGTGTTTTTGGGCGTGGTTTCGAAAACCTTGGACTGGCCGCTTTACCCCGTACTAAAAAACCCTGTTATGACAAGTAAACGACAAATTAAGATGCTGATTATGTGTATAGACAGACGAAAATCAACCCGCTTTGCAACAATAAAGAACAACTCACCAGTTTCCTGGGTAAAGTTAGGTTAACACAAAATGTCACTAACAAAGTTACTAATTTTAGTTGTAACTTTAGAAAAACATCAATCAGAGCTTGAGATAATCGAGATTGGAGGCTCAAAAGATAATTGGCAAAAGTCGCGGAACCATGTAGTCCTCCAGCGCTTCTTCATTCTTGCCTAGTCATCTGTCATCGATGTCCATAGACTCCCTGTCACTCGCCAACCAAAGACAACTCAAGATAAAAATAGAAGACGATGAATCGACTACTTAAAGGAAAACACAAAACAAATGCTACAACCACCCCCCCTTTAATAGTATTTCCTGCGGATTCGACACGCTGGAAATACACAATAAAGAAAACAGAAAATTACTGACTAATAAACTAAGACAACCAGCTAGGTAATTCAAACACCAGCTGACGGACATGAGCAGGATATCGTTGATAGCTGCTGCTTGATCGTTCTTTGGAGTAAGTATGGTACGCTCACATAACCATTCAATAGGCTTGTCATGTATATGAATAATGTCTGGATAAACTTTAGACAGCAATTCTTGAACCGTAGTAACAACTGTGCACAATTCTTCCGGGATGGTTATCATTCCATCAAACGATGGAAAATCACCATTACCGATTTTAAGAAGGAGATCTGAAAGTCTACCAGCAAACACATCCTCGCCCAAATGTGCTCTCATATTTTTAGAGAGTTTAAGAATATTAACCTGGGGCCACAAATTTGATTTCTTAATGCACGACTTTACTTCGTCAGCTCTGGTTCCTTTTGACACCACTGGTAGAGTCTGCCGAAAGTCTCCGGCCAGCAAAACTGTTACGCCACCCATTAATTTTGTATTACCCCTTATATCCTTTAGTGATCTATTTAAGGCTTCAATACCACCTTTGTGAGTCATCGTTATTTCGTCCCACACGATTATTTTTGTACTCTTTAAAACTTCAGCAAAATTACTTTGTTTGGAGATGTTGCAAATGGGAGTCTCGGCAGTGATTAAATTGAGTGGTAACTTAAAAGTAGCATGAGCAGTTCGACCACCTTCGAGTAATGTAGCAGCTATGCCGGACGACGCCACAGCCAGGGCAATGCCGTAAGTACTTCTTACTTTCGCCAAAAGTCAATTAATAAGGAAGGTTTTACCAGTTCCACCTGGAGCGTCTAAGAAGAATATTCGACCGTCATTTGCATCTACACTTGTGATAATTTTATTGTAAACTTCCTGTTGCTCGTTATTCAAGGATGCTTCATTTTTTCTTACTGCGTCTTCTAAGGTCACTGTATCGTAACTGGTCTCCTTCACGTACTCTCTATTCTCAAAATGTATTGATGTTATTGGCTGAGGTAATCCATACTCTTTAAGAGGACGGCCGCCTAATGATTATACGGCATCCTCTAATACCGACAGGCATTTGTTAAATATCAGGTCTGATGAGTGCTCTACATCCACGTCACCTTGCCTTTCCAGTTGCTTTTTAAAGTCTTCAGAAAGGTATTCTTTGTATTTTTCCCAAAGATATAAAGGGTCGGAAACCTGGCAGAACAATAAAATGATAGCAAAAAGCTCTCGAATCATATGCGGTGTTTGACAAAGTGCTGCCTCTTCAAGAGCTGAATCCAAATGCCGATCATCTTCGAGTAGACTTAGCGCATTGCACGCAGATTGGAAAGTGGGATGTAAGTGACCTTCTACAGTTTTCAACGCTTCAAATGAAATTGGGCCTCTGATCTCATGTAGAAGCATTCGAAGGTGGTAGCATTCTGTATTGTTTGGATGAACAGTATAAACCCTACCTAAAACGTGTTCTTTTTTGACCCCTGACCATCCTTCAACATTCACTCCTCTCTTCCTTCTCTGAAACGATCGTTTGTTCCAAACGTAATACGCAGGGACTTCCGAGTATAGCAATGTTTTTGCAAAGTCATCCACGTTACACAGATCGAAAAAGGAGAGGAGTGTAGTTGTAGGAGGACTACTCAATTTGTCGCACAAGTTCTGTTCATTAAAATAAATTCTCTGTCCATTTTCTAAATGGACAGCAAGGTGCACTACAGGAGGAAAACGCTCGTGTATTGGGAATTCAAGGATTCGCCAAACTGCTTCAGCTGAACTTATATATCGACCACTTGCGTAGGTTGAAACTTCATCCTTCCCGTTCTCTAAAGTAAACGTAGCCTGATCTGACCCTTTATTAACATATTTGCAAACGTATTTGATTGATTTCACTGAATGGCAATACTCTACGTTCACGTGAGCGTTACATGTTCTTAATAGCACTGGATTATAAGGAACCACCCAACGATTATCTATTGTAACACCCTTGATATTGACAGAGAATCCACCGTCATCCAGAGAACGTCTCTTGTACTGTGGATAACCATCATCACCGGTTTGAGTGTCCTTAATAAGAGCCTTAGGATAACGTTTGCTGCAGGAGTTATCTTTCATGCATGGCGAATTTCGGTTTAAACTTCCACAGGGGCCATGTATCATATTACTTTTAACAATTTCGTATAGCTCAGGATCACGATCGGGGTTAGGTATTTCAGCACAAATAATATTGTCAATTTGATCCGGAGTGATGCGATGTTGAAGCCATAAAAGTATATGAATATGCGGAAGACCTCGCTTTTGCCATTCCGTCGAATACATATAGCATCTTACTTCACCGAATATTTTCCCTTTTATCAACAAATCCATGACCTTTTTTACCTTTAATCGAAAGACACGCGAAATAATATCGTATCGATCATGAGATTTTTGTCCTGAAAGTAAGTGCTCATTTATGTCACTCCAGCGTGGGTTACATGTAAAAGTAATAAAAAGGTCGGGACGACCGTAATGTCTGACATAGGTCATGGCGTCTTGCGTTTTTTCGTGCATGTATCTTGGTCCACCAGTAAAAGATGATGGAGGTACTACCATTTGTCCTAGCTGATTTGCTTCAGTATCTTGCCGTCCAATTGCATCTTTTAAATGAATATAATTATCTGCGCGCAATTTGGCTTGATTGTTTTGTATGTAGTTTAGTCTTTCAGTTACTATTTTTGCGTATTCATCTACCAAATATTGTCTAAAAAAAACTCGATATTTAACTAAAAAGTTATCTTCTCCTTCTCTGATCATTATTCTGTATGAATAAAAACGGACAGCAGAGACTGTTTTTTTTAAGGGCAACTTAGTTATGGGATCGCATTGTGGTATATTGATTGAATAGCCATCATCCCCCCAGTAAAACATCAACGGCTACTGCAGCGCGTCATAAGCTCGATGTCTCTCACTGATACGCTGAAGTGAGTTACTTCGGCTTTCGAGGATGATGTCTCTTCGGTCAAAATGCTGATCTACCAATACAAGAGCCACTTCATATGCCGTTGGTGCATTAAATCTGACTCTGTGTTCTCTTTGTGGTTTTTTATCTGCATGTATTACGACCTTGAATGATTTTGAAGGCGATATTGTATCAATGGCTGTTTTTAGATCTTTTATGTATGGGTTCACCTCATGTAACATAAGCTGCAATTGTTTGATTAAATTTGGTCTCAAATCAGGAAATTTAGAACATCGAATAGTAGCTTCTCTATCATCTTCACCGATGAAATAAATTTGCAGAAACTGTGCATCCTGCCCAGGTTCCGGTAATATACTTCCAATTAAATGATAGACTTGTCCTTGAACTTTAAAAGTTGGTGAAAAACCGCCTTCTCTTATTTGTTTTCCACCAAAGGAAGTCATTTGAAAACTGGCATTATATTTTCGGATATTATCCATGAAGTGTATATGATTCGGGTGTAAATCATTAACCAGACTGTAAAGACTGTAAACATCTTCTTGCACTGTATTTATGTACCATAATTTTATTTACTTGGCGTACAATAAAGTGTAAAATAAATAAAAAATAAATAAATAAAGTGGTTCAGGCAGTTGTTTAAATGGTTCAAGTTGTACTTTTCCGGCGCTACAACACATGCCAGGTGTCTCATCTTTCCACTTCAAGGCGTTACACCACTGACACTTGTACGTCATAGAACCTAAGACTACACTGCTGTCAGTTCCATAAGCAATATCTGGGTCATACGTCAAACCCGAAAGCAACTTGCTTCTCCATACAAGCTGAATTGTCTTTTCTCTATACCGTGACTGAATCACTCTATGCACATCGGTATTCCTGGCCTGATATAGTGCAGAAGATTGCCTATGTTTTTAGGGTTTGTAGCCTGGTAGGTGGCGACAGCTTGTCTGTGTTTTTCAGGGTGTGCAGCCTGGTAGGTGGCGACAGCTTGCCTTTGTACGTCAGGGTTTTTTTTCTTATATTCAGACACAGCTTTACGGTGGGATTCAGGTAGAGTCTGTCCATATTTTTTTTGTGCCTTTTTTATTTGATTTTTTCGTGTGTAATTAGTAAACCTTGCCCTACGTTTGTTTTTCCTTTTTTCTATTAATGTCGAAGACTCAGATTGGCACAATAAACTTCTTATTAAATTTTCATCTTAAATGGGAATATTAATCCTGCTGCTATTAACTCACAAAATCCTCCATAAGTAGCATTTTTCATCATATCAGCAAAATATTCATCAGGTGTTACGTAGTTATCACCATTCTTGTCGTGGGTCATAATTGAAAACTTGTTCCAGTCATTAACCACATATTTCACAATTTCTGAACGCACCTCCATCGCTCTATCTTGTGTTCCGTACATTAAATAAGATAGAGCACGAAACAAACATGCACCGTCGCCAACAATAGGGACGACAGTACATTGTTCAACTTCTCCATCAATGTTCAGATTTTCTTTAGCCATTTTAAAAAAGTCTAACCGGCAAAACCTATACTTAAACCAAACGAAAACAAAACAAATGCCAAATACAAAGCAGGGTCTATCTGTAACCAAAACTACTAACCGAAATAAAGCAAATGCAATCCAAAACATACCAAGAAAAGAACAGCCAAAATCGTCAAATATAATCCGCTAGAAATATTTAGGTATAGTTTGTACTATTAGACGACGGCCATTCATCATCGGTTATATGTAGCTTAGTGAAAACACAACGATAGCGCGATTTAAAATACTACTAACGCCATCTATTGTCAACATTTAGAACTAAAAGCAACGAACTTTCATCCCCTATTTTATCCCCTTAGTCAACATTTAAAAATAAAAGCAACAAACTTTCATCCCCTATTTATACCCCTGGGGGTTGAATTTATCAAAATCCTTTCTTAGCGGATGCCTACGTCATAACATCTACCTGCATGCCAAATTTCAGCCCGATCCGTTCAGTGGTTTGGGCTGTACGTTGATAGATCACTATGTCAGTCAGTCAGTCAACTTTGAGTTATATATATTTAGATTTGCACCTGCCCATGTAAATACGGCAAGCCCACATATTACGTGGTACAAAACGCAAATGGAAAAAAAATGTTGCCGTAAAGTATGCATATGCCTAGGTACCCCTGAGGTAACAAAAACGTGACCATAATTATGTGTATATGTATTGAACAGTAGATACATTTGATTGACGTTACTTCTGAAGTTAATTCTCAGCTTGTGTGAGGAGAAACCTTATCTCAGCACTTCATGGATTCACCGTGCGGGCGTGCCGGGTCATAGCGTAGTACGGAGAGGAACTATGTGTGGTACTTGCGATTCAGTATGCAGATTTAGGGTTTGTTTTAAGAAAGACAATTTACCTAAAATACCTATTTACACTCTTATCGTAACTTTCAGAACATTACACACATTTCGCTCCACGCACGGTCTAGATATTTTAAATGCCATTTCACTAAGATAAAATCCCAAAAGTGTCCGTGTCTTGGCTAGCATCAAAATGTTGATTTACTGACGTTAGTAGGGTAGACGCTAACAAGACTTCTTCGACTTAGTGTCTGCCACCTCAGCAGTATAAAGAAAGGTGCGCCACGCATATGCATGCGTGGCTAAGCTTAGCCACGCATGCATAATATAGGCACTCATTTTATGCAGTGTGAAAAGGTTGTTTGAAGTGAATAAGAACAAGTGACGGTGTAAAATTGATTTATTATTAAATATTATAGTTTTTGGTATCAAAATAAATAAATCATTACTATGTACAATTATATACACTACTAGCTGATGCCCGCAGCTTCGCCCGCGTAAAATTTGTTCCCATTCCCGCTTCCCGTATTTTGTCCCTTTGGAGGTAGACTTTATCAAAATCCTTTCTTAGCGGATGCCTACGTCATAACATCTACCTGCATGCCGAATTTCAGCCCGATCTGTCCAGTGGTTTGGGCTGTGCGTTGATAGATCACTATGTCAGTCAGTCAGTCACCTTTGAGTTATATATATTTAGATTTAAAATTATATTATGAAATATTATTATTTTCACCTGCCTACGGCACATTACACTTAATTTAGTTCGTTTATTACCTTGGGCCTTTAGTTCATTCATCTGTGCTTTCTTAGTAACCAGTCCTCCTTAATCATATCAGCTGCCTTTTCAGCAATCATAATAGTTGGAGCATTGGTATTTCCTCTTACAATTAAGGGCATTATTGATGCATCTACAACTCGTAAACTTTCAACTCCGTAGACTTTCAATCGCGGGCTTACAACTGCATTTTTGTCATATTTAGGACCCATTTTACAAGTACCGACTGGATGATAAATGGTGGTAGTATAATGAGTCAACATACAAGTAAAGTACTCTTCTGAACCCCATAGATGACCAGAACAGGCTTCAACAGGAATTTTAACATAACTTGCTCCACTTACTTTAAAGGCCTCAGTTCGTTCTAAGTCCATAGCAAATCTATAAGCTTCTAGCAATGCAAACAAATCTTCTCTTTCCGTGAAAAACCTTGGATATATTAATGGAGGTCCAAAAATTGGGTCTGTATTATTTAGCATTATAATTCCTCTGCTCCTAGGAGTCAATAATAGAGGTCTAACTGTAATTCCATTATAGAAAGCCAGTGGAAAAATATTTGTTGCCAAGTATGTAGTCGGATCTGAGTAAAAATCTCTGACATTCGCTCCATCGAAATGAAATTGAATATTTGGAACTTCTTCATAGTATGTTCTTATAAAAGCTGTTATAGGTAAAGTTGATGTCGTAGCTAGTGGTCCAAATTTTTGGATTGGTTGATCATGATATTTAAGTATTTCTTCCATTAACTGCTTACCACTTACAGCTGTAGATGTTTTGTTGCTCAAAGACAATATAAAACCATCGGCAGTTACATGGTCTTGGAGATTATAACCAACATTTAAATTGACCAAAACCGGTATGTTTAAGCTTCTTAAATGATATTCTGGTCCAATGCCCGATAACAATAATAGTTTTGGAGAGTTTACAGTTCCACTACTTACAATTACTTCTTTTGCCGAATGAACAGTGTGAATAATACCGTTTTTAAAATATTCAACCCCAAAAGCCGTTTTTGTTTTAGGATCAATGAGTACTTTCGAAACAAACGCGTTGTTTACAATATGTAAGTTTGGTCGTTTGTACCTAATATTTCTGATATATGCGTAGTTTGCTGAATATCTTTGCCCGTTTCTTGAAGTAGCTTGAACAATATCTGTACCCATTTGGGTTTTACCATTTAAATCAGTAACATGTAATCCTTTTTCTTTGAAAGCTTGTAAGAGCATTAGACTGTTGATGTCAAGGTAACGGAATCTTTCAACATTAAGGGGACCTCCTACGGAGTGGTAGTGTTTGTCGTGAGACTCCATGTCTTGGTTGTTTTCAGCTTTCTTGAAGTATGGCAGCACCTGTAATGATATTAAAATTACGTTCATTAATTTTTTCAAGCCTAGTATTGTAACTCTCTCGCTCGAGACCATGGTGCGAGCCATGATCTCCAGCGGCAGTAAATGGGACTGCGCCGCCTCTTTCTGCGAGCAGGTCATGCTTGTGAAAGAGGTGGCGGGAGCGGGAGAGAACTCTCGCACCCGAGTACCGCAGCCGGCGGCTTGGGCGCCGCCGACGTGTCTTCGCCGAAGACTATCGGCCTCCATGACCGGGGGCCTGAGGACGGTGAGAGGGCTGCTCGCCGTCCTTACAGAAGCAGGCTCATGACGGCAGCGTGACGTAAGGAATTCACGCTCGCCCCCCTTAGAAGCGAGATCACACACCCGAAACCCCCTAATGACACGAAATAGCACCCGAACCACCCCCTAGGCGAGGCCGCAGTGGCGGCCGTGTGTCTGTTGGAAGTCCTGGGACATCCTTTCAAGGGCTTACCCGGGGCTTCTAACCATAGGCTGTTGGGTGTAACGTGAGGTTTTTTAGTAGGTAGGAGTCCAGCATAGCATCCATGAGGATTTTCCTTCACGTTAAAAAAAAATGAAAAAAGCCTAGTAACGTACAACGCCTTCAACTTGGTTTAAAGACTGGAATGATACTGGCACACGGAACTAATGAAGTCTGAAGTACAAAGCTTTTCAATAGATTACAATATCTGACGAGGTGATTGTTTACAGAAAACTTATCACTCAGGACTACAAACGCTTTCAAAAGGGTCTACTAGTTCTGTCACATCAGTAAAGTCGACAGAGGGTTGTTTGGTTTCAGTGCCTCACTCACTATTTTGTCTGTTCAACTTCTGTAAATTAATATTATCGTGTAGCTCACAGTGATACGTGATACATGAAGGCTAGAAAAGTCACTATTTGGAAAGCTTAGATAATAAATTATTAATATTAAGGAATAGCTGCCTACCTCGTCATAACTCCATCCATAATTACCCAGTTCTGCCCAGGAATCGTAGTCACGTCTGTTCCCTCTTATGTAGACCATGTAGTTTAGTGCACTGGATCCGCCCATTGTTTTCCCTCTGTAATTTTGTAAAATTAAATTAAATTTTTGACTTATTCTATAGGTATACAATACAAAAATAGGAATACTTAGTAATAACATTGCAAAATTACTATTTGTGCTGGTTTAAAAAAGAATGTCCGTGGCAAAGATGGTACTAATATTATTTGAGCTATCAATATTATTTTTCTATCGAACTATAAAAATGAATATGGACAGGGTAACAATTGCTTAACCAAGCAATAAAGTCTGTATTTTATAACATAATGTTATTACTAAGTATTTCCAATACATGCCAACTACTATTTAATTAGTATCAATTCTACCGATACTGTCAACATTATTAACAAATTAATCTCAGCCAGCATATACCCGGAGCACTATTGTACTACTACAAAAACAAACAGCACATAGATAATTACTCGTAGCATCACCTAGCAACGTTCTACCAAAGATAACAACAATTAGTACTACATATTTATCTAGGTCTACTGAACTACTTAGAGAGTATAGCCCCGTGTTGTAAATCTAGGTTGTGATCAAAGTAAGCAGAGACCGCCTCTAATCTTGAAATTGATGAAATGGCCGAGTTCTCTAAGAAACAAAATTTTAACTATTTTCAACAAAGGGAACTTTAGGTTCAGAGCCTTATGATAATATTGCTTATTTCCTTACTTTAAAAATTTCTAGTGATAAATAAGCACAACATAATCACAGAGTTTCATGGTATAGAACTACCGAAATTTTGCTACTAATTATGTAGATGTATAAGTATAATGTAAGATGGTAGATAATATTATGCGGTATTTATTTTGGGATATGTTTAACTACATAATGGATATTATACCATATCGTCAGTAGTTTGTCAGAATAATCTATACTATAAAGCAGTAACCGATTTATTATCTGTTGGTCCTCGTTTTATGAACACAATTCTAATTATAATGGCACACACATAAAAACTACTACTAAAACAATACATATTAAGATTTAAAAATAGAAATAAAAGTATATCCACACTATTATGAAATTTCTATTGCAAGTGCAAGTAAAAAGCATTAGCATGACTCATTAAAAAACTGAGCAATAAAATGACAGTATAAGAACGATCAATTAATACAGTGTACTTATTGACTCTAGGAACTGTGTGGTAAGTGCCAGTAAAATGCAGTAACAGTCACATAAATGTCAAACTAAATGGAACTCGAGATATGTTTATATAAAATTCTTTTACAAGAGCAACTTCTACAAGAGCAAATAAAAAAAAAAAAAAAAAAGAAATATGCTCAGAAATTGGCGGACTTAATGCCTAAGGCATTTTTACCAGTCAACCGTATCTACGCCGTATATATTTTGTATGATGGAGTACCTATGTTGAATATACAATTTAATATAACATAATTCACCTTCAAAAATAGAAAAATCCTGAAGTTATGAATTTACATTGACAGACATCTGATTTAATAGGGATCATAAAAGTTACGAACAACTTGCTAGATGTCGCGATGGTCTTTTACCAATCGGCCAAATCAGATAAATATGCAAGAAATAAAAAAATACAGCCCGCAGGTAACTAAAATATGATTTTAATGATTGCTGAAAGAACAAAGAAAAGATAAATCAAGACTAATAATAAATAGTTGATGAAAGGAAAATATGGTCAGAATAATATTTCATGGAGAATTGTAAACTGAAAATTGTAAATGAGTCTGCGGCCAATATGAGAGTGAGAGGTGATCTGAGTCAATAATGGTTTTTGGTACAAAACTACTAATGAGTATGATAAATGAGTACTAAGTCAACTTCTAATCTATAATGTGGTTGTAGTTTAAAGTGTGATAATGGAACTGTGTAAACTTACCAATAGTCTGAAGTTTTTGTTTTTGTTACAATTGCTAAGTAACAACCTGTAGTAGTAGTGATAAGAGTACCGAAATTAGTATTATATAGTGTAATTCTGAAGTTCGAGGTTCCAATATAATAATTTAGGACCTATCTATATAATATACTAATAATTATAGATCGATGCAATAAAAAAGAACAGCTTGTTTAGTATATACCTCTAATCGTTCGTGGTGTTAAGTTTCGTTTAAGTTTCGTGGCGTTTGTTGAGAGTGGCCAGTTATAACATTCAACTGAATAAAAAAAATACCAGGGAATGTTTTCTATAATAAAGGTATCTTGCTAAAAAGGGTAAACTTTTTGACTTTTTTTGTAATTTATGTAATTGAAATAAAAGACTCACATTTTGATAAGAATTTAATAAAAATAACTTTAACACTTAAAAATAGTATTTACAAGTTGTAATGACTCTACAAACTCCATATTTTTAAAGTTTGCCCAAATTAGTTTACAATTAAATATAATGACTAAAATAATGCAATCTTTCTATGATCTTAATCGCGACAATAGCCTTTCATTTGAATTGCACCACGTTACCTTGAGTAGACTAGTGTCCCACTGATCGTGTGAAATGCACTAGCACCAGTCATAACTAGTCTGAAATTGAAGGAAGCTTAACAATGACTAGTCTACTTTCATAACAAATGATTCCAATCTTCTTTAATCATATCAGAAACTTTCTCTCCGATCATCATACATGGTGCATTGGTATTACCACGAACAACGTGTGGCATAATTGAAGCGTCAGCAACTCGCAAACTGTGAATACCATACACTTTTAATCTTGGATCAACAACTGCATCTTTATCGTGCGCAGGACCCATTTTACAAGTACCTGAGGGGTGGTATATTGTACCTGTAAATCTTGTTATGACACATTCAAAGTATTTATAAGATCCCCATTTATATCGAGAACAAACCTTCACTGGTTTTCGTACAAATCTTGCTCCATTATCTCTAAAAGCTTTAGTATCTTCGAGCTCAGTAGCGTACTTAAGTGCGTCTATTAATGTATCTAAATCTTTTTTCACTGTGAAGAAGTTAGGATAAATTAGTGGTGGACCAAAAGTAGGATTACTTCTATTTAAAGCTAAGAGCCCTCTACTCTCTGGATGTAAAAGAATAGGCCTAACATTAATGCTATCATAATAGGAAAATGGAAATATAGCACTAGATAAATATGTTGTAGGATCCGAATAGAACTCTCTCAAATTTCTACCATCGAAATGAAATTGAATGTCAGGTACAGTTTTATCTTCAGGAGCAAATTTGGTTCTGTGAAAAGCTGTTATTTGTAAAACGCCGGTTGCAGAAAGTGGATCTTGTTTTGTTCCTGATTTGTGATATTTCTTCACATTTTGCAGCATTTGGTTCCCAGGCAGTAATGTGGATGTTTTATTAGTAAGCTCAATCAGTACTGCTTCTGTAGTTGCATGATCTTGCAAATTGTAACCGACTTTCAAATCTTTTAACAAAGGTATTTTTAAAAGTTCCAAATCACATTTTGGTCCGATTCCAGAAAGCATCAATACTTTTGGACTATTTAAAGCACCCGCACTTATTATTATTTCTTTCTTTGCATGTGCTTCATACCACTTTCCACTACTTATGTACTTTACACCGTATGCTTTTTTGTGTTCATCTATAAGTATTTTGGTTACTTCTGAATTTATTTTTATACTCAGATTAGACCTGCTGTATCTTATAGGTTTTATAAAGGAAAGATTAGAAGATGCCCTTTTTCCATCTTTTGACGTTGTTTGTGTGATCATAGTTCCGATTTGCTGTTCACCATTAAAATCAACTAACGGAAATCCTTTTTCTTGGAAACCTTCAACCAGCATTACAGTATTTAGATCAACAGATGTGAATCTTTCTACATTTTGAGGACCGCCAGTTCCATGATAATATTTGTCCTTCGCTTCAATATTTTGATTATCTTCAGATTTTTTGAAATAAGGTAATACCTAGAAACAAAGAAGAATTAAATACACATGCATAACTTGATTAATTTCAATTTTAGCATTATTAAATTTGAAACGCTGCTTTTTTACAAGGAATAACATGGCTTATTACTGTTTTTACACTAGAATTCACCAGAAAGCACTTACGTCCCTATAACTCCAGCCAACATTACCAAGATCAGCCCACTCATCATAATCACGCTTATTACCTCTCATGTATACCATAAAATTTGTTGCACTGGACCCTCCCATTACACGGCCACTGTAAATGAAAAGAACAGGTTTATAAATATTATGATTAGTGAAATGGGATACTTAGTTCAGAATAGGTTTTGATTTCGTGACATTTGTCTTTCACAGAGTGAGACAGTAATATCAGTTTTTTTCTGAAATCGCCAGGTTCTTTGAATGTGTGTGTGGAACTGTGAATTAAATACCTTAAAGCCACTGAAGTTAGCCAAACCAACGCCATCCGTCTGTTAAAAATTTGTAGCAAAACCTTGGAAAGGAGCGATGCGTTTCTAGACTCTATCTAGCGCTTGGGCAATGTCCAAACTGAGATCCAAAAACTTGCTGTGCTTTTCTATAATTAGGCCAGGCTGTGATATCTACGCTAAGAGATAATTTTCTGACGCCATTATAAAGTACGAGTATAGTCAATCATTGCCTGTTCGGTATTTATAAACTATTTGTAATCTCAAACTCCTTAAAAGTTACTGTGCCAACGAGGATCTGGCCAATTCTCTTCTTCGAGACCGCTTGTAAGTTTGCCTCTTTTCAAGCCCCGGGCACATTGTCTGACGAGTTTAACATACTGTTCTATAACACTTCTCTTAAGTGATAAAGTAATGTTCGGTACAATAAAATCAAGGTAAAATAATTTAAAATACATCTTCTCGATGTTCTTGAAATAATGTTCCTTAGGGAGCCAATGCAGCATCTATTTTAAAACATTAAACCCGCTTGCTGCAGAGTAAAATTTACAAAGCTGGAAAATATGTTTATTTTGAACACTTTTCACTCTGCTTGAATTTTATATTCGTAGTTAACTTCTGTGACTTGGTTAGATATATATATGTAGATACTCACTGCACCTAATTCAGGTAATTTGATACTCGATTGCTCCTATTCTTGATGCTATTAATTAAAATGCACACAAATTGGATAAAATAACAAAATGTGCGCAGTGATTTTTTGCCACTAATTTCAATAATGTCTGTCTGTCTGTACGTTACGAGGCTGAATCTTATGGAACGGTGACAGCTGGAGAGCAAAAAATTCCAAAGATTGTGTTTTTGTTGCCGCTGTAACAACAAAATAATACTAAAAAAATTATATTAAAGGGGGGATCCCATACAACAAACGTGATTTTTTTAGCTTTTTTATTTTTCATATTAATAACGGCAACAAGTAGACGCTTGAAATGCTCAAGGAACATCGAGTTGTATATTTTCATAAAATATAAATAATTTTATGACAGTGAAATGGACATTTAAGGGGTGATTTTTTGTCGTTTTTTGGTACGAAAACCTCCGTGTGCGAGCCCGACTCGTACTTGGCCGGTTTTTTTTGTACTGTATGCTTTATTGTACCTTTATTGATTGTCTCAAATGTATTAATGTTATAATCAATTTGAAAATGAAGAGGAAAAAAATTATTGTATATTTTTTTTTTAATATTCGAGAATTAGAAAAGAGTAGGAAAAATAAAATTACCATACCTCAACCAAGCGCACGTCTGTCCCCTCTGCGCTCTGCAAGTCATCTTCTCAGGCTGGGTCCTGTACATCCAGTCAATATTGGACCGGCCTAAGACTGGAGCCAAAGCAGGGACACTGGTGATGTCCGGTTCTTCAGGACCCGCTTCGATTAGAAGAACCTGGTATACAAGTATTACTATAATACATACATGCACGAATATGATAATATAGGTACCGCTGCCTACATAATAATATTTGTATAATATCAGCGTATAGTAGTACGCTGATATTATACAAATGTCATATTGTCTCTCGTAATAAATGCCTGGTAGAAATTGCTATAAGCGATAAGACTGTCCATTGTATTGCCGTTTTGAAGTGGACAGGCGCGGGTTTTGACAAACTGTTGTTGTAATTTACAGGTTAACGCGACAGTTTACATTCTCATATATGAAAATGCCACAAAGTGGTCACCTATTTCTGGATCAGTCACAGCGTAAGATGCTTAACGTAGTGATTTTTATTTTTGGGCTTTGTGCGCACATTTTTAGGGTTCCGTACCCATAGGGTAAAAACGGGACCCTATTCATGAGACTTCGCTGTCTGTTTGTCTGTCTGTCCGTCACGAGGCTGTATCTCAGGAACCGTGACAGCTAGAGAGCTGAAATTTTCACAGATTATGTATTTCTGTTCTCGTTTTTTTTGTACGGAACTCTCTGTGTGCGAGTCTGAATGGCACTTGGCCCGTTTTTTGATAATTATTTTCATAATTACTAAGCTGATTAAGTCGTCGTCAATTACCTAAGACAATGTTAGGTGAAATGTGTTTTTTTTAAATAACAAAAAATACATTGTAGATATTTGGAATAAAAAAATATTAAAGTATTCACCAAATTTTATGAAAAAAAAAATTGAAAATTTTATAAAAGATAAATATAAAACCAAAATCTAGGTTTTTCGAATTTTTGACATACTCGTTGAGGTTACGTCAAAAAAATGTAAACACGAAAGGTGGAGATTTCTTTATTACTGACCTACAACTTCGCGATTGAACATTTTTGAACAGGACTTGTAGTTTTGCCGGAAATCGAGAAAACCCCATTTTTACGCTTAAAACCCGCCTTTTTTATTCCCCGACCTCTGATAGCTCGTAAATTATTTTTCCTGTATTTTTTTTACATTCTCTTCTTTTTTCAATAGGTGTCATTCTGCTACAATTTTTTTTTCAAAAATTATTATCTACGCTGCAATATATACGCTATAATTATAATTATTACGCTATATTACAGTATATAATTAGAACTTTCATTTTGTCACGAACTGGACGGCCTAGACTGAATTAGACACGCAAGTACAACCATTTAATTATTTAGAAATGAAATTCAAAACCTATTCAATTTAACTATAGCAAATTATAAAACAAGTTTATCGCGACACTATAAAATCCATTAACTGCTATTAAATACTGTTTTCTTTTTTTAGCAATTGCCAACTCGTTAAAATAAATTAGTTGTTTGATTTCGCAAGGTGAAATAAAATGACATAATCAATAGATTTGATCAGATATTATTGTTTAAAAATTTATTAACGATTTCACGCGGTTACACGCACGTAGTTCCCGTTCCCGTGGGAATACGGGAATCAAATATAGCCTATGTTTACCGGGGCTAGTGTAGCTACCCAATAGTAGAAGATTTTTTTCATAAGTTTCAAAATCGTTAATGTGAATAGTACCTATCATTTAAGATTTGAACGAAGTAGAGAATTTTATTTTTAACCTATATCGGTTTTTAACATGAGTGTGTGTGATTACTCCCTCGGGCAGTCTGTACTAAGTTACTGTATTTCGGTATGGGGTGCGGCTGGAAGGAACCATATGATTAATGTAGAACGAGCACAACGAGCACTCCTAAAAACAGCGTACCGTAGACCTTACAAGTATCCTACTGATTCTCTCTACTCTGAGGTCAGCCTACTCAGGGTTAGACAATTATACATACTCGCAGTGACATTAAAATTCCACAAAACTGCCCTGAGTAGTGCTATCAAAACTCGATCTGGACGCAGATTGTTGTGGCACCCGGTAGCATATCGGAAACTGATTGGTAGAAGATCTTTTAATTTCATAGGTCCATTTATATATAAGAGACTTAACTTAAAATATGGAATCGTAAATTTGACTAAATTTGTTTGCAAAAGAAGAATGTACGAGATTTTGATGCGACTGGACTACAACATTACCGAAGAATAACTGAAGTCTGTTCAATGATGTGGGAGGCTCGTGGGCACGCGCGGGGGTGCATAATAATCCTATGCACCCTTGCGTGGGTTTATGGGCTTCTTGTGTATTACAGACTATTTTTAGCAATACTTATTTGAAATGCTGACAGACAATATATACATAAATAACTTTTGAATTGCATCTTCGGCTTCAGTATCGATTGGAAAATGTCCTACAATTGGAATTCTCCGAACCCCCACAGCTTTAAGTATGTATAGATAAATTACCCGGACATACACACAATCACACACACACACACCCACACACACACGCACACACACACACACACACACAAACACACACACACACACACACACACACACACACACACACACACACACACACACACACACATACACACACACACCCCCACACACACACACACTTTCCCATCCTTGTTATTCCTAATTATAAGGGACCAATATATTTTTATATTGTTTTTTTCTCTTATTTTATAATCTTATTTATGCTTGTATAGCTGTTTAGAAAAAGAAATATAGAAACTGCATGTTAACATTAAAATTATCTGTATTGTCTAATAATGCTGCGGATGAAGAGAGACTGGTCCCCACAACACAGGGAATCCTAGTGTGGGGACTAGGGCTCACAATCATGTACACCTTTATATTGAGACAATAAAAAATATTAAAAAAAAAAATATTAAAAAAAAGTGTAAAAAACCGCGATAGCTTATCAATACAATTTGAGAGTTTAAATAAGTATTTCGCGCGAAGTCCCGAATTAAATAAGTATTGAAAGTTTGCCTGGTAGAGATTGTTACGAGTATTAGCGATGAGTAAGTAAAAGTAAAGTAAAAAACTCTTTATTGTACACCAGGCATAACATTTGAACAAGTTAAAATAACACTTATTGGCATAACAATTGCTTTGTTATATTGAGAATGTGGCTTCTTTTTTTGAACGTGAGGGAAAATACATCATGGATGCTATGCCGGACTCCTAACGACTAAAAAACCTCACGCTACGCCCAACAGCCTATGGTTAGGAGTCCCGGGTAAGCCCTCAGAAGGATATCCCAGGACTCCCAACAGACCCACGGTCGCTACTGGAGCCTTGCCTAGGGGGTGGTTCGGGTGCTATCCCGCATCTTTGGGGGGTTTCCGGTGTGATCCCGCTTCTAAAGGGGGGCGTGCGTGAGTTCCTCACGTCACGCTGCCGTCATGGGCCTGCTTCTGTAAGGACGGTGAGCCGCCCTCTCACCGTCCTCAGGCCCCCGGTCATGGAGGCCGATTGTCCTCAGCGAAGACACGTCGACGGCGCCCAGGCCACCGACTGCGGAACTCGGGTGGGAGAGTCTCTCCCGTTCCCGCCCCGCCGTCTCTTTCACAAGCATGACCTGCTCGCAGAAAGAGGCGGCGCAGTCCCACTTACTTCCGCTGGAGAGCATGGCTCGCACCATGGTCTCGAACGAGAGAGTGTCCACGTCCAGACCCACTACCAGGACCTGGCGCTGTTGCGCCCACGCCGTGCACTCCACCAGCGTGTGGAGCGCTGTGTCATCGCTCTGGTCCTCGCAGTGCTGACACTTGGCCGTGGTTCCCGGTGTCTTCGCCACAGATACCTACCGAAGCTACCGTGCCCGGTAAGTATCTGTGACAACCGGTAGGAGAGAGCACCGTGTCTCCTCTCCAGCCACTCGTCCATGACCGGTCGGACGGCCGCATTGTGGCAAATCCCCCTTTCGTTGCTTAAGTCGCACCTTCCATGTCTCCATGGTTTTCTGGTGGAACAGGGACCGCTGGGCCTCGATTTCCCGAGAAGCAGGCCTTCGACCGCGCTCCAGCGCCTTCTTGCGACATCTAAACAGTGACGCAAGGGCTCTTGCTTCCAGGTCCCATGGAGGGCACCCAGCTAGGAGACATGCCGCCTCGCCTGTGAGAATGTGGCTGAATGAGGATGATTGTTGTACTACTTCATTTTTACTGATCACTGCCTACCTTACGTTATTATAATATTGTTCAATCTTAATTTATAGATCTGGCATACAATGAAAAGTAAAATTAATAATAGAGAGACATCAGCACATAGTAACAAGTCCGCGAGTTTTCGTAATAAATATAAACTATAATCTTGAACTTCCTAGTTACCAAATTGATTCGATTTTACAATTGATCTAACCGCGAATAACTTCTATTCGATTATAGCGGTCAGGGTCACGGAGAGTCGGTCGTTCAACCGTATCAGTTTTATTGAGAACTACTTTAATTACGTTGACGAAAACAGCTTGTTTTATGAAAACTATGTTGGTTTTTTAGACGTCGTTGTTGCTACTTTTGGTTCTTGACCCACAAGTGCTTGTAAATCAGTCGCTATAGTTAAAAACTGCTCAAGGTTCCGTATAAGTTTGTAGGTACATTATTAATTAGTTCATGAATCTCATGTAGGTACTTACTATAAAAAATACTATCTGTAATTAACATAGGTAAGTACATCGGCATTAAGTTTTCAACCATTGATAATCCCCTAAAAATATAATTTAAAGTGATGTCATTAAAATAGGTAACATTAGACGTCTGTCAGTTTTATCTTCATAATGAGAAAGATGAATGAAAAAGTGAATGAATCGCTACGGACTTGAAAGACATGTGAATTTTATAAATCATCAGGTGAAATCCCTGTCCCATTATGATTTTTTCTTTCGTAAATTAAAGGAGCAAAATAAGACAATTACTTAATTTAATTACAAAAAAATTATTGTGAAATTAAATTAAAAGTTTTAATAAGTTTAAACAGAGAACCAAGTGCTCCTCGCGAATTTATGTATGCAAAAAAATGACTCAAGCTGTATTCGCACCAAAAAATGGTGGCTGGACTTAGTACGTATTGTTTCAAGCGATTTATCTCTTTTTTCCATTCAACTAATTCAAATTAAAAACTAGATAGAAGTAGTTTTAATCACTCTACCAATATCTGAAAAAATCACTGTTTGGCACAATTTTGACTTACACCATATTAGAATTAGACCGACGAAATATTACCTATTAAAATGACTCCACTTTTTTTTAGTCAGTGGGAAAAGCTAGGTTGTTAGTTAGGTCGCTTCAAAATATTTCAATAATACTGCAGTGGTGCATGACGCAGTTACCATACATTAATAATTATTCGGGCGTGGCAGTATAAATTATCAGATATGCACTTGTTATTGCGCTTACCTATTACCGGACTACTAACCTTATTACACTTGAATGAATCCCCTGAAACTACATAACTACATAAACCGCCACCAATTGCTTAACGTGCCTTCCTAAGTACGGAAACATAAGTAAAGCGGTCACCCATCCCAGGACACAGCGTAAAATGCTTAACGTAGTTATCCTTTACAAAACTTTATGTTACCGGAGCCCCACTAGCTCGAAATTCAAATTCTTTTTTTGTTGTTTATTTTTTGGTTGTGTTCATCACAACCAAAAAATTCGGTTTGGTGCGATTTTTTTTACGTGAGGGTAAATCCTCATAGATGGTATGACTCCTGCCGACTAAAAAACCTCACCCATCAGGCTTAACAGCCTACGGTTAGGAGCCTCGGCTTTGGCACGATAGACAAGAGTTTTGGAAAGATTATAGACATTTTTTTATAACTAGAACATGTTCCTGTGGGTAATGAGTACGGCAAAATCTCATAACGTTAACTTATTTTCGGGATAAAAAGAAGCCTACGTGTTATTCGATCCGCTCAGGTCTGCAATACTATATTTCCTTCCGAGGGCTTACCCGGGACTCCTGGCCTTAGACAGATGGCAAGGCACCGTATGGTCTCAGTCGGTGGAAGTACGGCATTATATCCATGAGGATTTCCACATGTAATTTTCTGAGAAGTTGGGTATCCGGCAGACCACTTAAAGAAAAGTAACAGTAGGTATATCCAATTAGGTATCTACAGATGAATCTAAGGTCTTTAGTTTTGAAAAAAGTTACCGTGTGCAAAGAGAACGGGAATAAATCCATCGCGGGTGAAGCCATGGGCATCGTCCTTAACCTAATAATTATTAATCAATCTTGACTTTATACTCGAATTTCAGAATTTAAGGCGACGGTTTAGGACTACCTAGCCTACCTATGCTAAGTGTATCAAAGTATTCACATCAGGCCTAATAATACATTTTACAATATATATTACCATAAATTAAACATACTTCATTACAGTTACGTCCCAAAGGGGTACCTATGCAGAGACAAATTCATGTCTAGCGTCTGTCTCACGTAACTGGTGGTGAGCCTATACATACATAATGGTCACGCCTTTATCCCCGAAGGGGTAGGCAGATGCATATTATATGCCCACATTTCACCTTTGTATAATTTTCCCACGTAATAGGTGGTGAGCCGTATTGCCGTGTTTAAATGGACAGGCGCAGGTTGTGACTGCCTGCTGTTGAAATAAAGCCTTCAACTTAGCTTAACGACTGCTATTTTACTGGCAACCGGGACCAACGGCTTAACGTGCCTTCCGAAGCACGGAAACGCTCAAATTAAATGTCACAAAGTGATCACATGGATGGTCACCCATCCAAGGACTGGCCATAGTGAAAGTTGCTTACTACAGTGATCGTTTACAGAACACTGAGTCCGCGGGGCCACGAGCGCTTCAGGTGAGCCTATAGCGGTATTGAAATGGACAGGTCCAGGTTGCAACTTCCAACCATTAAAAATTTTCAAGCAACCCATAAGTCCTTTTTAATACCAACGGCGCAAAGTGAAATGTAAGACAGTGGTCACTCATCCGAGGACCAGCTATTCCGAAAAATGTTGTGAAGTATAGTCGATTACAAAATTCTGAGTCAGGGGTGTTAAAACGCTTCCTATCAATCGCTGTAACATTTAAATAATCAATAGTATTCAATAGTAGTTAGATAATACTTTGTTTTGGAAATATTATTAGAATCATTCTTCGAATAATGCCTCTCAGTTGCTTCCAAAATCCAGCCATACTTTTGCACCCGGGGATTCCTTTAATACAGAAACTAACTCACCTTCCACATTTTCACTTCAGATAACCTGTTTGCTATAACACATCCAGCCGATCCAGCACCAACAACAATAAAGTCATAAGTCTCTATAGACTGTCTCTTCTTCCTACTCTTTTTCCCACTATCTTTCTTTTTCTCTATTTTTTCTCTCTTAGTAGAAACTATTTCTGAATCAGCAGCTTCAACATCAGATATACTTCTCTTGTAAAAATTGTTATCGACATCTGGAGAGCTGAATTTCAAAAACGGATTCATAAAATATTTTTGGAAGAAGTCATTTCTGGTACTTTTGTCTTCATCGTCGAATTCCGGAAAATAAGGTGATGATTCGGAAATTCCAACATTTATTCCATGACCGTGACTATGAGCTTTTGAACTATGAGTTGGTACAAAATCATCCTGCAACACTGGCCCTAAAGCTGGTTCTGGTGAAAACTCGTTAACTTTCGGTAGAACTGGTCCTAAAGGAATTTGAGAGTCTCCAAAATTATTCACGAAATGTCCAGGAACTCCTGTGTTTGAATTGTGCCAATCATCGTCTGGCTTTAAGCTTATTGTAGCTTTCCCGAATAACTGTGTAACCAGCGCAAGAAACATATAACCGGTAGGCGAACATTGCGTTAAAGAGGCGTGTTGTTCCGGACAGATAGCTGCAATGTTCGGAGGATACCAAATTTGTCCGGACATTATCGAACACTCAACACAACCGCACTAATTCACACGCGTATCATAAACTCGTCAGGCTAATGCGAAAACTCAAGACACAATGGTGCTCTGGTACGCTGTCGTTCTAGTGGGTGATTGTGCCAATCTCTTAACCTATTGTTAGCGACATTATAACTGGCAAATAAGACGGAACAACGCTGACAAATTGTGTACAAAAAGTGTCATAAACGAAAAATATAAATCTAAAGTTGTATAGTATTTTGTTTTTTTGACGTAAAATGGAATATAAATGTCGGTGGGGATTTGTCGGTGGGGATTTATGGAATAATCCTAATTTTCGAAATCTTACTTTTCCTACAACAATTTTTTTATTGTTATTCATTTTCAAACTATGTGCAATAACTTTATAAATAAGAACGGCAAAACATTCATTTGAATTCCAATGGCGTGCAATTTTTATTAATTGAGTCAAAGCAAACTTTTTATGGCGTCATAACGGGGCAAACAAAGTACGGTACTATCTTTGGTAGTAAAATGCAGGAGCAATAGTCTGTGTAAAATCATTATGGAGTAATCGTTCGTAGTTTTAAAAGTTTTGTGGTATATTTTAAGCTTAAGAGAAAAGTTTTTTGTTCTATTATACAGGGTGGAGCGCAAGGAATGTAAGAAAGAAGTATGTATGTATGTAAAAATACATAATATTAGTAATAAAAATTAAAGGTAAACACAGAGAATGCCGACCACCTGCGTTAACAGGCAGACAGCGCTGGTTTTCAGAGGTGGCCGGACCCTATTCGTAGAAAAACAAAGAAGCTGCAATATCAATTATCGTACAAATGTTTGCCAGCTAACCTAGCCTTCATGCTCGAGTTCTGGGGTATCCTTCCAGGGCATAGCACTGTATGGAGTTGACCAGGTGCAATGCGATGGCAATACCTTTTTTTCTTTTTAACTTAAGGGAAAATCTTTCGTGGTTGCTATGCCGGACTCCTACCGACTAAAAACCTCACGTAACGCCAAACAGCCTACGGTTGGGAGCCCCGAGTAAGCCCTCGGAAGGATGTCCCAGGAACATTACAACAGTCTAATGCTGGGAAACCCGGGGAAGAAAATCACAGGGCTCCCTGCAATTAAGACAGTGCTTCGATCAGTATAAATTTTTGCGGTTATGACTTAAAATATTATAAAACTATCAAAAAAGATTTTTTATCTCTATGTCTGTGAAAATAACTGAAATTGACACATAGACTTTCTGCGGAAAACCATTATGTTACCAGAAATAACCTCATCATTGCCTATATGGAATTTAGAACATCTATAATAAGTCAAGGATTATTATTTCTATGAATTTGTTTAATTATAGCTCATAAAGAAATACCTAACATAGCTGAAGGACCACTTACCAGCAAAAAGATTGATAATGACGAACTTAAAAAACTTTTCAAACGTTAAATTTGAATCATTTAAATAGTAATTTTTGTTATTTTTAGGGTTCCGTACCTTAAAGGAAAAAAACGGATCCCATATAAGACCACGTCGTTGTCACGGTCAAGACCCTTTATCTCGTAAACGTGTGAAGGTATCGAATCGAAATTAATATCATATATTAAGGTCTAATATGTCCCTTGAAGCTGTAAAAAAAATCAAACTACTAAGTTAACGCAGATAAAAGTTACGGCCGCTTATGTCGTCATAAATGTGTATTTCAACACTCCCAAGGAATCAAAATTCATAAGGAACTTCCCGCTAACTTAGAATTCTGAAATTTAGCAAGTAATATCCTCTTATACCAAAAATATAGGAAAAAGTCTAGAAACGGTACTTTTGTGTCGAAATCGTTAAAATAAACGGTACTTAAAGTACGTACATCCGTATCTCTGTCAAAATCCTTTATCTCGTAAACGCGTGAAAGTATCGAGTTGAAGTTGATACCATATATTAAGGTCAATGACCCCTTGAAGCTGTAAAAATATATGACTTTTAAGATAACGCAGAAAAATGCTATCGCCGCTTATGTCGTCAAAAACGTGTAGTTCGACACTCTCAAGGAAATTAAAATTAATGAAATACTTCTTCTTTGATAACTGGATGTACGGAACCCATGGTGGGTGAGTCCGACCCGCAATTGTCCGGTTTTTTAATTGTTTTTATTCAAATGAGTAATTCATAATTTTGAATAATAAGACGTTCACACGTTCAATTTTATTCCTTGACTAAATAATTTTATTGCCTCTATTCACGAGTTTTAATATTTATGAAACACTTAATATTTTTTTCCTTATTCCCAATAGACTTTGACAATTTAAATTTATAATCCCAAATCCCAAGTAGTTAGAATCCATGTCAAAATCCCGGAGTAAGTATTTATTACTATAGTAGTAAAATCACTATGATTTGATTAGTGTAGAAAGTCGATCCAGTTAGAACTCCTACTTTATTATTTTTACTCACTTTTAATCAATTTTTTTAACTTCAATTTGCTGATATTACGCACTTAGTAGACCTTTTTAACACGCTTTTATTAGCTTCACTCTTCTTTGATAACTGGATGTACGGAACCCATGGTGGGTGAGTCCGACCCGCAATTGTCCGGTTTTTTAATTGTTTTTATTCAAATGAGTAATTCATAATTTTGAATAATAAGACGTTCACACGTTCAATTTTATTCCTTGACTAAATAATTTTATTGCCTCTATTCACGAGTTTTAATATTTATGAAACACTTAATATTTTTTTCCTTATTCCCAATAGACTTTGACAATTTAAATTTATAATCCCAAATCCCAAGTAGTTAGAATCCATGTCAAAATCCCGGAGTAAGTATTTATTACTATAGTAGTAAAATCACTATGATTTGATTAGTGTAGAAAGTCGATCCAGTTAGAACTCCTACTTTATTATTTTTACTCACTTTTAATCAATTTTTTTAACTTCAATTTGCTGATATTACGCACTTAGTAGACCTTTTTAACACGCTTTTATTAGCTTCACTTGTAACTATATATGTAAGAAAATATTGGAATGTTAATTTGACCCACTTCCCGTACTTCTATCACGCGAAATTTGGCACACGCTCTGAGTTTTGATGACAATACATGACTAGCTAAAAAACGTCATTACAAATTCAACATGGCGGCCTCCCCAAAATGGCGGACTGGCTGTTTGAAATCCACCCCCATGATCTGGGTATCGAATGAAAGGGTTTGAAGCGTGTTTTTTAGTTTTTTAAACTATTTTACAATTATTGTTGAGGACGGTGAGAGGGTCGCTCACCATCCTTACAGAAGCAGGCAGGCAGTGTGACGTAAGGAATTCCCCAAGGAACCCCCCCTTAAAAGCGGGATCACACCTGAATCCTCCCAAAGATGCGGGATAGCACCCGAACCACCCCCTAGGCGAGGAAGCAGTGGCGGCCGTGGGTCAGTTGGCAGCCCTGGGGCATCCTCCCAAAGGTCTTACCCAGGACTCCCAACCATAGGCTGTTGGGTGTATGAGGGGTACATGAGGTTTTTTAGTCGGTAGGAGTCCGGCATAGTATCAATGAGGATATTTCCTCACGTTAAAAAAAAAAGAAACTCCACTTAGTATTGCACAATATTTTATATACTTACCTACTATTTTTCACAACCTGACGAGTTAATGCAATAACGACATGACATTTTTAAAAACATTAAGCACTTCCTACTTTAAAACTATTTTTCTTTATTTTTATAAAATTAAAATGTAATCGCAAAAACATCCATTGTGTAGAGAAGGAAAACTTGAAACCCGGTTGTCGATAAAATGACAATCGTTAAGCCAAGTTGAAAGCCTTATTATAGCCATAAACTTCTACTGCGGGTCACGGCGCCTGTCCATTTCAACACGGCAATAGGCTCACCACCTATTACGTGGGACATAAAACTGTAAGGTGAAATGTGGGCGTATACTATGCCTCTGTCCACCCCTTCGGGGGTAAAGGCGTGATTATAATGGATGTATGTATGTAAAATGTAATAGTAGCTATATTAACACGCTTTTATTAGCTTCACTTGTAACTATGTATGTAAGAAAATCTTGGAAGGAATGTTAATTTGACCCACTTCTCGTCCTTCGATCAGGCTGAAATTTTGCACACGCTCTGAGTTCTGATGACAATACATGACTAGTTAAAAACGTCATTAAAAATCCAATATGGCGGCCTCCCCAAAATGGCGGACTGGCTGTTTGAAATCCACCCCCATGTTATGGGTATCGAATGAAAGGGTTTGCTGACAGGAATACGAAAAAAATAGTCACCTGACTTAAATCCAACATGGCGGACATCTAAGATGGCGGATTTGCTATTTGAAATGCACCCCCATGATATGGGTATTAAATAAAAGGGTTTGAAGCGTGTTTTTTAGTTTTTTAAACTATTTTACAATTATTATTTTAATTCATATACCTCATGGAGAAGTATAAAAATCAAGTAGCCTATTCGAAAATCATGGCCAGTTATCAATTTATTTGAGAAAATAGAATTGAGATAATAATTCAAACTAATTGCTTATTTGGCCGACCCGACCCATATTACCTTCATTCACACAATCTATTGAACTACCCACACACATTCCTGTTCATAAAACGAAATAGGCCTTTATACGAACATTAATTGGCTATAATAATATTTAACGATCAATGTTGTTTGCGGTCTTGTACAATACAATATATGAATTAATTACAATGAAAGTTAATTACTATTGTTCTCTAAATTAAAATACTATTTACTGTACTGTTAATATTTACGTTGCGATTTCAAATTAATTATTTTATTTACACTTTCGATACGATCGATGGCTCTGAGTTAATAATCTTAAATGTGGCGTTTTATATTTTGTGTCAGTGTAGCACCATCTTCCGGATCTCAAAACGTGAACCGGAAGTGTCAATCTTCATACAAATAATCTTTAACGTAATATTTAATTCTTAGTTCACAATTCTTTTTTATATTCAGCACGCCAAATTGACGTCGCCACCAGCCTGATGGAAAGCCGTGGCGCATCTAGCGATTGGGGGCCACTTTTGACAGTGGTCCTCAAGTTGGCGGCCCTGTGATGTGCCTCTTCACGCTCCTCTTAAAGAACCTGGGATTATAAGACGAGGGAAAAACGTGTGCGGGCAGTTCGTTCCAAGTTTTTACTGTTCGACAGAGGAACGATCTTTTGAACCGCTCAGTTCTGGCGAAGATTCTCTCCACTGTGTGTGAGTGGCATCTCTGCCCATCATCTAATATTTAATGATTATTGTATATATAAGTATTTAACACAAAAGACTTAATATAATACTATTAAATTAATCTTTGGGATGGTTTTAAAAAAAATCTTTAACGTGGTGTTATATTAAATACTTTAATCTTTGTAATTATGGAGGAAGGAATGGACATTTTCCTGTGTCACACAAAGGGAGGATCTTCCGACCAGGCAAGGTGATCACGCCTGGCGGGCTTAAGCCCAATGGTTGATGTTTGATTGTTGTATAAATCATTCTTCGCCGCGGAGAATATCGCCAAACCGGATTTCAATCTTCGCTAAGTAACGAAGAACAATCTCATATATATAAATCTCCTGTCACGGTGTTTGCCCGCGATGGACTCCTAAACTACTTAACCGATTTTAACCAAATTTGCACACCGTGTGCAGTTTGATTCTTGAGAGATAGGATAGTCTTTTTCTTTTTGTGAAAAGCCTACATGGCTATGGCCGGGAGTACCGGGTTAGAAAAAGCTTAGCCACAGCAATGCGTGGCCTGGCCCTCTAGTTGTAATATATACCAAAATCGAAATAGATTTGAGTATTTTAACTTACATCTCGTTAAAAAGTCTTTAAGATTGACAATTCCGATTGGCGTCTGGACATCCGGAAGTGGGCGGTTTACTGACACAAAATAAAATAGCGCACATTAGTCAACCAATACAATAATGACAACGGCTGTTCTCAGATTCAGGTAAGTAGTTACGATTTAGTTTTGTAAATCTATAAAATTACTAATAGCATTATGTCTTGACAAATATTCGCATTAACTGGAATTTATAAGGTTTGATCTAATTTCTATTGCGTGGCTGCAACGGTCGATTGTATAAAATCGATTACGATCGAAATCGGTTTATTACTTAGTAAGTTCAATGTCAGAATTCTACTGTTATTATAAATGAAAGCTTGTGAAGATTGATGGACAAAGATAGGAATAGCGTGATTAGAAAACAATGTGGTATAACTGAAGATTTAGTGACAAAGATAGAAAAAGGAATTCTTAGATGGTTTGGACATGTTGAGAGGATGGATGAAAATAGACTGACTAAACAGATATACAACGTGAACTTTTGTATAGCGCAAAGCTCAGACACCCCAACTAGAGTTTCGCTTCAAAATAACGTATAAAAAAAAAAAAAAACTAACGAAAACTGACCAAGTTATAAGCCTTTGTTTATAATTGCACTATTTTTTCCGCGAACAGCGTAGGTGTAGGTATTATCAAAGACTTCTATATAAACTGAGATAGAAGTCTTTGGGTATTATACGCAAGGCAGTTAGTCACTATTCGTGTGGTATTGATAAAAAAATTAACAAACCATTTTCATAAGTGGTAATTATGGAACTGTGTTTAAGATAGAAACCGGCCAAGTGCGAGTCGGACTCGCGCATGTAAGGTTCTGTACCAAAATACGGCAAAAATCACGTTTATTGTATGGGAGCCCACTTAAATGTTATTTTGATCTGTTTTTAGGGTTCTGTACCCAAAGGGTAAAAACAGGACCCTGTTCATAAGACTTCGTTGTCCGTCTGTCTGTCTGTAACAAGACTCCCTCGGAACCGCGATAGTTAGAGCTCGGTACAGATATTAAAATCAGATAAAAGGGGGCGATTAAACGGGATTCCCATACGACACACGCGATTTTTAGTACGGAACCGTCGGTGCATGAGTCCGTTTCGCATTTGGCAGGTATTTATTATTATAGCGGCAAAAAAATACACTGTCTGTGAAATTTTCAACTGTCTAGCTATAATAATGGTTAGTGAGATACAGTTAGGTGACAGAGGGACAGTGGAGTCTTAGTAATAAGGTCCTATTTTTACCCTCTCCGACGATGGTAAGGTTCACTAGCATTAGAGTCTTAGTAAAAGGATCAAGCTGTAAAGCCTATGAAAGTAATAAGATATTTCTATATATGAATATATATGAAAGAATAAGAGAAAATATTTCTTTCTAGCTATTACCTATTGATTACAAAACCCTAGAACTGCACGTATGTACATACTGGCATTTACGATTAGTAGTCAATACGATTACGTGACTATTCACAATGCCTGCACACACATTAATGGACAAGCGTGTCGGAAGGAGTTCTGACGGGGTAAATGAGGATTAGTATGGCGCCAATAGGCTGCATTATCAGTATCATGTAATCCTCTACGCTAAAAGTACACAAAACACTTACACTGTTATTTTTTTAGCCACCACTCACTAAAGTTCACCCGTTGCACTTTGTCACCTTCGGTAATTCCTTCTACCTTTCGATATTGGTATTGCAGCCCGTGTGTCGTGCCTCTGGTGTTCCAAACGTCCATAGGCTAAGGTTAGCAACGATCAAGTATGCTGTAAGCTCTTAAGTCACCTTAGTAGTATAAAAAAGTATAATAACAAACATGTTGTTACACGATCGCGTATTTTGCACAGCGACACGGGATGCGGAACGGCGACACGTATGACGTAACGCTCGTGTTATCGGTCACTGTCTCATAATATACAAATGTACTCTGTGGGTCACTGACTGGTGGCCAGCCCGGGTGGCGCGGGCTCAGGGGCGCGGCCGGGGGTGGCTGGTCGAGGGCACGGGATCGGATGTTATTTTATGATACAAATACACTTTACGATATTAGAGTGTTCAATGCGTTAAATTTTTTCGTGTAGTTGAAAAAAAAAACATAGGTTGAAACCGGGTTCATTGGATAATGTTATCGATTCTGATCAATGTGTTTTCAGGTTTGCGCTATACAAAATTTCATGTTGTATAAGGCGAGAATTAATGGGCAAGCTGGTAGGGGTCACCCTCGGCGTACGCATGGTTTCCAAATTGATGACCTGTTGGAAAAAGGCCAGGTCAAGAGTACCCTTAACCGGCGAGCATGTATGAAAACACTTATGAAAGTAGAAGAAGCGAAAGTGGTATGCCAGGATCGTAGCAAGTGGAAAGCCATAGTCTCTGCCTACCCCGATGAGAAACAGGCGTGATGATATGTATGTATGTGAAGATGTTTGTATGATTGTTACTTAATCATGCTCACAGCAAAATGGATCTGACTGAATTTAGTACTAGGATTTTGGAATATCACATAGGCTTTTTATCAATGAAATATGTTCCCACGGGATGCAGGAATGGAAACAGAATTCCACGATTGCACCAGCTTTGTAAACACAAAATTTTAAAAGAGCTGAATTTGAGTTAGGTACTTTCTTTTTTTTGACGTGAGGGAAAATCCTCATGGATGCTATGCCGGACTCCTACCGACTGAAAAACCTCACGTAACGCCCACAGCCTATGGTTGGGAGCCCCGGGTAAGCCCTCGGAAGGATGTCCTAGGATTCCCAGTCCCAACAGAGGGTTAGGTAAGTACCTTAGAAATACGTATCATACAATCACGTCTATATTCCCGAGGACTCCCTTTGGCAGTGATAGCGTGGGTGTGTAACCCACTCTTTGCTCAAAGTCTTGTTGGCCCCATGTAGGGTTAGCCAATTTAATTGCCGTCACCCGTTCCTCTTTGCAGTAAACTGCTGGAATTGTATTTTATCCCGCTAATTCAGTGATGGGCAAAGTACGGCCCGCGGGCCAGCTCCGGCCCGCGAAAGCATTTGATCCGGCCCGCCGAGATGGTCCTTCGACATTGGAATAGAAGGCCCTCGATAATCATATTTTAGCAATAGTCACATAGGTAAAGTTAACAGACTTTTTCAACAATGAAATTGCTGAACCAACTTACTGATGATCACCTTTTCGCGTTGTTGAAAGTTACTCCGTCCCACTTTGAACGTGCATTTGAAATACGCCTACTTCGAAGTCCATCTGTCACGAGTCTTTCCGTCAACTATACTAAAATCAGGAAAAAGGGGGGATTAACGGGGGGGGGGGGGGGGCGTCCCTTAAAACAAATATGATATTTTTCCGTTTTTTGGTACGGAACCCTCCGTGCGCACTTGGCCGGTTTTCCTGTAATTCTGGCCCTCTCCTGAAATTCCTTAATTTTTCTGGCCCCCATTAGAAAAGTTTGCCCACCCTAAATAGATCATTATGGTATGACTAAATTTCGCAACGGCAGAACAGGGGACATCTAGTAGTTACATACTCGTAATTAAAATACAAGTGAACTTCGATGAGAACAAGATAAGAAGGAGGAATTCTTCGACACCTAGACGGCTCATTTCCGTTTAATTCATCCAATTGTTCGGACGGGACAGCCATCAACTGATTTGAAAGGTTAATTTTTCTACAGGATTTTTTATTTGTACCTACTTAAAGATAGAATAATACTTTCTCAATTATTGGACAATTTTGTCTAATTTATTTATTTATTTATGAGGCGTCGCCGCCCAGACGATGCGGCAGCCGGAGAGACGTAGATCTACGATGGGTACAAGGAGGCCAAGAGGGCCCTCCAGACGGCCATCAAGCGGTCCTTAATCGAATAACGATATACCTACATAACATTGAAATTTGTTTTGTACTCATACAGAAACAAACAGAAAACGACGCATCACTCCAATTTCTCAAATAATTTACTCGCGTAAGAGACTCGGAGCATAAATTAAAATCATAAACGGCAACTCCCTAATGGATTTATTTCTCTGAAAGAGAATAATCTGTTGGAGCAAGAGATAAAGTACTTTCCAACTGTTTCAGCTTCCTTACAAGTATGTACGGTTAGCAAGCGACAAGTAAAAATGTTGCGGGTGGGTTTTATTGAGTTAGTTGCGGTGCTGACGGTACTTTAGATCTCATTTTATACCACTTTCAGAATTAATGTTAAGAATTACTTTTTTTTTGTTGCAGTAAGACGTATTTATTTGAAAATTGAATACAATAATGATAGTAATTGCTTTATGACTTAACTAGTTGATGCCCGCAGCTTAGCCCGCGTTCATTTTTGTGTCGTTTCTTTTTCCCGCTACCCACGGGAGCTTATTCCCGGGATAAATAGCCTATGTGTTATTCCAGACTATAATCTATCCCTGGAAAAAAAATCAGTCAGATCCGTTCAGCCGTTAGAGCGTGTAGGAGTAACAAAAATCCACACTCGCAAACTTCGCATTTATAATATTAGTAAGATTTTTGCTGTATTAATGGCTATAGGGAACAATAATAGTTTAACGTGCCTTTTGAAGCATGGAAATCCTCGTAAATGTAAATGCTACAAACGGTCAGTTATCTCAGAATTATCCATAGCAAAAGATGATTAAAGCAGTGCTCGTGCGAGCGTTCGAGCGTACGAGCGATTAAACTACTAGCAAATAACATTTTTTTGGTCTAAACTAGATGGCGCCTACGGATACGCCTATATGGAATTCCATTCCCCTTACCGCTCACCATGATAACTGGTTCCCGAATAGAGTCGAAGTAGTTATCTATCCTAGTATAATTTTTATCCTGTTACTCGATGCAACGATTTTTTCCAGACGATTCAGTCAACAAGACCCAGTGGTGCTAGATGAGAAAAAAAATTGTCAACGAGTCACACTGTTACTCGTTGCGAGTATTTCTTTCAACAAGTCACAGTGCGATCCTTTTTAGGGTGACTTGTTTAGACATAAATGTTTGTCTCAAGAGTCTGGGTGTTTCTATGTATAATATGTATGTATTTAAAAGTATATAAGTATTAATATCCGTGGTCTGATACCCATAACACAGGCAGGTTATTCCTAGCTTACTTTGGGATCAGATAGCGTTGTGTGAAATGTCCGTGAATATTTATTTATTTATTATTTATTTATTTAATCCTAAAACTTTAGACAGCTTCAATAAGCCGTTAGAGCATGAAAGAGTGAAAAAAACCAAACATCCATACAAACAAACATCTATACTTACAAACTTACTCATTTATATAATTAGCAAGATATTCTGAGCTTCGTGTATGGGTCAAACTTCTAACCATACCGCGAGTCACTTTTCTTACAGGCTGTACCTACATGATTTTTACAAGTTTATCTCGATACCACTGAGCCGAGTTTATGTTCCGTTCACCAATATTTTCAATATCAGATGCTGGCAATTTATGCGTAACAACTTTGTATGTGACTGTACTTTACGATCTTTTTAAGTTCGTTTCTGTATCATGGAATATTTTGTGGCGGAACTTCAATACAGCGTAAATGTATTGGGAACAGTATAAACGTTACTTTGTTGCTTTTTAATAGTTTGTAGCAATATAAATTCTAATATTTGAAAATTCTCGTGTGGCCACGGTAAAAAGTACAAAATGTCGCCACCCGAATTTACCCCGTAGTGTCGTAAGAGGCAACTATGGGAACACTTTCGCAAAACAATCCATTGCGTAGAGATGGAAGCCCGAATTGAAACCCGGTTGTCAGTAAAATTACAATCGTGAAGCCAAATTTAAGGCCATAATGGCATTATAGGCTTAAAAAATTTCAACTGTGGGTCGCCACGACCTGCACCTGCCCATTTAAACACGACAATAGGCTCACTGCCTACTACGTGGGACATTAAACTATAGGGTGAAATGTGGACGTATACTAAGCCTCTGTCTACTCCTCCGTGGAAAAAGACGTGACTATTATGTATGTAGGTATGTATTTAGAAAAAAAAGGAAGCATTACACCTTGTATAAATTACATTACTAATAATAAATAAAATATTTGGATCTGTCTCTTGTTGACATGTGGCATGTTGATTCGGCAATTATTGTTCCAATTATCGTTTCAGTCCACGGCTTGATGGCAAAGAGCCTCGATAAACATCTAAAGAGGCTCTCGTTAGACGGCTGGATCAAGGGCCTGATACAGAAGGCAGTTCTTCTCGACACGGCACGCATTGTAAGGAGGTTCCTGTCTCTGAAGCCCTAACCACCGGTAGCTTGGTCTCTGCACCCGATGCCGGTGGGACACCATTTTTTATATTTTTAAATAGATTTTTATTTTTATATTATTTATTTAAAAATGTATTAAAATATGTTATGAATGAAAAATAAATGGAATAATAAAATATCTTTACACAACGTTATCCTGCCGAAATTAAACAAGTAAAATATAAAAAATTGAAAGGATTTGGAGCTCAGAGATTACGATTGTTATATGTGAATACCTAATACTATGTCTATGTGAACGGGCAAACTAGAAGAGGCTGAAATCAACATGAGAATATCGATACAATTGAAGACATATTGGAAAAAAGTACACATTTTTCAAAGTCCAAATTAAAGTTTAAACCAGAAATTTGGTAACTAGTTAAGCTTAGCCTCTGCCTAGCCCGATTGAAAACTGCCATTTTGTAATTTGAATGATAAATTATGAGCGCAGATAATCGATAGATGTATCTAAATAAACGTTTCCACTATTGTACATTAATCTATGATAGAGCTAAACCCTCAATTCAATTTAGATAATATTAATTAATCTCATACATAAATTATTGCGTAAAATAGTAATTCAACACTGTAACAGGTATTTTGGAGCCAAATCTGTATATTTATAAGTCGGTTATTAATTATTATTATATAGTAAAGTCATTGACGAACCAGAAGACGCAGGTTCGAGTCCTGCTCGAGACCAAATTTTTTTTACATTAAATTTGTGTAGTTTAACAGGTAACATTTAACGTGCATTAGGTCATACAATTTATTACATACATACATACATATAATCACGTCTTTATCTCCGAAGGGGTAGGCAGAGGATTAGTATACGCCCACATTCCACCTTATAGTTTTATGTCCCACGTAATAGGTGGTGAACCTATTGCCGTGTTGATATGGCGCAGGTGGCCGCGACCCGCAGTTGAAATTTTTCAAGCCGCCCATAAGGCCTTCAACTTGGCTTAACGATTGTCAATTTACTGGCAACTGGGTTTCATTTCGAGTTTTCCTTCTCTACGCATGGGATCTTTTTTGCGTAAGTGTTCCCTTAGTCGTCTTACGACACCCTCGGGATGTATTGGGGTGGCGAAATTTTGTACTCTTACCCAAACAATACAATTTATTAGTGAAAGCAAAACGTAAAAATACTCGTATGTATCTGTCATTATTACAATAACTATGTAATCGTAATTGAAAAAAGTTAAGCTATTGTGTAGTTCTAACAAAACGAAAAAATATATTATTTTGTTTTTTTTATTGTTTAAACGCAAACATTAGATTTACAATATTATGATATGGTTACCAAAAATCCTTTACAGGTTTGTACAGGCAACCGAAGTTTTACTCGACACTCCCTCACCAAACAATTTTTAAATATCATATATTATCTTCATCTATCGATCTCATACATAATTTTACAGTTGAGTTACTTATATCCTAAAATATTTACAACTACTATCAATAAATAAAATAAATAAATAAATATTGTTGGACATTTTCACACAACATCATCTAGCCGAAACTAAGCTATAAAGCTTGTGCTATGGGATCTAGAAATCAATCAATAATACAATAGTTTCACTCGCTTCATACCGTAACCAAAAAAATTTTTGATTAATTGTCAAATGTATTAAAATGACTCCAGTATTAGAATGTCTCCACTTTAGTTACTTACTGAGAATGATATTCATTATTTGTAGGTCATGACAACTTTTACAAATAATAAATAAATGGTTTAAAAAACCCAAGAAAAATACGCTTTTATAATGCACGAAAATACCAAAAATAAATTATGGATTGTTCAAGATGCATCTATTTCTGGGCTGAAGTGTAAACTATGTGCTTTTAGTTATAATATTTGATTGCAAAAGTGTGGGGCGCTGGAACAGGAAAGACTTTCCTGGCGGAAGCAGCGATAAATGTGACCTTATCCTTAATCTGACACGACATCATGCAGCTTTCTTTATTTTCGTATTTCGTAAAGCGTATTTTTCTAGGGTTTTTTAAACCATTTGTTTATTTAATACTTTTTAGTCACAACATTTATACCTTTACTAGTTGTTCCCTGCGGCTTCATCCGCGTAGAATTCGTTATTGCATAAAATCATTACCCTCCTTTCGCGCAATCAGTTAAAAAGTAGCCTATGTCCCTTCCCTTAAACTCAAACTATTATACATATAATAACAAATTTCATCAAAATCGGTTCAGTGGTTTAGGCATGAAAACGTAACAGACAGACAGACAGAGTTACTTTCGCATTTATAATATTAGTAGGGATTTCTGAATTACATGGTGTTTTGTCTGAGTTCGACTAATGTGAAAATATTTCATTACTACTCTTATATATATATACATTTTATGTAGGTACCTGTCAATATATACACTCAATATTTACATTCAATATTAACTTCAATTTATAACAGGTTTGTTATATATTTGTATAACCTTAAACCCTAATCGTGGTCTAAGTTCATTACACGATTTTTTTAACAAATCCAAACACAGCTATGATACGATGTTCAATCATGAAGTTACAGTTCATATCTTACAACTCCATCATGAGATCAGTTTGACAGCACCATATTATTGTATTGTTATCAGAACTACAAACATCTGCCAATTTTCATGACGCTACGATCCTTGGAAGATGCTTAAATTAGTTACCTGAGATTCCATTGCATAGTTTTACAAGTCAATTAAAAAAAGGTTTGTTATAACCTTGAAACCAGGCTTACCTGGTCAAAGTTCATTACAAGACTTTTCTCACGAATCCAAAAACAGATATAATACGATATTCCATCATGAAGTTTCAGTGCCTATCTTTCGGCTCCAACATCATATCAGTTTGACAGTACCATATTATTGTATTGTCATCAGAACTACATACAGCTGCCAATTTTCATGACTCTACGATCCTTGGAAGCTGGTTAAATTAGCTACCTTAAATTCCACTTGTTTTCTGTGTCTATCTTCCGACTCCATCATCATATCAGTTTGACAGTACCATATTATTGTATTGTCATCAGAACTACATACAGTTGCCAATTTTCATGACGCTACGATCCTTGGAAGATGGTTGTCGGAGACATATCGTCGCCAGCAGGACGACGCAGGGGCATCCAAGACGCGGGGGGTCCACGCGCCCCGCTCACCGAGCAACAGCTGTGCGGCCGTCAGTCACTACGTCAAAAAACACCGTCACCTCAACACGCGCACCTATATCTACCTACCTATACGTCTGTGATTTGTACAAGAACCGTTATTATAAAGTTCACCAAGAAACCAGCTGTTTCTCTTGCCACCACCTGCAAGAACCCAGAGCACGTCGTCACCACATGGTCCTTCGAGAAGAAGAAAAAAGAATTCCAGCAGCGAAGTGGAGTAACGGTTTTTTGAAAAAAAAAAAAAAAAAAAAAATTATCAGACACCTTCAATCGTCGCAATTGGACAAGCAGGTCATCTCGATCAAATTCGGAGCCCAGTTCCAGTCAACGATCGTCGGAAAGGCATAGGATTGGTGCGGAAATTTCACAAAAAACCAGAAGACATTCAGAAAACCGATCAGTCTTAAGGGTCATTTTCATCGGGTCACCGCCCAGTAGCAGCCCAAGTGAAGCCCGGCGACATCGTTTTCATCGAAAGAAAAATTACACATACGGCGAAATCAGAATAGCCAGATTGGATGCGAAGCGTGCAGCATACGTGAGATCATTCCAATTTCATTACCTACTAACATTAGTCGCTTATTACTAACCATATCCCTAGTCCGAGTAGTTAATATCGCAAACCAAAGTATCGTCCCGTAGCTGTCTATCTCGTAGTGCTAGCTACATAACCATAATTATATACCTCGGCGCAGTAGATATCAGCGTAGATCAATAGTGTTCTGTGCTGTGAAACTATCTAGTGGTTACTTGTAGTTATTCCATCTTTAACATTTTATAAAAACGCCTACTTATGTATTATTGTGCCGTACATAACAGTAGAATACCGATCTATTAATATCAGTGAAAGTTAGTAGTGATTCCGTTAATTTTATTGTGCAGTGTAGAATAATAATTAGTTCAAGTAATTTGCAAATTTATTTTTTTAACTACCTACATTTTTTTTTCCCAAATTGTAAAACTATTGTCTTTTTCAAATTAATAGTGAGTTAAACCGTAGTTAAAAGTTTTTGCCGACAGCCAAAAGTACCTCCTTTTAAATTTTTTTTTTTTTATTCCGTTTTCAAACGGTCATTCAACCCACAATAGATTGATACCTACCTATCTATTGCAATCAGCTGTTCGCTTGCCAGTTACGTATGTAACATTTCTTTTTACTAGTCATACTTGGCCCTTCACTTTTATTTTCGTTCTTCAATTCTTTTTAACTCGCAACCATGGCTGATGAAAAAGTGAAAGAACTGGTAAAGAGGCGTGCTGCTTTGAAATCTCAGTTGACTCAATTTACTAGCTATTTGACGCCTATAAAAACATGCAAACAGCTTAGCGATGAACAGTTAGCCGAATTAGAGTTGAAAGTTGATAAATTGGTTTCTATATATCCTATTTATGATGGATTTCAGAGTGAATTGGAGTACTTGGCGGCTAAACCAGACGAGCAATATTCTGATCGCGACCAGTTCGAGACCCAGTACTACAAGCAGCTAGCAGCTGCTCGCACAATCGTAGCTACGCACCGCAGTCAGCAGACTGGAAAATCTGAGGTCGGTTCTGGTGATCAGCTCACTGTGGTTACACAAAGGCAAGGTAATGTTAGATTACCTAAAATTAATTTACCTCATTTTAGCGGCGGTTATCAGAATTGGTTGGAGTTTAAGGACATGTATGTGTCCTTGATTCATGAGGAGAAAGGCATCAATGATATCAACAAATTTCATTATTTACGTAGTTCTCTTCACGGCGCTGCTGCCTTGGTAATTAGGAGCTTGGATTTTACAGGCAGCAACTATGAGGAAGCGTGGAAATTATTATGTGACAGGTACGACAACAGACAGCTACTAGTTACTAATCACATACAAGCTTTGTTTAACATTGAGTCGGTGAGCAAAGAGTGTAGTAAAAGCCTGCGTATGGTTGTGGATGAAACAAGAAAAAATCTGAGGTCTTTAGCAACCTTGGGTCAACCTATTGAACACTGGGACTCATTAATTATCCACATCATGGCGTCAAAGCTAGATCCAATTACTAATAGGGAATGGGAGGAACATAGGAATTCTCTGACTGAGCCCCCTTCTTTAAGCACATTCACTACCTTCGTTTCAAACCGCTGTAACCTGTTGGAGACGCTCGAGGAGGCAAGGGTGTCTCATGCTAGGGTCACAACTAACAATAAGCCGAAGAGTTTCGTAGTAGCTTCCAGCAAGGCTAAGCCGGGACTTAGATTTTCACTTTCCTGTCCATTGTGCAAGCAATCACATAATTTATTTAGCTGTGATCAGTTTAGGGCATTATCCATTGATGCACGCATTAGAAAGGTCAAAGATTTAAAACTATGCGTGAACTGCTTACGTCCAGGCCATTTGCAGGAAACCTGTAGACTGGGAAATTGCAAATATTGCGATCAAAAGCATAATTCTCTCGTTCATTCCCACGCTGAAGAATCTAGTACCCATAGTGAACACTTAGCATTATCGAGCACAAATCACGAATTTAAACCAATTTCCTCATCATGTAATGTATTACTTTCCACAGCATGGGTAAAGGTGACGGATCATTTGGGAAGGTCGCACGGCGCCAGAGTCTTACTAGACAATGGAAGCACGGCCAATTTCATTACCAAGGATCTTTGCGGTAAGCTTAAATTACCTATTCGTAATGTAAGCTCAAGCCTGGCAGGTATAAACAGTCAAACGTCAATCATATCAGAGTCTTGCTCCTTGCATTTAGAATCTTGTGACGGTTCATACACAACTGACATTGATTGTTTTGTCTTGCCGAAAATCACACCATTCATACCGCATTCATACATTGACATACAAAACTTACCTGTACCATCAGGCATTCACCTAGCTGACCCGTCATTCAACATTCCATCTGAAATTAATATCCTCGTGGGAGCAGAAGTCTTTTGGTCAGTGATAGGTCATAGTCGCATACAGCTAGGTAAACAACAGCCAACGCTTTTCGAAACAAAGCTCGGTTGGCTAATATCAGGCGCACTACCACAGTCAATTGATAGCAAATTATTGTGCATGTTTACACATGATAAACACACAACACACACACACACCACAGACCTCACACGTTTTTGGGAACTAGATTCAATCTCACCAAAATACAATCTCACTTCCGAAGAACGCCTATGTGAGCAGAACTTCATAGACACAACAAAACGAGACAGCAACGGCCGTTTCATTGTGTCCATTCCATTGAAAGCATCCCCTAAAGCATTAGGAAACTCTTATGACATGGCCAAACGACGTTTCTTGTCATTAGAGCGTAGACTCAACCGAGAACCGGAACTTAAGAAACTTTATGTGGATTTTATGAACGAGTATGAGGCATTAGGTCACATGACTAAATCTCCTATTCTCTCAGATTCATCACCATACTCATATTTTCTTCCACATCACGGCGTGTTTCGAGAGTCCAGTACAAGCACCAAATTGCGAGTCGTCTTCGACGCCTCAGCGGTTACAACATCAGGCAAGTCATTCAACGATATTCAGGCTGTGGGCCCTAGAGTTCAGGATGATCTGATGTCTATTCTATTGCGGTTCCGCCAACATAAATACGTCATATCAGCTGACATAGAGAAGTTTTTCAGACAAATCAATATTGAGGAAATTCAACGGCCTCTACAGCAGATTCTATGGCGATGCGATCCTTCTCTGCCCCTTATAGAGTATATTTTGAACACAGTAACTTACGGGAATTCAGCTTCACCATACATCAGTACAAGATGTCTGACTGAGCTCGCGAAGCAGGCATCTACTACACAAGCGCAACGCGCTATTCATCATGATCTCTACGTGGATGATCTCCTGTCGGGGAGTGACTCCATCGATTCCACTATCACCCTAGGCAGAGACATCATCAAGACTTTGGGGTCAGCACAGTTGACTCTACGGAAGTGGCAGTCTAATAGCCACGAAATTCTAAATTCAGTGACAAATCAGACTACAACTTCTTCTAACACAGTGAGTTTAAGCATTGACGAACCTAGTAAAACTCTCGGTCTCAATTGGCGGTGTAACACAGACACACTCACTTTTTCAATAAATTCACCATTACACACAAACACTATCATTACAAAACGTCACATACTGTCTATAATTGCACAGATCTTTGATCCCCTAGGACTAGTTTCACCAACCATCATGGAGGCCAAGCTAATCCTCCAAAGGCTGTGAATTGATGGGTGTTCTTGGGATGGAGAGGTGCCGGCAGAGGTTAAAAAGCTTTGGCTAAAGCTTACTGAAACTTGGCCTCATCTGAACACACTTAGTATCCCACGGTGGGTTGTATGTGACAATCCTTCATCTATAGCTTTACACATTTTTAGCGACGCTTCCGAACGGTGTTACGGCGCTTGCATTTACATTCGCGCCGTGGCAGGCGATGGCTCCATTCATGTAAGTCTACTTACCTCCAAGAGCAAGATCGCGCCGGTTAAGGCTACTACTATCCCAAGGTTGGAGCTTTGCGGAGCTTTACTCGGTACAAGACTATGTACGAAAGTTCTGGAATCCCTAACAATAAAACCTGATAGTTGTATCTTTTGGTGCGACTCAATGATAGTTCTGGGATGGCTGTCATCGTCCCCGGCCTCTCTTCAGCCTTTTGTCAGGCATCGCGTTTCCGAGATCCGGGAAGGTTTTGGTGATCACACATGGCGCTACGTGCCCTCAAAAGAGAACCCAGCTGATCTGATATCACGTGGTCTTAGCGCTGACCTCATAGGTCAATGTTCCTTGTGGTGGTCAGGTCCTTCCTATCTGTCTCTTGATGCCTCTCAGTGGCCGTCTACACCTAAATCAGACAGCAATGTTCCACTACCGGAGCTATTGAGATCACACACACAATACAATGCATCATTTCATACAAACACAATTACTCAGTCCAATGAAATCAAATATAATCAATTAATTTTGAATTTAATCAACAATTCATCTAATTACACTAAATTACAACGTACTATAGCATATTTATTTAGATTTGTAAATAAGGCTCGTAATAATAATTTAAGTCTAGGCTCAACTCTAACAAGTTCAGAATTGTCGTACAGTGCTGACTTTATTATTCAAACATGTCAGAGGGAAATGTTTCCCATGGAGTATGATCTGCTCTCATCGGGAAAATCACTTCCCAAGAAAAACCGTCTTATTTCTTTATCACCATTCATCAAATCAGGAATCATACGTGTAGGAGGAAGACTGGACAACTCATACTATGATTACAATGTAAAGCATCCGATTCTTATATGTAGTCAGCATCATATTACTAAGTTGCTATTCAATACCTACCACTTAAGATTATTTCATGCTGGACCACAGTTATTATTGTCGTCATTACGACATAACTACTGGCCTTTGGGTGGCAGGAACCTTGCAAAATCCACAGTACATAAATGCGTCAAATGTCAACGTATCAAGGGTCAAACCGTTCAACCTATGATGGGTAATCTGCCAAAGGAACGGGTTCAGTTAGAGTTTCCTTTCCTCGAGACAGGCACGGATTACGCCGGACCAATTCTGATAGCCGATCGTAAAGGTAGAGGATGCCGACTCATTAAATCCTATATCTGTGTATTCGTTTGTCTAGCCACACGGGCAGTTCATTTGGAGCTTGTCTCGGATCTTACCAAGGAAGCTTTTATTGCAGCACTTAACAGATTTATTGCTCGTCGAGGTAAACCGAAAACCATCTACTCTGACAATGGTACTAATTTCGTAGGAACATGTAACGCGCTGGCTGACATTTTAAAGCAGGACTACTCATCCGAAATGGCAGAGTCAGGTATTAATTTCTCTTTCATTCCAAGTTATTCTCCTATGTTCGGTGGGATATGGGAAAGTTTAGTACGTAGCGTTAAAGGACATTTGCGACGTATACTAGGTCTTACACATCTTACCTTCGAAGAGATGGCTACGTGTTTGATACAGGTTGAAGCCATATTAAACTCTCGTCCTCTTACACCCTTATCCACAGATCCATCTGACCTTTACCCTTTAACTCCTGCCCATTTCCTAATTGGAAGGTCTCTCACTGCTTTGCCTCATCCAGAAGTAACCAGCCAGAACATTGCCAACCTAAAGCGATTCGAGCGCATAGAACACCTAAAACAACAATTTTGGAAAAGGTTTTCTAACGAATACATATTTTACCTCCAACAGAGGACCAAGTGGGCGCACTCCGAAGGAACCCTTGAAGAGGGATCTATGGTGGTCCTGAAGCAGCCAAACACGCCGCCTCTCATGTGGCCAATGGGGCGCATTGTTCGTCTCATACCCGGGAGAGACGGAATAGCTAGAGTCGCCGATATCAAGACTAAGACAGGTATCGTTCGACGCGCTTATAATACTATCTGTCTCCTTCCAGTCACACACTGAATTTGAAGACAAGTCTTCAACCCCGGGAGCATGTCGGAGACATATCGTCGCCAGCAGGACGACGCAGGGGCATCCAAGACGCGGGGGGTCCACGCGCCCCGCTCACCGAGCAACAGCTGTGCGGCCGTCAGTCACTACGTCAAAAAACACCGTCACCTCAACACGCGCACCTATATCTACCTACCTATACGTCTGTGATTTGTACAAGAACCGTTATTATAAAGTTCACCAAGAAACCAGCTGTTTCTCTTGCCACCACCTGCAAGAACCCAGAGCACGTCGTCACCATGGTTAAATTAGTTTCCTTAAATTCCATTAGATTGTTAGTTACATACACGACGACCATTATACGACCATTACGCTTTTATTAAAAAGCGTATTAAAAATTAATAAAACCAATAAAAGTCGACCAAACCATTGACCATAAAGTAAAGATCGGTAAAACAAGATAGATAAAGAAAGTCGACAAAACCCTTGAAGGTTGAATAAAATAAAATAAAGAGCGATAAAAATTTATGTAATTAGGTAATGGAGAAAGTCGACAAAACCATTGAAGATTGAATAAAATAAATTAAAGAGCGAATAAAATTTATGTAATTATGTAATGGGGTATTATACATTTAATATAAAGATCGATAAAACGAACGAAATTCGACAAAACCATTGGAGATCGAATATAATTAAAAAAAGATGGGTAAAACCAACGAAGATTGATAAAATAAATGAAATTTTTATGAAGTTAGAACTAAACCTCTTCGCTTGTAACTTGATTACGAGAGAAAATGACAATTTATTTTTAAGTAACTACCGTAACTGCTCACAAAGCACGGTTACAACAGCGGCCAAAAGGCTCAATGCACTCAAAGTAGAGTATTTGCTAAACATTTTCATTTATATATTATGTCACTGTCTACGACTTAGCGGGACAATCGTGCCTTTATAAGTAGAGAGTATTTTTTTAACAAAACTTTGGTAATAATACTAAACCATAACTTTAACCAAAACTTACCAAAACTTTATATAACACAATACTTTAATCCCAGTGCATAATTTTTCTGTTACATTTTTTTGCGATAATACCTACCCTACATGAAAATAAAAATCACGAGTGCATTTTCCCAACCAATACAACATGTCATACACAAAACATCGTATCTCCCACATGCACTATTGTTCCACACTCATTACTCGAATCCGGAGCAAGCATTGTATAATGCTGTATCTCTGCAATCTATAATTTAAAACTGCGAACAATTTTTATGGTGCATTGTAAAAGTGATTGTAGAATATTGCACTTATGAAATGTTGTATTAATTGTCGTAAATACTACCAAGAATAGTGTTGGAGTGGATAATAACGCGGTGCAACATGGCGGAAATTAATAATGAAAGATTATTAAAGCCACGATGATACTTGAATGTCCATTAGACAGGCAGTAAGAAAGAGAAATCGCAGACGCCGAGGTCTATGGTTCAAATCCCGGATGGGACCAATATTACTATGACCTGCCAACACCGGTTTCAAGGTTTGAGTGACTACTTATAATAATACTAGCTGTTTCCCGAGGCTTCGACCGCGTAGAAGTCGTGATCGCATAAGAGTCGTTATATCGTAAAATCATAACCCTCCTTTTGCACAGTCGGTTAAAAACTAGCCCATGTCCTTCCCAGGGCCTCGAACTATCTCTATACAGAATTTCATCTCAATCGCTCCAGCCCTTTTGGCGTGAAAGCGTAACAGACACACAGACAGAAAAGAGTTACTTTCGCATTTATAATTATACAAGCTGATGCGCGCGGCTTCGCCCGCGTGATATTTGGTTCCCGTTCCCGTTTCCCGTGTGTTCCCGATAAAAAGTAGCCTATGTGTTATTCCAGACTATACACTATCCTTGTATCAAATTACAGCTAGATCCATTCAGCCGTTAGAGCGTGATTGAGTAACAAACATCCAAACATCTAAATATCTTCACAAACTTTCACATTTATAATATTAGACTAGGATATTAGTAGGGATAATAGAATAGAAAATACTTTATTGCACACCAATACAGAAACATTCATATATAGAGATTATAGTAGTAAAAATGTACAGTGGGCGGCCTTTTCGCTAAAAAGTAATCTCTTACAGGCAACCTTTAATTATTATGAATTTTATAGTTATTATAAATACTCGTATGTTTATCACTTGTCTAATGCCATAATAGAAGCTTAGATTACTTAACTTATTTGTGCTAGATGCTTATTTGTAAGAATTTTCGGAAAATATGTTTTAACATTAAATTCTCTTTCACGTAATTTTGTATTGTGTTTGAGTGTTTCCATAATATTATTTGAAGTATGAAATGTTTGGGTCTCCGAATATAAGTCGGGTAAGTGTTCTGTATTGTCTCTATTGGCAAAACGTGCACTTAAGCTACGTAGTTTCAATATCCGCTCAGTTTTGCTCTATATTGGACATGGGAATAAGGATTCAAAAGCGATTATTGAAAGTAGGGTTATTTTCTTTCATAAAAGTGGTAAATGTCAACGCTTTGCGAATAGTTGTTTTTATTTTACTTATGAATGGATGGACGTGTTATAGAGAGAATTGTGTTCCAGGGATAAAAGTTGACTTTGTCTTATTTCAGGTTATTATCTATCTTTGTACCCAATTTACCCAGATTCGTTCAGCAGTTAAAGCGTGAATTTATTCCAAACATCCCAAAAGCTTTCCCAACCTGACACATTTTACAATTTAAAAAGGATGTAGGCACCAAATATTATTACAAATTTCATTCCTAAATGGGTAAAATAGGTGTCAAAATTTTATCAAAGGCAACACTGGTAAAATTGCTATGACCAGCTCCCATGGTATTAAATAAATAAATAAATATTCACGGACATTTCACACAACGCTATCTGATCCCAAAGTAAGCTAGGAATAACCTGCTTGTGTTATAGGTATCAGACCACGGATATTAATACTTATATACTTTTAAAATACATACATATTATACAGAGAAACACTCTTGAGACAAACGTTTATGGGTCACACAAATATTTGTCTCCGGTGGGAATCGAACCCACGACCTGCAGCGCCGCAGGCGGTATTAAATAATGATTACCTAATATGTCGTATGATTTATATTTCATAGATAAGTAACATTTTTTTATTTGCTTGAAGAGTTCCTTTTGTAATTTTTTCTAAAATGCTCATTGTTTTTAAGTTATTATGTTAAAGTGGCATAATTAGTTGACAAATTGACGCCTGTCAGTTCTTACACTTATTATTAAAAGCAAAACGTAAAATTACTCGTATCTCTCATTATTATAACAAATACTAGCTGATGCCCGCAGCTTCGCCCGCGTGAAATTTATTCCCGTGAGAACTTATTCACGGGATAAAAAGTAGCCTATGTGTTATTCCAGACCATAATGTATCTCTGTACCAAATTTCAGCTCAATCTGTTCAGCGGTTTGAGCGTGAAAGAGTAACAAACATCCACACTCACAAACTTTCGCATTTATAATATTAGTAAGATGTAATGTTTGAAAAAGGTTAAGCAATTGTGCAGTTCTAACAAAACGATTAAAAAAAACATTATTTTATGCCTGCTGTTACAACGGCAGCGTGACGTGAGCAACTCACGCACGCCTCCCCCCTTAGAAGCGGGGTCACACCCGAAACCCCCCATAGACGCGGGATTGCACCCGAACCACCCCCTGGGCGAGGCCGCATTGGCGGCCGTAGGTCTGTTGGGAGTCACGGGACATCCTTCCTGAGGGCTTACCCGGGGCTCTCAACCATAGGCTGTTAGGCGTGGCGTGAGGTTTTTTAGTCGGTAAGAGTCCGGCATAACATCCTATGAGGATTTTCCCTCACGTTAAACAAAAAAAAAAAAGGTTGCGTTGTTGAATTTTGATGAATTATCAAATGTTACCTATTAAAAAGACTCCACTTTAAGAAGTAAGATAATTATGATATTTTTTATTATGACATAACAAAAAAATAAAAATAGTGGACTAAAAATTTCCCAGACACATCACCAGACAGCAGTTAACGTCTGGAAACAATGTGTGTCACAACATTCTGACGTGTAATTTCAGTTCTTGAGAGAAAAATAATACGAAATAGACGCTGGAAACTACTGTGTGCATCCATTGTTTTTATACATGACTAGCAGATGTCACGCGGTTTCACCCGCGTTGTTCCTATTCCCGTGGGAATACGGGAATAAAATTTAATATAATATTACACGGGGATAGGGTTGCTTTCCAACAGTAAAAGAATTTTTCAAATCGATTCAGTAGTTTCGAAGCCTATTCGCTGCAAACAAACAATCAAATATTTCCTGTTTATAACATTATAGTATAGAAGAGCTCGTAGCACCCTAGGGGCCTCCCCCAAACTTCTTGGATGACAAGTACCAAGAATGACATTCAGAGGTTGGGCCTCGCTGATGACGTCAGCGGAAGAAATGGCGCCGCATGAAAAGAAAAGCTGACCTCGCGTAACGGGATGGAGTGAGGACAAAAAAGAAGAAGGGATTGTAGCGCCACTGACTCAGTTATAAGATGGATTTTTTAATAGATTTCAGTGGAGTTCTTTTTCTACAGAATTTCATCCACATCCACAATACCTAGTATAGTATAGGTATAGCAGACTATTACCAACTAAAACTACACGACGTGCCCTACCACGTCAGGAGCCCCGAGTCTTGGAAGGATCAGAAAATATTTGAACCAACTCGGACATCGAACCCAGAACCTCAGCATTTGATTTGGTTAAACTACCTACCTAAGCCATTGAGGCATTTCAAAACCTGATGAGTGTTGAAAATTTGAATATAATCTAACGTTTTAATTAATACAGAATAGCATAATCCAAAAAAGCAATTTCAATACCTTTGATCACGCTCTCAAAGTAAATACTTATTGGTTTACAAAGGAATCGTGACAATCGGCTCACATGTTGTCTCTAGAGAGTGTTAGAAAATGCAAACCCACAAAGGCTGATAATAATAATATATTATGTAACGAAATGTGAAATCGTAAAACCTGATACATTTTAATTTACCTAACCAGATTGTAAACTGTTGAGATATTGTGAATCGTAACAAATGATATTCTAAACTCCTAAAGTTCAGCCGAGCACCAAATGCCATATTTTAGGCATTAGGATTATTTTTATGGTATCGTACCCAAAAGATAAAAACGGGGCCCTATTCATGTGACTTCGCCGTCCGTCTGTCTGTCTGTATATCACGAGGCTGTATCTCAGGAACCACGATAGTTAGAGAGCTATAATTTTAACACAAGATGAAGGTATTTCTGTTGCCACTACGACAGCAAATACTAAAATCAAAAGAAAAGGGGGGAGGGGACTGCTCCCATACAAATTTTTGCTGTTTCTTAGTGCGTAATCTCAGTGCACGAGTCCTAATCGCACTTGGGCGGATTATATTACCTATATTATTATATTTTTATAATATTTCTTTTCATTATTTCCCAAAAACCGTAGGTACAATTTTAAAATCTCGATAGTTTTCAATCTTGCTAGGTAGATTACAATATTACGGTATTTACAATGTTACAGTAACATTATACATATGCTACCCTCAAAGAGGAAAATAATTCGCCGACCTGTGAAATTAGTAACTACGTGTAGGCTAAACGTAATTAAAACTGCCCTTGTTCAAGCCTACATTTGGGGTTTACCACTGGTGACCGAAATTCATTTGATCATTTGACGTGTGACCGAAAAAACATTAGGCCATTCTACTACTGATCGAATGAACAATTGACCAATAGAGTTTTTATCGAACAAACATTTGGTATTTTTACTACTGGTCGATTGAACGTTTGGTCGAAAAACAGTTGACTATAGAATATTTTAACGAATAAAAGCGAAATAAGTAGAATTCGGTTCTGGCACTCGCCGGCCGCTGCCGCGGCACGCTCGCTTCGCTCGCTCGGCTCGTGCGTTATGGTCGCAGTTCTAACCTAACCTAACCTAGCCATTTTGATTCAGCCCTTGTTAAAATATTCTTTAGTCAACTGTTTTTCGGCCAAACGTTCATTCGATCAGTAGTAAAAATACCAAATGTTTGTTCGATAAAAACTCTTTTGGTCAATTGTTCATTCGATCACTAGTAGAATGGCTTAATGTTTTTTCGGTCACACATCAAATGATCAAATGAATTTCGGTCAACAGTGGTAAACCGCTACATTTGCCGACTTAATTACATGACCCGCATATCAAGTGTGTAGAAAAAAAAACGGCCAAGAGCGAGTCAGATTCGCGCAAGGAACGTTCCGAACCAAAAACTGTAAATAATAATAAATAGTTATGCATTCTCACACAACATCATCTCGATCTAGCCCATAATAAAGCTTGTGTTTAGACGATTGTTGCCTAGAAGATTGATAGACATACTATGTCTAATGTCTATTTACATATTATACATAAAAAACACCCAAACTCCGAAACGAACATTTGTGGGGCACACAAATATTTGGACCGACCCAGGAATCGAACCCGGGACCTCAGCGGGGCGGGCGGTTACGCTCCCTAACGCGCCACCGAAGCAGCCGTAGTAAAAAAATATTTTTATTGAATGTGAGCCCCCCTGAAAATTATTATTATTTTGTACTTTATTAGTATTTATGGTTATACTCATAGTGGCAACAGAAATACATATAATATATGAGGATTTAACTCTCTAGCTGTCAACGTTCGTTACAAACAACTTGGTTATAGACAGACAGACAGACGGACAGCGTAGTCTCGGCAATATAGAATAGAATAGAATAGAATAAAACTTTATTTGCACACCAAGTTATACTTCATAGAAATAAATAATTGCAGATATTGTACAAAGGGCGGCCTTATCGCTAAATAGCAATTTCTGCCAGGCAACCTTGGGATGGACAGAGAAAGATATAGATTATAAGACAAATGGGTAGTTTAGGTGTAGAAATAATAATTATGATAGGTACAAAACAATAAAACATACCAGTAGGTATGTAAATAAACAAAGAACTAAGCACATATTATAGATACATCTCACATATACACATACAAATATCCCTACATACAAAAATACATACATACAAATATACATACATACTAATATACATACAAACTAATATACATACATATAAATATACACACATACAAATATACATACCTAAATGCATACATTTCAGTGTGGAAACAACATATCAAGCTTAGGAACATGCTACCGGGCTAAATAGTGTTCCTTCACCATGCGCTTAAAGGCAACCATAGACTGTGCCTTTTTAATCGTTATAGGCAGCGCATTCCACAATCGCACAGCCTGTACGGTGAAAGATTTATCATAAAAACCGGAAGAGTGAATAGGCATAGCCAATACCAAGGATTCCGACGACCTCAAGGATCTTGAATGTGAGTCATTAAGGAACATGAATCGTTCTTTGAGATAAGTTCGGGAACATGGATTGAATAGTATACTGTAAAGCATAGAGAGGATATGAGCATTCCGACGAAAACGAATTGGAAGCCACTCGAGCTGTTTGCGATACTCAGATACATGATCATATTTGCGTAGTCCAAATATGAATCTTATGCAGAAGTTTTGAAGGCGCTCAAGTTTATCAAGTTGCTCCTCTATGATATCGAGATAACAACTGACATCGGCATAATCTAGAATAGGGAGAAGGAGAGATTGAGCAAGCGTAATTTTAGTGGTAATTGGCAGAAAATTGCGTAGTCGACGCAAAGACCCTGCAGATGCGAACATTTTCCGGCTGACTTCTTGTAGTTGGGGACGCCAGGATAGCGTGCCATCAATCAAAATTCCCAGATTTTTAACTGTTGCGCTACTGGGTATTGCAATACCGTTAAACAGTATGTCAGGCAGTTGAACCCCGTCCAATCGTGACACCATATTGGGACTGCCGATAACGGAAACTTGAGTCTTGGAGGGCTTCACGCTAAGACCATATTGCTTGCTCCACTTACATATTCGCCGTAGATCCGAGTTAATTATGGATATGGCTTCAGTAATTTCATGGACCGGAGCTTGCATATAGATCTGTAGATCATCTGCATAAAGGTGGTAGGATGATAGTAAAGATTTAGAGATGGAATTTATGAAAATTGAGAATAATAAAGGAGATAGAACGCCACCCTGTGGTACTCCCGCAGTCGTGTCGCACCAAGAAGAAAATGTTTCTTCAATGCGTACACGCTGACGTCGCCCGAACAGGTAACTGTGAAACCAATCAATAACTGTTGGAGATATGTTAATCGAGCGCAGTATGCCAAGCAGGATCTGGAAATCCACTGTATTAAAAGCATTGCTGAAATCGAGTAAGGATAGTACAGTAAGATTTCCGTTCTCCATGCCCAGCCTAATATCGTCAGTAATACTGACCAACGCACTAGTCGTGCTATATCCCGGACGAAATCCTGATTGGTACGGGTTAAGGAGAAGGTTTCTGTTAAGAAATGTACTAAGTTGGATATGAACAAGCCTTTCTAGGACTTTTGAGAGAAAAGGTAAAATGGAGATGGGACGATACTCGGCAAAGGATGCAGGGTTAGGTTTTTTGGGAATGGGGACAATTTGTGCCTCTTTCCACGTTGTCGGAAATACACTGTAGGGTAAGGAGTGGTTAAAGAGATGACACAAAATAGGACGAATTTCGTCCAGGATAGGCACGATCATGTTTCGACTTATGCAGTCTGTACCCACTGCGTTGGAACTAAGCGATATTATGCACCTCTTAACATCACAAGCAGTTAATTGTTCAAAAAGAAACGGTGGAAAGGAAGGAGTTGGAAGCGATGAAAGATACTGTACCCACTGCGTTGGAACTAAGCGATATTATGCACCTCTTAACATCACAAGCAGTTAATTGTTCAAAAAGAAACGGTGGAAAGGAAGGAGTTGGAAGCGATGAAAGATACTGTAAAGTACTTGCTTTATTAGATGGATCATAATTTGAAGATGAACAGAAATGTTGATTTAATGAATCAATATCCAGAATTTTCGGAAGGACTTGTGGTTTTGGCTTTCCAACCCCTATTGTTTTAAGAAATTTCCAGATTTAATTTAATTTTAATTTTAATTTATTTATTTCACAAAAACAGAATTAACACAGAGTATTCTTAATATGATAAGTAACAATAACATGTCTCGAAAAAATGAAAATAGCTTCCGTTGCCGAACTAGGTATAAACATGTGTTTCGGCTTTCGGTGCCAATTCCCCACGGAAAATTCTTAAAGATATTAACACGCTATATAAAACAGATTCAAAGTAATATTAAAAGGTAATAGTAAGAAAGAAAAGTTCTGCGCGCGCGCGTGTGTGTGTGTGTGTGTGTGTGTGTGTGTGTGTGTGTGTGTGTGTGTGTGTGTGTGTGAGTGTGTGTGCGTGCGTGCGTGCGTGCGTGCATGTGTGTGTGGGTGTGTGTGTGTGTGTGTGTGTGCGCATGATGTTCAACACAAGACCATCAGCAATTCTTCAGTCTGCTCATAATTGAATGTTCGAAGCCAGGAGACAATCGTCTCCTTGCACCGAGTTCTATTTAGTGGGTAAATCATGATGATGTTATTTATCTTGTTGTAGAGATAGGGGCCCAGAAAACTGTAAAATCTCCTAATAAATGACGTGCGGGGTATACCTTTCGTTTCACAAACTCTGTTTCTCCGACGATTATTATTTTTTCCTGGATCATACGGCATACTCCCGTGCTGCAATAGCAAAGTGTTTAAAATAAAAATTTGTCTCACTGTGAGTACTTCGCACTGCTGGTACAGCAAACTTGTTGGATACAAGAATGGGCGAAAGTTGATAACTTTAAGGACCGCCCTTTGGGCAATTTCCAACCGCTTAAGTATATTTGCCGGAGCTCCTCCCCAAGCTGTTATGCAGTACGCTATTAGTAATTGACAGAGTGCCAGATAAACTCGCTTAACAAGATCCGCATCCATGATATGCCTTATCCTTTTAAATATTACAATGAGTTTGCGGATTCTACCACTTAGAAGCTCAATGTGTTTTGTGAAATTTAGATGTGAATCTAATACAACTCCTAGATATCTCAAATGATCAGTCGATTCCAAATTGGGACACGAGCAAACATCGTTATGAATTCGCTGACAATTGTGCACTACCAAGCAATGGTTATGATTCCCGCAGCCTGAATTCCTGATAGAAAAGGACATGTATTTAGTCTTGCTCGCATTCAGAGTTAGGACATTATCAGCAAGCCATTCCGAAACACAATTTAGGGTTTCCTGGGCAGTTTGGAAAGTATCCTTCCAGGTGTTAGTGGAAAATAAAAGTACAGTGTCATCTGCATTGGAGACTATTTTCCCTTTATGAGGACTGATCGTACATAATTCATTTATGTATATCAAAAATAGGGTAGGGCCTAGCACACTACCCTGAGGGACCCCAAAAGACACTGGCAGATACTTGCTTGTATGTCCCTCAATCACCGTAGCCTGAGAGCGACCAGAGAGGTAGCTAGCAAACAAGTTCAATTGTGTTCCTCTTATACCAATCGCCTCCAGCTTGCTCAGGAGCTTAGGAATAAAAACCGTATCAAAAGCACGTGCCAGATCCAGAAAAATAGCCAGGCACTTTTTACGCTCATCCAGACTAGTTGCCACATAGTCAGTAACAGCATGAACAGCGTCAGATGTAGATCGAGCACGTCGGAAACCAAATTGATTCTCGGACAGAAGCTTGTTTGTTTCCATGTAAGCGACCAATCTAGCATTAATTAATTTTTCCAAGATTTTGGAAATCGCAGGGAGCAAAGAGATGGGTCTATAATTAGATGGCAGGTTCTTATCACCACCCTTAAAAACAGGAACCACCACTGACCTCTTAAGATCCGTCGGAAAAACGCCCGTCCGAAAGCAAAGGTTAAATAAATAAGTTAGAGGAGAAGCAAGATGTTCTATGAACTGCTTAAGGAATCTATTTGAAAGCCCATCCCACCCCACTGCACAGTCATTCTTAAGGCTGGAAACCAAGCCCGTCACCTCAGAAGTATCGGTCTCCAACAATGCAAAGGAATGCAGCGCATGAGAGACAGAACCACGAGCATCGCCGTCCATGCGATGGCTGGACAAGATTTCCTCCGCAAGCGAGGCACCAACCCCAACAAAGTAGTCATTTACTCTGTCAACTGACTCCTGTGGGGATTTTGTTAAACCAAGCAAGTTTTGAGATGACTGCTTTACTTTCCCAGTGTTAGTGATAGTCTTGATAGCTTGCCACAGTTTTTTGTTATTTTTGCCAGCTTCAGACAATTGCTGCTTTTCATAGGCTCGTTTAGTATTTCTCAGAAGCAGGTTACAAAAGTTTCTGTAGCGGTTATATGTTGTTCTAATTATCTCGTTGCCCGGGCTCTTCCTGCATTTCAAGTGCAGTCTGTCTCTGTTTCGCATACAGCGAAGTAGGCCTGGTGTGATCCATGGCTTAATGATTTTCTTACGGCCCGCCAGGGACAGAGTTTGGGTATTCTTATTTAAGACCATGACCATGGAATTCACAAAGTATGACAGAGACAGGTCAGGATCCTCACACGCGTACATGGGGGCAAAGTCAATGCTAGCTATATCATTCTGGAGTTTACTTACGTTTGTTCTATTTATGTTTGTAACCGAATAATTGCGAACATGTCTTTTACACAAGCACAATAGAACTGGTTTGTGATCAGTAAGGCTAGTTTGGATGACAATAGTGGTAGCTGAGTGTTGAGTCTTTAAAAGAACGTGATCAATACATGTCCCACTGTCATTTCGTGTGATGAAAGTGTGACAAGGTAGAAGCGAGTGGTGGGCAGCGAGACTCAGATACCGATCTCTCTCTTTGTGAGGATTTTCCACATTTATAGAAATGTTGATGTCACCAATAATGGCAACATTTTTAAAACTACGTAGTCTTTGCAAGTTAGTATCCAGGGAGTTCATGAATGGATCTAAGACAGTGTATGATGGAGATCGGTACAGAGCCAAGATGGCCGTGTCGGAACCAATCCTCAGAAGCAAAGCATTCGCCTCCATAAAGGGTGGCTCCTCTATATCAAACGTAATTTCATTTTTAATATAAATGAGTACTCCATCATTCTGTATAGGATTATTCAGCCGTCTCAACAGAGACGGCTTGATAACCCTGCCGAGTTGGAAGAATAGGTTCAGAGCCCAGCCGGCACTCCGTGAGTATGAGGACATCTACACCTACAATCAGCCTGGCGAGTAACACCTCAAGTTCAGGCAAGTTGCAGTTCACACTGCGTATATTCTGTGTGAGCACGTTGAGGTAGGATGACCCAATCGGCACATGCCGAACACAATTCTCCACACTGCACTCGAAGGCTGCCGATACATTAAAAGAGTCCAGGTCATTTGGTAAATCATTAGAATTGAATTTTTAACAAAATCAAATACATGGTTCCTAACTGTGAGGCACTGCAGTTCGAAAACATCACCACCTCCCCACAACGATAACAATCAACCCAACATATGTAATAGGCGTACTGCAAGCGGTCATTGCATTTATAACATCTTAATGGGATAAGTTTTGTATGTGTGTGTGTGTAACTATGGACATGCAAATTAACATAAATGTAAAAATATAAAAGTACATCTAAGAATAACGCATAATTTATATTACAAGTGAGAAATATTAGTCCTGACCGAAAAAAGTACAATAACAACACTAGTCACTTAATATTTTTTAATTTATCTAGGTCAGTTTCACTGTCAATCCTAATTTGTGGCGAATTTTCACGAGTTTGTAGATACACAACTCCTCGAGATGTCCAACAGAAACTGTAACAATGTTCTTTCTGAAACAGCCGGGCCAGGTGAAATAATTTTTGCGTCTTTTGGGTCAGAGTTTCGCCAACAAAAACTGGTTTGATGGGGCCGGGAATATTTAAGTGGTGGGTATTTAATTTTTCACCCTTTTGCTTTGTTTTGTTGAATTTTTTTACAGCTGCAAGAACCTTCTCCTTCGTAAGCACGGAGTTAAATTCTGTAATTATTGGAGTCGAAGAATCTCTAGTAGCAATGCGGTATATATCCCTAATGTCAGAATCTTTGATATCCACGGAGACTGACTTTCCCATATTCTGGACCAACTGGCAGAGATCAGATTTAGATTCAGGCTTATCGGTTTTAATTTTAGGTATATGGCGTATCTCGATACCTGAAGCCCGAGTTTTCCGTTCCAATGTATCAAGTCTCTGTTCTAATGAGTTGACATACCTTTTGTTCTCCTGCCTTTCCCTTTCGAGAGTGTTAATACGAGATAAAAACTCATCATATTTATGGGACATTACCTCAACAGACTTAGTGAGTTCTACGTTTTGTTCCCGAATACAGTTTACAGAGTCCAATAAATCTTGAAAACGCCTATTTTGTTCCGCGGAAAAAGTACTAAGCATCTGTCGCATGGTGACCATAATACCGTCCAAGTCATCTCCCTCAAACTTCCGTTTTTTTCGCTCATTTGCGTTTAATGAGAGCAAGTGCAAATTTGGTTCTGAGTCATGACACTGTCTTTCCTTAGCTATGGAAGTCACTGCATTGGTTCTTATAGAGGTTAATTCACTTGATTCGGAAGCCAAGGCCTTAGTAGGCTCACTGGAAGAGGGTGTGGCGGGCGGCGTACGCTTAAGTGGCATAATATTAAATTATGTATTGCAATCGTGTTATTCTTAGCTCAGCAACAAACTGCAGCTAGCTAGCGGCGACTACGTCACAGCGAGCGTCGCACGGGTTGTCGTAGGTCAGGTAGGAATGTTGTCAGCTGACCGCAGTTGACTCGAGTTTTTATTATGCTAAAGTACTCACTATTTTTGCAGTATTTACGAAAGCTCAAAATATCTCAGTGTAGTGCGGTTAATTGTCTTCACACTAATATAAAACACAAACACTTTTAGGCAAAAAATACTAATTTTTAAATTTAATTTCGGCACATAGAACATTTTTGTTGTTTACTTCGTGACTGCGGAGGGATAGGTAGGTAGATCTTCGCAGGGTCCCCGTTCTGGACCGAATTATGGATATGTTGGCGTTGCGCTTTCCTACACACCTTGCCGCAGAGGTTCCTCAAGGCTATATACTTTTCACGGTTCTCGCATGTAGCCCTACGCTTAAGCCTACACTTGGCAGCAGCTTTTTTTGCTATGAGGGATTTGATTTCCGCTGTAAGCCAAGGTGCCGGCAAGTATCGCACTTTTACGGCCCTGACTGGAGCATGTACGTCGTATAGGTCTATTAATTTGTGTGTGAAAATGCTGACTTTCTCGTCAGTACAGTCCGTAGCTAATAGAGAACCCCAGTCCAAATTTGATGCATCCTCACGTAGCCTATGAAGGTCCATACCACCAAAATTACGCTGCATAAGAATTTTGGGTTTGGATTTAGGAGGACGAAGGTTATAAGAAAGATAGATTAGGTCATGGTACGAAAATTCGTCAGCTGTGCATTGTCCATGCTTAACAACTAATTCAGTGGAAGAAACAAGGCAATATAGTTCCCGTCATTACTCTTATTTTTTTAACGTGAAGATAGATCCTACAGGGATGCTATGCCGGACTCCTACCGACTAAAAACCACACGTATCCTACCTAACAGTCTACGGTTGGGAGCCCCCGGGTTAGCCCTCGAAAGGATACCCCAGGTCATTAACCTTTGGGTAGGGAACCCTAATAACGTTCTCTATAAGGTGAATTTCAATGAATTCTGTATTTAATTACGGCCTTGTGACCTATTTTTTTAAGTGAAAGGTTCCGGGTACCTATCACCTGATGGAGTTTTATATCCGTAATATATTGTAGTTACAAGGTTACAGCACAGCATGACTTTTATAAGGTAAATTCATACCAGAACATGGAATATCTATTTGGGGAATAGGCAGTAAAATTGATTACAACTCACCTATCAACGCCCAACCGAAAACTTTGAATCCAAATTGTTTTTTAGGGTTCCGTACCCAAATGTCAAAACGGCACCTTGTTCGTGAGACTTCGCCATGCGTCCGTCTGTCTGTCTGTCTGTTTCTACGTCACGAAGCTGTATCTCGGGAACCATTATTGCTAAAGAGTTGAAATTTTCTCAGATGATGTATTTCTGTCGCCGCTATAACAATAAATCAGAAAAAAGGAGGGGGGTTAAGAGGGGCTCCCGTACAACAAACGTGATTATTCGCGGTATTTTGGTACGGAACCCTCTATGCGCGAGTCAGACTTTTTTATAGGTAATCCTCCAATTTATTTACCTGTATAATTACCCCACAGATGCTATGGCGGCTATACCCTAACTGTAGGGCGTTAGAAATACATGTCCAAGGATTTTCCGAATCGGGTAAACTATAGCTAATTATAAAGTAGGTGGCCACAGGAAGATAAGGATTTTCAAAAATACCTACCACACTTAATCAATACAATCATGTAGTAAAATCGTAACAGGTCGCTGTCTGTACATGAAAGATAAATAAGAAAAAATATTATAGGGGGCTTTATGAACACAATAGAACCCAAAACAGATTTTTAGAATTTTTGTCTCTTTGTCTGTATGTCTGTATAATATTATACTTTTAGTTTAGTTTTATTATTATTTAGTAACATTACATTTTAGTGACATAATAATCTGTTTAGCTGTACGTTTGTGCACGCTAATCTCAGTAACCGCTAAACCGATTGCAATGCGGTTTTTTTATTGTGTTGAAGTTTGCTAATAAAAAGTTATAACACTTTTAAGAGTCAGATATTTAGAAAATTTTAATTGAGGGGTTTCTTTGAATGTGAGTGTAAATCTAAACTGGCGTGTTGGCTTAATAGGGCGTGGACTGAATTGTTTTAAAATAAACTTAATCTTTAAGCTCTTTTATAATTAAGCAAACAGGGCAGTTTCACACGCTGCTTGATGAGTCTGATGAAGAAATACCTCTCGTTCCATACACCTGATGTGACGTAAACAAAGTTGCGGTTTCAGCTAGTTAAGAATAAAATTTAGTGTTAAAGTTTATTAAAGTATATGCGAGGCCGAAGGGTACGCTAGTCTATGCTTCTATTAGTACTAATATTATAAAGAGGAATGACTGATTACTGACTTGATTGTTTGTTTGCATTATTTAAATAGGTTCCAAAACCGCTGAGCCGATGTGAAAAATTCTTTCACAGGTTGGGAAGCTACGTTATCCCCGGTGAACACAGGCTATATTATATTCCCGTATCCCGAAGGGAACGGGAACTACGTGGGTGAAACCGCGTGACATCCGCTAGTGATTTTATAAATTGTTGCAATTGCACACTGCCGTTAAAATTGCATAACAACGATGATCAATGTTATTTGTAAGATGATTTAATTTTGATACTTATCTATTTTTCAAAAATAATTTTGATCATTTACTTTTTATTACGATTGCACTATGAATTCCTTATCTATTTTACTTTTACTTGTACTACTTACAATAGAACTGTCATCAAAATTACGTAAAGAATTTTATGCAACAAGTCTTATTCTAGATTTTTCAATTTATTATAGTAAATCTATTCAGTGAACCAAGGAACATCTTGCATATTTACAAATAAAAACTTTTTTACTAAATTAATTCGAAAATATATACAGTACCTAAATAAAACATCCAATTTTGTCAAGACAGACAACCTGTTAGTTTGTTTTGGCTAATTTCTGAAATGGGTGAAAAAAAACTTTAGTAAATGCGATTTTGGAAACGTAAGCTTGATCAACGTTATGGTCGAAGTTGCAAGGTCAATCTCTAGTTAAAATAACCGTCGCATAGCTATCACTAAAAAGTTTAAATTACTTTTGCCCAAATTTTCGGCAGTCATTTTACCCCGCAACTATTGTGAAATTACCCCAAACTGGTATGTTGAAGGTACATAAAAATTCTATACTCTCATAACACTCTGCGGTTACACGTTTTGAGCTTCATAAAACAGACGGAATCTCTCGAGGTTTCAATATTTTGTAGCAAATGTACCGAAAAATACGCAAACATTGCTTTTGACAGTACCATTACCGACATTCTAAGTGATTCAGTTGTTTTGAGGAAGTGACACAAAGAATTTTGACAATTTCGATAAAATAATGTGGAAACAGATTGATTGTTGTCATGTTTCAATATAAAATGTGAATTGACATAAAAAGGCTTTTAAAACGATTGTGCCACTCAAATATATACGTCATCTATAGATATTTTATAAAGAGGAAAGATTTGTGTATAATATAATGTACAATAATATTATTTGGGGGAGAGATTTGATTGTTTTCATTATTATGCTCCGAAACTACTAAGCTATTCACGGTGAATTTAAGCTATATTTTATTTCAGTATTTCCACTAGAACAGGAATTAAGTGGATGAAACTGCGTGACATCCACTAATATTAGTATGTAGAAGAAAGTTTTCTTTCTTAGCGAGTAAATGATAAACTCTGAAACTTCAGAACGATTTTATAAGTAATTTAAAAACTAAATTATTCTGACGGTTATGGCATATAGTTCTAACAACAATAGGCTGGTATCTCGGGGCTTCCGGCCGTAGGCGGTTAGACTCCGGCATAGCATCTATGAACGATTTGCACACGTAAAAAAGTCTCAGATTGCATTATTTATTTGCCGTGACGATAATTTTACACTAGTATATTATTACCGTAGTAATAAAATGTCGATTTCATTCAATTATGATTTATCAAATAATGCCAGCGGCTCCACCCTATGGTGATATTTTCCTGTACCCTTTTCCCTACAGTAACTTGTTTCAGTGATCAAAAAATGCTTATATGATGTCCTTTTCGAAGCTCATTACATCTCTATAGGTAGGTACCAAATTTTATCAGTAGCAACATACACTCCAGCTAACTTTGCATTTATGTGTGGATTAAAATATGTTTCGCAACAATCAAATTAGAACAATAAAGTTTACAACATGTAGGTAAGTGATAGGCAATTTATAAAGTAGCGATATAACTATTAAACGTGTGACCTTGAAGTATGGAGAAAGTAAGTGCCTAAAGCAGTCAAGGTGAAGGCTAAAATTGACTTTAAAAAATTACCAACTAGTTACTACTGTCTCGGTCACTAGTATTCGAGGCACGAATGACCTGATGAATTTACCATCTGGCTAGATAAAGAAGAGCATCTTAAATTTGTCTACAGTTATTTGTTACTCGTACCAAAGTAAATAAATAATAAATAAATAAATATTTACGACATTTTACACAACGCTATCTGATCCCAAAGTAAGCTAGGAATAACCTGCTTGTGTTATGGGTATAAGACCACGGATATTAATACTTATATACTTTTAAATATATACATATCATACATAGAAACACCCAGATTCTTGAGACAAACATTTATGGGTCACACAAATATTTGTCTCCGGTGGGAATCGAACCCACGACCTCCAGCGCCGCAGGCGGTATCACTACCGACTGCGCCACAGAGGCAGTCAAAGTACTTTACAAAAACTACCTTTCAAGGCTTGAATTTTGATGACCAATTTTTCAAGGTTCATAGTCTTGAAAGTGACAAAGTTCTTTGGAGAGTGTAAAGCAATAAAAAAACTTCTAAAGTTTAATGAACTTATTATGTGAGTCCTTTTGAGTTAAGAAAGTTCAAAGGTCGTCAACATGAACCTTTGACTAAAAGACATGAACCGCTAAGCTTTCGAGCCTTTTTTGGAGCGGATAACATTCTACTAATGAAAAAAAAAAACGTGTGTAAAGATGTTTGCATGTTTAGATGTTTGGATGTTTGAATGTTTGTTACTCAATCACGCTCTAACGACTAAACGAATTGGGCTGAAATTTAGTACAGAGATAGCTTATAGTTTGGAATGACACATAGGCTACTTTTATCCCGGAAATATTATGTTCCCACGGGAAGCGGTAACGGGAACCGCATTTTACGTGGGCGAAGCCCATCATCATGTTTACCTACCATAAATGGATTTGTTCAGTGTAGTAGTGACTTGAATGGAGCGATACGTTTTGGAGAAACTTAACGGTGTAAAGCAATTCCCCGAAAAAAAAGACACAGGTTGGCATCACGCTCGAGCGTAAAAAAAATCCAAATTAAATCAATAGATACAAATATTATATAGACGAAGAGATTGTTTGTTTGTGTGAACGATAGCATCTCAAGAACTGCTAGTTAAATTTCATAAATTCTTTTACAGTTCAATTGACTATTTATTGAGGAAGGTTATAGGCTATTCATCACTTCGCTACGACAAATAGGAGCGGCGCAGCATTAAAAAATGTCTGCAATTTAAGTTACGAGGGTCAGCTAGTTATATTATAGTCAGTATTATAGTTTACTAGCTGTTGCCCGCGGCTTCGACCGCGTAGAAGTCGTTATCGCGTAAGAGTCGTTATATCGCAAAATCATAACCCTACTTTTGCGCAGTCGGTTAAAAAGTAGCCTATGTCCTTCCCAGGGCCTCGAACTGTCCCTATACCAAATTTCATCTCAATCGCTCCAGCCGTTAAGGCGTGAAAGCGTAACAGACAGACAGACAGACAGACAGACAGACAGATAGACAGACAGACAGACAGAGTTACTTTCGCATTTATAATATTAGTAGGGATTTTTACAATTAAACAGCATAGATTTCACCACAATCACCCTGCGGTACAGGGTATTTAACAAAACTGGGTTACATTTTTACTGCCACTTTATCTGTTCTACTTATATACCACTTACTTAATAATTAAGTGAGACGCAACATCTAAGAAATCCACTGCAATTAGTTGATGAACTGTGTAGTCATGCGGAAAAGTAAGGCAATGAACACGGCTATAAAACCATTAGGACTCAAGTCTTGGAAAAAGACAAATAGTCGATTCTATTTATCTGTGATTCTACTTAAACTCCAGAGATTATGGATAAAGTAACATCTGTCCCGCCTTTGGTTAGGATTACAGAATGGATATAAATTTCTATTAAACGTGTATTATGTACTAGCTGAGCCCGCAACTTCGTTTACGTCACATAAGGTGTATGAAAGGAAAGGTATTTCATCAGAGTCATCAAGCAGCATCTGAAACTGCCCTGTTTGCTTAATCATAAAAGAGCTTAATGATTAAGTCTATTTTAAAACAATTCAGTCCACGCCTCCGGCGCGTCTTCGGCGCGGACTGAATTGTTTAAAAATAGTCTTAATCATTAAGCTCTTTTATGATTAAGCCAACACGCCAGTTTAGGTTCACTCACATTCAAAGAAACCCCTACAATTAAAATTTTCAAAATATCTGATTCTTAAAAGTGTTATAACTCTTTTATTTCTAAACCGATTTACATAAAACAAACGCTAAATGTTAACTGGAGCAAACCTCAACACAATAAAAAAAACCGCATTGCAATCGGTTGAGCGGTTACTGAGATTAGCGTGCACAACCGTACAGACAAACAGATATACAGACATACAGACATACAGACAAACAGACAAAAATTCTAAAAATCATTGTTTTGGGTTCTATTGCGTTCATAAAGCCCCCCTATAATATTTTTTCTTATTTATCTTCCATGTACAGACAGCGACCTGTCACGATTTTATTATATGTATTGATGATATTGATTAGATGATGCTTGCGGCTTCGCCCGCGTGATATTCAGTACCCGTTCCCGCTTCCCGTGGGAACATTTTCTCGGGATGAAAAGTAGCCTATGTGTAATTTCAGACTATAAGCTATCTCTCAATCGGTTCAGTCGTTAGAGCGTGATTAACAAACATCCCAACATCTTCACAAACTTTCACATTTATAATATTAGTAGGATAGCCTCCAGTGACGACAATAGACTTGCTTTGTATTACGTGCTACCAGTGAGTCTGAGTGAATGGGTTCGTCAATGCGGGACGGGCCTCCCACGCACTTGCTCTCTCCTATAGTCTGACCAATATGGTACCCGGTATTACGCTCATACCAGACAGATCGGACCATGGCCCTGCCCTGCTGGATCCACTGCTGACAAGTTGCTCAGCCCGTACAGTATAACAGTGGGCGCCCTTCTGGGTAACTCCGATCACTGAGTAGTGCCTGCCCGCCTGGAGGTGTGTTGTCTGCTGCACGGGCAGTAGGGGGCACACGGTGATTGTAGCACTACTCGTCAGCAGACTGAGATGATCTCCAAGACTACTTCGCGGATATTCCGTGGAGTCAACGCTGCTTACGGGAAAGACTTCATTGGAAAGCGCATGTGGTTTCTGGAAAGATTACTATAGGCATGGAATACTTCATCCCATACATTGCTGCCGAACCTGGTTCGGGCGCAATTTAAATTTCATAAACGCGAAAGTTTATAAATATGGAAGGATGTATATGATATTTGTGACCTACTCTTTCACGTTTTATAAGCACAACGGATCTTGCTGAAATTTGGTAGATTGCGATAGATAATAGTCTGGAATAATACCTAGATCAGGAATAGGTTCGCGCGGTAACAAAAATAGAATTTCATGTGTCATTTAACGTCGAATAATTATTTTTAACATATGATTATCACGCCTTTTGTCCGCGAAGAGGTAGGCAGAGGCATGTTATATGCTCACATTTCATCTTTGAGATTTGTCCAACGTAATAGGAGGTGGGCCGTATTGCCGTGTTGATATGCTATTGTGACACCACTTCAAGCAGGCCTTTAACTTGCCTTAACGACTGCTATTTTACTGGCAACCGGGACCAACGGCTTAACGTGCCTTCCGAAGCACGGAGAATTATTTTTATCAGAGTCTATTAGCTCCACCATGTACGACTATCAGTGTTATGTTGAGGCAATAGATAAAGAAACATTAAACAAGTTCACATGTATATAGTTGAGGCGTAGGGTTTGGCACAACGCGCATGCCTCTGAATTCGTGATTCTAATCTACAGAACATCATGAATATTCAATACTGTATTACTGAAACAGATCGCACTAAATGCGTTACCGTCGTAACTGTATTGTACAATTGCAACGTGCGGTTGTTACATGAAATAGGTTTCAAGGAATATTGGTAAGTACACGAAATTTATAAGCACGAAATTATGCGTACAAAATTTGAAATGTAGATTTGAAAGTAGGTTGAACGGTACTAACATACACAAATTGTTTGTTACTTTGCTTGTTACGGTTAATTCCTTAAACGGCTTGAGTTACCCACACATTATACGGGACTGGACACAATTCGTAGAAAAATTAAATACCCGCACATTTAATTTGTATACAGCTCCTAGAAATATAGTTTACTTACTTATGTTATTTCACTATCTGTGTGAACTCCCTTCTTACAAAAAGATTTTTAGTTAAACTGGAGAGAGGAATCGAAACTCAATTAGACTCTAAAAAACTGAAAAAAGGTCACTCTGCCCTCGGCACCTCAAAAAATGAGCTGAATTTGTGTAAAAACCCAATTTCTACTGAAGTTACATTTCAGTGTGGCTTTTGTAATTACTGAAATCCATTTCGACAGTTACAACATGTATGACCTTTATAAACGTAGAAGGGAAAAATAAGAAAAGTTTTCGTCCTGGTAACTTCCATTTAAAAAAATGTATTGACCCTTTTATATAACAACAAACATACATATTCATAGCACGTGTTCGATAAAGGGGTAGGAAGTGGCATAACCCCCCTCATTTTTAAAACTTACCAATATTATAAATGTGAATTTTTTTTTATATTTAGCTCGCCAAATTGATGTCGCCAGCCTGATGGAAAGCCGTTGCGCGTCTAGCGATTGGGGGCCACTCTCACAAGACTTCTGACAGTGGTCCTCAAGTTGGCCGCGATTTGATGTGTCTCTTCAAGCTCCTCTTGAAGAACCCGGGATTGTAAGATGAGGGAAACACGTGTGCGGGCAGGTCGGTCCAGGTTTTTATAGTATTTTGTTAAAATTATATTATATTATAGTAGTTTGTTAAGATTTATTTAATCACGCTCTAATGCCTGAAGTATCACGCTAAAATTTATTAGAGGGATTAATTATAGCCGGGAATTAGGTTTCATCCCGGGAAACCTAATTCCGGGAATTCATTCTAATCAGAAGTTCCAAAGTTCCCACGGGAAGTGGGAACGGGAACCAAATTTCACGCGGGTGAGGCCGCGCGCATTAGCTAGTAGCTAATAAAATATCCGTCAAGCCATAAGTTACCTATTGACCGTTCAAACCATTTCATAAACCATTAGCACAGAACTACAACCACACATAAATAAAAAATTTGCTCACAACATCGATGATTTTATGAACATAACCAGTAAGGACATCGCAAATACTGTCATAGAGCAACAAGACATAATGACTTTTATCGGGAGGGGAGGCGCCATACTGAGATCTTCCCCTCTGTCAGTTTAGTGTTCTTCTCGAGCGGGCCGCGTTCCGAACTGATGGTACTAACTTTGATTTGTATTCATGAACGAGCCGCAAGTGCCTGTATTAGGATTATGCGAATAAAATATTTTTCTAAAGTTTGATTCAAAGTTTTAAATACAAATGGTATAAGAAATATATTATAGACTAGCTGACCCCGCAACTTCGTTTACGTTACATAAGCTGTATGAAAGGAGAGGTATTTCTTCATCAGACTCATTAAGCAGCATGCGTTACGATTTTATTATATTTATATGTATTGATGATGTGTGTGTTTCAAATTATGAGAGCATTGTTTTTATTGTTTTGTGTAAGTTCCATAGTGACAGTCGATGGTTTTGTACTGATGTATATGTTTTTTTTTTTTTATTTATTTGTTTCCATCTGGACTTACATCTATCATGACAGGAGGACACCCAATGCGACAGAGTAAGCAAGCATATTGAATACTATATATACTATTCTAAACATAAATACCATAACTGCACATAATTATATCATATCCTAAACATACCATCTAAAAATTAAAAGTAAAGCATTATCTATAATAACTAATAATACATAATGTTACCCTTGTGAATTCACTCCGCAACATAATGCCAGACAGATATGTGTAGAGTTAACATGCAATGTCTACTCCCCTTGTACTGATCGCGTTGCTCTATGCGACATACAGATATTATGTATAGAGTAAACATACCATGTCTACTCCCCTTGTACTGGTCGCATTGCTCTATGCATACGGTTGAGGTAGAGGGTAGTCATAAAAATGATAAATGTGCTCGCATTACGCTCGCGTACTGCACATGTGACCGGTACTGTGTTTTGTTAATATTGCTTTAAATTTGAACGTAGATAGGCTAAGTGATTTAGATACTTGTGGCGTTGGATTTGGTTTTGGGTGAATATACATTTGTAGAGGTTGTTGATTTTACTTTCTTTTGGGGTAAGATACGCTTGTAATCCCGTTTGGTCAGTGTTCAGTAAAAGCTTACTGCGTTAATCAACATAATAGTTTTGAGACGCGTCATCATTTGAGGCATACATCAGAAGTTAGTCCCTTAGTTTCCAGATGCAACCTTCGGAAGTCTGTTTGAATATCGGATCTTGAAGATCATAGTCTGGATGAACGATCAGATATACTCTATCAAATATGCACAGTATACTCGTAGTACAAATTCATAATGTTCTTTCTACAATATAATATTTTCTACAATTACAACACTAATTAAATTTCTAGAACACATTCAAGAACTAAATCAGTGTATCACAGTCCACTGCTGGACGTAGGTCTCCCCAATTTCTATTCGGGAGGGTAATTGACAACTATGCCTCGCTGACCAGACGGGTCGGTACAGGATTTGGGATCGAGTTTCCTTGACTTTACCATGACGTCATCCATTTAGGCAGCCAATTTTCCATTTGCAAATAACCTGTTTTTTTTATACAGCTCGCCAAATAGACGTTACCCGCCTGATAAAGAAGCCATTTTTTATTTTTTTTTATACCACTATAGTGGCAGACAAGCATACGACCCCACCAGATACACCCGTGGTCACCATGGACGTTTGCAACACCAGAGGCGCCACAATCGCGCTGCCGACCCTGTAAAAACCTTCTAAGTCCCCTTTTGAAGAACCCCATACTGTAAGTGTTTGGGAAAACCGAAGCAGGGAGATCATTCCACCACAAGCTAAGCGTACGCAGAAGAAAGCCTCTATCGGATCTCACCGTGCTCGAGCGCCTAGGACGCAAAGTGTGAGGATGAACACCCTGTCTGTGGCGAGTGGTGCGATGATAGAATATAGCCGTAGACATCATGTCAAATAATTCTTCAGAGCACAAACCGTTGTACAGACGCACTTGCGACTTTTAGAGAAGCAGTGCTTGCGCCGCAGCAAATTACTGCCTCGCCCTGCTGAGCACTCCGAGCTTAACGGACGCCACCTTGGCCTTGCCCTCCAAGTGACTGCGGAACTGCACGTCACTGGAGATGTCAACACCAAGGATCACTATTCTTTCAGAGATGGTGAGAGATGTGCACTGAAATTGCGGTGCCACAGTTAATGGGGTCTTTTTTTTTGTGGGGAATACAGAAACTTGTGTCTTGGTAGGGTTAAATTGGACAAGATTTTGTCGACCCCAATCAGACACTCTAGTGAGAGTAGCCTCGACTTCAGACTCATGGCGACACTCAGTGGTTGGGGGCCTCCCTCACAATCCGTAAGACTTCCGACAGTGGTCCTCAAGTGGATGGCCCTGTGATATGACTCTTCACACTCTACTAGAAGAAACGGAGAAAAGATTTTTCGAATCCGTTGGTAATTAGTTTGGCCACCGAAGATTTCATTTCGATCATAGCATCCTCAAACTGATGCCATTACAATAGAACAAATTCATACTTCATTAGCTAGATGCAGCTTTTGTTTACTTACTGTACGTTTTTTCCTGCTGAATGATTAATCATCATACACCGGAACAATAGAGTAACTTCAATGCAAATGTTACTTCTACGAACAATACTGCTACGCATTCACAAATGGACGTAGCGTGGACTGGGAGATGGACTATGTTATGAGAGGAAGCGGTTTATTACAATTTAATAATTTATATTGGAACCAGAGGACGACGCACTAAATTGAAACAAATTCAGAAATGGCGCAATAATGGAATTTATTTTGGAATAACGAAGTTCTTATGTTTATTGGGATACTCTCTATCTATGGAAGTCTCTAGATTTACCCACAATGTGGCTCTTTATGTCATTTCCATTTATGAACATGTCAGTGCTTAGGAAGTCACGTTAGCTGATGATCTAGTTTGCTAGTAGCATGGTAGTAGCGCAGATAGCCACAGCTTGTCCCCGTCCGTTTCAACATGTCTTTAAGGTCACTGTATGAGACTGTTGAAATGAACATACGCGAAGAAATGGACGGCATAGGACTAAAAAAAAATAATCCAATAAATCTATACTAATATTATGAAGAAGTAAAGTTTGTGTGTTTGTTAAATTGTAAGGGGTAATCTCGGGATCTACTGATCCGATTTTAAAAATTCTTGCACCAATAGAAAGCTACGTTATTGTGGAGTGTCATAGGCTATATAGCATCACGCTACAAAGAATAGGAGCGGAGCAGTAATAGTAAATGTTTCAAAAACGGGGGAAAAGTTATTCCTTTTGAGAGCTTCGTTGCGTGTGCTGCGTAAATATTTATAGTTATGTAAAAAAATTGTAGGAAAAGTTCTAAAAAAATAGCGCGATAGCATGTGTCTATCTTTGGGTTGGTGCAAAATAACCATTTTAATGGCAATCAATTTTTTCTACAATATTGCCACGGGATACCTCTTTCATAAACGAAATTGTTCTTAAAAATAATGCGACGGGAATACACGCGACGAAAAACCTTTCTCTCTCTCTCTCTCTCTCTCTCTCTCTCTCTCTCTCTAACGTAGTATTGAATATTAACGACGAGACGCTACGGGAGTAAACGCAACGCGACGGGAGTAAATGTGACGGGAACATGTACCTAATACTCTCTCTTATGTGACGCAAACGAAGTTGCGCGGGTCAGCTAGTATTAAATATAATATTTAAGTACCCATTCAAACTTCTGGCTCATCCATCTTTTCGCTCAGAATTTTATTCACTATAAAATGAGGTGACAGAAATCCGTATCGAAATACAGTTAAGTATTAAAAGACTACATGCTGTTAATATTTTTCAAAGTAGCCGTCAAGTTTAGCAGACGGCATAGGGTCTGTTATATTTCAAGCTCTGAAAAAAAAAACTGCGTCACAATTATAATCTTGTCACTTACGCCCTACACGGCTAGTGTAAGGCCCATGCAACGAGTGCTGAGCCGTAATTGAACACTGGCGGTTACTCAACTTGATGTATCTATTCAACAAGCGTGATTTTACCGTAGCTTGGCTTATCTTTTTACATATCTTGATAGTTATTGCAGTTTCCTGTAAGATTGCTAGTTAAATAAGCAATGTAATTATACAATTACAATACGCGCAACGGAAGGTGTGACTTGTGAAAGTGATTACATATCTCACAATTCGGCAAAAGAAAATAATTTTTAGGATAATTTTATTTAACTGTAATTACTTTAATTTTATTTTGCTATTTTTGTTTTTATCATATAAGCCGTTTTCGATGTGCCACTTGTTTGTCGGAATTAAATGCATTTTTCATTTCTTTCTTTTCTTTTCAATTATTAATTGACAAGTCAGCCTGACCAGCCAACAAATTCTGTGGGGATTTCCATATTTACTATTATTATAAAGAGGAAAGATTTGATTGTTTGTTTGCAACAAATAGACTCCGAAACTACCAATTAGAAAAATTCTTTCACTGTTGGGACGCCACGTTATGCCCGGTGAACACACATATATTTAATTCCATGTTCTACTCTACGCAGGTGAAATTGCGTTACGTCCGCTAATCTTATATATAAAAATGAATTGCAAAATGTGTTGGTAAGCTCATAACTTCAGAACGGGTGGACCGATTTCACTAATTTTTTTTTGTTGTGTAAGGTATTGTCAGGAGAAGGTTATTATGGAAGAAAAAATATTGTATTCCCACGGGAACGGGAACTACGCGGGTGAAACCGCGTGACGTCCTCTAATACGTTATAAAAAAACTAACTTCTGTCAGTGCTACATTCACTTAGAATAATCAAGTTCAAGTATTTTAGGTAACTACCAGGGATCCATGGACATCCATCTGAGGAGTTATCGGGGGCTCTTAGCCCTGAAGAACAGTTGTAGTGATGGATGGTTCGAGTCTGGAATAAAATTTGTGCGAATTTCCATATGAAAAAAAATGTTTTTCGTTATAAAGCTAACATTTTTGTAGTGGATTAAGCAAAACCCAACGGCTAGTTCTAAATGTCGACAAGTGATTAACATCCTGCAGCTTGACTGCATACATTTTCATAATAAAACCGTTTTCAGATTGCATTTAGCGCAGCAACAGGTTGAGTTGAGTGATGGATAGCGTGTCCGACATAAACGGTCGGATATTCACTATTTTATAATAGTCTTCATATACACCATGTTTCCGTAGTGGGTTTAGGGTATAGATAGGTAGTTACATTTTGACACGTGGAATGCAATTAGGCACTTTGGGAACCAGCAGAGTGGCTACATGTGGGACCCGCGGTTCAGAAAAAGAAAATTCCGCCTCTCCCTACCCGGGTCATGATATATTCCGGTGGATAATTTACGGCGGCAAAGCACCTCGTCAAAGAGATGCTACCTGATTGCGAGTCACTCCGCGGGAGTTATAGGATGGCTCCTGCGGAAATCGATAAGAAGCTGAAGAATCAACTAGGCACCTACTATGGAACTTCCCTTTGTATCGGACCAGAGATTTATACTTGTGTGAACCACAATTGTTTGTTTTGGATGTAGGTATATTATGTATAATGTTGTGTATATAAAAGAAATTCAGAAACATATAAATGTATTCGTCAGTCGTCTAGATCCCATACCACAAGATTATATTAGCTTAGTTAAGGCTAGATGGCAATGTATAAAAAGTGTCCTACACAATAGTAATTTTGAAAAAAAGAAGTTCTCCCAAAATAAATTGATATACGTACAAGTTTTTCCTTGGTATTATTTATGATACAAGTCCTGGGGTATCCTTCCGAGGGTTTACCCGGGGCTCCCAACCGTAGGCTGTTAGATAGGTTAGGTACGTGTGGTTTTTAGTCTGTAGGATTCCGGCATAGCATCCCTGTGGAATTTTCCTGACATTAAAAATAAGTATCTGTTTTATAACACGATTGTTCTATATCCCTATATTTTATTGCTATGAGTGATGCCAATGTCCAACCCCGGTGCAGTGGCATTTTATCGACTAACCCGTACTGTCCGTACCAACTCCATTTTCCTTCACAATCTACGATATTACGTGTTTGTGTAATCGCAAACGGAATGAGATTGCATGTCGGCGGGTAGAACTGGAGATACTAAACAGGAAGGATTTAGAACACCAATAAGGAATTCTTGCTGGGTAAATATATTTCTATTTTAAAGTTTTTGTTATTAGCTTTCTAACGTAGAAATAATTTATACAGCTTCAATAGAATTTCAGCTACCTAATAATAGGTTGTCCTGGGACATCCTTCTTACCCGTGGTTCCCAACCATAGGCTGTTGGGCGTTACGTGAGGTTTTTTTGTCGATAGGAGTCCGGCATAGCATTCATGATGGATTTAGTTGCATTTGTAATATTAAAAGGATTCATCAAACACAGTTGTGTTTGTGTGTGTGTGTGTGTGTGTGTGTGTGTGTGTGTGTGTGTGAGTGTGTGTGTGTAGCGTAAGAATCTTTCGCTGTGGCTGGTTCCAAGATTTTATGCCGTGGGTCCCGGTTGCCAGTAATATGGCAGTCTTTCACCCAAGTTGAGAGCCTTAGGTTCCTCTAAACTTAAAAAAAAATCTACAACAGGTTGTCACAACCTGCGCCTGTCCATTTCATCTCCAAGTGTTCTTTCTATCAACGTATCTATAGTTATACCATTGGAAATTAGGTCAACGATAATATGCCTCTGCCCATTGAGTTATTATTAGTTGCCTCTGCCATATTCATTTTAAACAAGACAAAAATTATTTTCATAAATAAAATAAAAAAAGACTTTTTGTTGCTCATTTAAACGTTTCGTTTTAACTAGTAGCAGCTTACTAACGAACTAAACTAGCTATAAGAGTTTATTAAATTTTCATTTTCATTTGCAGAGTAATTTGCCCGTTCTATGAAAAGAGCACGGCTGGATAGTGTTTTAATTCTCACTGGACATAAATGGAAAAACAGTGCCATTTTATGTCAGGAAGGAACGCTGAAATAAAAAGTGTGAGAAATTGTGAGGAATGGTTGAAATGTTAGATAATTAAGAGATCCTGATGTGAAATTTTCGTGAAATTTTAACCAACGTACATTTGCAACTTATCAACGAGATTTTCATTATCATAACAACATCTTTCCACGTCAATGACGCTTATTAATTTTTAGGGTACCGTACCTAAAACAGGACGCTGTTGCCTAGACTTCACTGATTATGCCTTTCTGTTGCCGCTATAGCATTGATAGGTAGGTACTTACTGAACACATTGAAAAAGTGTTGATGGCTACCACACAAAAAAATATTGGTACTAAACCCCTTAGTGCGTGATACCGACTCACACTTTACTGGTTTTATATTAGATTTCAGTAATATCATGAGCGGCAATCCGGTAATTCAAAAGATCGTTTCTCTGTCGAACTATAAAACCCTGAAACGACCTACCCGGTGGCCCTGCCTGTTCTTCAAGCGGAGCCTGAAGAGGCACATCACAAGGCCGCCAATTTGAGGACCACTGTCAGAAGTCTTACAAACTGTGAGAGTGGCTCCCAATCGCTAAATGCGCAACGGCTTTCCATCAGGCTGGCGATGTCAATTTGGCGTGCTTAATAGAAAAAGAAATACTAATTTCAATTCAATTTCATTTATTTCGTGAACGTGCACTAGCAGAGAATTCCAAGTTTCTAAGGTTTGATAGAGAAACAATATTTTGTATCGCTTGATTCTGGGAAGTAAGTTGGCGTTGTCAGGGATCGAAAAGTAGATGATGGGATTAGGTTATAGAGCTCTTCGGGACACTCGCCGTGATAGTTTCAGTTGAATGCAGTCAAAGACGCTATTTTGTTGCGCTGATATTAGCACTAATATTAGTCAAACAGTTGTTCCGAAGCAGGTTAGGAAAGGAAAAAATAAAAATATCAAATCTTTTTTCAATTAAGTAACAAATTCACACTTATAATCGTGAAAATGATTGTCTCTACATTTAGATTTACTGCCAGATCGCAACGCACTAAGAAGAGCTAAGCCCGAAGGAAAAGAACCTGGCAATAAAACTCACGGCCACTAAAAGTCACACAAAGTATTGTCCATGTCTCAAAGGCTGGCACGCAATCTTTACAAGCATACGATCTACGTCAAGACGCACGAGACATGAACTCTTAGCTTCTAGCCATATTGCTTTTTCTAAGAAGCGAATGCATGTTGCAATACACTTCACTTTAAATAAATCCTGCGTGGCTGTTACTCGGTGGTATATTGAGTAGATTGCAAGCATTTTGAAATTGTAAAATTATTAGGTATTTAAACTTTCATGGTCACTGACATTAGTATTAAAGTTTGCGGGATATTTACCATGTATTGTTGTGAGTGAGAAAGTGAGAGTTGTTGTAATAAACGACTGCGAAGGAGGGTAGATCGATATATGTGCTGAGACTTTCGCTTTCAACCGCCAGTACTTCAGTTCCTCCGTGATCATGGTGCTTGTAACAGCGCCGAAATATCGGAAACTCACAACAATACATGGTAAATATCCCGCAAACTTTAATACTAATGTAAAATTATTGTTTTAAAACTAAAGTGGCACACAAGTATACATGCCACTCTTGCCGTTATACGTTGTTAAAGATTTTCAAGCCACCCGGCCCATAAGGATTATCTTGGCTTAACGATTACCATATTACCGGCATCCGCAACCAACGGTTGAAGTGTCTGAGGCGCTGAAACGCTCGTTAATGGAAATACCTGGAACGGTAGGACTGTAACTCTCAGGACTTATGATAGCGTAAGATGCTTATCGCTGAACGCTTGAAGAACTCTGAGGATATGGTCTCCTATAAACGCGATAGGCTGCGTGCAAAGTCACGCGGCCATGCGACCTACGCCATGGCACTATGTTTGCTATAGAAATTTACTTTTGTAGTCTGTTTTGCTGCGTCCGCATTTGTAACATATCAGCGAACTGTACAGCGTATCATCGTGTCCAACATGTAACACGTAGCGCAGCTGCAGTTTTCAATGGTAAAGACACGCGAGTCTGATACGGTAATTGAAAAATGTGCCGTTAAAATGTTGCAACTGCGCTGACATCGGCTTGACATTCCCATGCCCGGAGACCATAGCCTGAACGAATAGGGTTTTTTTTTTCTATTTGAGTAGATAATCCGGCAAAGAGACTATATAGGACTCTTACCGACTAAAAACTAGACGTTCCCTACCTACCTGCCTACGGTTGGGAGCCCCGGGTAAACGCTGGGAAGGATGTCTCCAGGAGAACAAAATAGGGCTACGAGGTAAATCAGTTAAAAAATCATTTCAGACTGCATTGTTTGCTTTGTTAGCGTGATTAATTAAATCTCATTGTTGTTCTAAAGAGTGTTCTCGTGTAGATAATTTTAATCGTCTAATCATAGGTTATTTTCATAATCATTCATTATTGTTTATAATTGTTGTGTTAGAAAAATGTATAATAACAAAATTGTTGTAGGTGGAAGGAAGGATAAGTAAATCGTAATTTGACACCCGCGGCTCTACCTGAGTGGAGTTTTGTTCCCATGCTTGATTCGCATGGAAACTTGTTCACAGGATTATTTATTTTCTTGTGGGGGACGTCGGCTATGCCAAGCGGACGATCCGACTGCCTGTTCTACTGTCCATTTAGTCTTCGCTGCGCCCGGCAAATCTTCTCGTTTCCTTCAGAATCGGACAATCATCCTATATGAAGAGGATCTGGAGCATCTAAAGCTCCAGATCCTCTTGATTTAGCCTATCCGAGCCCATAGTTTCCCATCTGCTTAGTGAGTACATGGGGCACTATACACCAGATATCTCAAACAGTAATCTATTCCTGAATAAAATTTCAGCCAGATCCGTTCAGCGGTTAGACCTTTTTTTCGTGAGGAAATCCTCATGGATGCCATGTCGTAATTCTACCGACTAAAACTACACGATGCCTTGCCATCTTTCATAGGCCAGGAGTCTCGGGTAAGCCCTCAGAACGATAACTCCAAGGCTCCGGATACAGACTTTGTCAACCATCGCAGACTCTCCCTATGGGATAGGGTTTTATTCGACTTCTTATGGGGTTGGGGCTTTTCTAAAATCGGCGAGTAATCAACCCGCCATTGTCAGGCCATCGGTCATAGAGGCCCCGATTTCGAAACCCTGGAGAAATGATTTTCTTTCACTCCCTCCTCGCCGTCTTTAGCGGTTAGACCTTGAAAGAGCCACAAACTTTTGCATTAATAATATTAATGAGAATCAAAATAGTAAAAAGTCAATCAAATTACTTTTCTACTAGGCGTGGACCTCTCCATATTATCATTTTATTACTTTCGGGAGGTATTTGGTGTTATTGTATGTATTTGTATTACATTAGCAACACGGATGGGTAAAGGATTTGATTTCGAGTTACTCTTCTCCTGTTTTTTTAGTACGCAAGTACACTATTTGCAGGTAAGGTATTCTAGCGGTCTGTAGATATCAGTAGGACTCTATTGCCCCCATGCACAGTAATATGAAAAGAAAAAAAAAGAATTAATTTTGAGGTATCGCACTGCTGAATGCCTCACAAATGAGTTCATAACCTATCCCAAGAATGCGTCCTTAGGATACCATAAATGGGACAATCTATACGTCCGGATGTAAAGATCTTTCCATCTATTGTAATACGAAAACGTCGCTCTCCAAACCAGTACAAACACAATTCTATGACTCTCTATAAGAAAAGCCAAATCTCTATTCCCGTCCTTCTATCATTAAATATCATTGGGCAATAATGAAATCTTAGGCCACAATAGCAATTTTTTCTATCTAGTTATCTAAGACAATGAACTGATACGACCATGACTTACATTACGACATTTGTAGAATCGCGTGTATCAATGGTATTAAAAATAATTGTAATTATTTATTGTGCTACCTGATCTTGATCTAAATCTTGTTACGGTGTCAACTTTGTTTATGTTATGGCAATAAAAACTAAGATACAAGGTTACTTCAAGGCAGTTAGGCCTGATATGGAGAAAGTTCTAAAGCGCGTTAGGGTTTTTTTATAACGTGAGGCAAATCCTACATGGATGCTATGCCGAACTTCTTTCGACTACAAACCACACGTATCCTACCTAAGAGCCTACGGTAACCCCGGGTAAGACTTCGGAAGGATACCTCAGGACAAGTGTCTCTGACATGTGAGATAGCGTGGCAAAATGACGTTACGGACATCGATGGTTCTGACACTTTGTCCAAAGAGTCAAATTCGTTTTTTTATACATTTTCCAAGTGATCATTCGGACACTTATGATAACAAGCTGATTATGAAGCTGTTTAGTATCGTCAGATAGAAAGTTTGAAAATATACCTAATTAATTTTGATAATTGTGAAAGTATGTGATGATGTTTGGATGTTTGCTATCAACCACGCTTTAACCATGCTGCGAGTGAAGCCGCGAACATCAGCTAGTATATTATGTATTGAATATATTAGTTGTTCGATAGCTCAGTGAGCTAGTGGACTGTCTTTTAGTAGTTCTTGCAGGCACACAAGACGACACAAGAAGTTCCGGAAATCGGACCGCCACCAAGAATGATTCGCCACTTACCTTGATTCCCGGTCTTCCTAAGGATGCTCCGAGGCCTTGAGATTCTTTTGAGGTTGTTTCCGAGTTGCCGTGTCGACCGAGGCACTGACACACACATGTATCGCGCACAATTGTTCCGAACCGCGTCCGAGATTTGACTGGTCGGTCGATGCGAAACCGCCGCCCGCCCGGCAGGAAGCGGGGGGCGGGGGATAGCCAGCCAAGTGGCGAGTTCTCCCGATAGCCGACCGTGTCGCCGAAACATCCTGCCGCCTAACCAAGGTTCTGCCTTGGTTACCCACTAAACCACCGAAGGCAATCCACAAAGCTTAGAGACAGGTCGTAAGATGTTCCCTTGCTGAGTCCTGACCTCTACAACTCTGACAATTCCGTCCCTACCCGGAAGTAACCTAACGATCCGACCGCGTTTCCATTGGAGAGGGGGTAAATTATCCTCCTTTATCAATATCAGGTCATCGACCTTGGGAGCCTCGTTATGAGAAGTCCACTTATGCCTTTGTTGGAGTGTGTGAAGATATTCACATCTCCACCGAGACCAGAAATGCTGGGATATCTTTTGAATAAGTTGGTACCGAGACAACCGGTGCTCCGGAGTTTCCGTGTAGGGATACTCAGGAAGTGCAACGAGAGGTTGCCCTATTAGGAAATGACCGGGGGTCAATACATCAAGGTCTTCCGAGTCCGTACTAAGGGGGCAAAGCGGCCGAGAATTCATTACCGCTTCTACCTTGGTAAAAAAGGTGGTCAGCTCTTCGAAAGTGAGCTTGGCTTCTCCGAGAACCCGTTTCGCATGTGTCTTGGCACCCTTCACTGCCGACTCGAATATCCCACCGCTTGAAGGGTTTGAAGGGCAATTGAAGAGCCGAGTTATGTTTTGAGCCGTCAGCTTCCGATCAATATCCTGGTGATGGTTCCGTAAGAATATGTATAACTCCTTTAAATATTTATCGGTTCCCGTGAAGTTTGTACCGCAGTCTGATCGGATCAAGGACGGTACGCCTCTCCTAGATACGAACCTAGTCAAGGCTGCCACAAAGGCTTCAACTGATAAGTTTGATACAATTTCTAGATGTACCGCCTTAACCGACAAGCAAATGAAAACGCATAAGTAACACTTTTGAACCCTTGCATTACGCAACGAGCTCGTTTTAACGTAAAAAGGTCCAGCGAAATCCGTGCCGACCCCGACGAAAGGTCTGACTCCGGTAACACGATCGGCAGGCAAATCCGCCATATATGGCTGTTTAGGCCGAGCCCGGTGTCGAAAACATTGAACGCATTTAAACGTTATGTGTCGCGTGACACGCCGCGCCGAGATAATCCAGTAGCGTCGTGAGAGAATCGCACTCAACGCGTTAGCTCCGACGTGACAGTAGACCTTATGATAATGATTGACTAGCAAGTCTGTGAAACTACCCCTCGCCGGTATTAATATAGGGTGCCGTGACTCATATGGAAGGGTAGAGGCGCCGATTCTGCCGCCGACACGAATAATATCATCCCTGTCCAAAAATAAATTCAACCGTCGCAATGAATTTTTAATTTCAGTACCCGTTCGAAGGTTTGTCAATTCATCGGAGAAATTTTTTGACTGCACAATACGAATGTAAAAAGTCTACGTTCCGACACCGTTAAACTACCGTAAACCTTCTCAGAGTTAATTTTTGAATTGTTTTTAAAGCGTAGTAAGTATGTAGTAACGTTTAGCAACTTTTCATATGAACTAAAACGATCTAATAAATTAAAATCCGATATCAATTCGTTTACATTAGCAACCCTAACGGCCGGCCTCAGGCCAGGTAACAAATCTGGCGGGAACTCTGGGCCCCCGGACGGCCACGTATGGGGCGGCCGCTCCAGCCAACTCGATCCCCACCACAAGGGATGGTTCAAGAGTTCTGCCGCCGAGCAACCGCGTGACGCAACGTCCGCACAATTCATCTCGCCGGGTACGTGACGCCAGTCGATGTTGGTCTTAGAGGTTATTATATCCGAAACCCGGTTTCCTTCAAAGACTTGTAATTTATGAGGTGGTGTCCGTAACCACGCCAAAAAAATAGTGCTGTCGCACCAGCCTACAATTTGGTCTAACCGAACCTTATCCTCCATTGACTCGACCGTGTGATTAACCAACGTTGACAGCAACTTAGCACCATTCAACTCCAGTTTCGGTATGGTTAACTTAACCCTTAATGGCGTTATACGTGACTTAGCAATAAGTAGGCGTACGTGAGTCCGTCCGTCTGCGCCCTCCGCGCGCAAGTAGACTGCTGCAGCGTAACCGACGCTGGAGCCATCACAAAACCCGTGAAGAGTATATTTAGTCGGTCCTTCCAACTTGACACACCGGGGAATGGAGATACGTTGCAGATGCGGTAAGTCAGAGATGATATCCCTCCATTGTCGCACTAAATCTATGGGGGCCGGGGCATCCCAAGCTACCCCCTTTGAGTTATCAGAAGTCGCCAATAGGGACTGTAATAAAAGTTTTATTTTAAAAACTACTGGACAGATCCACCCAAGTGAGTCGTAAAGTCTAGCCACTATTGACAAAATACTACGACGTGTGACGTCACTATCTGTGGGCAGATTTACATGGTAAGTGAAATTGTCACATTTGGGGTCCCACTGAATGCCTAAAATCTTGACAAAACCCGTTCCATCCGAATCGCGATCATCGAAACGCCGCGGTGACTCCAAGTGTTCCGTGGGTAAGTCATTCAGTAATGCTGGCATATTACTGGACCATTTCCGTAACTCATAGCCGGCCGAATTCATCAATGAGATTAACTCATCGCGAAGCTCACGCGCCTCAATCAGCGAGTCTGCGCCGCCATTCAAATCGTCAACGTATGTGTTGTCTATGAGTAACTTAGCGGCACGGGTTTTATCAACCTCATCCCGGGCGAGCTGGTGTAAGCAGCGTATGGCTATGAAAGAGCTCGACTTCAAACCGTATGTATTTGTGTTTAACTGATAGGTAAGTAGGGGCTCCGTGGGCGACGCTCGCCAGAGAATCAACTGATATCTCCGATCGTCCGGGTGAATCCACGTCTGCCTAAACATCATTTTAATATCCGTAGTAAATACAATTTGTGGAACCCTAAATTTCATTATAATATTAGTGATATCGTTTTGCAATCGTTCTCCCGAAAACAGACAGTCGTTTAATGACACTCCCGAACTTGTTTTCTGACTGCCATTGAATACAACGCGAATTTTATTTACATCGCCCGATTTTTTAAATACTCCGTGATGTGGGAGAAAGTAATGTTTTTGCCCCGAATTAATATCAAATTGCGATACACTCATGTGTCCCAGCCTAATATATCTATACTTATAATAAATCTGTAGAAGTGAAAATTCTGTACATTGAAAATATAAAAAAAAAAAATAGCAGGGGGTGTTACTAGACCGACACCGAACCCAAAAATGTGATTAAAAAAATTTTTGTCTGTCTGTCTGTCTGTCTGTCTGTCTGTCTGTCTGTCTGTCTGTCTGTTTGTTCAGGCATCACGCAAAAACTACCGGTTCGATTACGATGAAACTTGGTATAATCATACTTTAATATCCTGGGCACCACACTGGGTACTTTTTATCCCGGAAAAGTATACTTATTATAAAATAAAAAACGAACTTAAGTTGTATAAAGTTATTATCAATTATTGCTTAAACGGTTAATGGTACGATGATGAAATTCAGCATGAGCGTTGTTTGTTACAATTTGAAATAAGTAATTTTACCATTTTTGCAAATTCCACCTCCAAAGGTATAAAAAAGGAGGGTCAAGTTTGTATGGGACTACGCGATTCCTTGGTCCGATCTGCTTAAAATTTGGCATATAGCATTATTAGCATAACTGATGGAAGACGTGTTCCTTATTTTATTGAAATTTATACATTATCGACCTAAAAAGGGAATGTAAATTATTTTGGAGCTGATTTTTTCCGGAGTTGATATCAATACTCCTTAAATACTCTTATTTTTGATTGAAATTACTTTTTATTTTGACACTTTTGTGGAAGTTCAATCAGAATGACATTGTCATACTCATGATTTTGCTTTAAAGTACTATCGTAAATATTGTTGTTAATTTTTTACATTTTTTTACAAAAAATAAATAAGTATGTGAAAGTAGAAGAAAATTCGAAGAAGCCAGGAATAATGAAAGACCATGCTTCAGGTAGTGTCCACTGTGCATTAGAATGAAAGATTGTCAGCAATCCTAAGCGACTGGTCATGGAAGGTATGAACTTTATTCTACAGTTCTGGCTGCATTCGGTGCAGGACACAGACTCACTAAGTCTTTGTAAAATACGGGAATGGCCTCTACGAAGATCACATTTGACAAGTAAAAAGAGCCATTAAAATGAACATGAACGCCAAGCAGATGAATTTACATGGTTATTAAGTTAACAGGTCTTGGTTGGACCATCTGTATTATGAGGACAAAGTCTACCGTAGTTCGGTTTTCCCAAACGTTGTAGGCTTACAGTATGACTGGGGCTACCTGAAGAAGGAACTAAGTTACGATGTCAATTGCTTAGAAGAGAATTTGAGTCAAGTAGTAGTCTAGCCAATGAATTAAGAAATGTATTTAATAAATAAATTTACATAACTCATATACCTAATATGTTTTATGAATTTTGTTAATCAGAACAACTATTATAAATATGCGAATGTTTGTGAGTGTGAATGTTCGTTACTCTTTCACGCTGTAACGGCTGAACGGATCTGGCTGAAATTTGGTACCTACAAAGATAGGTTAGAGACAGTGTAGGAACTAAATTTCACGCATGCGAAGCTGCGGGCATCAGCTAGTTCATTAATAAATTCAATGTATTTCTCCCGAAATTCCGGATTCCGTTGCATCCGCCTCTCAAGCGACATAAATTGCTTATAAGCGGGCTGGCGTGAGTCTCCTAATAGACGTCTATCACCTGCCGAGATAAGAGGTAAGCGCGAGATATATTTACCGTCCGGGCCTCGCGATACCGTTGAAACAAATAATTGTTCGCATTCCAAGTCCTCGGGACTTTTAATTTTATTAAGAGGGGGTTCCTCAGATCGCCAAAACCTTTCCACCGTTTCCTTGAGTGTCAACTGGTTAACCGACGATTCGGCCAGCTCCCGCGTCTCCGGCGAAACTGGTCCGAATACCGCGAAATTAAATACCGTGCCCAACGCGTAGGGCCCACCCTGACACAAAGTAATCTTTTCCCCATTTAAGATTTGACCGAGTATATCACATCCAAAAATTACGTCTATCTCTGAAGAATTCAATGAGCCGTTATCTGCGAGTTTCAACTCTTTAAAAACCAAATTTGTTCTGTTAACCGAATAAGACGTAAGCCTTCTTAAAACTGCCGCCGTTACCGCTAGTACTGGGTGTTCTGAATGTTCTGGTCTGAAATATATAACAACAACGTGTTGATATGTATTGGCTTGAATGCCACCGATACCCGTGATTTGTACATTACTATAAGACCGTTTCAATCCGAGGGTAGATACCAAATCCCCCTTTATTACCGACATTTGAGCCCCTAAATCTAAGAGAGCCCGTGCTTTAACGAATTCACCATTTTTATTCTTAATTTCAATAATAGCTGTGGGTAGAACAACATTATACGGGTTTCGATGCAAAGACGTTGAAGATGAGTCATCATGTAACCTTAATTGCTATGCTGAATATTGCTTTTGGTAATTATTACGTGACTGACCGCGCGATTCGTGCGATTCCCGCCGTTCGCATGCCTGATAGCCGTTGCGCGAGCTGACCTGAACCACACGCTCAGCTGATGAGCGCGACGGTACCTCTCTTCTTTCGCGAGGAGAGGCCGTGCGCGTGCGACGACGCGGACGGTGGCTGCGGTAGCCAGGTCCCTCCGAAGGCGAGCTAGCGCGAGACGCAGTATAGTTGTGCATGCATATTAAGTCGTTGTGACCCCGATGGCCACAGCGTTTACATGCTGTCCTTTTATCGCACGTAGATGCCGAATGCTTACCAAAACATTTAAAGCATAAGTTTTCAGCTCGCACCCAGTCTTTACGCTGACCCGCGGTTAATTTTTTAAATTTAAAACACTCCGAAATCATGTGACCGCTTATTTCACAGTATAAACAGCGCCTAGCGATTATTCGTTCATTCCTGTAAGATTCACTTTCGTTTCCGATGATGTGTATGGTGCGGCGGGTACGATTGTCCTTCAAGGTCGCGCCGTCAGCTGTTGTCGAGTCTATAAGCCGACATTCATTTTGCAAAAACTCCACAAGTTGATTGAATGTGGGTAGGGTGATTATATTTCCGCCGTACTTCTGTTCAAACCGAGTTTTAACGTCTAACGGAATTTTATTTAAGCTAATGAATAATAAAATATAAGACCATTGATCTATAGGAAGGCCTAAATTATTCAAGGCGCGCGTGGACTCCAACAGTGGGTTTAGAATTTTAGAACGCAGATCATAGGGTTTATTTAATGTAGGTAGCTGTAGGATTCTAGAAATGTGACTATCTGCTAGCATTCTGATATTTTCATATCTACCCTTAAGAATTTCTAAGCCTATGTCTAGGGATTCGTCTACCATAGGTAAATGCCGTATTAAGGTATGCGGCTCATTTAACACATGAGAAACTAAGTAATGAAATTTTTCCGTCTTTGATATATCTTTCCGTGTTAGTACCAACGAACTGAATAGGCTTATAAAACTTGTCCACTGAAAAACGTCACCATCAAATTTGCATAAATCGATTCTGGGAAGTCTTGCCGTATTTGAACTCTCGGACGGTCTGTGAACCCCGTCCAAACCCGGGTAAGCCGACGAGACCGCTTCCAGCTGATTATAAGCTAACTCCGCCTCATTATAATCAGCCGTATAGATTTTAATCATTTCCGAATCTACCGTATTATCCAGCAATAACTCATACTGTTCCGACAAAAGTGCGTATCGTTCATCGAGTTTACGTAATCTCGCCGAAATAACTGCATTGGTTTGAGTTTTTCCCGCGATCATTTCTAACGTGCTTCTAAGCCATTCGACTTGAATTTTAAATTTAGTTGATGATACCTTAGCCATTTTAAATCGTTAAGACTCCAAATCGTGATGCACCCACCCCCAGGTAAGAGAAAAAAAATATATAACGGAACCCTACAATAAATCAAATAAATTGTTCTAATAACTGAGGATAATTTCACAAATATCGCATACCGCACAATATAATACAATAACCGAACCGCAAATGACAAACAAACTTAACGACTTTAATTTGAATTGTATCCGACCGAATCGAGACTTGTGTCAGAGCTGTAAGTGGCGGTTAGGAATTTCAATTTTTAAATCTACAACCGACTTATGATTTGAAAAAATACCAACAAATATACCGAAATCCGGCTGAAATCCGCTCGAATGGACCATAAATATGTTCGATAGCTCAGTGAGCTAGTGGACTGTCTTTTAGTAGTTCTTGCAGGCACACAAGACGACACAAGAAGTTCCGGAAATCGGACCGCCACCAAGAATGATTCGCCACTTACCTTGATTCCCGGTCTTCCTAAGGATGCTCCGAGGCCTTGAGATTCTTTTGAGGTTGTTTCCGAGTTGCCGTGTCGACCGAGGCACTGACACACACATGTATCGCGCACAATTGTTCCGAACCGCGTCCGAGATTTGACTGGTCGGTCGATGCGAAACCGCCGCCCGCCCGGCAGGAAGCGGGGGGGCGGGGGATAGCCAGCCAAGTGGCGAGTTCTCCCGATAGCCGACCGTGTCGCCGAAACATTAGTACTTTGCTTTTTATTGCAATTCTTATTTACAATAATTGTAATTGGGATGAATGATTAACATAATTATCTATTTTAAAAACAGTGCCTATTACTACTAAAAAATAGGTACCAGATTTTGAAAAGAAAACAGAATTTATTCGGATCATTTATTTTGTATTAAAAACATTGCTATTGGTTTATCTGATTCATTATTAATACAATATACCAATTTTAATAAAAGAGACACCTAAAGTCGAATTTTAAATTATACGAAGTCAGGTGACAGCAGATAATGTCACTTCGTCATACAAATTATGAAACATTGTATGAAGAAGTTACATTAGCTGCTGTCACCTGACTTCGTCTAATTAAAAATTCGACATTAGTGGCACATATTAAAAAAAACGATAAAAAATCAACTTAATTATGGGTTAATACAATATCCGATAATTTGGAATTCGATTTAATTAGACCGATATAGGTACTTACTTTTTTACGTGAGGGAAAATCCTTATAAATTATGCCGGTCTTTTACCGACTAAATAACCACATATATCCTGCCTTACCCTGGGTAAGCCCTTTGAAGGATACTCCAAGACTCCCAACAGACCTACGACTACCACTACGGCCTCACGTAGGGGGGGAGGGGGGTGATTATTTAGCATTCAATTAGTTTATCGAATTATTTGGCATTCTGTTTAGTTTAATAAACAGTTAACATAGTTAGAATTTTTTGGGATGACCGTACAAATCAGCTTGTTATCATTAGTGTCCGAATTGTCACCCAAAAAATTGAAATTGACACTTCGGGCAAAGTGTCCGAACCTTCGGTGTCCGTAACATTATTTTGCCGGATAGCGTCACTCTCATTGGCAGATTGCAGAATTAGCCAATCAGAGTCCGTCCAGACAAATATCATAACGGGAAATATATTTGTATAAGTAGGTATAGTTCTCTAAATTAGAAAACGCTCGTGCTCATCGTTGGGCCAACCATCATTACGCTACGTCAGTCCTGAGTTAGTTGACTATTTGTGACATTTTATTTACGAGTTCTGCTTCGGAAAGCACCTGAAGTCGTACTATCCCACTTCTTCCGAGGCGTACCCGTCTTGGCTATCTTCTGTAAAAAGACGAAGAAAAACAAAGAAAGCAATGGGATAGTGCTCTTGCTGCTTCTTTTTCTCCCACTCTAAAACACTTAGAATCAAGTGATCATATTTTTTATGTTAACAAAACACTGACCTACTTTCTTTTTCTTATGATTGGAATTCAACAGTGAGTTTTGATAATACAATATCAATAATAATTGAATAATGCACTAAACAATTGAACACAAATTCCACGCTTCTTGTTGCCACCTTTTCTTATTCTCAGACATTCATATAAAAATCTATATACCTACAATCGAATGCTCCATACAATAGACGCAGTTACGTTTGTAGACTTGTGCAACGATCCGATACAACAGTTTCATAAGAAAATCTCCTGGGAAACTGTCGTAGAAACTATCGGTATTATATCCGTGTGAATTTTCCGTACCTGACTATTAAGAATTGGGTTGTGGTATAAAAATTGTAGTATTACCTATTACAGCTTCTAGCTACAAAGTGGTCAATTAGATGTTTTTTATTTTGTATATTTTATACATATTGTGATGGACAGGCGCAGGTTGTCACTGCCTGCTGTTGAATTTTTTCAAGCCGCCTAAACGGTTTTCAACTTGGCTTAACGACTGCCATTTTACTGGCAACTGGGACCAATGGCTTAACGTGCCTTCCGAAGCACGGAAACGCTCAAATAAATGTCAAAAAGTGGTCACATGGATGGTCACCCATTCAAGGACTGACCATAGTGAAAGTTGCTTACTGCAGTGGTCGTTTACAGAACACTGAGTCCGCGGGGCCACGAGCGCTTCCTTCCTTCCGCTTTGCTTGTATATTTTATATCTTAAAAGATTGTGCCCGCGGCTTATTACTCTATCAAGCACTAAGGCCTAAACCAAATTAACTTAAATTTGGATTATATTATTATTACCTAGTCGGAAAAAGGTACTTACTGTAAAACGTTTCCACGTAAGTAGAGTCATTAGCTTTTTTTATAACGTGTGAAATCCTTCATAGATGCTTACCGACTAAAACCACTCGTTGTCCTACCACTGCCTTCGGCTGGAAACCCCGGACAACACATCTCTCTGACAAGACATCATGCAGCTCCCGCCAGGAAAGTCTTTCCTGTTCTAGCGCCCCACTCTTTTACAATCAAATATTATAACTAAAAGCACATAGTTCACACTTCAGCCCAGAAATATAGGTAACTTGAACGATCCATAATTTATTTTTGGTTTTTTCGTGTATTATAAAAGCGTATTTTTCTAGGGTTTTTTAAACCATTTATTTATTCTATACTTTTTAGTCACAACATTTATACCTTTACTAGCTGTTGCCTGCGGCTTCATCCGCGTAGAAGTCGTTATCGCATAAAATCATTACCTTCCTTTCGCGCAGTCAGTTCAAAAGTAGCCTATGTCCTTCCTTTAAACTCATACTATATTTATAACAAATTTCATCAAAATCGGTTCAGTGGTTTAGGCGTGAAAACGTAACAGACAGACAGACAGAGTTACTTTCGCATGTATAATATTAGTAGGGATTTCTGTATTACATGGTGTTTGGTCTGAGTTCAACTAATGTGAAAATATTTCATTATTACTCTAATACATGTACATTTTATGCAGGTATGTACCTATGTCAATATTTACATTCAATATTAACTTCAATATATAACAGGTTTGTTATAACCTTAAACCCTAATCGTGGTCAAAGTTCATTAAAAGACTTTTCTAACAAATCCAAACACCGCTATGATACGATGTTCAATCATGAAGTTACAGTTCATATCTTACGACTCCATTGTCAGATCAGTTTGACAGCACCATATTATTGTATTGTTATCAGAACTACAAACATCTGCCAATTTTCATGACGCTACGATCCTTGGAAGATGGTTAAATTAGTTACCTGAGATTCCATTGCATAGTTTTACAAGTCTATTAAAAAATGGTTTGTTATAACCCTGAAACCTAAGCCTGGTCAAAGTTCATTACAAGACTTTTCTAACGAATCCAAAAACAGATATAATACGATATTCCATCATAAAGTTCCAGTGCACATCTTCCGGCTCCATCATCACATCAGTTCGACAGTACCATATTATTGTTTTGTCATCAGAGCTACATACAGCTGCCAATTTTCATGACCCTACGATCCTTGGAAGCTGGTTAAATTAGCTACCTTAGATTCCACTTGTTTTCAGTACCTATCTTCCGGCTCCATCATCATATCAGTTTGACAGTACCATATTATTGTATTGTCATCAGAACTACATACAGCTGCCAATTTTCATGACCTTACGATCCTTGGAAGCTGGTTAAATTAGCTACCTTAGATTCCACTTGTTTTCAGTAGATACCTATCTTCCGGCTCCATCATCATATCAGTTCGACAGTACCATATTATTCTTTTGTCATCAGAACTACATACAGCTGCCAATTTTCATGACCCTACGATCCTTGAAAGCTGGTTAAATTAGCTACCTTAGATTCCACTTGTTTTCAGTACCTATCTTCCGGCTCCATCATCATATCAGTTTGACAGTACTATATTATTGTATTGTCATCAGAACTACATACATCTGCCAATCTTCATGACGCTACGATCCTTGAAAGCTGGTTAAATTAGCTACCTTAGATTCCACTTTTTCCATCGAAGTTTCAGTGCCTATCTTCCGGCTCCATCATCATATCAGTTTGACAGTACCATATTATTGTATTGTCATCAGAACTATATACAGCTGCCAATTTTTATGACCCTACGATCCTTGGAAGCTGGTTAAATTAGCTACCTTAAATTCCACTTGTTTTCAGTACCTATCTTCCGGCTCCATCATCATAACAGTTTGACAGTACTATATTATTGTATTGTTATCAGAACTACATACATCTGCCAATTTTCATGACGCTACGATCCTTGGAAGATGGTTAAATTAGTTTCCTTAGATTCCATTACATTGTTAGTTACATACACGACGACCTAATAAAAGCGTATTAAAAAGAAAAAAAGAAAGCACTAAGTTGTAATAATCATTGATACGGTAGAAAAAGATATTAAGTACAACGTGCATTTAATTTATAATGCAGTAGTGTACTGTTTCTAATACATTGCTGCGAATGAAATGCAGCTGCCTATGAAGTCGGAAGTGCTGCAATTAAGTCGATTCGATCTTCATAGAGCGCTCGACGTGGTAAAAGTGGAGGTACAATCGTTGGTGCGTGGTTTAATGTATAAGCTGAAGCGTTTCGGTTAAAAGATTGATCTACATTTGCCACAAAGGGATGAGAGGTCGAAACCAGGACAAAGATTTATTTTAAGGGCTTTAATTTTTTGTGATGTTAAGTTCAGAGTATTTTTATTTTTAACCGACTTCCAAAAAAGGAGGAGGTTCTCAATGCGTCTGTATTTGTTTTTTTTATGTTTGTTACCGGCAAATCGCTTGAAAGAGTTAACCGATTTTGATGTTTCTTTTTTTATTTGAAAGCTGGAGCTTCCCATGTGGTCCCATATACAGGAAGTCAGAATCTGATGCTGCGATCCTGAAGAAATCGAAGAAATCCTTCAAATCGAGGGAATTTCTTAATGATTTACAGCAGTTACGTTGTGTTTGGGCTTGATAAATTTGTATTGGGGAGAACATTACCCCTATTTCAGTCTACCCGTCACTAAAAAAATGAAAAAAAAATAACAAATAAAAACCGACTAATATTTAGATTTATTAGATATTATTGAATGTAATACTGAAGTCGGTGCCAATATTTCTATGAGAGATTAATAATACCTATCTACCTAAACCTATAGTTTTACTTCGTCGATTTCAGTATTACATTTAATCATATCTGATAAATCTAAAAATTACCTATTACTTTGTGCTAAGTTAATTTTATTTTTCAATTTTTAGTTTTTGTTTGAAGTCGGTTTTACTTCAGTGTTGGTTTTAGTTTTTCAAAAATGTATCGTTTCGTGGAACGCGATTGCTTATTGTTGAAAATACACCGTACAATGTGGACGAGGCGAGAGTAACGTTATTCATCGATTGCAGTTAGAGCATCAAGTTAAGATGAGTAAGTGACAGACAAGTGAAAAATCAATATATTATAGCTTAGTGAGGTATTACATTAAATCAAACCCATACGTGTAAACGTTTTCTTAGATGTTTGAAAAGAATCCTTTTACAACTTCATTGTAGAACGATAATAAAGGAGGGGAGGGAGAGGACCCGCCTCTCACTATCGATTCGTCAATCCTAACCACAACTAATTGAAAGGGATGAATGACGATCTGAACTCCTCAGGAAAGGAAATTTGAATATTTTTAATTAGTTAATTTGGATTTGGTAAGGAATTACGAAACATGTGTCGACTTATTAGTCATGTTGTTAAGCGGACTAATGCTTATTAAAGGGGAAAAGGTAATTTTAATATCCAACATCCAAAATTCCTTTCCTGAGAAGTTCGGTTCGTCATTCTACCCTTACAATTAGTTGTGGTTATCCTTAACTGTTGTACGTTTTTACGGATTGACGAATCGAGGGTGTGAGGGGGTTCCTCTCCCTCCCCTCCTTTATTATAGTTCTAGGATGGATTTTCGCCATGTATTATAACATGTGACGTTTAAATATTTTAAAATTATAATAACAACTAATAGAATCAGAAAATAGCGATGGTAGATTCTACCATCGCTATTTTCTGATTCTATTAGATAACCTGCCCTATATCTTCTCCTATTTGTCATTTTTGCCAACAAGTGTTGATAAGTAGGTGTTTATTACTTTGCTGAGATCAAGACATATCAGGCTTTGTTAAACTAAAAATGGAAGTCGTGAAATTAACTTAGTTTCTATTCCGCTTGCGCTCATAACTCAGTCACATAAGAGTGCAGGCGACATCGCCATTCACTCGTATTGATCGTTAAGTTGCGTAATCGATGCATTCTCGATTGCTTACTGTTTTGTCATACCGATTGTTCGTTAGGTAATGTACAACCACTTTTCTCTTGAATTTTTTGTTTGAAACAAATAGTGCTTTATTTTTAGGAAGTAAAATTTTTAAATTACTTGAAAATTTTGGTAAAAGGTTGTGTAACGAAGTTGCTTCTTCTTCATGATCATCTTAGCGTTATTTCCGAACACTACACCTTTTTTTTTGGACTCAGCAATCTAGCCACATTGATGGCCGTCAGGGTCTCCGCCCAAACGGGGGCTCCGTATAGTGCCATACTTCGCACGATCCCCAGGTACAGTCTCCTGTAGGGAGCGTTGGGTCCTCTGATGTTGGACATCAGCCGCGCTAGTGCGGCTGATGCCCCCCTCAGTTTTGGGACCAAATTTCGGAAGTGATGTTTCCGAACATTACCTAGATTTAAAGCATTTTGACTACTGCTAATATTGGCGAACTTTTTTTTAGACTAAGATGGCAGACAAGCATACGGCCCACCAGAAGGACAGGTGGTCACTGCAGCCTATGAACGTTTATAACATTAGAGGTGCCACACTCGCGCTGTCGACCTTGTAAAAACCTTCTAAGACCCCTTTTGAAGAACCCCATACTGTAGGCGCTTGGGAAAATCGAGGCAATAAAAAGAATAATAAACAATGAAAAAAAAAACATTAAAATACCCCTAAGGGTGTATGCTTCAGTCTTCATTCGTTAGTCAGCCAGTGAGAGTAGAAAATATTCGGGGTCAAGGTTCATAACAAAAATTTTCTTGTTAAAAATCAAGTCAGGTATTTTCGACCTTATTTTGTTACCGTATTCTAAGTCACGACCCAGTTTTATGAATTCCAGGAAGTTCTTAAAACTCAAAATTTTAGTAGTATGTAAGCAATTAAAAGAAAAGGTTGTCAATAGGCTGTAGTGAAATATTGTTATAGAACAACGGCTGAACAGCTGAAAACACATGGAACACGAAAACACATGGCTACTTTTTATCTCCAGAATAAGTTTTCACGGGAAGCGGGCATGACGTTAAATTTCACTAAAAAGAAATATTCGTTTATTTTCAAAAGTAAGTAAAACTGCATTTAAAGAATTTTCGTAAATCACCCGCTTGAGCCGGGTATCGAACCGGTGAGACGTAAAAAAAAACCGTAACGGTGGGCCGTAAGCTTGTCTGCCACCTAAGTAGTATAAAAAAAAAACATACTGTATTTTGTGATGCCAACATCAATATTAAAAGTATTTTTTAACCACGGTCTAATAATTCCACTCTGTATAATATGTCTTATGTGTTTTCAATCTTAATTCCATTTCAATGTTAGACTGAACAATTTGCATCAAATATTGAAACTTAAAATATTCAACAAAGAGATGGAAAGATGGCGCCCAGTACTTACTATTGGCTCTGTTAGAAGCTTCTGTGCTTGCAGTGAAACATATTGGAATATATAGGTACACTTACATGAAAGTATTTTCAAATAAATGTACTGTTCAATGCAAGAAATAAGCTGGTTGTGCCCTATCTAGGCCACTGTTCTGCATAATTTAACGAATTTAATATACTGCAAGGCAGTTCTAGTTTTACTTTAGAAATAATGGGTTTATTTTTCTTAAAATAAAAGTTTTTGGTGGAATAGTTGGTGCAATAAATGGTATGCCTTCGGAAAGATAAACTCTTGGCTCCTGAGTTTGACTTCTTCTTCTGATGGTTTGGGTTTCATACCACTTTTGTCTGCGGGTGTTGGGGGTGAAAAGAACCCCACTTTTTTGAGCGTTCGTCTGGGCGTTGGTCTGCAGTGCCGTTTCTCAAGCCTCGGCAATATTGGTGAGATCTTACTATTTATTTAGTTTTTTTTTCATATTTCAAATTTATGATTAGCATAGGTACTAATTGTTTTTCAATAAGGACTATACCTGTCCCTACCTCTTTGGGGAATGAAGCGCTCTTGGTCCCGCGGACTCAGTGTTCTCTAAACGATTTAAATGTTGGGGCAGGTTTTATCATAAATCGAATGAATATAAGTGCAATTCTACACATTCTAGAAAAGTGCCGGTAGATAGTGCCTACGTCGCGTCGCCCCAAGACGTTTATGCATTAGAAGATTTTGGTCGGTTCCGAGCAGGTTTTTGCACGATACTTATGTGAGAATCGTAGGATCGGATCCTGTTCAAAACCGATTCCTTTTTCCATATTTAAAATTTACTATTTTTTTTTTCGAATTACAGAAGGGTTTTTTATTAATTGCGTAATCTATATCGGTATGGTAATCTATATATATAAAAATCAATGCCTCTTTTCGTTGTAATTTTATAACTCGAGATCGGGCTCACCAATCCGAACCAAATGTTTAGGCTTTGTTCGGACTATTTAGTAGATGGTTTATGTAAAGTTTGCACAAAATCGGTCGAGCGGTTCTTGATTTATCACGCAAACGAAGTTGCGCGGGTCAGCTAGTGGGTATATAAATATCAATGCCACTTTTCATTGTAATTTTATAACTCAAGCACGGGCTCACCTATCCAAACCAAATGTTCGGACTACCTATTTAGTAGATGGTTTATGTGAAGCTTGCACAAAATCGGGTGAGCGGTTCTTCATTCATCATGCAAACGAAGTTGCGCGGGTCAGCTAGTACAGTATGAAGTATTTGTACACACAAACTACCATTTTATATAAGTACATACATACAGACATACAGACATATAATCACGCTTGTCTCCCATCGGGGTAAGCAGAGACTATGGCTTTCCACTTGCTACAATCCTGGCATACAACTTTCGCTTTTTCTACTCTCATAACTGTCTTCATACACGCTCACCGGTTAAGTAGGTACACTTATATGTTATACTTACCTACTACTGGACGTTCGCAACAACAGAGGCGCACCGATTATTAAACTTGGTTCACAAAAGATTCCAGTTAATCTCAAAAGTTCTATTCAACGAAGTATGATTTATTATAGACAACTTTTATCGCCGCAGTATGAAGTCCGGTGCTTATAGTTTTAACTTGGCTCTTGCAGTTTGCGATGGCGAAAATCTCCTAGCAATTTTAAGTTATTGCTTTTTCTTCTGTTTTATCGTCTTTTGATTATATCTTTTAAGTAAGATAAGCGCTTTGAAATGTAGGCTAGTAGTTTTAGTATAAAACTGACTAATATTATAAATAGGGAAGTTTCCAAGTGTAGTTATTCTGGGTGTTGTTTTACATAATGGGGTTTTCCATCCATTTGACCGGCCGGGTTGCCCGCAGAACGCAGCGTGTGTGTCAAAGCCTTTTTTTTTTCTTGCTCCGTCTTGGCTGTATGTTGCCAGGTTACCTGGTGCACCCTCGAAAGGAAATCCCAGGGACCCTGACCAGGCATGGTCGCCATTCTCCGGCGACCCCTCCTCGTGGAGAGAGACCACACATTGTCTCTCCGTGTAATTGAGGTGTGTGCCAGAATTCGTTACGCGTCACCACCCTGGGCCTGTCTCTGCTAGGGCGATAGCTAGCCCTGAGTGTCACCCCCAGGCTCACGCTTATGGGGGACGGAGATCGTTTTGAGATCTCCGGTGCTCAGCGCGTCTTCTCCTGCGGCACGGAAGATCGCTGTTCCTCCTCCGCCACCTCTTTTGCAACCATCACCTCCTCACAAAACAAGGCGGTGGAGTTCATATATATCACAATGTCACATACCTACACATAACTATAAATGAAATAAGTAAAAACACTAAAAAGTTGGCACTGTGGCATAGGTTTGGATGCGTTTTATTTTATTTCGAAGCCCTTTTTCTAGCGTTGAAAATTAATCCGTTTACTTTTTGAGTACAACTTTATACTAGGTACTTCTAGACTTTTCACAACTAGTCTACCTACCTCTTATTTTAACTACCTACATTTTCAACGACCATGAACGTAGTCATTAGTATACTACCTACTCATATTTAATGTTTCAACATTTTACGTAATAATAATGTGTTATGCTCAGTAAAATCTGCGAAGTAACATTATTATTCCACAAAGGGGCTATAATTCTACACAAAACTACCTTCGTACGTTTTCACGTTTATTTTGAAACCTAAACATTGTACCTCGGAATATTACGATGCTAAGTTAAAAAGAAGGTAGCTCTAAAGAAAATGCAATATACGCAACCGAATTTCAACATTATCGACTTAAAAAGTTCGGTGGGGGAGATAGTACGATCAGGAGCAATAGCGTTTTGTGCAGTTTAAAATGTTGAAAAGATTTTCAGTCCTGTTGCAGTGCTTATAAGGAACAAAATTCTGTGCATTTAAAAGTTATAATGTAAGAAACTGCGCTTTAAATCCGACACAATAACTCAGAGAACACACGATATACGTAGCGAAGTTAAGAAAGTAGGTAGCTGAAAAGTTTTCTCTACTGCCGGGGATAATTTAATGACTGTTTTGAGGGAAAAATATATTATCCAAACTTTTAGTTTCGTAGATAAGTTAGGTTGGTAAACAAACAAGTTTAAGTAATGTATGATGATGATGAGCGGTAGGAATAATTACACGAATTCTACCAAGGTTTTTATTACATCATTAATCACAACTATATTTCTGTGCAGGGAGAGGGGAAGTATACACCCAGTATTTAGTTAGTTTTAGGTTGGACTAAGCTTATTTCCATGGTAGAAAACTCCACTGCTGGACATAGGCCTCTTTCAAATTGCAACTGCGCTACGCGCATCCAGTCAATCCCTGCAACCTTATTTAAGTTGTCGTTCCATCAGGCAGGGGGTCGACCTACCCCACGTTGACCAAGTCTCTACTTCAGAACTTGTTTGCTTCATTGACCGTCGGTTCTTGCCACTTTAATGTGCTTATTCTGCGAGCAATGTCAACCACTCTGATTCTCTGCCGAATAACCTCATTTTTAACCTCTGCTCAATAACCAACATAGGATCAAGTTTATTCCTCAAAGGGAACACTAAAGTAATTCGAACCAAATTCAAAACCAGTATAACGTATATTTTTTTAAAGGCTATGGGCGTTTACCGTAATAGCGCATGCTTACTGACCGTAGTCTGACTCATGTACATGCACGCGTCAAAAAAAGGGGAACGTGACGCCCCTAAAATGCACAAACTCAATGCACATTCAATCAAATCAGCTTATGGCAGTCTACTGCTGAACGTAGAGCTCTCGCAATTTACGCCACAACACACGGTCCAGTGTCTCCCAGTCCAGTCTCGATCCAGTCCCTGCCTGGACGTCCTACTCTACGTCAAATTCTATGTAGGTACAAAAAAGAAAATTAATTAATTGGCAATTTTCATGACATTTTCAGGTGGTCTCTATTAATTATAAAATTTTGCATCTAAAATTGTATATACGGCTACATTCTTCTCCAAAGAGTATACATACTCAAATCTATCCACAGTTAAATCGTATATAATATACAGTACGTGTACGCATTTTATTTTACCATTTCAAAGATAATATGCCAAAAAATAAAAAAGTAAATGTATTCAAAGAAAACTAACTGAATTAAATTATCAAAACGAGTAACGTAGGGGAAGCGCTCATATAGTTTCAAAGTCATTTCTGAGGAAGAGCGATTTTGTGTTTTAAGAACTTCCTTATAAACTTTATGGAATTCATAAAACTGGGTCGTGACTTAGAATACCGTTACAAAATAAGGTCAAAAATACCTGACTTGATTTTTAACAAGAACATTTTTGTTATAAACCTTGACCCCGAATATTTGCTTCAAATTTTTGCAGATATGGTTAGAAAATTTTGCTAATATTATAAGGTTATAAGCTATTGAAGATATATGGATTGTTGGTTAAAGGAGAAACGATGAGGAACTAATTAAATTCAATAACTACAAAGCTAACATTTTATGTTAATTATAACCTAATGGGAAAAATGATAAAATAATACAGGATTCCATTTTTCCCTAAAAATATTTTCCTAGATTTTATTAAAATATACTTTTCACTTCTTATGCTCGTAAAGTTCTGGTTTATGCTGGGTGTATGCGGACTAAAACAACATTTTATGCTCTAGTGCATAAAGTTCTTTTTCTTCTTCTAAAACAATATGGCCATACTAGACCATAGAGACGGTACCATGAAGATCGTGTTACTCTATGAACCAAACATAATAAAACGCTATTAAATAACTTGTTTTTTTTTTGTTACATTTAATTTGTACTTTCTGTGTTCTATATAAATTAAGAAACATTAAAAATCAGATAGTATTATGAGTGAAAAAATATTATAAAATGAACTTATGATTAGGCAGTATAGGTCTCGTTACCCATGCCTAATGCTTCATGTAGAATGATTAAAAAAAGAAAAATAATTAAAAAGATATATTAAATGTTATTTTTTTTTTTAATATTTTAATTAAAGACTTTTATTTACAATATCACTGTTTCATTTCCTTGCAATCGAAGTGAAAAGCAGAGTGTATAACTCGATCATAAAACCCATTTTATCCTCGACTTAATATCCACCCTCGCCTTTGGCTCGGGCGGATAAACGTCTCGTATAAAATGGCTTCTTTTATGCACTTGTAGTACAATCTACTATTCTCGTCACAAACTTTTGGTCTCGAGCAGGACTCGAATCTGATGCGTCTTCTGGTTTGCCACTTTCTCTTCGTAACTAAATCCATGCCACATTACAGCTTTCTAGTACTAAAAACTTTTTAGCTATAATAGGGCCAGCTGTCTGTATCATTTAATATGTTTTTATTAGGTCGTCGTGTATAACAACGTAATGGAATCTAAGGAAACTAATTTAAACATCTTCCAAGGATCATAGCGTCATGAAAATTGGCAGATGTATGTAGTCCTGATGACAATACAATAATATGGTACTATAAAACTGATATGATGATGGAGCCGGAAGATAGGTAGGTACTGAAAACAAGTGGAATCTAAGGTAGCTAATTTAACCAGCTTCCAAGGATGGTAGGGTCATGAAAATTGGCAGCTGTAGGTAGTTCTGATGACAATACAATAATATGGTACTGTCGAACTGATCTGATGATGGAGCCGGAAGATATGCACTGGAACTTCATGATGGAATATCGTATTATATCTGTTTTTGGATTCGTCAGAAAAGTCTTGTAATGAACTTTGACCAGGCTTAGGTTTCAGGGTTATAACAAACCATTTTTTAATAGACTTGTAAAACTATGCAATGGAAACTCAGGTAACTAATTTAACCATCTTCCAAGGATCGTAGCGTCATGAAAATTGGCAGCTGTATGTAGTTTTGCTGACAATACAATGATATGGTACTGTCGAACTGATCTGATGATGGAGCCGGAAGATATGCACTGGAACTTCACGATGGAATATCGTATTATATCTGTTTTTGGATTCGTCAGAAAAGTATTGTAATGAACTTTGACCAGGCTTAGGTTTCAGGGTTATAACAAACCATTTTTTAATAGACTTGTAAAACTATGCAATGGAATCTCAGGTAACTAATTTAACCATCTTCCAAGGATCGTAGCGTCATGAAAATTGGCAGATGACTGTAGTTCTGATAACAATACAATAATACGGTGCTGTCAAACTGATCTGATGATGGAGTCGTAAGATATGAACTGTAACTTCATGATTGAACATCGTATCATAGCTGTGTTTGGATTTGTTAGAAAAGTCTTTTAATGAACTTTGACCACGATTAGGGTTTAAGGTTACAAACCTGTTATATATTGAAGTTAATATTGAGTGTAAATATTGACATGGGTACCTGCATAAAATGTAATGTATTAGAGTAATAATAAAATATTTTCACATTAGTAGAACTCAGATAAAACACCGTGTAATACAGAAATCCCTACTAATATTATAAATGCGAAAGTAACTCTGTCTGTCTGTCTGTTACGTTTTCACGCCTAAACCACTGAACCAATTTTGATGAAATTTGTTATAAAAATAGTTTAAGTTTTAAGGAAAGACGTAGGCTACTTTTTAACTGACTGCGCAAAAGGAGGGTAATGATTTTATGCGATAACAACTTCTACGCGGATGAAGCCGTACGGAACAGGTAGTAAAGGTATAAATGTTGTGACTAAAAGGTATAACATAAATAAATGGTTTAAAAAACCCTAGAAACAAAAATAAATTATGGATCGTTCAAGTTACCTCTATTTCTAGGCTGAAGTGTAAACTATGTGCTTTTAGTTATAATATTTGATTGTAAAAGCGTGGGGCGCTAGAACAAGAAATACTTTTTTGTAAGCAAATTCCTATTAATACTAATCCTTTTATAATAAAAATCCTGGCGAAAGCTGCATGAGGTCGCACAAGAGCATAACGTTTATGCTGCCAAATGGAATGCCTCTTCTTGCACGCAATTAAGTAGATACATGAGGGGAATACGTTAACAGTGGCAAAATGTAGAGTTCTTGTTCGAGAACGAGATATCTTTGGTTACCGTTAAAAACCCGCTTATCCCCATATATGCGTTTGTATTCTTATTACATTATTACTACATATTGTACTAAATATCGCGGAATGCCGAAACTCTAAGGACCTACCTATGAATTATCTAATAGAGATCCGTTATGGTAAAAGGTTTCCTCCTATTACGCGGGTGTCACGAAAAACTGGCAAAAGTGGGTGTTGAAAATGCGTAGGCGTGATTAACTGCTTTACTTTTCAAGTAAGTGTGTTATGCATTTCAATTAAAGCCTATCATCGTTAATACATTTCCAAAATTTTAAATTATATTAATAATAGTAAAACTCACAATAGATATATAAAAGCGTGACAGTGTAAATTAATAGTTTAAAAACACGAGAAAACACGCTTTTATAAATGTGACCTTATCCTTAATCAGACAAGACATGCAGCTTCTGCCAGGAAAGTCTTTCCTGTTCCAGCGCCCCACGCTTTTGCAATCAAATATTATAACTAAAAGCACATAGTTAACACTTCAGCCTAGAAATAGAGGTAACTTGAACGATCCATAATAATTTATTTTTGTTTTTTTTCGTGCATTATAAAAGCGTTTTTTAAACCATTTATTTATTTTTAAATACCACTAGATCGCAGATCGCCAACGAGAACTGAGATCTACGCGGACGAAGCCGCGGGATGCTCGCGTCTTAGCCTGCCTAGATCTCAGTTCTCGTTGTCACATCCCATGGGAACGTAGGTATTACAGGGAAAAAAAGTTAACTAGGTATTATTTCTCTATATTTGTATCACTGTCTGTACCAAATTTCAGCCAGATCCGTTCAACCGTTAGAGTGTAATTGAGTAACAACATCCAAACATCTAAACAAAATTTCACATTTATAACAATTGGTAAGAGTAGCATTAAGTGTTGTTCTGTATTTACTACACTGCCTTTCCTACATCAAGTTGGGAGTTCTGAAGTATCCTTCCGAGGGCTTACCCGGGGCTCCCAACCGTAGGCTGTTAGATAGGATACGTGTGGATTTTAGTCGGTAGAAGTCCGGCATAGCATCCATGTAGGATCTTCCTCACGTTAAAAAAACCTCTATAATCCTACCATAGAATGTTTAACTCGAACAGCGGAGGTCACACGAATACAGATAGCGTTCTGAATACTAACTTTTACTACCACAAATAATATATTAGGTCAAGTTATAATATTCCAAGCCACTCCTTTTTAAAATACAGTACCTACTAAGCTCAACGTCAGAAGGTATTCTCGCTAAATATAATATCGAAACTTGTACGTTCCCAGATCGGTGACTTATCGTGGCCCGTTTCTAACCCAAAACTTTTGCGAATACACTGTGCAACGGTTACTCGGCAAAATTAATTTTTAATATTGCGAGAATGTCAATTATGTTTGCTGTGCTTTTTTGCCAGACACTGTTTGTTATGATTTCTGATTATTTTCAATTCCATTGCTTTTTCAATGTAAATGATTACTTACTGTCGGATGGTTGTACCTAAGGCTTGTCCTGAGATGAGTACAGATTGAGAAATAATCTGACCCACCACTTCTATTCTTATGCACCCGCAGTTTCTACACTCCTATTATTTTCTGTTACGTAATTTACAGTAATTTACTGACTAAAAAATTTAATGGGAAGCAATATCACGACAGCACGCGGTGGATTCAGCGCTTTGAAACATTTTAATGCTCTTATTTTATTTAAACAGAGCGCTTGTATAAAAATGAAGTGCTCGTGGCCCCGCATACTCAGGTTCCTGCTTCGGAAGGCACGTTAAGCCGGTGGTCGCCGTTGTCACTAAAATGACAGTCGTTAAGCCAAGTTGAAGGCCTTTATATGCGGCTTGAAAAATTTCAACAGCAGGCAGTCACAACCTGCGCCTGTCCATCTCAACAAATGAAAAAGGTGAATTGTAGGCATATAATATGCCTCTGCCTACACCTTGAGGGATAAAGGCGTGACCATATATGTATGTCTTGTTTATAAATCAATTATTAAAGAGTATACTCCAATAACCACCAAAAATTCATGTACTCATTACAAAACAAGATAAATGCCCAAATCGAGATGTAACCCCAACCCTCTTTGATCAAAGGGAAACAACTTACGGTTTGTAAAGCCTACACCGGAACCACACCGCATTGCGGCGAAAAGCTAAAAGATATAAAACGTTTACGTTTTCGCAGCGTGATTGTTAAATATTTTATGTCCCCAAGAGATTTAGACTCGCCGTGTCAAACCAGGATATTAACCCGTGTTTTTTACTGTTTGTGAATTGGCTAGAGATTTCTTTTCTACTTACTATACTTACTTACCAACTGATACAGAAAATAGTGGGTATTTAAAAACCCATTTTTGAGATTCAGCTATCCGTCTGTCTATCCCAGGAACCGTGATAGCTAGACAGTAGAAATTATAACAATCATAAACAATAGAAATAAAATTCCTAATCCCTACTAATACTATTGACTGCCTCTGTGGCGCAGTCGGTAGTGATACCGCCTGCGGCGCTGGAGGTCGTGGGTTCGATTCCCACCGGAGACAAATATTTGTGTGACCCATAAATGTTTGTCTCATGAGTCTGGGTGTTTCTATATTTAAAAGTATATAAGTATTAATATCCGTGGTCTGATACCCATAACACAAGCAGGTTATTCCTAGCTTACTTTGGGATCAGATAGCGTTGTGTGAAATGTCCGTGAATATTTATTTATTTATTATTTAATAGGCTACTTTTTAACAGACTACGCAGAAAGAGGGTAATGTTTTTACGCGATAACGACTTCTACGTGGACGGCCGCGGGGAAGATTTGGGAGGCTCGAAAAAATGAACGTTTTAGGGTTCCGTACCCAAAGGGTAAAGAACAAGACCCTATTCATGAGACATGGCTGTCCGTCTGTCTGTCTGTCTGTCTGTCTGTACGTCAGGAGGCTGTATCTCATGAACGGTGATAGCTAGAGAGTTGAAATTTTCACAGATTCCTTCTCAATTTAAATACGTTAATTAATTTAAACATTTCATCAAGATCATTCATTCCCTTTACACCATGCAAATTAAATGAATACTTTAGGAGGTATAGCACAATCAAAATAATGTTGCTCAATGAAATTAATTTCGTGTCGCCATGATTGAACAATAAACGGGTCACATACTAACTTACTTTTCGACTTTCATCGTAAATATTTTTTCTTTAAAAAGTGAACAACGCTTTCAGCAGATTACTTTAGGTAGGTGTAATATTTCAAAGATTGCTATTTCATAGGAAATAGTAAACAAATAGTCCATATTTTAGATTTTTCTCCAGTTTAAACAATTTACGTACAAACACACAATTTATATGTAGTAGACGTAGATATCGTGTTTATAATGTCATCATTCAAATGTCATCATTATTCTGAAAAAGAAATTAAACATAGAGTTCACAAACTCTTTTTGAAATATATACTGTACCTACCGTAGAGGATCTATACAAGGATAGTTAACACTATAGAGCAACGCGAACTGTCTTAAGACGCGCGTTGTATAATACTATAGAGCAACGCGAACTGTCTAAAGACGCGCGTTGTATAACACTATAGAGCAACGCGAACTGTCTAAAGACGCGCGTTGTATAACACTATAGAGCAACGCAAACTGTCTAAGGCGCGCGTTGCTTTGTGTTAATAGGTAATGAGGGCAACCAGTAGACGCTTGAAATACTCACAGAATATCAGCAGTGTATTTTCATAAAAAATAATAATTAAAACAAAATGGACCTTTACTGGGACATCCTTTCGAGAGCTTACCCGGGGCTCCCAACCGTAGGCTGTTGGCCGGTACGTGGGGTTTTTTAGTGGGTAGAAGTCCGGCATATCATCCATTAAGGATTTTCCATCTCGTTAAATAAAAAGAAAAAAGGGGGGCTCCCATGCAACAAATAGGTACGACTTTTTGTTGTTTTTGTTACGGAACCCTTCTTGCGGGAGTCCGACTCGCACTTGGCCGGTTATTTTAAAATGTAAACTTCTTAATTAGCATAGAGTATAGACTCTTTGAAGTAGTATTTTTCAGAAATTCATTCTTTAAATACCTACCTTTTACCACATAACTTTTCCCACCCGTACTCTCATTTCTTAACTGTTTGAAACCAGAATCTACATCAATAACCAAGATTAGAAAAGCTGCACAGAGCTGGAACTAGATAACGTCTCAGGAGACTAGAGCGCCTTGTCGAAACCTCAGAACTATCTCTATTGATCGAAACTTGTTGATTGGTCTGATCTGCTTATTGAGCTGGTCTGCAACCTTGGTAATATAAAAAGGAAATTTATATCACAAATTACTTAAAATAGCTAGTAAAAACAAAACTATAAAACACCTGGTCATCTTTTATATTTATTTCCGTAATGTATACTGAACTTTATGCCAATTCGTAACGAACATCAAGACCAGCATCAAACTTTTTGGAACCTTTACTTATGAATACACCCTCTGAAAGAAGTTATAGACCATGAAGTCTGACAACAATAAAGACTATTGAAAATTGAGATCTTCATCTAAATGTATCCCAGTTGCTACCAAACCATATCAGTATTTGGGGACTGAAGTTCGCGTTCATTTACGAGGTTAGGCTGGGTTTACAGCATTAATAAAAGCACCCATCGTCTAACTTCGTATAAAAACGTATAAAGGTGCTTACGTCGTCGTCGTCGTACCGTATCAGGTGCACCGCTAGCAGATAAGGTTGCTTAAGGGTCTCAAAATCTTGATAGGACCCCTCCTTGAATCAATCAAATCAGCTTATAGCCGTCCCACTGTTGAACATAGGCCCAATTTACGCCGCAACACGACCTTTTGTCGTCGGTTTAAGTGGGATAATGATGATTATTATGAAGAAAGAAGTTCAAAATACCTACATGATAAACAAAACACATGGTTCAAAAAGCTCCTATATACGCAACAAAATTTATACATTGACTGTCTATATTTTTGAAAAATTACCTGTGCCACTTAAGCTTTAATGTTTATGGGTAAGCCGCGTTTTACAGGTGTTTCAAAATGCGCGCTCTTTGATCGTTTTATTCCTTCAAAGATGAAAACAAAAAGACGCGGTAAAAACTCTTCAGGGCGCAAGAATTTAAGGGCTCATAAATTCAGGGAAAAGACTCACACGGGGCGTTTTGAGCAAATAATGCAGCGCTTTGAAGTTCGGAAGCAAATATGGAGGAATCATTAGATGTAATCTCGGGGAAATTTCGACAAAAAGAAAATGTAGGTACTTCTTTCGATGGGTCTCAAGCGGGAACCATTGAATTATTTTCATTTAGTAGAGAGAAGATTTAATATTGAGAGGTTTTTGACTTTCCAAAGTGGATAATAGTGGCCATTAGGCAAGGTGTTAAAATGAACTAAAGCGGGTCGGAACAGGATAGAAAAATAAAAAATAGTTTTGAATACTTGACTGCAAGAAAAGTAAGGAAAATTAAATATAAATGTGGAAATTTTTTTTTAATACAGTTGCTCAAAAAGTGGCGTATTACAGGGACGTATAGCGTTCGGGATGTGGGCTATTACACACTCGTGCTTTTTTCTTTCCCATTCCCGCACTTGTGCGTTTTCTTTCCCAATTGTCAAAATAATGTCTATTCATGCAAATATTTCTAAAAAAAGATACTAACTTGTTTCAATATCAGATAAAAGTAATTTTAATTAAAATTTAAGCATAAATTAGTATTAGTATCGGCTAAATTAAATTTATAAAAATAAAAAAAAGTTGGCTGTATGAAGTGCATTGCCATAGTCTCTGCTTAGAAGGTATATATTCTTTTACGGTTGGCGCCATTTTGGATATTCAGGTTTGTTGTGTTTTTATTATTTTATAAAATTGCTTAATTTTTTCGCAACTGTATTAAAAATAGTTGTTCAATACAACGTGTGGGACTGTTATTTAAACTCGTTCCGACTGTCTACCCTCGCCTTCGGCTCGGGTCAACACCTGTCGTAACTCGTTGTAATAACAGAAATCCCACACTTGTATCGAAAACTACTATATCGGTCTCGAACAGGATTCGAATCTGCTTCTTCTCGCATAGCGACAAGACGCTTCGATCGGTTTCGAGCAGGATCTCGATGGCTAAACAGTGATATATGTCGTAAGACTATATCATAGCCACATTACAGCTGGTTGCTATCAACCAATCAAAACGGACTCTGAAGTCCAAAGCTAATCTGTTGATACTACTGGGTCTTAAGACATTTAGAGAACTTTACTTGAAAATACACAGGAAAATGTTCATTAATTCAATTTCAATATTACCGCTTTTAAACGTACTTCCTATCAGCATGATACCACAGCTAAGTAACTAAGTAAAGGATAGATTCAATCTATCCGTGACCACTATAGACTTGATAGTAACGTTTGCATAGTAAATAAAGTTCTCGTATCTAATAAATGTTACCTATTCTTGATTCGATTACAATCGATTTAACTCGCGGAAAATAGTTTTTGAAACTGTAGCGTGTTTAAAGAATAGATTTATATTATTTTGTGTTCTTCTTCAGTCATGCTTATAAATGTGAAATACTTATAAATGTGAAAACTACTACAACGGACCGCAGTCGCGGGCATAGTTCTAAGGTAAAACTACTACAAAATAACATTATATTAAACTATTGTCTCAACTATTTCAATTTCCATAAATGAGTCCAAAATTCACTAAAAGACTGCACACACCCCAAAACTTCGATATGCCAATAGTATCGGTCGTGGGCGAACAGACGCTGATTTTCCCAAAATACTTCAGACGGCTAACATTAGATAAGATAAGATAAGATAAAACTTTATTGTCAAATAAAAAATTACAACATGTATCCACTACAGTTTTAACACTTTTACTACGTCTAAGCCACAACAACCATCGAGACTAGCGCCCCTCATTCCCATGCTAGTAAGAACTGTGTTACAGGTGGGTTAGGATAATCACAGACAGCACGGTTGTAGCCAGCGTATCGTTAGCTTGAGTAGATTTTTGATCTTCTGAGTCCCCAAACTAGGTATTCCTGTCTCAACGGGGACATTGGTAATTTGACGACACTACGTCTGTCGTGAATGCGCGCCGTTAATTGTATGGTCAAATCACAAACAAGGAAGCGCTGTAAATGTAGAGAAACAATAAACAACTATTTTTTCATTTAATACGTCCAATAAGCTATTATCTTGATTTCAATATATCGTTATAATGCTGCCATTCAGTACCTAGTAGAGGTTGATACCCCTACGTGATATCATAAATATGTCAACGAACCGTTTACCTTATAGAATGATTTATAAGTATTGGGGATATGAAATGCTTATTTTTTGAAGAAATTCATACATAACTTGAATAAATATTTCTTATTTTGACAAGGTATATGAAACACGGTAATATCTTTTTATTTATTTATTTATTTATTATATACTTTATTGTACGCCAAGATAGTATTACAATTTACAAACTTGATATAAAATAGCAATACAATGGGCGGCCTTATCGTTAAAAGCAATTTCTGCCAGGCAACCTTTGGATGGAAATATGATGGTAGGACAGAAACTGGTAGTCGTTGGCGTCACACTTAGGGTATTATACCCTTATAATAGGTATAACAAAAGATATATATAAATATACATCTGTATCTACTATATCTGTCATCAGTATCTACTATAAATACACATTATTTATACTAGATACTTATAAAACATACCTACATACAAATATAAAATAAATATTTATATTAAAATATAATAAAATACATACAAATATTATTATTTATAATACATACATAAATACATACATACTAATCTAATTATGCGTACAGTATATACTTCATAGTATAAAAACATTTCAACTATGTTATGCTTGTTAAGTAATAGCTCAACCCTTAGAGCTCCTCGCGACGACCGGTCGCCGCGCATAATAATCAAGCTTTTCCGTTGAGCCCCGCGCGGCGACCGGTCGCCGCACCTACCCAGACGACTTTAAACTTAAATTTAGCCTCCTTACGTCCTACTTTTCTATGAACAGTTTGATTGCATGTGTAGTATATAACATTTTCTTGTTTTTGGAATCTTATAAAATGACGTCAATGGGACAGAATTTTTTACAAAAATCGAACAGTTGAAGTTGAGAGTGGATTGCGCATGGATGGCGTGCGTTTGTGTAGTACGTGTGTGTTTCGTGTTTTTATTATAAATAATGTGTTTGCATTATTATTTATTATTATACACAGTAAAATAAACAATATATCAATAATCCGGTTGGTGTTTACAGAATCGTAAGATATGGTGTGGTGGTAGAGTAATAAAGGTTTTTTTGTGTTGAGTGCATGTGTACCAAGTGCGTGTGTGCGTGTGTGTTTTTTTTTATTATAAATAATGTGTTTTCATTATTATTTATTATTATACACAGTAAAATAAACAATTTATCAATAATCCGGTTGCTGTTTGCAGAATCGTAAAATTTGGTCTGGTAAGTGAGAAATATTTTTTTTTTGGAAAATGAGAAATCTTTTTTCATTTTTAGGGTGGTGGAAATAGGTGCTTGCGATTATTGATTTGCGATATAAATTTTGTGTGGGTTGAAGGGGCTCTTTAATGCAGGTTTTAAATTTTTGCAAAGATTCAGCGCTTTTAATTTCCAGTGGTAACATATTCCACAAGCGAACTGCTGTAACACTAAAGGAACCGTCACAGAAATTTTGTGGAATGCGGAGGCATTTTTAACATTAAGTTGTCCGATGATCTCAAACATCTGGCATGCGTTTCATGAAGGAACTTAAAACGTTCCTTTAAATAGGAAGGAGAAGATGGGTTGAAGAGAATATTATATAATAAGGATAGTATATGAGTATTCCTGCGAAGTCGAATAGGTAACCAGTTGAGCTGTGTTCGAAACTGTGAAACGTGATCATACTTGCGCAAACCAAATATAAATCGTATGCAAACATTTTGGAGACGCTCAAGTTTCTCAAGCTGGTTTTCGGCAAGATCTAAGTAACTGACATCTGCATAATCAAGGATTGAAAGAAGCAAAGAGTTTGCAAGTGCAATTTTTGGAAATGCTGCAACCTCCTTAATGTTTCCGCAGAAGCAAACATCTTCCTACTTAACTCTTAAAGTTGTGGACCCCATGATAAATTCGAATCCACAATTATTCCTAGGTTCTTAACTTTATCACTATATGGAATCATTGTCCCATCAAAAACAACTTGTGGAATTTGCGACCAAATTATTTTCGCAGTTGTTCTTCGGCTGCCTAATATAATGACCTGCGTTTTTGATGGATTTATTTGTAGTCCATAAGATCTAGTCCATAATGATATCCGAGTCAAATCCTCATTTATCGTATCCACCGCTTCCGACAGCCTATCAAGGGATGCTTGTGTGTAAATTTGGAGATCGTCTGCGTAAAGGTGGTAGGAAGAAGTGAGTTGATTTGAGATGGAATTTATAAAAATTGCAAAGAGGAGCGGAGAGAGAACACCACCCTGGGGCACACCGACAATGGTATTGCACCAACTAGAAATTTTAACCTCAATACTTACGCGCTGTCGGCGGCCACTCAGGTAACTACGAAACCACTCTATTTCCGTAGGAGATATGTTAAGAGAGCCGAGTATCGAAAGTAAAATATCAAAATCAACTGTATTGAAGGCGTTACTGAAGTCTAGTAAACAGAGAACAGTTAACTTACCATCCTCCATTCCCAATCTGATGTCATCTGTTATATTTACCAAAGCTGTGGTTGTACTGTGACCGGGACGAAACCCTGACTGGAAAGGATTTAGGAGATTGTTTTGACGGATAAACGAACTTAATTGGATGTGGACAAGGCGTTCCAGTACTTTAGAAAGGAATGGTAGGATGGATATAGGACGGTAATCAGTTAACAACTGAGGATTTGATTTTTTCGGCAAAGGAGTAATTAAAGCATCTTTCCATGATGATGGAAAAACACCACTCGATATGGAACAGTTAAGGATATAGCAGATGATGGGTAGGATTTCATCAAGGATAGGAAGGATCATGTTTCGCCCAACACAGTCGCTACCAACAGCTTTGGATGTAATCGCCATTATGCTCTTCTTAACATCACTAGCGGTAAATAGTTCGAAGACAAAAGGTGAATGGTTGGGGGCTGGCATCGTCGAAAGATAGTCAATAGTGTTTGCCTTGAGAGTCCTATCAAAATTGGACATGGAAGTGAAATGCTGGATAAGAACCTCAGTGTTCAGATCTTTAGGATTTATTTCTTGTCTTGTTTTTCCAACCCCGGTTCAGTAGGATTTATTTTGTATCGATATTTAGCGGCAGCTTTCTTAGAGATCAATGATTTAATTTCACTTGTTAGCCATGGAGACGGTGGATGTTTTATTTTAACTGCACGGACAGGAGCATGTTTGTCATAGAGTTGGATGACGTTCGTAAAAATAGAAACTTGCTCATCAACTGACCCCGAAGTCATTAATGATGTCCAGTCAATGTTGCCGGCATCTTCACGCAAGTCACCAAGATTCATTCCACAAAAATTGCGCTGCATAAGGATTTTGGGGTTGGCCTTAGGGGGACGGATATTGTAGGAAAGATAAAGGAGGTCATGATACGAGAACAGGTCAGCCGAAAATTGTCCGTGCTTAATGACTTGATCAGGAGAGGAGACCATAATGAGATCGATGAGTGTAGGATTACAATTTGGGAAATGATGAGTTACCTGCGTGGGAAGAATGGAGAGATTACAAGACATTGTGGCATTGAGAAGGGAGGAGGAACGGGAATCATTCTTGAGTAAAACACGTATTCAAATCCCCCATGATTATGCAATGACTATAAGAAGGTGTGAGATTGACCAATAGTTCTTCGAAGGAGGTAAAGTAATTAATAGACATTGAGGGACAATAATAAACGCCGAGTAGGAGTTTGGTATGATTGAGTTCAACTTCCAGAAACAAGTGTTCACCGGCATTAGTAGGTGGTGGTTGTTGTGACATACTTATAATAGAAAAAGGTATATACGATCGAAGGAATATCGCAACACCACCAGCCCGCACCAGATGATCGGTCCGATCGTTTCTGATGAGCTGAAACCCAGGAATGGAGTATGTACTGGAAGAATGATGAGTTTTTAACCAAGATTCTGAAACAAGGAAAGCATGAATATTCTTACAGTCAAAAGTAGCCAGCACTTCGGAGTGATGAGCAGGAATACTTTGGGCATTGATATGAACGACATTAAAATGGCAAGAAACATCAGACAACTGCGCTGTAAGGCTTTCCGACAGTGATGGAACACTGACGAAGCTACCCTCAGAGCTACTCACAGAATAAAAACTTTCAGTATCACTGACATTTTCAGACTCTATCATTAAAAGTTAGTTTAAAGATATGGAAAAACAACAATAATAATTTAAACTTAAATAAATAAATATATTAAATATAATTCAATAAATAAATACAAAATTAATACTATAATATCTAAAATGACCTATTAAATTCACCAAAAATATTCGATTATTCCCGGTTGTTCCGTTGAAGTAGTTCCGTGGCGGAACTAGTGAGACTTTTTTTCCCAGTTGTCCCGCGGAACAAAGCATCAATAATTCAGTTCCCATTAGTTCCGCGGAACAAAGTAGAAATGAAATACTAATAAATTCATTCCCAGTAGTTCCGCGGAACAAAGCATAAATTAAAAACTAATAAATTAAGTCCCAGTAGTTCCGCGGACCAAAGCATAAATTAAAAACTAATAAATCATGTTCCAGTAGTCCTTCTTATTACATTATTACTACATATTGTACTAAATATCGCGGAATGCCGAAACTTTATGGACCTACCTATGAATTATCTAATAGAGATCCGTTATGGTAAAAGGTTTCCTCCTTTTACGCGGGTGTCACGAATAACTGGCGAAAGTGGGTGTTGAAAATGCGTAGGCGTGATTAACTGCTTTACTTTTCAAGTAAGTGTGTTATGCATTTCAATTAAAGCCTATCATCGTTATTACATTTCCAAAATTTTAAATTATATTAATAATAGTAAAACTCACAATAGATATATAAAAGCGTGACAGTGTAAATTAATAGTTTAAAAACACGAGAAAACACGCTTTTATAAATGTGACCTTATCCTTAATCTGACAAGACATCATGCAGCTTCTGCCAGGAAAGTCTTTCCTGTTCCAGCGCCCCACGCTTTTGCAATCAAATATTATAACTAAAAGCACATAGTTAACACTTCAGCCTAGAAATAGAGGTAACTTGAACGATCCATAATTTATTTTTGTTTTTTTTCGTGCATTATAAAAGCGTTTTTTAAACCATTTATTTATTTTTAAATACCACTAGATCGCAGGCAACGAGAACTGAGATCTACGCGGACGAAGCCGCGGGATGCTCGCGTCTTAGCCCGCCTAGATCTCAGTTCTCGTTGTCACATCCCATGAGAACGTAGGTATTACAGGGAAAACAAAGTTAACTAGGTATTATTTCTCTATATTTGTATCACTGTCTGTACCAAATTTCAGCCAGATCCGTTCAACCGTGCGAGCGTGATTGAGTAAGAACATCCAAACATTTACACAAACTTTTGCATTTACAATATGTACCTATTAGTAAGACTAGCATTAAGTGTTGTAGGTTCTGTATTTACTACACCGCCTTTCCTACATACATACAAGTTGGGAGTCCTAAAGTATCCGTCCGAGGGCTTACCCGGGGCTCGCAACCGTAGGCTGTTAGATAGGATACGTGTGATTTTTAATTGGTAGGAGTCTGGCATAGCATCCATGTAGGATCGTCCTCACGTTAAAGAAAACCTCTACAATCGTACCTTACAATGTTTAAATCAAACAGCGGAGGTCACACGAATACAGATAGCATTCTGAATACTAACTTCTTCTACCACAAATAATATATTAGGTCAAGTAATAATATTCCAAGCCACACCTTTTCAAAATACAATATCTACCTAAGCTCAACGTCTGAAGGTATTCTCGCTAAATATAATATCGAAACTTGTACGTTCCCAGATCCGTGACTTATCGTGGCCCGTTTCTAACCCAAAACTTTTGCGAATACACTGTGCAACGGATATTTGGCAAAATTGTTTTTTAATATTGTGAGAATGTCAATAATGTTTGCTGTGCTTTTTCGCCGCCAATTACTGTTTGTTTTGACTTCTGATTATTTTCAATTCGATTGCTTTTTCAGTGTAAATGATTACTGTCGGATGCAGTGTGCCTAAGGTTTGTCCTGAGATGAGTAAAGCTTGAGCTATCATCTGACCCACCATTTCTATTCTTATGCACCCGCACTTTCTGACACTTCTATTCTTTTCTTTTACATAATTTACAGTAATTTTCTGACTAAGAAAGGAAGCAAGATCGAGATAGCACGCGGCGGAATCAGCGATTCAACATTTTAGTGCTCTTATTTTATTTAAGTCAAACTCAAACTCAAAAAAAAACATTTATTTCGCATAATCCTAATACCTATGTATTAGGATTATGCGAAATATGTATATACCTAATGCACTTGCGACACGTCAATGAATACAAAACAAATAGTACCACCAGTTCGGAACGCGACCCACTTGAGAAGAACTGGCAAGAAACTCGGCGGGCTATTCTTTTTGTGCACTACATATTTACAATAAGTACTCTAAACTAAAACTCCATCAGTAGATCAAGCAGATCACTTCCAGCTTCCTTATCAATCAAATAATCGTCAACTATATCCCTTGCAGTAAAATTCACTTTTTATACCCTTTTTAAACTTAATTAAGGGCATACTTTTTATTGTAATTGGAAGCCTGTTGTAAAAACGTATACAGTTACAAAAGAAAGAATTACTGACTTTGGTCAGTCTACAATGATAAACAGCAAGGTTGTTTTTATGTCTGGTGTTCACATTGTGTATATCGCTTAACTTAGTAAAACTAGATAAATTTTTCTGTACATACGATAATAAGATTTTCAAAAACATATTGTGATGCCACGGTCAGTAGATTAACTTTTTCACGCAGAGAGACCTTTGCACCTAATCTATTTATGACTCTTATGGCCCGTTTTTATAAAACAAAAATTGAATTTATATCTGGTAAGCAGAGCTCTTGTTTAAAAATCAATTCTTGTAGAGTACTACCAAAAACTCATGTACTCATTACAAAACAAGATAAATGCCCAAATCGAGATGTAACCCCAACCCTCTTTGATCTAAGGGAAACAACTTACGGTTTGTAAAGCCTACACCGGAACCACACCGCATTGCGGCGAAAAGCTAAAAGATATAAAACGTTTACGTTTTCGCAGCGTGATTGTTAAATATTTTATGTCCCCAAGAGATTTAGACTCGCCGTGTCAAACCAGGATATTAACCCGTGTTTTTTATTGTTTGTGAATTGGCTAGAGATTTCTTTTTACTATACTTACTTACCAACTGATACAGAAAATATTGGGTATTTAAAAACCCATTTTTGAGATTCAGCTATCCGTCTGTCTATCCCAGGAAGCGTAGCTAGACAGTAAAAATTTTAGCAGTATTCAGGTATTTCAGATGCTGTTCTATAAACAAACATTAAAAATAGGAACAAAATAGTAAAAAATTGAGGCTCGAAAAACCTTATTTATTTCCAATAAATAAAAGGCGTATTTACATGATGTAGTGGTCTCAAAAGTTCCTTTTTTCTTTGAAAGTTGCTTTTACCGTTGAAACCGGTCAGGTGTAAAATAAATAAATGTTGTAAAACTTATAGATTTAATTAGCGTTTTAACGCTTTGAAGTAGAACTTTTTCAAAAAATCTTTCTTCAGATACCAACGTTATACCTCATAACTTTTCCCACCCGTTCTTATTTCTATGACTGCTTGAAACCAGAATCTACATCAATAACCAAGATTAGAAAAGCTACACAGAGCTGGAACTAAATAACGTCTCAGGAGACTAGAGCGCCTTGTCGATACCTCAGAACTATCCCTATTGATCCAAACTTGTTGATTGGTTTGATCTGCTTATTGAGCTGGTCTGCAGCCTTGGTAATATAAAATTGTAAATTTATATTACAAATTACTTAATATAGCAAGTAAATATAATCAAAACTATAACACATCTGGTTTATTTTACCTATACTAATATTATAAAGAGGAAAGATTTGATTGTTTGTTTGTTTGCATCGAATTGACTCCGGAACTACTGGACCGATTTGAAAAATTCTTTCACTGTTGGGAAACTACACTCTTTGCGGTGAACGTAGGCCATATTTTATTCCCGTATTCCCACGGGAATGGAGCTACGCGGGTGAGACCGCGTGACGTCCGCTAATATTTAATAAAGTATACTCTAAAGTATACTGAACTTCATGCCAATTCTAATTACGTAGTTGCTGGTATGAAATAAACGAACATCCGAGACCAGCATCAAACTTTATAGAACCTTCACTTAAGAATACACCCCCAGAAAGAAGTTAAACACCATAAAGACTGACCACAATACGGACTATTGAAAATTGAGATCTTCATTTAAATGTATATCCCAGTTGCTACCAAACCATATCACTATTTGAGGACTGAAGTTCACGTTCGATTACGAGGTTAGACTTGGGGTTCACGGCATTAATAAAAACGCCCATCGTCTGACTTCTTAAACGTATAAAGGTGCTTACGTCGTACCGTATCAGGTGCACCGCTAGCAGATAAGGTTGCTTAAGGGTTTCAAAATCTTGATAATACCCCTCCTTTAATCAATCAAATCAGCTTATGGCCGTCCCACTGTTGAACATAGGCCCAATTTACGCCGCAACACGACCTTTTTCAGGTCGTCGGTTTAACTGGGATGATGATGATTATTATAAAGAAAAAAGTTCAAAATACCTACATGTTATACAAAACACATGGTTCAAAAAGCTCCTATATCCGCAACAAAATTTATACATTGACTGTCCATATTTTTGAAGAATTACCTCTGCCACTTAAGCTTTAATGTTTATGAGTAAGCCGCGTTTTACAGGTGTTTCAAAATGCGCGCTCTTTGATCGTTTTATTCCTCTCAAAGAATAAAACAAAAAGACGCGGTAAAAACTCTTCAGGGCGCAAGAATTTAAGGGCTCATAAATTCTGGGAAAAGACTCACACGGGGCGTTTTGAGCAAATAATGCAGCGCTTTGAAGTTCGGAAGCAAATATGGAGGAATCATTAGATGTAATCTCGGGGAAATTCGGAAAAAGAAAATGTAGGTACTTCTTTTGATGGGTCTCAAGCGGGAACCATTGAATTATTTTCATTTAGTAGAGAGAAGATTTAATATTGAGAGGTTTTTGACTTTCCAAAGTGGATAATAGTGGCCATAGTCAAGTAGGCAAGGTGTTAAAATGAACTAAAGCGGGTCGGAACTGGATAGAAAATGAAAAAAATAGTTTTGAATACTTGACTGCAAGAAAAGTAAGGAAAATTAAATATAAATGTGGATAAATTTTATCGGTCTCGAACAGGATTCGAATCTGCTTCTTCTCGCATACCGACAAGACGCTTTACCATTCAGCCACCGAGACATTGCTCGGATCTGACCATTTTTTCCATCGTATACGTTTTAGGGCGATGTGTGTTTAATAATTGGTCGGTTTCGAGCAGGATCTCGATGGCTAAATGGCTGATAAGGCTATATTATTATAGCCATAATACAGCTGGTTGCTTTCACGGACTCTGAAGTCCAAAGCTAATCTGTTGATACTACTGGGTTATTCTTTATTCTTTATTCTTTATTCTTTATTCTTTATTCTTTATTTCTTGCGAAACATAAACAATAATCGGCGTAAAAGATATTAGATAATGCATAGTCAGTATGTTTCTACCAATAGGCATGCATGATACAATTCAAAACGTGTAAAATAAAATTAATAAAAATCACCAATAAAATACAAATACAATATCCACAACCACGTCATTAAACATGTCACTTTGTCAATCGTTTCACACAGTAGGTACTAAACAATAATTCTATCCGACAAGTATCCATTCACAGAATAGTAGGCCTTTTCTATCAGTACAGCTTGTAATTTATTTTGAAAAGATCTCAAATCATTACTCTCCAATAAAGATTTAGGTAATTTATTGTATAACATGGGGGCCATATTTAGGAGACCCTTGTTAAAAATAGCTTTTTTGTGTTGACTAAATCGTATTTTATGTTTATTTCGTGAGCTTTTAAGGGTTTCGAATAAATAAAAATTTTTCCTAACAAACATGACAACCTCATATATGTATAGACTCGGCAAAGTCATTATGCAGAGACTTGTATAAAACTGTTTACAGCTATCTGGGGGTCGTACACCACAAATTGATCTGACGCACCTTTTCTGGGCTTTGAAAACAGTTTCCACATTGGAGGAGTTACCCCAGTATATAAGGCCGTACCGTAAGGTGGACGTAACATATGCATGGTAGGCGGTAACCAATGTCTTCTGACTTGCTACCTTTGACAGGTTGTAAAGTGCATATGAATACTGACTCAGACGCCTACACACGCTACTTGTGTGCGTTAGCCAAGTCATGTCTCGGTCTAATTCTAGCCCCAGAAATTTTGTAGATTTGCATTCCAGAATTATATTATTATTATATTGTATGTCAAGTTTAATATTATTAGTCCTTTGTTGAAATGTCATAAGTTTAGTTTTGTCAAAATTTATCTTTAAGTTATTTGCATTTGACCAATTTATTAGTTTCCCAAGGCAGTCATTAATTTCTTTTTCTAATGTCAAATTATCACTAGATTCAAAAATTACCGTGCTGTCATCAGCGAATAGGATCATAGGGCTTTGTGTTATTTTCGGCATGTCATTTATATAAATAATAAATAGGAGAGGTCCTAATAAACTCCCCTGAGGAACGCCATAATAGGTGGTTCTTTGATTGGAAGAGTGTGTTCTCACTATTTTTGATTTCTCACAGAGTCGATTAATACGTGTAAATTGTTTTCTACCAGATAAATATGATTTGAGGAGGTTAAGGGCGTTACCCCGGATGCCTTATTTTTCCAGCTTATCCATGAGCAAAGAACGATCCACATAATCGAAGGCTTTACTCATATCAAGGAATAGGGCCGCCACAGGGCTTCTAGAGTCAATACTGGTAATTACTCTTTTATATAGTTTATACATGGCCATATTTATATTTTTATTTTTTCGGAAGCCAAACTGTTCTTCGCTGAAAATATTTTTGTATTCAAAAAAAGAGTACAACTGATTATAAATTACTTTTTCAATTAGCTTTGAAAAAATTGGAAGCAATGCAATCGGTCTATAATTACCCGGTTCGAGTTTATTACCTCTTTTAAAAAGAGGTTTAATGACTGATATCTTTAGTCGATCAGGAAAGATACCTGATTCCAAACATAAGTTTATTATGTGGCTAAGCACTGGCGCAATCATAATCGCAACTGATTTAATAATATTTGTTGAAATGTCATCATAACCACAACTATTAGTATTCTTTAATGAATTGATTAATTTAACTATGTCACTTGGCACAGTGGGGGTCAAAAAGATTGAATCATTACACATAGGGTCAAACTTAATGTTATGATGCTTATTTTTAATATTTGGTTTGATTTCATCTATAAAATAATTATTCAAAGATTGAGCTATATCAATAGGATTATATATAGTTTTATTGTTTATCATAATTTTTTGTATGCCCTCCGATGGATAATTGCTTTTTGCTTTATTGATTACCTGCCATGTGGCTTTGCTTTTATTAGCAGCGTTATTTATAAAATAATTATTTTGAGCTTTTTGAGTAAGACGTATAATGTTTTTCAATCTTTGCGAATGATTTTTGAATAACATTTTGTTGTAGCTATTTGGTGCTCTACGAAATTGCCATAGCATTTGGCGCTTACGTTTGCAGCACTGCTTGATACCCTTACTAATCCACCTTGCTCTTTTAAGGGTCTTTATTTTTAGTTTTCTCAAGGGAAAACAAACGTCATAGTAAAATTTAAAAATGTCATGAAAATTATTAAACGATAAATTGGGGTCATTGGAATTAAAAATATCATAAAATGTCAGACTATGTAAATATTGTTTAAATTTGCTGATATTATCATTGCAATAATTGCGTTTAAATATAAACCAGTGGGGCAGTATACATTTTTTCTTTACAGGACACTTCATAAGCTGGGCAGTGTGATCCGATAGTGACAATTCGACATTCTCGCACTTACCACCCTTCACACTATGTATAATATTGTCTAAGCAGGTACCAGAACATGGGCGTGTTATTGTATTAGTTATTCCAAGAGACAAATTAAAATTATGCAGTATATTCATAAAAAACTTGGAATTATTATTTCTTTTTAAGATATCTATGTTGAAATCCCCACACAGAATAACTTTTTTCTTATTTCGTGAACATATATCATTTAAAAGATTGTCTAATATCCTGAAAAACTCAGTTATTGAATGACTGTCATATTTTGGGGATCTGTAAATAGAGACAATAATAATAGAATGATCTACCAAATCAACCGCACATAGTTCCAAAAGGTCAGGCAGGCAATATTTATCTAAGTTAATTTTTAGACCTTTAAGAGAGTTCCTCAAGAGTATACAAACGCCTCCGTGTTTGCTGCCTCTCGAGTAGTGCGAGTGTAATATGTAGTTTGGCAAGTGCAGAAGCATATGATCCTTCTGTAACATGTTTGTTTCCGATATACACACTATATCGATTGTTTTTCCAACACTTACAAACCTGTCAAGGTGAACACTTAACAAGTCCGATTTGTTTATCAACCCATTAATATTCTGGTGTAGAATATACAGATGCTCATAAACGAAAAAAATTTTTAGGTTCCGAGTTTGTATGAGCAATCTCCAATGATTCACTCACATTGGTTGCATTGGTTTCTTTACATTTTAGTGGCTTAAAATAATCAAGTATAGACCTTTGGTGACAGGTTTTGGGGTATTGTAGCAATTTTTTGTCAGTGCAGTTAGTAAATGATGGCCTAATTTTTTTGTTTACAATAAATTGTTCCTTATATTGTAAATAGTCAATTTCGATATTTAGTTTAAATGAAACTTGATCTAAAAAAGGTCCACTATTTCGTGTAACATTAGAAAAATAAAAGTAGTGAAAATAATTCAGATCTATAAATCTGCCGTTAGGGTAATTTTGGATAAGCAAATTAATACCCTGATTAAGCATTTTCTCATTAAGATACTGATTCCTTTGGACACCGAGTACAAATACACGCTTACATATTTTCAAGTAATTTAAATTTATACATAATTCTTTGTAAAATTTTGAAGGATTTCTATCGTTAGTTCCGACTGAAATTATAACAATATCATGCGAAGTAAATGAGTTGAACAACATATCTGAGCCACTAAAAATTGTAGAACATGTGGCACCCGGTTTCACCAAAGCTGAAATAGAGTAACGATCATTCCATTTATCTTTTCTGTTCTTTATTAAACATTGTGATAGGCCTCGAACTTGTTCATCACCTAAAATTATAATTCTAGGGAGCTTTTCCGATCCTTCGTAATGTGAGCGAGCTATACTATTCGTTTGAATTTGTAAATTATCTGCATCTTCCGCCTTAGATAAGGTTTCTTGACAATGCTGCATGTGAATTATGTCTTGATTTTTTACAAAATTATTCGTAGATTGTGGACTCTGTAGTGCTGCAGTTGTAGTAAAATTAATTTTTTTTACACATGTGGTCGCACCATCATCTCTCGAGAAATCCAATGTTTTCCTACACTGTTTTTTGCTGTGCTTTCTGCATACAGAGTTTGTGTTATTCCTGTTATTTTGAGGAGTAGTTGTACATATGGTTTTTAAACAACTTATCTTTTGTTGTTGTTCTTGTGATAGTTTATTCAAAGATGTGTTCGCCAATAATAACTCGTCAATCTGCTGGTGAGCGCTTTCCAACTGATCGGTGAGACTTTTTATTTGATCTTTTAAATCCTTAACAATATCGCTATCGTAATGTGAACCTTTTTCTGGGAGGCTATCCGATATGGAGTTATTAAATGATGATTCACTACTTAAACATAACGATATACTTGTAGATTTTTGTCTGCGACGTAGTGTAATATTTTCTGTACTCATTCTCAACACACAACAACTCAATAAAGTCTCCAAAAAGAATTTTCGCTATACGCCGGGTTTGAACCCACGAACTCCGCATTCACTTCATCAATTTATGCCTCCAGACCACAGAGACATAGTAAACTTTGTCAAAATATTGAACCATATACGTAGTGGAGATCCGCAGCGTACAAGTACCGTTATCAGTTGACGTTTTTAATGGCAGTGTTTGAAAATTGTTTCTTCACAACGTTTTTCACATAATGTATATATTCAGGTATAGCACTTGGATAATTGTATTTGCGATTTAAAGTTTCAATCACTGAATATCACTGCTATATTTGATTGTTTACACCACTTTTGCCGTAATGAAGGTACTTTATATTTTATCTCTGATAATATTTTATGTTTTTTTTTTTTTTTTTTTTAAATTAAAATAATACATTTATTGTTAAAAATTACAGAGAAACATAAATATTACATATCTATATTTACACTATTACTATCTAAACTAAACCTAAATAAGGCCCCCGTGGCATTGTGCCCAAAAGACTAGCAGCATTCCCCCTTTGAATAGCAATACCTATTCGTTGAGCGAGAAAACTGCCAGCCCTTGGGTCACCAGTTGACTCCACAAGGCGCTTTTTCAAATTCTTGAAAAATTTTTGCGCATTGGGACCCCATGGACCTAGGGTCTCGACACCGACTGGACAAAAACGATACGATGAGTCGAGACCCTTATATTTATTAATTTTAATATTTTCAGCCGCTTCCGCTGCGGCACTGGCTTTTAATTTTGTTTTAGGAAGATGGGACGGGGCTAGAGTGTCAACACAAGTTGCATCCCACACCAGGACCCGACCCATCTCCCACGGTATCAAAGTTATACCATCTGGTCTCTTGCCATCGTCCCTGAAAACGCCGTTTGGCTCTAAGAGCGCAGGCACATTGGCGGTGGCAAGAGCACGGCGGATGATGTCATTCAGCGCAGCGTGGCGTGAGAAGCGGCCTGCGCTCTTTAAACATGAAAGACCATGATGCCCCAAAGTGTCAACGTTAAAACCGCAGGGGCATCGATGTGGAGCGCAAAGCGTGACGCCAAGTCTCAAACCAACTGAAATTCTTAGGATGTCCGGTTCCAAAAAAGTTCCGGTGTTGGCTATAGGGAAAGCTTTCAACCAATCACCGGATTCCTTTCTACTGAGCGCTAATAATCTGGCCCGATCCGGGCCTAGACTAGCATTTAAAAAGGAGTCAAAGGTTAATTTTGACATAGCGTCGTCCCAGCTCCGTTGTAAATTTGGATGGGTGGGTAAATTTTGACCCGGACAAGCCATTAGCCAAGCATTCTTGGCATCTGTAAGGCCAGTCGTCTCATAGTCTGTAAGACAATTCGTCAGAATTTTACCTACGAGACTCGACGTGGCATGTACAGATGACAAAAAGGCTGGCAAAGCCACACTAGAAATTTTGCGGATCCCTAGCCCACTATATTTAATGGGAAGAGATGCCTGGGACTAAGATTGTTCGCTCAGTTGTATATTGAGAATTGATTCCAAAGAAGATTTGATTAACGAATCAATAGAAAATAAATGACTTTGATGTTTCCAAAAAGGACAACAGCGAAGCAAATAAATAGATTTGGGAACAAACATACAAAATTTCAGAATTGTGATTGCGTAATGTGAACTAATAGAATGTAGCCGATCTACATTGGATTCAAATTTTGAAATTTTTTGTGCTATTAATTCGGGAATAGCATCTTCAAATATAGGGGACCCTAGGAGGTAAAGATTCTCTCTGCTAACAATTTTAATATTCGGACATAGGGAATTGAATTTTTCAACGAGTTCCGAATTGATGTGATTATTATGAAAAAATAATTCACACTTATTAAAATTTAATTCCAAACCAATTAAATGAAATTTATTTTTAATTTCTATAAGATCTGACAGAACAGAATCTGCATCACCTCCAAGAGTCCCGTCATCTAAATACCAGACGTTAAATTTTGACTTTAAATTTTGGATGATGGGGTTAATGGCTAGGCTGAAAATGGCTGGTCCGAGGGGATCACCCTGCTGGCAACCGACTTCAGAAGAAAGTTCGTTGCATTTATACATTAATTTGGAAGGTTCGTGATAACAGTTAAGTAAATAGTTATAAATTTCAGGAACATTGCTTCTAATTTCTGACAGCAGGATGTCACGGTTTACCGAATTAAAAGCATTTTTCACATCAATTTTTAGCAAAACCTCACACTCACCTTTATTAAGGTAGGTGCGTAAGGCGTGGACCGCCGCCTCACACCCACCTTTGGTACCAAACCCTAATTGAGTCGGTTCAAATTTTTGTTGTAATTTTGACAAGATGTATCGGACAGAAATTTTGGATGCTAAACGCCTAAAAGTGGACCCAACAGCAATAGGACGGACTCCTCCGTCTTTTTTAGTGAGAGCAATGAGATTAGCTCCATAGATAACAGGAGCAATCTCAGGGTTAATGTTACCAGAGAGCATGAGGTTTACTAATTTTGTTAAACAACCGATGAGGTGCTTACCTGCATCACCCACACAGTGAGAGGTTAGGTCTTTTAGGTGTTGTGGAGAAAGACCATCAAGACCAGCTGCTGATCCGACTTTAAAAGCATTAATCGCACTCACTGTGTCCTTATCCTGTGCAAGTAAACACACATCGGGTGATGTAGGCGGGTCCAGAACGTAGTCCGAGACTGGAGCTGAGGGATGTTTTGTCTGTAAAGACGTAAGGGTATCTGTTGTATCTGGAGACAGTACATCACTTGAAAACAGGAGACGTGCGGCTCCTTTTAAATCTCCGTCGCTAACTTTTGCTTCTACAAGCTTGTTAACATCATAAATCTTTTTGTTATAATTTCCAGTAAAACAGCAATTTTGAGTCGGAAGTGTGGGGTTAGAACAATTATTTTTTATTTTTTGTGTGAGAGATATAGTCTCGTCACTAAATTTAGCATGTAATACTTTATAAGGAAATAGCAAAAGATTTTGCCAATTTTCAATGCTATTACTATCCAAACACTGCGTTATAAATTGAGACAAAAGTGTAGCGACAGAGATCCTGGCACCACGAGGAATTCGTTTAACTAAACTCACATTATTTTTTAAATTACTCAAAAGGTGATGAAAAGGCGTGCCAGAAGGGTTACTATCAGATGGAATAGAAGCATGAGGTTGTGCGAAATTATCTGAAAGTAACGTTGTTGAGTTTTGGCTGGGGCATTTATGTAATTTTGATATATGTATACGAAGTCCTCGAGCACTTTTAAAAGATTTTAAACAAATGGAACAAGAAAAAGTATAAAGTGACGTACCATCTTCCGATTGCGTCAAGCTTTGCATTTACTTATAAGTTATTATAAAACAGAAACTACAAAAACAAACACAAATAAAAATACAATAAAAATAATCTTGACGTTCGCGTTGACGCTCTGTCACCGGGCGCCGGGCGCATGCGGAGGAGCCAGCAAAACCAGAAATAATTTTCAGCCTGAAAAATAACAAATATAATTAGATAAATCGCATTTAGACTTAAATATTACTTAAAACCAAGCCTTAGGTGGGCCAAAATTATATAATTGTTATTTAAAACAATTATATAATTTTTGTTAGACCGGTTGACATAGTTGACGTTGATGTTTTTTTTTTTTTTTTTTTTTTTTTTTTTTTTTTTTTTTTTTTTTTTTTTTTTTTAGATCTATATTTTTATTTTTTATAGGTGAGATAACACTTCCACAGTTTGTTTATGATATTATGCGATTTATTTGTTTTGGTAATTATACGCGATTTTGTTTACGGAGCAAGCTGATTGCATGGCAACAGCGCCAACTCTTTTTTTGGGTCTTAAAACATTTAGAGAACTTTACTAGATAATGTACAGAAAATAGTTCATTAATTCAATTTCAACATTACCGCTTTTAAACGTACTTCCTATCAGCATGATACCACAGCTAAGTAACTTAGTTACATGACATGGATTCAATCTATCCGTGACCGCTATAGACTTGGTAGTAACGTTTGCAGAGTAAATAAAGTTCTCGTATGTAATAAATGTTACCTAGTCTTGATTCGAATACAATCGATTAAACTCGATGGAAAATAGTTTGCGAAACTGTAGCATGTTTAAAGAATAGATTTATATTATTTCGTGTTCTTCTTCAGTCATGCTAAGGGATACTTATAAATGTGAAAACTACTACAACCGAACGCAGTCGCGGGCAAAGTTCTAAGATAAAACTACTACAAAATAACATTACATTATACTATTGTCTCTCACTATTTTAATTTCCATAAATGAGACCACAATTCACTAAAGGACTGCACACACCCCCAAAACTTCGATATGCCAATAGTATCGGTCGTGGGCGCGTGCTGTTAAACAGACGCTGATTTTCCCAAAATACTTCAGATGGCTAACATGTAACCACTTTATTGCTCAGTATGTTACTCACCAACTAGCGCGAGGAAGCTATGCAGAGAACTCTTTTCCAGGGCGCCTTACTTCAGAGTTTCTAGTGTGTGTGCAAGGGTAGGCCAGGGCTCTGACGAAAACAGCCAAGTAGGGTGTACACACATATATATTTATAAAGTACACTACAGAGACAGAGAGAAGTTATTCACTAATAGACAAACATATCACAGAAATACATAACAGTAGTACCGATTACTGCACTAATATTACGGAGGCGGTCTACAGATACTTGTTACAAATTGCTTAGGCTGTTACATAGCAAGGTGATATAGGTAACGGGGTACTGGCCTGCAGTGTGAGCTGAGAGCGACTCCGGACGTTGTGTAGCTTGTGCAGTCCACTCTACCACGCCTTCGTACCACGTGTATTCCACGTACTTGTGGGTGTGGCACCGAACATCCACGACTGGTCACTCTAGCCCAACTAAAAAAACCCAGTTTCCTGGGTATAAGTTAGTACAGAAACTTATTTTTTCCGAGGAAGGTAGAACCTAGACTATATTCCTCAGCAAATCCTCAGGTTTGTACAGTGCCTGAGTGAAATTCTTCACTGCATTAAGATAACCTCAAAGTTCTCAAAGAGCTCAAAGTTTGTTTCTCAAAGACGTTACAGGTGCTGAGAAGATGGTAAAAAAAAAGCTTGGAACTTCAAAGCAGGGCTTTATATACCCTCTCTAACGTGGAATAGTCTAGAATCCTATCTAAAAACCTGTTTGCGAGCGTAATCTCCATATAATAGGTCCAACAAATCACCAAAGACTCTGCGTCATTCCCTAACAAAGACAACTAAAGTTGCCAGAGACAAAAAACTATGAATTCATTAGTGCGCCCGCACACGCTCAATGATCATTGTCAAACCCACAACCAGATATTGCTGAACCTACAGAAAACAAATGCTACAAACATTGGTAATTTGACGACACTACGTCTGTCGTGGATGCGCGCCGTTAATTGTATGGTCAAATCACAAAAAAGAAAAGCGCTGTAATATAATGTAGAGTAACAATAAACTACTATTTTTCCATTTAATACGTCCAATAAGCTATTATCTTGATTTCAATATATCGTTATAATGCTGCCATTCAGTACCAAGTAGAGGTTGATATCCCTACGTGATATCATAAATATGTCAACGAACCGTTTACCTTATAGAATGATTTATAAGTATTGGGGTTATGAAATGCTTATTTTTGAAGAAATTTATACATAACTTGAATAAATATTACTTATTTTGACAAGGTATATGAAACACGGTAATATCTTTTTATTAAATTTTGATATTATATGTTATGGATTGATTTACATAGTCTTTCGTTTCTATTTAAGGACGACTCACGCTAAACCGTGCCGGGTCCGAGACGAGGCGGGACCGAGTTGTTTCCGAGCGTTTCCGTTGTTTTTTGTTCGGCTGTCACTCGGTTGCCGCTCGGTATAGCGTGAGTGTGTTCATACAAAATATATGTAATACTAGCTGATGCCTGCAGCTTCGCCGTGTTCCCGTTCTCGCTTCCCAAATGAACTTATTCCCGGGATAAAAAGTAGTCTATGTGTTATTCCAGACTATAATGTATCCCTGTACGAAATTTCTGCCAGATCCGTCTAGCCGTTCGAGCGTGAAAGAGTAACAAACATCCACATATGCATACTCAAAAACTTTCGCATTTATATTATTACTAGGTGATGCTCGCGGCTTCGCCCGCGTGAAAGTCGGTACCCGTTCCCGCTTCCCGTGGGAATATTTTCCCGGGATGAATAGTAGCCTATGTGTTATTTAAGACTATAAGCTATCTCTGTACCAAATTTTAGCCCAATCCGTTCAACCGTTCGAGCGTGATTGAGTAACAAACATCCAAACATCTAAACATCCAAACATCTTCACAAACTTTCACATTTATAATATTAGTAGGATAGGATTAGTAAGATTAGTTGACCGTGCTACGGCCGACACTCTGCTCGGACCCGGCACGGTGTAGCGTGATTGGCTATATCGATGTTATTCGATACTTAAACTAAAATAAAGACACACAAAGTCAATCATTGATCCCCTTTTTTTAACGTGAGGGAAAATCCTTCATGGATGCAAAAACTAAAAAACCTCATGTAACGCCCAACAACCTACGGTTGGGAGCCTCGGTTAGGCCCTCGTAAGGATGTCCCAGGACTCTCAAGTCATTGATTCCCTAAGCGGCAGGCGAAGGCAAAATAAATACGCACTCATTTCTTTATTATTAAATGCCCCTCGGGTCCCATAGGTGGTGAGCCTTATTGCCGTGTTGAAATAGACAGGCGCAGACTGACTACTAGAGTAATAGAGACATATAAGACAGGCAGATATGAATGAATTCTCTACTTGCAGTGAAAACTGTACATTTCTGACAGTTTTAGCCCCTCTCTATAAAATAGAGTGCAGAGGGGCTTATGGCGAGACTTTGTCTGTAGCTGTACTCTGTCGCATTAAAATCACTAGGTCACGTGGATCATCGGTTCAAAGTTTGAAATAAACCAAAAATGACAACGTAAATCGGATTAAACTTTCACTTTCACGATAAATGTGTTAGAGAGGGGCAGTCTGGTGAGAACGATCTCATGGCTTTCTTGTTTTAAATTAAACTTATTCCGTGTCAAAATTATACAAGCCTATATTTCCATAATTACAATTTCAAAATAATCAGAAATGCAATACCTACTTATTAAGTAGCACGTGTTTAACATGTATATATATATTATAACATTTCCGAATCGTGTGACAATAATTCGAATTAACCAGTTCGTGTGGTCGACTTGTGCTGACAAATTATCGAGTAAGTTCACTACGAATGAATTGTTTGCAGTAACTTGCAGAGGATGGAAATTGGTTTTTGTTTGGTGTTTTCTACTGGATGTCACGCGGTTTCACCCACGTAGCTCCCGTTCCCGTGGGAATATGGGAATAAAATATAACCTACGTCACCCAGGGATAGTGTAGTTGTCCTGGGACATCCTTCCAAAGGCTTACCCGGGACTCCCAACCATAGGCTGTTGGGCGTAACGTGAGGTTTTTTTGGCGGTAGGAGTCCACCACGGCCGAGTGTCAGCACTGCGAGGACCGCAGCGATGACACGGCGCTCCACACGCTGGTGGAGTGCACGGCGTGGGCGCAACAGCGCCAGGTCCTCGTAGTGACTCTGGACGTGGACACTCTCTCGCTCGAGGCCATGGTGCGAGCCATGCTCTCCAGCGGGAGTAAGTGGGACTGCGCCGCCTCTTTCTGCGAGCAGGTCAAGCTCGTGAAGGAGGCGGCGGGCCGGGTTCGGGAGAGAGCTCTCCCACCCGAGTTCCACAGTCGGCACCCTGGGCACCGTCGACGTGTCTTCGCCGAGGACTATCGGCCTCCATGACCGGGGGTCTGAGGACGGTGAGAGGGTCGCTCACCGTCCTTACAGAAGCAGCCCCATGACGGCAGCGTGACGTGAGCAACTCACGCACGCCCCCCCCCCCCCCCCCCCTTAGAAGCGGGATCACATCCGAAACCCCCCAAAGACGCGGGATTGCTCTCCCGCGTCCGTCGTACCGCGTCGTAGTATCCCAAACCACCCCCTGGGCGAGGCCGCAGTGGCGGCCGTGGGTCTGTTGGGAGTCCTGGGACATCCTTCCGAGGGCTTACCCGGGGCTCCCAACCAGAGGCTGTTGGGCGTTACGTGAGGTTTTTTAGTCGGTAGGAGTCCGGCATAACATCCATGAGGATTTTCCCTCAAAAAAAAAAATGTAACAATAGTGCCAGCTTAAAACTTTTAATGACCGAATTTAAAACGCAGTCAAAAAGCTACGTTTATGTACATAAATAATTTTGTAAAAGCCAAACAAAATGGAAACATGCATTAACTGATTCGGCAGCATGTAATTAACATATCGATAAATTTATAGAAAATTCCCGTATGAGTGACAACGATTCGAATTTACCAATTAATGTGACCAACCTGTGATGAAAAATTATCGCAAATTATTTACAGTGAGTAGATATTGTTTTTGTCACATTGAATCGAAATATTTTAAGCTTGTATTGTATTTGGAGTTGTAATAACACGTTATACAATGACCTTTGATAAACTGATCTGATTGAATAAAAACAGTCAACAGCTTTAAACATGCATTATTTAATTAATTATTATAATAAATAAATAGTAGAACTTAACAAGTTTGCTATTCGGTCCGGAAGTTTTTCTCAGTCTTCGAAAATTATGATTCTTTAATGTAAAGTAGTAATAGTAGTAGTGGTAATAGGTAGGAGATTTTGAAAAAAAAAATTAAAATACGTCTCGCAAAAATTGCAAAAACAAACCGAAAGAAGATATTACCGCGGTTTAATGTTCATTAACCTATCAACTAACACAGCCTACAGATAATTTCTCTTAATACTGTACTACTAACCACCATACAATTCTAATGTCATAATTTTCACATTTTGCTATTTTCAATATTTTTTTTTTGTGAAACGCAGTAAATGCCTCTTATTATTATAAAATTGAATCGTTACCAGAACTCTCGTTACTTTCTTCAATTTATGAATATGTTTCTTTCCCTGAATAACTTAAGCTTCAAATAATGATATAAGTTATAATGATTTCTCACAATATTATACCCATATATTTCTACGTAATAAATTTGTTATATAGATTATGTTATGTTTTGTATTCATTATAATTATGACTTCGTAGAACAACTTCAAACGTTCTTGTAGTTAATTCCGAGTATTAGGCAGGTAGGTGTCGCTTCATTTGAAGATCAAAGCTAAAATATAATGATCCATACTGCCTTCTGGCTAAAAAGTCAAAGATGAAAGCGACAAAAATATAAAAACAAAATTGATACAAGTCGGTGAGAATTTCAAAAATATCAACAACTATATCCCCTCAGCTCTACTCGTGGAACCTTTTCCCATTATACCTTAGTGGTATAAAAAAAGGAAAAGTTACAAAAACCATTATTACTCACAAACTTCGGCATTTATAACATTAGTAAGTATTATAAGTCAATTCAAATTTGAGAAATATTATATAATTAATCGTAACAACACTTACAGATGAAGCACAAAATAATGAGTATGGTAGGTTCAGGTGAATTAGAAAGCGTGCTAGTATTAAGCTTTTAAGCTCCTTTCATTCAAGTTTACGACAAAGCTACAGTTTGATCGTTCATGTTAATGTTTTTGTTCACATCGAGGGTCTCACAGAGATTGAAATTTCACGTGTAATAGTAATTTCACAACTATGTTGTATAAATTTTCCCTATTAAGATGTTGAATGGTTTATACTCGTAGTTTTAAGTTGTTTTACATCCATTGTGTTGTCATAATCAAACTTACACGGAAAGTAGCTCACAGAATAAGAACGTAGATCCCTGGGTGAACCAAATAGTGCACTGGTTAATATAATCATTATTATTCTAGAAAATGCACAGCGTCACGGGGTCGGTCCGCCGCTAGATAGGTCTTGTCTACTGCTACTCAGTCGACCTCAGTGCAATGCTCTCGCAGGGCCGAACATCGTCAAAAGTGGAGGGACATAGTGAGATGTGCAACAGCCCCGAAAGAGGATGGCGATGGCAAACCTCTGTCCTGCTCATCAGTAGCCACGACCACTGACAAGAGTGACTGACTGAGAAGATTATAGAAAATACCTTCCGCGCTCAACAATTTAATACAGCATCTGCAAATAATCTGAAAACTGCAGTTTAAGAAGTTTTCAGTTTATCTCTATTTTCATGCATTGCCGAACACTCAATGGTTAGAATTGAACAAACTTTTCGTATTAGTGCTAAACTTAAGTTTACTTAACTTACTATATGATTTATTACACTACTTACTCTTATTAACCATACCGACCTTGAACCGACTTAAACCACACGGTTACTACCTATCCATTTAGCGCAAGCAACCCCGGAGAAGTTCTCAGGAGGATATCTTAATCTTAAGGCTTCTCCGCAGATTTTGGCTACCGCCTATACAGGGAACGCGGGACGAACAGCTGGCAAAAGAATAAAGGCAATAATAAAAGCCTATTATCTTATAATAGCTGCATACTCGCGCCATTTTTGCTGAAGTGCTGAGCAAGCGTAAATACACCCACATTCATGATTAGTACTTACTATAAATATAAGTACCTTATAAGCTCAAGCTATAAAAGTTTGTTTGTTTACTTACTTCTAACTTCTAAGTAAGTAAGTAAGTAATTCGTAAATAATGCGTAAAAGGGTTCACTCTATAAATTCTCTTTCAACCTAGACTACTCAGTGAAATAAATGTTTAGGTTGAGTATTTTAGAGACGGCTCACTTAGACCAAGGTTACAAAGTGTAATTCTAATATTAACAGAAAGCTTTGAAATATAAATCTTAGGCTGTATCTACTAAGAACTTTAAACTATAACAAAATTTTAGTAATATTCTACCAAGAACTTTACTACTATTTGAGTACTAATATTTGAGTAAAGTAATACTTTGTGTACGCAAAACCGATCTGCAAAGGTTACCTTGGTTATTCATGTTTGTGTTTTTGAAACTTAAGCGTCTGTATACATTACATTGTAAGTTAATGCTCTTAATCGTGGGACATCCTTACGAGGGCTTACCCGGGGCTCCTGGCAGTAGGCAGTAGTAGGCATTGTGTGATTTTAGTTTTTAAGAGTCCGAAAAAGTATCTATTAGGGAATTCCCCACGTGAAATAGGAAGCCAACGCCCCAACCAGGGAAAGCTTAGGTACTTGTAACCATGTAGACGGCAGATGTAATCCAAATTATTACGTCCTTCATCGTCCTTGGTCGGACCACCTTTAGTCTTTGTTGGGGCACTGGATTACAACCGTGTGGCAGCTTATCAGTAAATTTGATTAAAGTTGCAATAACTTATGATTTTTTAAAGTAGGTATTATGGTAAAGGGTTGAAGAACTTAATATCAGTATTCACTTTGAGAAAATCTTAATTTTACATGCTTGCAATTTTGAATTTACATGCCCGTACCAGTTTCAAAGCAAAAAAAGTAATAATATTCAATATCAATCAAACGTGTTCATCGCAGACGACAGCTGAACGTCTTCCATCACTCTGGAAGGGTGTTTGACCTGACTGTCCCAGACTGGTCAGACGGGTTGGTACAGGGTTTTTTTTTAGGGCTTTTTAGGGTTCCGTAACCAAAGGGTAAAAACAGGAACCTATTTATGTCTGTTCGTCTGTCTGTCCGACATGTGGTTGTACCTCAGGAACCGTTATAGCTAGAGAGCTGATTTTTTTACATATTATGTACTAGCTGAGCCCGCAACTTCGTTTACGTCACCTAAGGTGTATGAAAGGAAAGGTATTTCTTCATCAGAGTCATCAAGCAGCGTCTGAAACTGCCCTGTTTGCTTAATCATAAAACGTGGCATGGACTGAATTGTTTTAAAATAGACTTAATCATTAAGCTCTTTTATGATTAAGCCAACACGCCAGTTTAGGTTCACTCACATTCAAAGAAACCCCTACAATTAAAATTTTCAAAATATCAGATTCTAAAAAGTGTTATAACTCTTTTATTTCTAAACCGATGTACATAAAACAAACGCTAAATGTTAACTGGAGCAAACCTCAATACAATAAAAAAAACCGCATTGCAATCGGTTGAGCGGTTACTGAGATTAGCGTGCACAACCGTACAGACAAACAGATATACAGACATACAGACAAACAGACAAAAATTCTAAAAATCATTGTTTTGGGTTCTATTGCGTTCATAAAGCCCCCCTGTAATATTTTTTCTTATTTATCTTCCATGTACAGACAGCGACCTGTTACGATTTTATTATATGTATTGATATTGATTTCTGTAGCCGCTATGACAAAAAATACTAAAATCAGAAAAAAGGAGGGATTAGGGGGTTTCCCAAACAATAAACGCGTTTTTTTGCCATTTTTAGAATTATGTAGCATAATGGCAAAAAAAGAATCGTCATAATAATCTGTCTGTCGGTCCGTCCGTATGTCAGAGCCACTTTTTACGAAACTATAGGGCCTATGCTGTTTAAACTTGGTAATTATATGTATTAAAATAGAAAAGAAAAACAACAAATTTTGGGGACCCCGTACTCAGAACTAAAACTCAAAAATTTTATTCATGTGTGGGGATATCTATAGATTCAAAAATGCTATTGAGGTTCCTAACAGCATTTTTTTATAAACTGAATAGTTTGCGCGAGAGACACTTTCAAAGTGGAAAAATCGTGTCATAAACCGCAATTTTCGCTTAAAAAAATCAATGCCAGTCGAGTTAAAATATCAATCAAAGTTACAACAAACTACAAGAACTTTTATATTATATTACTTGCTGCTACGAAACCCTTCATGGGCGAGTCCGACTCGCCTTTAGTTTTTTTTTTCTCTTCACCATCGACTTCACAGTCAGTAGGTGTACCACTTGCAGATGAAGCTGCCTTGGCTCCTGAATATGGCGGTAGGTTTCATAAAGGCTTCAATTTCTACCTATAAGTTATTCAATAAACTGTACTGTAAATTCGAATCTATAATTTATCAGACTGCAGAGTCTTGGGACTCGTATGTAGGAACGTGACTGGATTTATATTGGCTTTTTCACCTGATTCAGGTATTGGTATTATTTTTTGATCAACTTAGTGCCTTACATCTACAAAAGTCTGCAAAGGAAAGTAAAATAAACATTGCGTAGATTTTTTTATCTACCTATCAGTGTTTTTTTATATGGCTCGGCAAAATATCTCATAGAAAGCTATGGCAATATCAACTTCATTGACGACCACTCTCACAGTCCTCGATGCTATTGAAAGTGCCAATCATGTTGGCAGTACATGATTCGCTTAAAGACAAGTTGTAAGGAGAGGGATACAGCGTTCCAAGTAGGTATGGTTTGACAGAGAAATGATCTTTTAGGAATCGCTCGATTCTTGCACAGATTTTCTCTGTTGTATAAGAGTGACACATCTACGATACTCGTTGTTCAGGATCAAAAAGGGGAGATGGAATAAGATGAACAGTTTTCGAGAACACTTTTTGAGATAGGACCGATAGACCCCCACTGTGCTTATTGACTTCAAATGTATTCAAAACCATCCCTAGACAGACACCAAATTTCCATAAAATTGGTTCATCCATCGTTTTTAATTTCTTAACAATGGTACATTATATTAAAAATATAACTGCCCTAAACCGCACCAATTTCTACACCAATTCTAGTGTTCTGTAACATATTTGTCAATTGCGATTTATTAAAATAGATTACCTACTCGAAATTAGCTACATACATCTCAAGAGTGCCATATGTATGTTATTGTAACTAGCAGGAGTTGCAAATAGTGCATGAGTGAATAGCGTATTGGGAGTTCATTAGTTTGCAAGTACGGTGTCAAGGGATTATACTCGGCTTGTCGATGTGTATATTATCGATCACGTAAATTAATATTTGATCGATTAATACCAAGTTTACGGTACTCGTCTCTTTAGAGGGTAAGTTATAAGCACTTCGTATGGTTAGTTAAAGGCAGTAAAACTTCCCTAGACCAATAGACGTTAATAAGATCTATCGTCAGAACCGTAGTTTATTTTATTTTAGTACGCGGCTCTTGTACGTGACCGGGGGCCTGAGGACGGTGAGGGGGCTGCTCAACATCCTCACGCACGCCCCCCTTATTAAGCGGGATAACATCCGAACAACCCCTCAAAGACGCGGGATAGCACCCGAACCCCCATAGGTGAGACCGCAGTGATAGCCGTAGGTCTGTTGGGAGTCCTGGAGTATCCTTCCGAGGGCTTACCCGGGGCTCCCAACCGTAGGCTGTTAGCAGGAAACGTGAGGTTTTTAGTCGGTAGGAGTCCGGCATAACCCTGTAGAATTTCCCTAAAGCTTACAAAAAACAGCTCTTGTACAGAATGATCACCCATCCGAGGACCAGCCAGAATAATTGCTTATTGCAATGATCGTTTACAGAACACTTAGTCAGCGGTAATACTAGTGATTTTTCTTCGGTGTACAGCAGACAAGATAGTTTAATAATACACTATGAATCAAACTACGAATAAACGTTGATTGATGGCACTTTGTGGAACTTGCTGCACATAATATTGAATAACACGCAAGTGTTTTGGAACAGTACAAGTGGTGTTATTCAATATGTACGTGTTAAACGCAAAATGTAAAATGTTTTCACATATAAATAATTGATAACTTGACATAAATCAAATTACGCATCGGTTGTCCAGCAGAAGAATCGAATAAATTATCGATTTAATCCCTGAAACTGTCATACCAAAAGCCAATAAAGTTGAATTTAATATTTCTGAATTTCGAGCCGGGTACGTCAATCACGTTCTTTTAAAGGCATTCATCCTTTACAATCGGTTGTAGTCGTTGCCAATGGATACACACTTACACAGAAGGACAGTTCTTAAGGATTTTTGTGTCAATTTTGTTAGGGGTATGCCAGTTATTTTAGTTTCCAGATGGTGGCCCTAACGGCAGCATTTAACTGTCGCACTATTATGGTCAAAAACTAGTAGGCATATTTTAGATTTTAATAGGCTGGGATTTTTAAAAAAAAATCTTTCACCTCTTTTTATATTATGTGAAAACACATGGCGGTAACTCCATATAAATTTAGTTTTCAATTTTGTCACCAACTGTTACATTTATGCTCTGTACAGAGCATAAATGTGTATATAGCGAGGAAGCCCTTGCTCAATGGGGGCAAGGAGTTGCCTATCTGCATGTAATATCTAATATATTATTTTTGGTAAAAGTGCGATAGTGAAATACAGCCGTCAGCGCCACCATCTGGAAACTGAACTAGCTGGGGGCATGCCCTCAACAAAATTGGCACAAAAATCCTTAAGCACTGACCTTCTATGTATTGTGTCATTGTCATTGCTTATTCAGGCCATCGAGGACGACATTTGCATTCGATGTGAGACAACGACGTGAACTTTGTAAGCCGCCATTTTTAATTTAACTGTAAATAATATCCACTAATTGATTAATGTTTGTTTGTTCAATTTGCTCCTGTGATGCGTTTTATTTCAATGAGTCTAATATAAGTTTTCTGTTAAACGAATTGGAAATTTTCACTTTTGTGTCGATAATCCGTATCAGCCTATTCAAGTCAGTTTGTCTGAACGTATACGCGGCAGGCATGTGTCAGACATGTGGATACTACTTATCCAACATTTTACCTAGATGTCAATCAATACCAATGCAATGTAAGTGTAGAATTGCCCTGCCAATTCTGTGTTGAGGAACCCTATGCTGTCTGCGGTGGTAGCCAAATTCTGTCGAAAATCCTGGGTCATCCTTCCAAGGGCTTGCCCAACGCTCCCGACTGTAGGCAGTGGTAGGGCACGTGTGCTTATAGTCGGAAAGACTCCGGCATAACATCCAAGAGGGATTTCCACAAGAAACCTCATGCTGTTAACGGAACGATTCTTGTTTCAGAATTTGAATATTTTCTAGTTGTAATTTTAATGTGGGTATTTAGTAGTAGATAGTGCTATATACAGAAGTCCAGCTTCTCATTTATTTGTTTTCATACAGATGAAAACTTCAATCACTATAGAACTATTTTGGAAGCATAAATACATTTACATTTTGTTTCATAATTGAATTGACATCATACCTACATTTTCCACGAGGCCGCAGTGGTAACCGTAGATAGATTGGGAGTCCTGGGGACATCGTTAAGAGGGTTTACCTGGGACTCCTAACCATAGACATTAAGTAGGAAACATTATTACGATCGCTTAAATTTAAGCTTTTAAAATTGTATTAGCTGTTCCCCGCGACTTCGACGTTCGACGACGACGTAGAAGTCGTTATCGCGTATGAGTCGTTATATCGCAAAATCATAACCCTCCTTTTGCACAGTCGATTAAAAAGTAGACTTTGTCTCGACTCGAACTATCCCTATACCAAATTTCATTTCAATCACTCCAGCCGTTTAGACGTAAAAGCGTAACAGACAGACAGACAGAGTTACTTTCGCATTAATAATATTATTAGGGATAAAACAGCAAATTGCACTCTCCACGGTAACTAAATCTATTGGCACTATCCTAGTGCCAACAATGTAACCATTAGTGGCAGGCGACATTGTAATATACGATAAAATTTTATAGTGCAGTAACTTGTTCAAGTCGAACTACTAAATTGCGTATATAAATCGTATTTAGTGCAAGCTCTTGGTCTAAATGCCTAATAGGATGACACGTCTTCCATCCTCTCACCATCGATCATGAACATCCCGTAACGAGCAGAGATGCTACTCTCTGCTCGGTTGAGAAAATCTTTGCCAGAACCAAGCCATTATAAGGTCGTCGTTTTGTTTCTTAGTCGAACCATAGAAATAGTGTGCTCTACTAGCGTATGTCCCTTCTCTAATGAATCCGAACTTTTAAGGCTGCAATGTTCGACCTTGACAAATCCTTAGGCAATTCCAACGATTGCAGCGTACCTACGCTTTTGCCGAATTTCATTCGATTCTAATACATTGTATTACTGTTATAAAATCTGAGGGGATTTAAGAAAAAATCTAAATATAAAGTATTGTTCTAAAGACCTATATCTATTTTATGATAAGTTTTTATGAGAATTAAACTCATTTATTAAGATAAAAAAAAGTACATTAATTGTTAAGATTTTTGCAATATTTCTCATTTTTCGAGAGCGATTTCGATCGAACAAAGTATTCCTAGTACCTAGTTACCTATACAAGAGCATTGACAAGTCGTTTTGCTGCTAAAGTACTTATATTTTTAATAGTATTAAATTTCTCCTGGCCGTTCACTGCAAAGATTAGGAGTGTGAAGTGATTGTAGATTATTATCAGGCGCTATTCCTGGTTCCCGGTGTCAGGGTGTCTGGCTACCGCTAGAGCGACACGGGCGAGGCGCGGAGAGTGCCCTGGGAGTTCCAGAGGGTGTCTGGCTACCACTAGAGCGACACGGGCGAGGCGCGGAGAGTGCCCTGGGAGTTCCAGAGGTACGAAATTGCTTCCCGTCCCGGAATTTGTTATTTTTGTGGCCGGTGGGTGCCTGCTTGCACACATACCCACTACAGCTTTGCGCTGTAAGTACCAACACCCGGGCGGCGCGGCGCGCGGCGTTATTAGTTAAAGAACTTTTCATACTTCATGGACACCAGTCTTGACACAAAAAGATTTTATTGAATGTAGAATTCTAGCTACATACTTACAAAATTTTCTAATATTCATATAAGTGGATAGGTACTTCGTTCGTAGACGCATTTTTTCATTTTTCTTTTTGCTCCTGTTCCTGGATAAATCTGCTGGTGTTGTTTTCATCCAGAACTGGTTGTGTTGCTGCGCTGTGCGGCTACTCGTTTTCTGGTCCTGAAACAGAATTAAATTAGTATTACAGTTAAATTCCTTTAAAGTAACATTTTTCTAAATTTTTCATAGCCTGTCATACGCCGGTAGGTGCGCAGTCCCGATCCCCAATCGGGAGTGCCTAGTGGCGTTGACAGAAGTTAAATTCATTCAATAGAACATTCCAAATTTGCAAATTTTTCACATTTTTTTCACTTTTTTCACTTTTTCTCCCGTTCTCATTACGAACGGTATATCTGTTTCCTGACCGGGAACGAGCGCCTCCGCGCCCCCTATCTGGCGACGCCTCAACCACCATCCTGAGGCCAGTGGTTCGCCAGAAGATCGCAATTTGCGTGCGAGCAAAGTTTTTACAGGTTAGGGACATCGATTTTCATAGGTATTTTAGACCAAAAATTTTTGTTCGGCAAATTGAACCGCAGGTCGCCGCCGTTGCAGGGGTGGTAGTAAGGCCATCCTCTGCCTATAAATTAGTTAGTTTTTTGAGTTTTAAGTAGACAAATTTGGACTATTGTCCAAATTTTCATAGTTGATAAGTTAGATTAAGATTATTTAGATAAGACTAGGCCCTATTGGCCAAAAAAATTCTTTTTTAAATTGACGTAGCTGTGCTACAAGAGATAACGGTGTGGAGCTGCCCTACATCCAGCACAAGACCGCTCTAGATAGAGCAAGGAAACTATTGTGACTGTCTCTCTTTTTTGACTTTTACTTATCTGTTGTCTTTTGACCTTTTATTATTGTATAGACCATAGCTCTTTTGGCTTTACCTTAGATTAATTAATAGACTGACCTCTGACTGGGAGAAATTACTACCTCGAGTTCTAGTAGGACACCGACCTCCGACCAGAATTCGGAAACAGTACTTTTGCATTCACTACACGAAACAAATACAGCATCACACAACACACTCACACACACACATTAGACATACGTGGACAAGTCATCACACACCACACATACACAAGCATACACTACACACACATAAACATATCCCGACAGGGTACCTTTTACATACCCTTAGGGAAAACACTGTACAGCACACGCGGACTGGGGTACCCTCTACATACCCCACAAGCAACAACTACTACCCCCGAAAATGTTTGTGCCACAACGTACACCCGCGAAAAATACCGAGGATCTAGCTGCTCGCAAGTCACCGTCGGAGACGGTCACCAAGAGATCGGTAATTCGAATAAGTCTAGAGACTTTCGAGAACATTGCGAGCACGTCGAAACCACCATCCGCTGACAAAGCGGCCGACATGGAACCATACCCGCTGAGACCATCCAAACGTCTGGAGTATAGCCCACCAAGACCCAAAAAGGCTACACCACCGGAAAACACCAAGAAGGCTAAACCAACATCGTCTCAGCCTATAGAACATAGCCCAATGTCCGGGAAAAACTATCCTGACAAAACGTCAGAGGCAAGGGACATGGCAAAGAAGGCAAAGTTATCTCTTGGACTAGCGAAAAACCTCAGAACAGAGATAAAAACCGATGTAACTCAGTGGCTGGACAAAATGGTGGACCTAGTTAGGCAAATGGAATCAGGGAAAGCTAAAACTAAGGTGAAAGAAGTTTCTGACGATTCACCCCCCCTCAAAAACGACATTACAAAGCTCACCGAAAAACTAAATGAGCATACCGAGCTCCTCAAGAAGAACGCCGAGCAAATGCGGGAACTGCAATGCGAACTACAGGAGACCAAGGAACGACAATCGTATGCTAGCGTGACCGCCAACGCCCCCGAAGTGCAGAAACAAAAGCCAACGCTGCACTCAATCGTTATATCCTCCAACAAAAAGGAAGAGACGGGCGATGAGGTTCTGGAGAGGGTCCGGAAAGCGGTAGACGCCAAGGAGGGGTGGGTGAAAGTGGAAAGAGTCCGGAAAGGAGAGGATAGGAAAATTATTCTCGGGTGTCCGACGGCTGCGGACAGGGACAATGCGCGTACAAGGCTGGAGAAGGAAAGACTCATAGTCGAGGAAGTCAAGAATAAGGACCCCATGATTGTTCTGAGAGATGTCCTGAGCATCAACTCAGACGAGGAGGTGCTTAGGGCACTCAGAAAACAGAACAGGGAGGTATTCGACGGACTCGGCGATGGGGATGACCGACTATCAGTCAAATTCAGAAAAAAGGCAAGAAACCCCCACACCAGCCACCTGGTCTTGTCACACACACACAGCGCGAGAAACTATGCACGTGGACCTCCTGCGCGTAAGAGTGACGAACCACTCACCTCTGATTCAGTGCTCGCGCTGCCTTGCATACGGTCATACTAGAAGGTTTTGCAATGAAAAGGAAGACGTCTGTAGCCACTGCGGAGGACCTCACCTCAAGACCGAGTGCGACATGTGGGTACTAGATGTCGCACCCTCGTGCCGCAATTGCAAGAAAGCAAAACTTGACCGTACAGAACATAACGCTTTCAGTCATGAGTGCCCTGTCCGCAGGCGATGGGAGTCCCTGGCCAGATCAGCAGTAGCATACTGCTAAGGGCAGCCAGGAGGGAAACTTCATCTATTGCGTGTTCCAGGCAAACCTAATGCACAAGAAGCTGGCACAGCAGGAGCTGCTCACAGTAGCAGCAGAACGCAAAATCATGGCAGCCCTAATCCAGGAACCATACGTGGATGGTGGGACTCGAGGTATGAGGAGTTATCCAGGAGTAAGGATATTCCAAAATAAAGCGACTGGGGAGGACAAGGTCAAAGCAGCAATAGCTGTTTTTGACCCATTTGTAGACGTTGTCCAATATCCTGATCTCACCACGAACAACATCATAGTGGTGAGCCTCAATACCGTCGCGTGGAGGGTTACACTGGTCTCCTTTTACCTCGAGCCCGACAAACCAATTGCCCCTTACCTAAGGCAACTTAGGACTATAGCAGCAAAACCTGGATTAGGAAAACTGATTATTGGAGGAGATGGAAATGCCTGGAACACGTGGTGGGGCAGCGAGAAGGTGGACACCAGAGGGAAGGATCTACTGGAGATGGTCGATCGATGGGCCTCCAGGTGCTCAACACCGGTGAAACGCCGACCTTCGACACCATACGCGGCAATACAAGATTTAAGAGCCACGTAGACGTAAATCTATGCACAGCAAACATGCTTAATATGGTGGTTGACTTGACCACAACGGGATAACTTTTGGCATCAAATTAAAAAAGTCGAGGGGAACAGACGTCGCCAGAACAACGCGAAGGTACAATACCAAGAAGGCAAACTGGGAGCAATTTCGAGAGGAACTGGATGGACTCAAGGAAAGCAAAAACCTAACCCTGGATAGGATTAGTAATCTAGAGACGAAGGGTCAAATAGATAAGGTCATTGACGAGTTCAGCCAGATTGTTACCAGAGCCTGCCAAAACGCCATACCTGAAAAGGCTAAATGTCAAAAGTTGTCCATCCCGTGGTGGTCCGAGGAGTTGGCAAAAATGAAAAAGGAGGTCACGACTAAACGGCGCCGCATTAGATGTGCCGCCCCTATCCGTAGAGCCATCGTTGTTAAAGAGTACCTGGAGTGCAAAGAAAACTACGAAACCGAAGCCAAGAAGGCACAGATTGAATCCTGGAAGGACTTCTGTTGCAAGCAGGATCGAGAGGGAATGTGGGAAGGGATATATAGAGTCATCGGTCGGACCGTGGGTAGAGCTGAGGACGTACTCCTGGAAGTGAATGGCGTGGCACTGGATGAGGAAGGATCAGCGAGATTGATGGCGGAAACCTTCTACCCAGAGGACTTGGAAGGGGAAGACACGGACGAACATAGACGCATAAGAGAGAGCTCGGAGGTGGTGGTCGGGGGAACGTGTGGGGAACTGCTCGATCCCCCGTTCACCCCCTTCGAGCTTGAGACAGCGGTCCGATCTTTCAACCCCAAGAAGGCACCAGGAGCTGACGGCTTTACCGCTGACATTTGTTACCACGCCATCAGAAACGATCCAGAAATGTTCCTTTGTCTCGCAAACAAGTGTCTCGCATTGCACTATTTTCCAAAGGTATGGAAGGAAGCAACGGTCGTGGCGCTTCGAAAGCCGGGCAAGGAAAACTATGCACAGCCAAAGTCGTACAAACCAATAGGCCTACTCCCGGTGCTAGGGAAGATCCTCGAGAAGATGATAATGTCGAGGCTTCGACACCATCTGCACTCGAGGATCAGCCCCCGGCAATTCCGGTTTATGCCGCAGAGGAGCTGCGAGGACGCCCTCTATACCCTGGTCCAGCACATCAGGACCAATTTGGACCAGAAGAAGATAATGGCAGTAGTGTCCTTGGATATAGAGGGCGCCTTCGACAGTGCATGGTGGCCTGTAATTAAGATGCGGCTTGTCGAGGAGAGGTGCCCGGAAGGGCTTCGTAAAATACCAAATAGCTACATGAGCGACCGAGAGGTGCATGTGAGGTACGCGGGCAAAGAGATAACAACCAGAACGAGAAAGGGCTGCGTTCAAGGCTCTATCGGCGGTCCGATCCTTTGGAACCTTCTGCTAGACCCGCTGCTGCACGACCTCGAGAGGAAGGGTGAATATGTGCAGGCCTTCGCCGACGACGTTGTACTTGTCTTTTGTGGAGATACAGGGGAGGAAGTCGAGCGGCGTGCCAATGTTGCTCTCGCGCATGTTAAGGCGTGGGGTGACAATAATAAACTTAAATTTGCGCCACACAAGACCAACGCAATGGTGGTCACCAGAAAACTGGTGTATGACACACCACGACTTAGCATTGGCGGGGTCAACATTGACATGACAAAAATATTAGGACTAACAATAGACTGCAAACTTACCTTTAATACACATGTGAAGAACATCTGCACAAAAGTAACCGGTCTCCACAAACAGTTGTCCAGAGCTGTAAAGGCAAGCTGGGGCCTGCACCCTGAAATAATTCACACAATATACACAGCGACCGTGGAACCTATTGTGTTGTACGCGGCCAGCGCATGGGGGCAGGCGGTTGGGAAGCTGGGCATTAGGAAGAGATTGAAGTTTATCCAGAGTAGCTTCGCGCAAAAGATCTGTAAGGCGTATCGAACGGTCTCCCACGACTCTGCTCTGGTACTGGCCGGTATACTGCCCCTTGACCTTCGGGTCAAGGAGGCTGCACTGCTATACAAGATCAGAAGAGGCGAGCAGTTACCAGACTTAGCCGGAAGGGAGGCCGAGCAAATGGCCCCATTCGCGGATAATCCTCACCCTGCCGAGCATATGCGCCTGGAGTTCGTTAGGGTCGCAAGATTGCGGGTAGGGTCGGAGCCGCGCTTTCCTTATGGAAGGACGGAGCCGAAACGAGGGCCCGCAAGCTTGGTCTGCCGTCTTATTGCACGGTTTATCAGGCGGAACTCCTGGCCATATGTGAGGCAACGAGGATGATCGATAAACTTAGCGCGGGATCCTTCGGAGTGTTCAGTGACTCAGCCGCAGCACTCCAGACGGTCGCGAATCCCAATTGTCTCCACCCCCTCGCATTAGAAGCCAGAAATAATATCAGGAAATGCATATTAACAGGCAAACATATAGTTTTGCACTGGGTTAAGGCGCACGTGGGGGTGGAGGGAAATGAGAGGGCCGACCAACTGGCAAAAGAGGCAGCTTTGGGATCGAGGCGGGCACCGGACTATGACCTATGTCCGATCTCATTCGCCAAGCGGCAGATCCGTAAGGACACGCTTGACGAATGGAACCGGAGATACGAGTCGGGTGATACCGCCTCGGTCACAAAGCTCCCTCTTTTGCCAGTTGGTCGGCCCTCTCATTTCCCTCCACCCCCACGTGCAACATCATTAGGAAGTTCACCCCAACAAAACACACCACACAGGTCCTGACGGGGCATGGTGGGTTTTCCGAGTACTTGAGTCGATTCACGTGCAAGGACAACCCATCATGCTCTTGTGACTCCGATACTGAGGAGACCATCCCTCATCTACTGGCGGAGTGCCCGGTGTTCTCGGGGCGGCGATTCAATCTGGAACAGGAATTAGGGATTAATGTCACAGTTAAATACTTCAAAGAGATAATGAAAAGCAGAGATAGAGAAAAATTTTTACGGTACTGTACAGATATATGCAAAATAGTTAACAATAGGAATAAAACTGTCTAATAATAAGTATTACAGCAGCGTAGTGTTGACTATGTACCCCTGTAAAGAGTGAAAAGGTTGTATGATAGAAAGATCAGGTATGCGGAATGCAAGTTTGAAAACAGCGAGAACTGGTATGAAAAGATAGAGTAGGAAGGACTCCGAAATATAGATATCGGAGGTATAGATAGGCACACACCCAGCTACCCATGTTGGCTGGACTAAAACATAAAAAAAAAAAAAAAAAAAAACAAAGTATAATCGTGTTTCAAGTCATACTTTAATCTGACACATGACAAATGAAAACCAAAGATAAAATTTCATCCCTTGTGTAAAGTTCTAACCAATTTATTCCCAAACATAAACAGTCTGAACCTCGATTATTTATTTTCATTGTAGCTATAAAGCAGTGTTACTATCAGTAAATAGAGTTTCAACGAAGTGCAAAGTCGCAACAACAATTTTACAAATTTACATATTGCCTATGCGGTCTTTTTTAAAATGCCGTACGGAACTTTTTAGGTCTGTAGTATGGATCTCTAATTCACTTAATTCGATGTACGCCAATGCCGAGTCTCCGGAATCGTATGTACGTACGTATGTACGTACGTGACTGGAATTTCTATTGAGTTTTTCACCTGACTTTGGGCATTACTTTTATACTTTAATCTACGTAATGTCTTGGGTTTCTTGGTTTTCGTTTTATAAGATAATAATATTTGCGCACGACAAACTTGTATGTACGATTTAAAATTAAATTAAGGTTCTAAGAGAGTGAAGAAAATTGGAAAAACTTCAAGTTGTGAAGTCGATTTTTTTTATATTTAGCTCGCGAAAATGACGTGACGCCGTGATGCCTGTAAGAAAATTACATAATTATGAAATTTTAGAGGCAAAGAAACTCATGAGAACATATTGACAGTGAGAGAGAGAGAGAGAGAGAGAGAGAGAGAGAGAGAGAGAGAGAGTGAGTATTATAACTCAGCCCCTGACTGATAATTGTTAATGTGTAATGGCATTACCTGAATGGGGGAGGCGAATTTGATTAAAAACTTGGTTGTATAGATATATAAAATTCTACAAACAACTTGAAAAATCCATGAAAGTATGTTGACCTCATTAACAATTTTATTATTACATAATTTTATTTTCATTATTACCTACCTCTCAAGGGTGCAATCCGTTTATCATAATTGAACGATAACTTCGAGCTATGACTGAAAAGCGTGTTGGGAGCTCAATAGTTTGCAATTTGGGCGTCATGGGATTATATCAGGCTTAGATAATGTATGGAGATGGCTTGATGGGGTTATAGATTCTAGTAGATAGAAGAAAGTATCTATTGGAGCTTTGATTATAGACTTTGAGAAATTTGTTCGTAATAAACGTCACTAGTACTTATATATTATTAATAGGTACAAGCTTCTTGACTGTGAGAGTGGCTCACAATCGCTATATGTCTTCAGGCTTTCCATCAGGCGAACGGCATCAATTTATCGAGCTTAAAACATGCATATATATATAGTCACGCCTTTAAACCCGAAGGGGTAGGCACAGGCATATTATATGCCCACATTTCACATTTTTAGAATTTGTCCCAAGTAAAAGGTGGTGAGCCGCATTGCCTGTGTGAGATGGGCATGTGCAGGTTGTGACTGCCTGCTGTTTAAATTATTCAAGCCTCCTGAAAAGGCCTTCAACTCGGCGTAATGACTGCCATTTTACTGGCAACCGGGACCAACGGCTTAACGTGCCTTCCGAAGCACGGAAACGCTCAAATAAATGTCCAAGGACTGGCCATAATGAAAGTTGCTTACTGCAGTTATCGTTTACAGAACACTGAGTCCGTGGTACCACGAGCGCTTCGAGCTTAATATTAAAGAACATATTATATATATACTATATATAATATGTTTTTAATATTAACCTCGAAGCGCTCGTGGATACTTTAACTTTTTATTTATTGTAAGAGGAATTTACGCAAATACAGGTATGTACGAGTACTTAACTTACTGCAACTATTACTTACTTTGTATTACTTTTGAAGACTTATTACTAATTGATACAAGTTGCAATAATGAATTGAAAGTATCAATCTATCTTGTTAACGTGTTAGCTATCTAGATTCATAATGGAGTTGCTGATGCTTTACAAAATCATGCTGTAGATCGCTCATAAATAATCTATTGCATAATAATATAAAAACAAGGGATGTTCAACTATAAATTATTTATAAATTAAAAGCAGCATTTCAAACAGAATAATAAAGTTTATTATGATCAAGAACCTCTTCTAGTCGTAAAACTCTCGGCTCCCACATTAACTTCATCGATAAAACGTTTCAGTTATAAAAAAACTTTATTTATTTGCATTTTTGAATTACCCTCAATAAGTTGATGGGGTCGTAAATTTTGGAGCAGTTCGTAAAATATATGACCTATATATTTAACAAAGATATAAGTATGTTGTTTCCTGTAATAAAAATAAAAGCGCTTCTTATTTACACAATTCACCACTCTCCTAAGAATAGTATAGATGAATTCATTTTGCAACTATATTATATAGATTGAATAATACATGGTGACGCCTCACGCCACCGTAGACTAAATAATAGTGGACTGTATCGACTTAAGGTAAAATATTCAAAAGACTACACGGGAGACCGGGTTGCTGTTGATTGGTCTGGGAAGTGAATGCAACCCAAGGAAGCACGGAAAGGACACACTAACGGTTAGTCACTATAAATCGAGTCCAATGCGCCGATCCTCTATTCCTGAGCTCAAGGGGCTGCTGTCGATCTCACTCGATCACTGGCGGTAGATGAGAGGTCCAATCCGATCAGGAAAAAGGTCTATGAAAAGCGGTTAACTCACATTACAATTTAATTTCTAAGCACAGTTCATTTCATCGCCATGATGGTTTTCTAATTCCTTTTATAATGTCTGAACGCTGAGTTCGGCGCGACCGGTCAAAAATGTCAAATGTCACTACAAATGTCACTGGCGGGCGCAATCCATTCAAAGGCAGCAAAGGATGTTGGAAGGGGAAGCGCGCGTCCAGTGCAGTCAATTGAGCGGGAAAATTCAAATCTCAGCATCGGCGCAACCAATACATAATGTTTACGCCTTTATCCCCTATATAGACAGAGACATTATTTACCCATATACTGGGTGTAACAAAATTGACTTGATTTCTGATGCCAAGTCATCTTATGAAATTTGGAGTTTCATGAGATGACTTGGCATCGGAAATCAAATACAAATATTTAATAAAAAAGGGGGTTTAATTTTTTATTTTATTTTTATTTTTGTCAAACATTAAGAATTTGTTTTTTACCGCGGCAATTCGAGGTAACATGGTCGCCGTGGCAAAAGAAACACGGAGCACCCGTCTGGCTGTCGTTGTCGCTTTCTATTGCCGCTCAGTAGCGATAGAAAGGGTGATAATGAAAATTTATGGGACCTTCAACGCAGGATTCACAAGCAAGTTGCATGTGAATCGTGCTTAGACACCTCACCATGCATGATGCAATACTCAAAAAAGTTTTATCGTCTAAAAACGACTTTTAATTTTCTCTTTTGTTGACTTCCTCGGTAGCATAGGCGGTGAATACTGATCAATAGAGCCTAAGATACTAGCATTCAAACAAACAAACTTCTTAGCTTAATTATACTAGCATAGATGTGCAAAAAGTCGTAAATATTTTATTATTTATTTATTGGTTTTGTACACAAAACTGAGAAAATGATAAATGTAAACAAGGAACATTGTGCAAGGCACTACTTATTTCTACAGAAATCTCTTCCAGTAGGTCTGAGAGAGGAGATGCGAAGGGGAAATAAAGTAAACAAGTGTGTGCAGGTTAATAAACTATAACCTGCACACACTTGTATGTAACTAATTAATAAAAATGTAATTAGTTACATAGTAACTTAATGATTATAACTAAGAAAAAAAGAGAAAAAGAAAATAAAAATAAAATTGTTATGGTAAAGAGGAAAGGTAGACTTTCTTTTAGATGAGCGAAATTCGTTAACTTAAATAATAGACGTCGATACGACTACCTCAATAAAATCCGCAGTGACTAGAATTTTTCTACGTAACCAGAGCAGTCTGGTTACGTATAAAACAGTTTTTTTTTATTGTTATACCAAGCAATTCTCACCCGAGTCGAATGAATCAAAGTTCAAATCGTATCGTTATATCACATCACGCATCGCTTTGACAAATTTGACACGACGAGCTGTGATAGACACAGAGAGGCTCTCTGCGAAATTCCAGGTTAATATGAAGGAAACTCGAAAGGCAATAATAGAAAAATTTTGGTTTTATTCAATAGTGCGGAGATACATTATTGACAATAGAAATCAATACTAACTCAACAGATACTTTTAGGTCAGGAAAGTGATTTTTTTTTAAATCCACTTTATCTTACATTGGATGGCGCCCACGACTTCGACCGTGTGAGATTTTGTTCCCGTGTTCGACTTCCCATGGGAAAAATATTCGCAGGCTTAAAATACCTGTACCAAACTTCAGTCAATACGTTCCGTCATTAGAGTGTAAAAGAAAACATCCAGATATCTACCATCCTCACAAACCAGCGCATTTAAATTATTATTATATCAATTATATCAATATAAAATCAGCCTACAGCACTCGAGCAGTGGAGTGATGTAGTAAGCCTCTTCCAGTTCACGCCACAGTACGCAGTATTAGTTTCAGTATTTATAATTGACAGAGTGAGCTAAGCGAACGAGATAGACTTTGTTGATAGGGGGGAAAATGGGAGAGAAAAGGGGATAAGTTTGTCGGGTTTTTAATGAGCGGATCTTTACGATTTTTGACTGCAGCATAATGTATATGATTCCTCACAGGTAATATTTTTCCTGGGTGCTCGCGAGATCTTCCCTTAATTAATATCCTACGGGTCTCATAGGTGATGAGCCTTATTGCCGGGTTGAAATGAACAGACGCAGACTGTGGCTACTACAGCTTAGTTTGCAAATGTGGGGAAAGTAGAGACATATAAGACAGGCAAATAATAAAGCAATAAACTACTTGCATTAAAAACTATAAAACCCTTTACGGGTCGAAAAATTAAATTTCTGACAGTTTTTTGAAATAAAGTTATTCGTGTTAAAACTATACTCCAAACCTACGTTTATTTTTATAATTATTACAATTTCAAAATAATCAAATAAATGGAGACATGCATTACTGATTGAGTAGCACGTGATTAATATGTCTATAAAATATATCGGAGCATTTCGGAATTGTGTGACAGTAATTCGAACTAACCAGTTCATGCGGTCGCCTTGTGCTGACAAATTATCGAGTAAGTTCACTACGAATGAATTGTTTGCAGTAACTTGCAGTGTATTGAAAATTGGTTTTTTGTTTGATGTTTTCTACTGAATGTCTCGCGGTCTCACCCTCGCAGCTCTCGTTCCCGTGGGAATATGGGATTATAATATAACCTACGTCACCCAGGGATAGTGTAACTACACTATACCTGGGTCTCCTATGTCCTGGGACATCCTTCCGAGGGCTTACCCGGGACTCCGAACCATAGGATGTTGGGCGTAACGTGAGGTTTTTAGTCGGTAGGAGTCCGGCATAGCATCCACCAGGATTTTCCCTCACGTTAAAAAAAGGGATAGTGTAGCTTCCCTAAAAATAAATAATTATTGTAATCGGTTCAGTAGTTACGGAACATATCCAATGCAAACAAACAATCAAATCTTTCCTCTGTATGTTATTAGTATAGATAACCTATTAAAGCCTTTTAAAACGTCAGATCTTCCGCTTTTAATCAACAACCGTCGAAACGGGTGCACAGTATGGCATGCAACTGAAAATCGACAGCAACCGAATTATCGGCGGCAAACATCATTTTTGATATCCCATTAAAATAACAAAAGTGCCAGCTCAAAACTTTTAATGACTGAATTTAAAATGCAGTCAAAAAGCTACGTTTATGTACATAAATAATTTTGTAAAAGCCGAACTAAATGGAAACATGCATTAACTGATTCGGCAGCATGTAATTAACATATCGATAAATTTATCGAAAATTCCCGTATGAGTGACAACGATTCGAATTTACCAATTCATGTGACCAACCTGTGATGAAAAATTATCGCGAATTATTTACAGTGAGTAGATATTGTTTCTGTCACATTCAATCGAAATATTTTTAGCTTGTATTTGGAGTTGGAATAACACGTTATACAATGGCCTTTGATAAACTGATCTGACTGAATAAATACAGTCAACAGTTTTAATCATGCATTATTTGATTAATTATTATAATAAATAAATAGCGGGGGGGATGTAGTGTGCCTTCACGAAGAGCGATACCTGTGCTCGGGCCCTCCCCGTAAGTAGCGGCGAAAGCGAAAACGTGAAACAAAACACTACCGATGAGTGCCGACAGGGCTAGGGCGTCCCCCCAAGGCGACGCGTACCGGTATGCCCCCGTCGGTACGAAGGCATGCGCACGCGGCGAAGGGGGCCGCCACCCTTCACGCAGCGCCAACTCTGGCGGGATGCGAGGAGCCGAGTGCCGGATAGGCACGTGGAATGTGCGTGGTGGTATGGAAGGTAAGATGAATGAATTGATAGATATAATGAAAGAGCGATGCCTGGATGCATTGTGTGTCACAGAGACTAAGCGGAAGGGGAGCGGCATCGACGATCTTCCTGGCGGAATAATTGCTTTGTGGTCCGGAGTGGACCAAGAGGATCATGCCAGTAAGGGAGTGGGTGTTGTTCGATAACTCAGTGTAGTTAGTGGACTGTCTTTCTGGTAGTTCCTGCAGGCACATAAGACGACACAGGAAGTTCGAAAATCGGACCGCCACCAAGAATGATTCGCCACTTACCTGGATTCTTTCCCGCTCTTCCTTAGGGTTGCTCCGAGGCCTTGATATTCGCTTGAGGTTGTTTTCGAGTTGCCGTGTCGACCGAGGCGCTGACGTGTGGATGGGTTGCCGGCAATCCACCACAGGCGCACACACAAGATGTCCGAACCGCGTCCGAGATTTGACTGAACGGTCGATGACAGCGCGGGGCGGGTGCGGGGGGGGGGGGGAATAGCCAGCCGAGTGACGAACTCTCCCGATAGCCGACCGTTCGCCGAAACATCCTGCCGCCTAACCAAGGTTCTGCCTTGGTTACCCACTAAACCACCGAAGGCAATCCACAAAGCTTAGAGACAGGTCGTAAGATGTTCCCTTGCTGAGTCCTGACCTCTACAACTCTGACAATTCCGTCCCTACCCGGAAGTAACCTAACGATCCGACCGCGTTTCCATTGGAGAGGGGGTAAATTATCCTCCTTTATCAATATCAGGTCATCGACCTTGGGAGCCTCGTTATGAGAAGTCCACTTATGCCTTTGTTGGAGTGTGTGAAGATATTCACATCTCCACCGAGACCAGAAATGCTGGGATATCTTTTGAATAAGTTGGTACCGAGACAACCGGTGCTCCGGAGTTTCCGTGTAGGGATACTCAGGAAGTGCAACGAGAGGTTGCCCTATTAGGAAATGACCGGGGGTCAATACATCAAGGTCTTCCGAGTCCGTACTAAGGGGGCAAAGCGGCCGAGAATTCATTACCGCTTCTACCTTGGTAAAAAAGGTGGTCAGCTCTTCGAAAGTGAGCTTGGCTTCTCCGAGAACCCGTTTCGCATGTGTCTTGGCACCCTTCACTGCCGACTCGAATATCCCACCGCTTGAAGGGTTTGAAGGGCAATTGAAGAGCCAAGTTATGTTTTGAGCCGTCAGCTTCCGATCAATTTCCTGGTGGTGGTTCCGTAAGAATATGTATAACTCCTTTAAATATTTATCGGTTCCCGTGAAGTTTGTACCGCAGTCTGATCGGATCAAGGACGGTACACCTCTCCTAGATACGAACCTAGTCAAGGCTGCCACGAAGGCTTCAACTGATAAGTTTGATACAATTTCTAGATGTACCGCCTTAACCGACAAGCAAATGAAAACGCATAAGTAACACTTTTGAACCCTTGCATTACGCAACGAGCTCGTTTTAACGTAAAAAGGTCCAGCGAAATCCGTGCCGACCCCGACGAAAGGTCTGACTCCGGTAACACGATCGGCAGGCAAATCTGCCATATATGGCTGTTTAGGCCGAGCCCGGTGTCGAAAACATTGTACGCATTTAAACGTTATGTGTCGCGTGACACGCCGCGCCGAGATAATCCAGTAGCGTCGTGAGAGAATCGCACTCAACGCGTTAGCTCCGACGTGACAGTAGACCTTATGATAATGATTGACTAGCAAGTCTGTGAAACTACCCCTCGCCGGTATTAATATAGGGTGCCGTGACTCATATGGAAGGGTAGAGGCGCCGATTCTGCCGCCGACACGAATAATATCATCCCTGTCCAAAAATAAATTCAACCGTCGCAATGAATTTTTAATTTCAGTACCCGTTCGAAGGTTTGTCAATTCATCGGAGAAATTTTTTGACTGCACAATACGAATTAAGCACAGATTGGCGATTCTACGTTCCGACACCGTTAAACTACCGTAAACCTTCTCAGAGTTAATTTTTGAATTGTTTTTAAAGCGTAGTAAGTATGTAGTAACGTTTAGCAACTTTTCATATGAACTAAAACGATCTAATAAATTAAAATCCGATATCAATTCGTTTACATTAGCAACCCTAACGGCCGGCCTCAGGCCAGGTAACAAATCTGGCGGGAACTCTGGGCCCCCGGACGGCCACGTGTGGGGCGGCCGCTCCAGCCAACTCGATCCCCACCACAAGGGATGGTTCAAGAGTTCTGCCGCCGAGCAACCGCGTGACGCAACGTCCGCACAATTCATCTCGCCGGGTACGTGACGCCAGTCGATGTTGGTCTTAGAGGTTATTATATCCGAAACCCGGTTTCCTTCAAAGACTTGTAATTTATGAGGTGGTGTCCGTAACCACGCCAAAACGATAGTGCTGTCGCACCAGCCTACAATTTGGTCTAACCGAACCTTATCCTCCATTGACTCGACCGTGTGATTAACCAACGTTGACAGCAACTTAGCACCATTCAACTCCAGTTTCGGTATGGTTAACTTAACCCTTAATGGCGTTATACGTGACTTAGCAATAAGTAGGCGTACGTGAGTCCGTCCGTCTGCGCCCTCCGCGCGCAAGTAGACTGCTGCAGCGTAACCGACGCTGGAGCCATCACAAAACCCGTGAAGAGTATATTTAGTCGGTCCTTCTAACTTGACACACCGGGGAATGGAGATACGTTGCAGATGCGGCAAGTCAGAGATGATATCCCTCCATTGTCGCACTAAATCTATGGGGGCCGGGGCATCCCAAGCTACCCCCTTTGAGTTATCAGAAGTCGCCAATAGGGACTGTAATAAAAGTTTTATTTTAAAAACTACTGGACAGATCCACCCAAGTGAGTCGTAAAGTCTAGCCACTATTGACAGAATACTACGACGTGTGACGTCACTATCTGTGGGCAGATTTACATGGTAAGTGAAATTGTCACATTTGGGGTCCCACTGAATGCCTAAAATCTTGACAAAACCCGTTCCATCCGAATCGCGATCATCGAAACGCCGCGGTGACTCCAAGTGTTCCGTGGGTAAGTCATTCAGTAATGCTGGCATATTACTGGACCATTTCCGTAACTCATAGCCGGCCGAATTCATCAATGAGATTAACTCATCGCGAAGCTCACGCGCCTCAATCAGCGAGTCTGCGCCGCCATTCAAATCGTCAACGTATGTGTTGTCTATGAGTAACTTAGCGGCACGGGTTTTATCAACCTCATCCCGGGCGAGCTGGTGTAAGCAGCGTATGGCTATGAAAGAGCTCGACTTCAAACCGAATGTATTTGTGTTTAACTGATAGGTAAGTAGGGGCTCCGTGGGCGACGCTCGCCAGAGAATCAACTGATATCTCCGATCGTCCGGGTGAATCCACGTCTGCCTAAACATCATTTTAATATCCGTAGTAAATACAATTTGTGGAACCCTAAATTTCATTATAATATTAGTGATATCGTTTTGCAATCGTTCTCCCGAAAACAGACAGTCGTTTAATGACACTCCCGAACTTGTTTTCTGACTGCCATTGAATACAACGCGAATTTTATTCACATCGCCCGATTTTTTAAATACTCCGTGATGTGGGAGAAAGTAATGTTCTTGCCCCGAATTAATATCAAATTGCGATACACTCATGTGTCCCAGCCTAATATATTCATTAATAAATTCAATGTATTTCTCCCGAAATTCCGGATTCCGTTGCATCCGCCTCTCAAGCGACATAAATTGCTTATAAGCGGGCTGGCGTGAGTCTCCTAATAGACGTCTATCACCTGCCGAGATAAGAGGTAAGCGCGAGATATATTTACCGTCCGGGCCTCGCGATACCGTTGAAACAAATAATTGTTCGCATTCCAAGTCCTCGGGACTTTTAATTTTATTAAGAGGGGTTTCCTCAGATCGCCAAAACCTTTCCACCGTTTCCTTGAGTGTCAACTGGTTAACCGACGATTCGGCCAGCTCCCGCGCCTCCGGCGAAACTGGTCCGAATACCGCGAAATTAAATACCGTGCCCAACGCGTAGGGCCCACCCTGACACAAAGTAATCTTTTCCCCATTTAAGATTTGACCGAGTATATCACATCCAAAAATTACGTCTATCTCTGAAGAATTCAATGAGCCGTTATCTGCGAGTTTCAACTCTTTAAAAACCAAATTTGTTCTGTTAACCGAATAAGACGTAAGCCTTCTTAAAACTGCCGCCGTTACCGCTAGTACTGGGTGTTCTGAATGTTCTGGTTTGAAATATATAACAACAACGTGTTGATATGTATTGGCTTGAATGCCACCGATACCCGTGATTTGTACATTACTATAAGACCGTTTCAATCCGAGGGTAGATACCAAATCCCCCTTTATTACCGACATTTGAGCCCCTAAATCTAAGAGAGCCCGTGCTTTAACGAATTCACCATTTTTATTCTTAATTTCAATAATAGCCGTGGGTAGAACAACATTATACGGGTTTCGATGCAAAGACGTTGAAGATGAGTCATCATGTAACCTTAATTGCTATGCTGAATATTGCTTTTGAGAATTATTACGTGACTGACCGCGCGATTCGTGCGATTCCCGCCGTTCGCATGCCTGATAGCCGTTGCGCGAGCTGACCTGAACTACACGCTCAGCTGATGAGCGCGACGGTACCTCTCTTCTTTCGCGAGGAGAGGCCGTGCGCGTGCGACGACGCGGACGGTGGCTGCGGTAGCCAGGTCCCTCCGAAGGCGAGCTAGCGCGAGACGCAGTATAGTTGTGCATGCATATTAAGTCGTTGTGACCCCGATGGCCACAGCGTTTACATGCTGTCCTTTTATCGCACGTAGATGCCGAATGCTTACCAAAACATTTAAAGCATACGTTTTCAGCTCGCACCCAGTCTTTACGCTGACCCGCGGTTAATTTTTTAAATTTAAAACACTCCGAAATCATGTGACCGCTTATTTCACAGTATAAACAGCGCCTAGCGATTATTCGTTCATTCCTGTAAGATTCACTTTCGTTTCCGATAATGTGTATGGTGCGGCGGGTACGATTGTCCTTCAAGGTCGCGCCGTCAGCTGTTGTCGAGTCTATAAGCCGACATTCATTTTGCAAAAACTCCACAAGTTGATTGAATGTGGGTAGGGTGATTATATTTCCGCCGTACTTCTGTTCAAACCGAGTTTTAACGTCTAACGGAATTTTATTTAAGCTAATGAATAATAAAATATAAGACCATTGATCTATAGGAAGGCCTAAATTATTCAAGGCGCGAGTGGACTCCAACAGTGGGTTTAGAATTTTAGAACGCAGATCATAGGGTTTATTTAATGTAGGTAGCTGTAGGATTCTAGAAATGTGACTATCTGCTAGCATCCTGATATTTTCATATCTACCCTTAAGAATTTCTAAGCCTATATCTAGGGATTCGTCTACCATAGGTAAATGCCGTATTAAGGTATGCGGTTCATTTAACACATGAGAAACTAAGTAATGAAATTTTTCCGTCTTTGATATATCTTTCCGTGTTAGTACCAACGAACTGAATAGGCTTATAAAACTTGTCCACTGAAAAACGTCACCATCAAATTTGCATAAATCGATTCTGGGAAGTCTTGCCGTATTTGAACTCTCGGACGGTCTATGAACCCCGTCCAAACCCGGGTAAGCCGACGAGACCGCTTCCAGTTGATTATAAGCCAACTCCGCCTCATTATAATCAGCCGTATAGATTTTAATCATTTCCGGATCTACCGTATTATCCAGCAATAACTCATACTGTTCCGACAAAAGTGCGTATCGTTCATCGAGTTTACGTAATCTCGCCGAAATAACTGCATTGGTTTGAGTTTTTCCCGCGATCATTTCTAACGTGCTTCTAAGCCATTCGACTTGAATTTTAAATTTAGTTGATGATACCTTAGCCATTTTAAATCGTTAAGACTCCAAATCGTGATGCACCCACCCCCGGGTAAGAGAAAAAAAAATATATAACGGAACCCTACAATAAATCAACTAAATTGTTCTAATAACTGAGGATAATTTCACAAATATCGCATACCGCACAATATAATACAATAACCGAACCGCAAATGACAAACAAACTTAACGACTTTAGTTTGAATTGTATCCGACCGAATCGAGACTTGTGTCAGAGCTGTAAGTGGCGGTTAGGAATTTCAATTTTTAAATCTACAACCGACTTATGATTTGAAAAAATACCAACAAATATACCGAAATCCGGCTGAAATCCGCTCGAATGGACCATAAATATGTTCGATAACTCAGTGTAGTTAGTGGACTGTCTTTCTGGTAGTTCCTGCAGGCACATAAGACGACACAGGAAGTTCGAAAATCGGACCGCCACCAAGAATGATTCGCCACTTACCTGGATTCTTTCCCGCTCTTCCTTAGGGTTGCTCCGAGGCCTTGATATTCGCTTGAGGTTGTTTTCGAGTTGCCGTGTCGACCGAGGCGCTGACGTGTGGATGGGTTGCCGGCAATCCACCACAGGCGCACACACAAGATGTCCGAACCGCGTCCGAGATTTGACTGAACGGTCGATGACAGCGCGGGGCGGGTGCGGGGGGGGGGGGAATAGCCAGCCGAGTGACGAACTCTCCCGATAGCCGACCGTTCGCCGAAACAGGTGTCTTGCTCTCCTCCCGTTTGGCCTCTGGAGTGAAAGATTATGGATTGGTAGGCCCAAGACTCCTGTGGGTACGTGTAAAACTGGGGATCACGAGAGTTTTTTTGGTCGCAGCCTATGCTCCCGTCAGCTCGGCTAATCCCCAAGTGCTCGCGGAGTTCTGGGAATCCGTTAGGGACGTCCTCGATTTGGCTGACGGGAATGAAAAGTTGATCATGTGTGGTGATTTGAATGGATGGGTGGGGACCAAGCGAGATGGCTTCGATGCTGTCCTTGGTCCGTATGGAGATAAGAGATCGAATGATGCTGGTAAGTCAATCTTAGACGTATGCTTGGAACGAGACCTCCTTGTGGCGAACAGTTTATTCCGTCACAAAGATATCCACACGTATACATGGAGACGGAAGGAAGAAAAAAGTGTGATTGATTTGATTTTGATAGACAATCGTCTTCGACAGGCTATAAGGGATACAAGAGCCTACAGAGGCCCCACTCTTGAAACTGATCACTACCTGGTGGTAAGCCGGTTTGTTGGTCTTTTCAAGAAGTGGAGGCACTGGCGAGTGCGTGTCCCTTTCGGAGACTATGAAAGGATAAAGAGTGAAAAACTGGAAGATGAAAGCGTAAGGAGTATGTATGTTGGCTTAGTCAGTGAAAGGCTTGCAAACGCGAGCCTTTCCGACTTAGATGTGGATGAATGCTGGAATATTATGAAAGAAAGTATAGTGGATAGTGCAAAAGAAGCATGTGGGAGTGCAAAGAGACATGAACATTCGAAAGGTGATGCCTGGTGGGATGCAGAAGTTCAATCCTGCGTAGCAAGAAAGAAGAAAGCGTGGTTGGATTATGTCTCATCTTTGCAACTGAATGACAGTATGAAAGACACGAAGAAAGAAATTTACCGCCTCTGCAAGAATGAAGCCAAAGCTTTAGTGAAAGAGAAGCGTGAAAGGATAAATATGATTGCGGAAGAGAAGCTGACGAGGAACTTCGAGACGAATACCAAACTCTTTTGGAGGGAGGTCAAGAAGTCTCGGAGCTCTTCGTCAGTTTCCAGAATGGATAAGATAAAGAGTAAAGCTGGGGACATTCTTGCGGACCCCTTAGAGGTGTTAGAGCGGTGGAATGAGTACTTTGGAGAAATGTATGAATATCTCCCGGATGCGGGCACTGCAAGGGAGACGATAACCGATCTTGCGGTGCAAGCATCAAGCGGAGATATTGCTTTGGAAGAGATTGAATGGTCGATACGAAGCTTGAAAAATGGAAAGTCTGCGGGAATTGATAGGATATCTGCTGAAATGATCAAATTAGGTGGTCCTTGCGTCCGGGACGCCTTCTGGTCATTGAGCAATCTATGCTGGAAGACTGGAAGGGTCCCAATGGACTGGAGGCGTGCTATCGTCGTGCCCTTGTATAAAGGCAAGGGCTCACGTATGGAGTGCGCCAACTATAGGGCCATCAGTTTGATCAGTATAGCAGCTAAAGTGTATGGCAAAATTATTGAAAGGAGAATGAGGGTGGAATCTGACGGATTACTGTGGGAGGCGCAGGGTGGTTTCCGAAATGGAAGGGGATGTATGGACCAAGTTTTCTCGCTCCGCAACATTGTGGAGAAGCAGCTGGCTGTAGGCCGGAAGGTTTTCTGCGGTTTTGTGGACATGGAGAAAGCATTTGACAGAGTTGTACGGAAGGATCTCTGGGATATATTGCCAGGATACGGGATTGATGGTGCGCTGCTTCGTGCTGTGCAGTCTACATATGTGGGATGTACGGCATGTGTACGGGTGGGCGGCAGCCTGTCTCCCTGGTTTGACGTCAACATTGGCGTCAGACAGGGTTGCGTGCTGTCGGCTCTGCTGTTTGTCCTGTACCTGGACGATTGTCTTAAGAGAGTGAGATCGATGAATGTTGGATTGCGAATGGGTGACTTACTTGTGAACTGTTTGCTGTATGCAGATGATGCCGTGCTCATAGCCGAATCGCCATCAGAACTACAGTCACTAGTCACAACGATGAAAGATGATTGTCTAATGAGAGGCTTACATTTGAACGCGACTAAAACGAAAGTGATGGTATTCGAAAGAGAAGAGGACAGAACGAATGCCAGGATAACTGTAAATGATGTAGTGCTGGAACAGGTGGATGAGTTTGTATATCTTGGATGTGCATTTAGCAGGGATGGACGGTACACCGCTGATGTAGAAAAGAGGGTAACTGCGGGAAATAGTGTGAATGGAGCGTTAGGCAAACTTTTAGGTACCAAGGCCTTAAGTCAAAAGGCCCAGCTCGCAGTACACAATGCGGTGCTGATACCTACGCTAACGTATGGAAGCGAGAGTTGGGTATGGCAGGAAACGCATGAAAGTAGAATAAACGCGGTCGAGATGCGCGCGCTACGCAAAATCTGCGGAGTAACGCTCGCAGATCGCGTTCGGAATGAAGATGTAAGAAAGAGAGTTGGTCTGAAAGAGAGTGTCGGTGTTAAAGTAAGGAAGGGCATGCTACGATGGTTCGGGCATGTGGAACGAATGGGAGATGAAAGAATGACAAAACAGATATACAACGCGAAAGTGGATGGACGTAGGTGTCGGGGAAGGCCACGACACACCTACCACGACCAAATTAATCATGTGTTAGTGGAGGGTGGTGTCAAGAGCCGTAGGAACCGACGTGCATGCATGGAAAGAAAAATGAAAGTTGAAGAGGCGAGTGAGGTGTGTATGGACCGTGCCGTGTGGCGCTCGGTTCTTTCTGCCTACCCCGCAAGGGATTTGGCGTGAAGATAGTATAGTATAAATAAATAGTAGAACTTAAGGGGCGGTTATTGCGCACAAGTAGGCATTTGGCGCTCCCCTCGCCCCGGGCGCAAGACACACCGCGCGCCGGCAGCGGCAGTCAACTCTCATGCCACAGTATACAGTATAGTAGAAAGAAACAGCATGCTAACTTTGTTTGACGTAGTAAATGCATCTAACTTTATTAAGTGTAGTGATTTATTAGTTTCGTAAATAAAAATAAAAGAGTTAATCGTAAATAAATTATGTATATTATACTATTATTTTTAAGCTAAAGAGTTTGTTTGTTTGTTTGTTTGTTTAATTGTTCTAACTCTAGAGTCTAAGAGACTGCTAGTTGAATTTCAAGAGTTTCTTAACAGAATGACCATTTTTGAAAAATACCAAAATATATAACATCACGCTAAGGCGAATAAGAGCTTAGCAGCAACGAAAAATTTTTCGACAACTAGGATATTTCATTTCTTTTGAGAGTTTCCGTTGCGTACGTTTGCTACAGTTGCGTAAAAAATGTAAATTACATAGTAGCTGGTCATAAAAATTTCTAAAGTTTTCTAAAGTTGGTATGCTAAGTATGAATCACGGGATCATTGTGCAATCCAAAATGGCCGCCGCAGTGTAATCACAAAATTTCATGATGGGTGTCGTTTAAAGGGTTTTTTGGTATGCTGAGTACGAATCACGTACTAATTTTGCAATCCAATATGGACGCCGCGCCGTAATCACAAAATGTCATGATGGGTATCGTTTAAGGGGTTTCTTGGTATGCTGAGTACGAATCACGTGATAATTTTGCAATCCAATATGGGCGCCGCGCCGTAATCACAAAATTTCATGATGGGTATCGTTTAAGGGGTTTCTTGGTATGCTGAGTACGAATCACGTGATAATTTTGCAATCCAAAATGGCGGCCGCGGTGTAATCACAAAAATTCATGATGGGTATCGATTAAAAGGTTTTCTGGTATGCTGAGTACCAAAAAAACCCTTAAACGATACACATTATGAAATTTTGTGATTATAGCACGGCGGCCATATTGGATTGCAAAATTATCACGTGATTCGTACTCAGCATACCAAAAAACCCCTTAAACGATACCCATCATGAAATTTTGTGATTACGGCGCGGCGGCCATCTTGTATTGCAAAATTAGTACGCGATTCGTACTCAGCATACCAAAAAACCCCTTAAACGATACCCATCATGAAATTTTGTGATTACGGCGCGGCGGCTATATTCGATTGCAAAATTATCACGTGATTCGTACTCAGCATACGAACAAACCCCTTAAACGATACCCATCATGAAATTTTGTGATTACGGCGCGGCGGCCATATTGGATTGCAAAATTATCACGTGATTCGTACTCAGAATACCAAAAAACCCCTTAAACGATACCCATTATGAAATTTTGTGATTATGGCGCGGTGGCCTTTTTGGATTGCAAAATTAGTACGTGATTCGTATTCAGCATACCATAAAACCCTATAAACGATACCCATCATGAAATTTTGTGATTACAGCGCGGCGGGCATATTGGATTGCAAAATTATCACGTGATTCGTACTCAGCATACCAAAAAAACCCTTAAACGATACACATTATGAAATTTTGTGATTATGGCACGGCGGCCATATTGGATTGCAAAATTATCACGTGATTCGTACTCAGCATACCAAAAAACCCCTTAAACGATACCCATCATGAAATTTTGTGATTACGGCGCGGCGGCCATCTTGTGTTGCAAAATTAGTACGCGATTCGTACTCAGCATACCAAAAAACCCCTTAAACGATACCCATCATGAAATTTTGTGATTACGGCGCGGCGGCTATATTCGATTGCAAAATTATCACGTGATTCGTACTCAGCATACGAACAAACCCCTTAAACGATACACATCATGAAATTTTGTGATTACGGCGCGGCGGCCATATTGGATTGCAAAATTATCACGTACTTCGTACTCAGCATACCAAAAAACCCCTTAAACGATACCCATCATGAAATTTTGTGATTACGGCGTGGCTGCCATGTTGGATTGCGAAATTATCATGTAATTCGTAGACATTTTAATGCATTAGGTAGCTGGTTATCATGTCGTGAAAACACTTAAAAAGTAAAAGATCACCACATTTTTACCATGAGTCGCGTATGTATTTGTAACGGTTAATCTAATAACATTTTGCCCATTACTGATATTTTTATACTGTGGCGCGATTTCAACGTAATTTGGCATAATAATTACGAAATAGTTGCGAAAAAAACTGACACAGGTCCTGCCTCCACAAGCGCCAGGGCGAGACTGATCGGCCGTCAGCGGCGCAATTCTATTGCGTTTGGTAGATATTCGTACATGATAACTATGTAAATAGTTGTTTACAGAAAAACGCTCGGAAAATGTGTATAAAAACTTAATACCTTTAATTGAGTGCAAAAAAAATATATAAAATGTTAGTAGTTTAGCCACAGTTTTGAAAAAACTTTTCTGAGAGAGTCAACTTTGGGATTTTTTTCTATCTAGTGAAATTTATTGGATCGTGTAACGGGCTCGGAATATGTTTAGCTTATATCCTTAACTTTTATATATATATTTTTCAGATTTAAAAACCCTTTACTTTTTGACTAGGATTGTTTCAAAAAACTCAAAATCTGACCCACGCGGCCTTAACAAGTTTGCTATTCGGTCCGGAAGTTTTTCTCAGTCTTCGAAAATTATGATTCTTTAATGTAAAGTAGTAATAGTAGTCGTGGTAATAGGTAGGAGATTTTGAAAAAAAAAATTAAAATACGTCTCCCAAAAATTGCAAAAACAAACCGAAAGAAGATATTACCGCGGTTAAATGTTTATTAACCTATCTACTAACACAGCCTACAGATCATTTCTCTTAATACCGTGCTACTAACCACCATACAATTATAATGTCATAATTTTCACATTTTGCTATTTTCAATATTTTTTTTTTGTGAAACGTAGTAAATGCCTCTTATTATTATAAAATTGAATCGTTACCAGAACTCTCGTTACTTTCTTCAATTTATGAATATGTTTCTTTCCCTGAATAACTTAAGCTTCAAATAATGATATAAGTTATAATGATTTCTCACAATATTATACCCATATATTTCTACGTAATAAATTTGTTATATAGATTATGTTATGTTTTGTATTCATTATAATTATGACTTCGTAGAACAACTTCAAACGTTCTTGTAGTTAATTCCGAGTATTAGGCAGGTAGGTGTCGCTTCATTTGAAGATCAAAGCTAAAATATAATGATCCATACTGCCTTCTGGCTAAAAAGTCAAAGATGAAAGCGACAAAAATATAAAAACAAAATTGATACAAGTCGGTGAGAATTTCAAAAATATCTACAACTATATCCCCTCAGCCCTACTCGTGGAACCTTTTCCCATTATACCTTAGTGGTATAAAAAAAGGAAAAGTTACAAAAACCATTAATACTCACAAACTTCGGCATTTATAACATTAGTAAGTGTTATAAGTCAATTCAAATTTAAGAAATATTATATAATTAATCGTAACAACACTTACAGATGAAGCACAAAATAATGAGTATGGTAGGTTCAGGTGAATTAGAAAGCGTGCTAGTATTAAGCTTTTAAGCTCCTTTCATTCAAGTTTACGACAAAGCTACAGTTTGATCGTTCATGTTAATGTTTTTGTTCACATCGAGGGTCTCACAGAGATTGAAATTTCACGTGTAATAGTAATTTCACAACTATGTTGTATAAATTTTCCCTATTAAGATGTTGAATGGTTTATACTCGTAGTTTTAAGTTGTTTTACATCCATTGTGTTGTCATAATCAAACTTACACGGAAAGTAGCTCACAGAATAAGAACGTAGATCCCTGGGTGAACCAAATGGTGCACTGGTTAATATAATCATTATTATTCTAGAAAATGCACAGCGTCACGGGGTCGGTCCGCCGCTAGATGGGTCTTGTCTACTGCTACTCAGTCGACCACAGTGCAATGCTCTCGCAGGGCCGAACATCGTCAAAAGTGGAGGGACATAGTGAGATGTGCAACAACCCCGAAAGAGGATGGTGACGGCAAACCTCTGTCCCGCTCATCAGTAGCCACGATCACTGACAAGAGTGACTGACTGAGAAGATTATAGAAAACACCTTCCGCGCTCAACAATTTAATACTGCATCTGCAAATAATCTGAAAACTGCAGTTTAAGAAGTTTTCAGTTTATCTCTATTTTCATGCATTGCCGAACACTCAATGGTTAGAATTGAACAAACTTTTCGTATTAGTGCTAAACTTAAGATATGATTTATTACACTACTTACTCTTATTAACCATACCGACCTTGAACCGACTTAAACCACACGGTTACTACCTATCCATTTAGCGCAAGCAACCCGGAGAAGTTGTCAGGAGGATATCTTAATCTTAAGGCTTCTCCGCAGATTTTGGCTACCGCCTATACAGGGAACGCGGGACGAACAGCTGGCAAAAGAATAAAGGCAATAATAAAAGCCTATTATCTTATAATAGCTGCATACTCACGCCATTTTGCTGAACTGCTGAGCAAGCATAAATACACACACATTCATGATTAGTACTTACTATAAATATAAGTACCTTATAAGCTCAAGCTATAAAAGTTTGCTTGTTTACTTACTTATAACTTCTAAGTTAGTAAGTAAGTAATTCGTAAATAAGGCGTAAAAGGGTTCACTCTATAAATTCTCTTTCAACCTAGACTACTCAGTGAAATAAATGTTTAGGTTGAGTATTTTAGAGACGGCTCACTTAGACCAAGGTTACAAAGTGTAATTCTAATATTAACAGAAAGCTTTGAAATATAAATCTTAGGCTGTATCTACTAAGCACTTTAAACTATAACAAAATTTTAGTTATATTTCACCAAGAACTTTAAACTTAAATACACTTGTACTAATATTTGAGTAAAATAAAACTTTGTGTACGCAAAACCGATCTGCAAACGTTACCCTGGTAATTAATTTTCGTGTTTTTGAAACTTAAACGTCTGCTATAATTTGCTGATAAGCTGCCACACATGATTGCAATATTTTATGTTTAATTTTGTAAATAGTTTTTAACGAGGTGTACAAATAAAGTTTTATTCTATTCTATTCTATTCTATTCTATTCTATTCTATTCTATTCTATTCTATTCTATTCTATTCTATTCTATTCTATACATTACATTGTAAGTCAATGCTCTAAATCCTGGAACATCCTTCCAAGGGCTTACCCGGGGCTCCCGGCAGTAGGCAGTAGTAGGCATTGTGTGATTTTAGTTGGTAAGAGTCCGAAAAAGTATCTATTAGGAAATTCCCCACGTGAAATAGGAAGCCAACGCCCCAACCAGGGAAAGCTTAGGTACTTGTAACCATGTAGACGGCAGATGTAATCCAAATTATTACGTCCTTCATCGTCCTTGGTCGGAACACCTTTAGTCTTTGTTGGGGCACTGGATTACAACCGTGTGGCAGCTTATCAGTAAATTTGAATAAAGTTGCAAGAACTTATGATTTTTTAAAGTAGGTATTATGGTAAAGGGTTGAAGAACTTAATATCAGTATTCACTTTGAGAAAATCTTAATTTTACATGCTTGCAATTTCGAATTTACTTGCCCGTACCAGTTTCAAAGCAAAAAAGTAATAATATTCAATATCAATCAAACGAGTTCATCGCAGACGACAGCTGAACGTCTTCCATCACTCTGAAAGGGTGTTTGACCTGACTGTCCCAGACTGGCCAGACGGGTTGGTACAGGGTTTTGTTAGGGCTTTTTAGGGTTCCGTAACTAAAGGGTAAAAACAGGAACCTCTGTCCGACATGAGGCTGTACCTCAGGAACCGTGATAGCTAGAGAGCTGATTTTTTATATATTATGTATTTCTGTTGCCACTATGATAAAAAATACTAAAATCAGAAAAAAGGAGGGATTAGGGGGTCTCCCATACAATAAACGCGTTTTTTTGCTATTTTTAGGGTTCTGTAGCCTAAAGGCAAAAACGAAACCCTTAAAGAATCGTCATAATTATCTGTCTGTCTGTCCGTCCGTATGTCAGAGCCACTTTTTACGAAACTATAGGTCCTATGCTGTTTAAACTTGGTAAGTATATGTATTCTGTAAACTGCACTAAGAATTTCATACAAAATAGAAAAAAAAAACAACAAATTTTGGTGACCCCATACTCAGAACTGAAACTCTAAATTATTTTCATGTGTGGGATATCTATAGATTCAAAAATGCTATTGAGGTTCCTAACAGCTATTTTTTATAAACTGTATAATAGTTTGCGCTAGAGACACTTAAAGTGGAAAAACGTGTCATAAACCGCGAGTTAAAATATCAATCAAAGTTACAACAAACTACAAGAACTTTTATATTATATTACTTGCTGCTACGAAACCCTTCATGGGCGAGTTCGACTTCACAGTCAGTAGGTGTACCACTTGCAGATGATGCCTTGGCTCCTGAATATGGCGGTAGGTTTCATAAAGGCTTCCATTTCTACCTATAAGTTATTCAATAAACTGTACTGTAAATTCGAATCTATAATTTATCAGGCTGCAGAGTCTTGGGACTCGTATGTAGGAACGTGACTGAATTTATATTGGCTTTTTCACCTGATTCAGGTGTTGGTATTATTTTTTGATCAACTTAGTGCCTTACATCTACAAAAGTCTGCAAAGGAAAGTAAAATAAACATTGCGCAGATTTTTTTATCTACCATCAGTGTTTTTTATTTGGCTCGGCAAAATATCTGATAGAAAGCTATGGCAATATCAACTTCATTGACGACCACTCTCACAGTCCTCGATGCTATTGAAAGTGCCAATCATGTTGGCGGTACATGATTCGCTTAAAGACAAGTTGTAAGGAGAGGGTTACTGTTAAGTATGTATGCAAATGTCAAACCACCTTTATGGACCTCGTAATAAAGTCAGTGTGTTACTATGGAAACTAGCAAATAGATGTTTCAATGGTCTGTCCTCCTCGTATTTAATATTGGCGACGAGGAAAAGGTTTAGTGAAATGGCCATAGCAGCTGTAGGAATATTATCGGCATTCGACCACAACATCCAGTCTTGGGAGACGTACAAGTATCGGACTAAACAGTGGTTTATAGCAAATGATATTGACGGTAAGAGCGACCCTACGGGAACGAAACGTCGGGCGATTTTACTAAGCGCACTCACTGATGGCACGTACAAGTTGGCAGCGGAGCTCGCGCTGCCGAAGCAATTACATGACGTGCCGTACGAGGACATTCTCCAGTTGTTGGATGATCATTTTACGCCAAAGCGATGTGGGTTCGGCGAGCGTTACAAGTTTTACGCCGCTATGCAACAAGAAGGCGAAACGTATGCGCAATGGGCTGCGAGATTGCGCGGACTGACGGCACACTGCGGGTTTTCGAACGTAGAAGAAGCGCTTCGGGACAGATTTGTTATGGGAATGCTGTCGGGACGCGATAGAGAAAAACTTTTTAGTAAAGATATAGCGGACTTAACTTTAACTAAGGCAGTGCAGTTGGCAGAAAACATGCAGAGCGCACGAGCGGCGGCGACTGGCACGAGCCGTGTGGGGCAAGCACATGATCAGTTGTTTAAGATTATAAAGACTGCGACGCATAGCATGGCATCAGAGGTGACAGTTACACCGCCATCAGATCGAGAAGCGACTCCGACGTCGAGTTCAGCTATGGCGGTGGACAAAATACGTTGTCAGGTGTGCGGCTATCAGAATCACGAGACATCCCAGTGTCGGTTCACGAAGTATAAATGTAGAAAATGTAAGGCTACGGGACACTTAGGAAGGATGTGTAAAAAAGTTAAATACATTGATTCGGGAGCGGTGGATGAGAGCGATGATGATGGTGAGTGTTTTAACATTCGTTCACGTAAAGGGGAACCGATGACAGAAACGGTAGTGGTTGCGGGGATCGAGTTGAAATTCGAGATAGATAGTGGCTCGGCAGTTACTGCCATTTCCGAAAGCACTTACAAAAAGTTTTTTAGCAATATACCTTTGTCGATGACTAACAAAAAATTATTTTCATATACGGGTGAAAAAATAGTTTGTATGGGTGTAGCACAAGTAAATGTGCAGTATGCGAACGAATCGCGTTCACTGTGTGTGTATGTTGTGCGAGACGGAGGGCCGCCGATTCTCGGACGAGACTTCATTTCAAAATTCAAGCTAGAATTATTACCTATGCAATACTGTAAAAGATTAGACGAAAGTGAAACGGTTACTGCTTTGCGATCTCGTTATCCTTCGGTGTTTTCGGATGAATTAGGGTTGTTTAATAAGTTCAAAGTTAAATTGCAATTAAAGGAAGATGCGAAACCAGTTTTTTGTAGGGCGCGTCCCATAGCTTTCGCATTGAAGAGTAAAGTTGATAAAGAGATAGATCGTTTACTTCAGTTAGGAATACTAAAGCCGGTTGATCACGCGCGGTATGCGTCACCGATCGTGCCTGTGTTGAAGCAAAATGGGTCTGTGCGTATTTGTGCTGACTATTCTACCGGGGTAAACAAACAATTGATAATCGATCAGTATCCTTTGCCAACAGTAACGGAACTTTTTGCTAAATTGTATGGGGGACAGGAGTTTACTAAATTAGACTTATCAAACGCCTATAATCAATTCATGTTGGATGATGAGTCGCAAGAAGTAACTTGCATTAACACGCATAGGGGAATTTTTAAGCAAACTCGCCTTTGTTTTGGAATTGCCTCGGCACCAGCAGTATTTCAGCGGGCGATGGAGAGCGTGCTTGCCGGCGTTCCCGGCACGTTATGTATGCTTGATGATATTTTGGTCACAGGGAAAAGTAGATCTGAGCATCTAGGTAGACTAAATCAAGTATTGGAAAAATTACAGGACGCGGGACTTACCTTACAAAAGGAGAAGTGTGAGTTTTTCAAAGACGAGGTTAATTACCTCGGCTACGTAATAAATAGAGATGGGCTGCATAAATCTCCACAAAAAATTAAAGCAATGGTGGAGGCACCGGTGCCGACTAATGTTAATCAATTACAGTCATTTTTGGGTTTGGTTAATTATTATAGACAGTTTGTTCCTAACGCGTCTTCAATTTTGAGTCCGTTGTATGAGTTATTAAAGAAGGGTAACAGGTGGTTGTGGACACGTGCACATGAGGAAGCGTTCACTGCCATTAAGAGAAGTTTAGCGTCAGAGCAAGTGCTGACACATTTCAAAACCGACGCGACTATATTTTTGACAGTTGATGCATCACCGACAGGCCTGTCCGCAATATTATCGCAAAGGGAAGCTGATGGGGCCGAAAGACCGGTGTCTTTTGCATCACGCACACTAAATGCTGCGGAGAAACGCTACTCTCAAATACAGAAGGAGGCAACCGCGATCATTTTTGGTGTGAGACGATTTCATCAATATTTATACGGCAGGTCAAATCCATTTATCCTTCGTACTGATCATAAGCCTTTATTGTCGATTTTTGGACCAAACCGTGGTATTCCTGAAGTTTCGGCAAACAGATTACAAAGATATGCATTATTTTTGAGCGGATACAATTATAAAATTGAATATGTGCGTAGCGCTGACAATAGTGCAGACTATTTATCTCGTGCTTGTTTGCCGGAAGGGGACGCGCGTGACCAAGATTCGACTTTACCGGACTTCGATCAGGCTTCGTACATTAATTTCGTGGTAGAAGGAAGTCTGCCAGTAACATTGAAGAAGTTACGCGAGGCAACGGACGCAGATGTTACCTTACGTAAGGTGGTGCACTATGTGTTGAATGGATGGCCGAAAAAAATATCTGATATTTGTATGAAACCGTACCATTCCTGCAGGACGCAGTTGGCGTATGAGAGTGGTTGTCTGATGAGAGGACATAAAGTTGTAATTCCGGATGTACTACGTGACAAAATTTTAAGAGAATTACATCAGTCCCATTTAGGTATAGTCAAGACAAAGGCAGAGGCACGTTCGCGGTTTTGGTATCCAGGTATAGATACGGCTTTAGAGCGTATGATTGGGTCATGTGATGTGTGTGTACAAATGCGGGCGTCACCGGCGCGGGCGCCGATTGCGCACTGGAAATACCCTCCTAAGCCATTTTACCGAGTGCATATAGATTTTTTGGGGCCGATTAACGGCCACTCATTTTTAGTTATGGTTGATGCATATAGTAAGTGGGTGGAGGTTTATGACATGAAGTCTGGTACCTCAACGGCAGCGACGACTGAAAAGCTATACGAGTTTATGTCGAGATTCGGTATTCCACATACGTTAGTCAGCGACAATGGTACAGCGTTTACATCGCATGATTTTGAAGTTTTTTGTAAGGTGAACGGAATTTTGCACGTGACGTCGCCGACGTACTGTCCCGCTAGCAACGGTCAGGCTGAAAGCTATGTAAAGATAGTTAAAAAGGGTATTAAAACCAGCTTGCTTAGTAATGGGGGGCGAAATTTTAATAGAAATCTTTTAAAATACTTATTTGACTACAGAAATTCCATTCACACAATGACCGGTGTGTCACCGTCAGAGCTGGTTTACGGTCGTAAGCTTAGAACGCGGTTAGATTTACTCAGACCAGAATTACCATCATCTTCATCCACGGCTCTTTCTAAATTTGTTCACCGTAAACAGTGTTTGCAAAATAAGACAGGAGGACAAAATAAACAGCCGTTTAGCTACGGCGACATTATTCTTTATAAAAATTATTCAGTAAATGCAAAATTCACCTGGTGCAAAGGAATAGTGATTAAGAAAATGGGAAGAGTGTTGTACCTAATTAGAGACATGGTGACTTCGGCCGTAGTGAAAAAGCACCAAAACCAGATAATATTGTATAAAGGTAATAATAATTGCGATGATAACATAAGCATAGACTTAGATCCGGAAGTAGCAGGAGGCTGTCAAACCTCGGACCAGATTTCACAACCCAACACTTGTGAGACCATTCAGTATGCCCCAGAGGTTGCAGGTACTACTTCACCTGTCACAAGTATCCAGCCTTCATCATCGGAAAATTCAGGGGAGGAAGAGGAGTTTCAGGAGGCTTTGCCGGGTTCGCCCAATGATGAAGCGTCCCAGCAACAGCAGGCAACTGAGTCTGAGCCAACACCACGTGTTAAGCGCAATTTGCCAAAAGTTAATTATAAACTGTTCTTTTGACTGTGATAGTCGTCTGTGTGAAGCTATTACTAGCTTAGCAGCTTTTAGTTTAGTTTGTTAAAGTGTATTCTAAACTAAGGGGAGGAATGTTAAGTATGTATGCAAATGTCAAACCACCTTTATGGACCTCGTAATAAAGTCAGTGTGTTACTATGGAAACTAGCAAATAGATGTTTCAATGGTCTGTCCTCCTCGTATTTAATAGTTACAACGTTCCAAGTAGGTATTTTTTGGCAGAGAAATTATCTTTTAAGAATCGCTCGATTACTGCACAGATTTTCTCTGTAGTATAAAAGTGACACTTTTACCATACGCGTTGTTCAGGATCAAAAAGGGGAGATGGGATAAGTTGAACAGTTTTCGAGAACACTTTTCAAAATTAGACCCCCACTGTGCCTATCGACTTCAAGTGTATTAAAAACCATCCCTAGACAGACACCAAATATCAATAAAATTGGTTCAGCCATTATATTGTATTGTATTTAATTTCTTCACAATAGTACATTGTGTCGATAATATAAATACCCTAAACCACACCAATTTCCACACCAATTCTAGTGTTCTGTAACATATTTGTCAATTGCGATTTATTAAAATAGATTACCTACTCGAAATTACCTACATACATCTCAAGAGTGCCATATGTATGTTATTGTAACTAGCAGGAGTTGCAAATAGTGCATGAGTGAATAGCGTATTGGGAGTTCATTAGTTTGCAAGTACGGTGTCAAGGGATTATACTCGGCTTGTCGATGTGTATATTATCGATCACGTAAATTAATATTTGATCGATTAATACCAAGTTTACGGTACTCGTCTCTTTAGAGGGTAAGTTATAAGTACTTCGTATGCTTAGTTAAAGGCAGTAAAACTTCCCTAGACCAATAGACGTTAATAAGATCTATCGTCAGAACCGTAGTTTATTTTATTTTAGTACGCGGCTCTTGTACGTGACCTCTGGTACTGGTCTGGACTGTGAGAGGGCTGCTCAACATCCTCACGCACGCCCCCCTTAATAAGCGGGATAACATCCGAACAACCCCTCAAAGACGCGGGATAGCACCCGAACCCCCATAGGTGAGACCGCAGTGATGGCCGTAGGTCTGTTGGGAGTCCTGGAGTATCCTTCCGAGGGCTTACCCGGGGCTCCCAACCGTAGGCTGTTAGCAGAAAACGTGAGGTTTTTAGTCGGTAGGAGTCCGGCATAACCCTGTAGAATTTCCCTAAAGTTTACAAAAAACAGCTCTTGTACAAAATGATAACCCATCCGAGGACCAGCCAGAATAATTGCTTATTGCAATGATCGTTTACAGAACACTTAGTCAGCGGTAATACAAGTGCTTTTTCTTCGGTGTACAGCAGAGAAGATAGTTTAATAATACACTATGAATCAAACTACGAGTAAAAGTTGATTGATGGCACTTTGTGGAACTTGCTGCACATAATATTGAATAACACGCAAGTGTTTTGGAACAGTACAAGTGGTGTTATTCAATATGTACGTGTAAAACGCAAAATGTTAAATGTTTTCACATTTAAATAATTGATAACTTGACATAAATCAAATTACGCATCGGTTGTCCAGCAGAAGAATCGAATAAATTATCGATTTAATCCCTGGAACTGTCATACCAAAAGCCAATAAAGTTGAATTTAATATTTCTGAATTTCGAACCGGGTACGTCAATCACGTTCTTTTAAAGGCATTCATCCTTTTACAATCGATTGTAGTCGTTGCCAATGGATACACACTTACACAGAAGGTCAGTTCTTAAGAATTTTTGTGTCAATTTGGTTGGGTGCATGCCCCCAACTAGTTTGGTTCGCAGAATGACGGCAGCATTTCACTGTTGCACTATAATGGTCGATAAGTAGTAGGCATATTTAAGTTTTTAATCAGCATTTCACTGTTGCACTATAATGGTCGATAAGTAGTAGGCATATTTAAGTTTTTAATCAGCTAAAACTTAAATATTGCTACTGGTCTCTCATGTCTATTTATATTATGTAAAAGCACTACGGTAACTTCAAACAAATATTTCGTTTTCAATTCTGTCGACTAAACTAAAAACGCGCTAATTTTTTAAAGTGCTAAGTAAAGTAACGTGAGAAAAAATCCATCATAGATGCTATGCCGGAGTCCTACCGACTAAAAAACCTCACGTAACCCGGCCCCGAGTAAGCCCTCGGAAGGATGTCCCAGGACTCCCAATTTGTAAAGTGCTTGAATATGTGTAAGCACTGAGGCAAGCAAACGTCCCTCAAAATACCCTCCAATTATATGGCAGCTGTGGCGGGGGTGGGAAGGCTTGCTCAGTGCAAGTGTAGTGGGACAGGCCTATCTGTATGTCATAATTATAATATTTTCATTGGTACAAGTGCAATGAAATGCAGTCGTCAGCGCCACCATCTGGGAACTATACTAGCTGGGGGCATGCCCCCAACAAAATTGACACTAAATTCCTTAAGTACTGACCTTCTATGTAGTGTGTATTTATTGGCATTGCTTATTCAGGCCATCGAGGACGACATTTGCATTCGATGTGGGACAACGGCGTGAACTTTGTACGACGACATTTTTATTTTAACTGTAAATAATATCCACTAATTGATTAATGTTTGTTTGTTCAATTTGCTCCTGCGATGCGTTTTATTTCAATGAGTTTAATATAAGTTTTTTGTTAAACGAATTGAAATTTTTCACTTTTGTGTCGATAATCCGGATCAGCCCATTTAAGTCAGTATGTCTGTACGTATACGCTGCAGGCATGTGTCAGACATGTGGATACTATCCAGCATATTACCAAGATGTCAATCAATACCAATGCAATGTAAGTGTATAATTGCCCTGCCAATTCTGTGTTGAGGAACCCCATGCTGTCTGCGATGGAAGCCAAGTTCTGATGAAAATTCTGGATCATCCTTCCATGGGCTTGCCCAACGCTCTCGACTGTAGGCAGTGGTAGGGCACGTGTGCTTATAGTCGGAAAGACTCCGGCATAACATACAAGAGGGATTTCTACAAGAAATCTCATACTGTTAACGGAACGATTTTTGTTTCGGAATTTGAATATTTTCTAGTTGTAATTTTTATGTGGGTATTTAGTAGTAGATAGTGCTATAGAAGTCCAGCTTTACATTTATTTGTTTTCATACAGATGAAAACTTCAATCACTATAGAACTATTTTAGAAGCATAAATACATTTATATTTTGTTTCATAATTGAATTGACATCATACCTACATTTCCCCCCTGCCCAACAGCCTTGCTATCTCGCGTCTTTGGGGAGTTTCGGGTGTGATTCCGCTTCTAAGGGGGGGCGTGCGTGAATCTCTCACGTCACGCTGCCGTCATGCGCCTGCTTCTGTAAGGACGGTAAACAGCCCTCCCACCGTCCTCAGGCCCTCGGTCATGGAGGCTGATAGTCTTCTGTACATTTACCCCCCGGGTGAGGCCGCAGTGGTAGGATTAGAGATGGTTTGGGAGTCCTGGGAACATCCTTCCGAGGGCTTACGTGAGACTCAAAGCCGTAGGCATTAAGTAAGATACGTGTGGGTTTTAGTTGATAGGAGTCCGGCATAGCATTCATGTAGGATTTTTCTCAAGTTAAAAAAAACATAGGTACATTTTCAACATTATTACGAACACTTAATTTAAACTTTTACAATTGAATTAAAATCACAGATAATGTTATTAAATCGTTTATAAAACAGCAAATTACACTCTCCACGGTAACTAAACCTATTGGCACTATCCTAGCGCCAACAATGTAACCATTAGTGGCAGACGACATTGTAATATACGATAAAATTTTATAGTGCAGTAACTTGTTCAAGTCGAACCACTAAATTGCGTATATAAATCGTATTTAGTGGAAGCTCTTGGTCTAAATGCCTAATAGGATGACACGTCTTCCATCCTCTCACTATCGATCATGAACATCCCGTAACGAGCAGAGATGCTACTCTCTGCTCGGTTGAGAAAATCTTTGCCAGAACCAAGCCATTATAAAGGTCGTCGTTTGATTCTTAGTCGAACCATAGAAATATTTAGTGTGCTCTACTAGCGTATGTCCCTCCTCTAATGAATCCGAGCTTTTTAAGGCAGCAATGTTCAACCTTGACAAATCCTAAGGCAATACGAACGATTGCAGCGTACGTTTTTGCCGGATTTCATGCGATTCTAATACATTATATTACTGTTATAAAATCTGAGGAGTTTTAAGAAAAAATCTAAATATAAAATATTGTTCTAAAGACCTAGTATTATCTATTGTATGACAACTCATACTTATAGAATTCGGGACTTCACGCGAAACACATTTACTTACATTTTCACACCGACGTTTCGAGCATGGTGTTATCACTTAGAACTGAGCATTGAATTATAATGTAACCAACTTACGTAGGTTCTCAACGTTGCAGTTACATTGAGACTTGTCATGATATTTAATTTCGTTTCATTATAACGTAAGAGTTTCCAGAAACACGTGGTAGTTGGCGCTGTAAGCAATATTAAAAAATCTAATATTTTAGTTAAAAATTCACAACTAGATGGCGCTGTGCCTTTTTTTAAATCGCGGTATGGTTTCGTTACATAGGGTCATATAAGTAAGACTACTTTTCTGCCCAAGGTAGTTTATTATTATTTTTTACGATCTTAAAACTAATTTTTCTAAAAGATTCAAGTTTATTTAAATATATTTGTTACACTCGATTTTTATTTTATGGCCACGCAGTCAGAAAGTTTCTTGTAATAGCTGCTTGGCACCGCTGGTGTCGTCACTTAGTCGAGTGACGTCTCTATCTCATAATATACAAAAGTACTCGGTGATGGCCACGCAGTCAGAAAGTTTCTTGCGATAGCTGCTAGGCACCGCTGGTGTCGTCACTTAGTCGAGTGACGTCTCTATCTCATAATATAGAAATGTACTCTGTGGTTTCGAGCACGTTGCAGCGCCCGTGGTCGCGGTTGGACTGAGGCGAGGATCGACGAAAACCATGAAGTAACTTCTTGCCAAACTACCCTCCGCTATTGTCACAACGAAGGATAAGGCCGGCGACACACTACACTCACTACGTCAGTTTTAATTGGCACAGTTTTACGTTCAAGTTTATTAATCACTGCATTCCACATTCCGGAGAGCTTATATCCATCATCCCTATTGAAATTTTTGCGTTTTTTAATTTCAATGGCTTCACGCACCATACGTGGATAATAGTGGCGATCAGTCGAGAGGACTTTTGGTTGGTGAAGTTCGATCCAGTGATTACTGCCCGTATCGAGGTGTTCTGCTATTTCCGATTTGTTAAACTGACGGTTTTTTACAGCTGCAATGTGTTCTTTGACCTTTTCTGCGATGGTCCGCTTGGTTTGGCCTATGTAGGAACTACCGCAGCTGCAATCTATTTTGTAAACACCTGGTGTTTGCAGAGGAATGACGTCCTTTGGTGTTCGTACGTACCTAGCTACCTTTGTTAACGGTTTAAAAATCGTCCGTATGGAGAACCGCCGTAAACACGATCCGATCTTGTCCGTTATTCCCTTTATATACGGCATATAAGCTGGTTGACGTTCCACCCCCGGCTTCACTTTCCTCGGTGCACGTCGTGTCTTCCTACTACTCGCTGCGTACCCATTCATCTTGAGTATCTCCTGAACATAGTCCAACTCCTGCTGTAAATGCTCAGGGTCGCAGAGGTCATTAGCTCGCTTGACGAGCGTCGCGCTGACTGATTTGAGATGAAGTGGGTGATGATGCGAGGAGGTATATTATATGACATACTAGCTGACCCGCGCAACTTCGTTTGCGTGATAAATGAAGAACCGCTTGACCGATTTTGTGCAAACTTCACATAAACCATCTACTAAATAGTCCAAACAAAGCCTAAACATTTGGTTTGGATCGAGGAGCCCGTTCTTGAGTTATAAAATTACAACGAAAAGTGGCATTGATTTTTATATATATAGATTGTATGACAAGTTTTTATGAGAATTAAACTTATTTATTAAGATAAAAAAAGTACATTACTTGTTAAGATTTTTGCAATATTTCTCATTTTTCGAGAGCGATTTCGATCGAAAAAAGTATTCCTAATCGTATTTTGATGCGTTAATAAAGCAAGAGTATCTAATAAATTACAATAATATAGTTTTATCAGATCAAATCGAAGAATATTTCCTAGTATAAAATTCACCCCAAGATGAGTCTCTTTTGACCATACAACCCTTAAAGCGGAGCGTAAAGAGGCACACTGTTCAACCAATATTGAGGACCACTGTCGATATTCACATGTGACGAAAAAGCCACATGTCACCAAGCTATCCACCAGGCAATGTGTGCAAGCTTAATATAAAATAACCTCTTTAGTAACAGAAACATCATTCAGACATATCAAAAAGAAATGTTAATCTTTATGGATCAAACCTTAGAGTAGGTATATTAAGGTACCTTCTAAAATTATACTCTAAGGATCAAACGCATTTTACAAAGATGTAATATAGCGCCCCAACCAGGAACCTTACTTACCATCCATGTAGACGGCCGATGTATCTCGAATTATATTATGACCTTCGTTCAAAGGTTAACTCTGTTGATACGCTGGCGCTGCATAAAATATTTTTAATGTAAATACAGACTTATTAACTCCACTATTTTTTTTTAGTCTAATCGAAATTTATCACACCCACACTCTTAAACCACTTCATTTATTAGTTAAATGATCAAAACCCACACTACACTCTCTAACGTAATTTTTGAAAACGCACACAAACACTTTCTACTCATTTTTTTTTATTTTACTTTATCATTTTGCATAAAGCCATTCAAGTCATACTTTAATCTGACACATGACAAATGAAAACCAAAGATAAAATTTCATCCCTTGTGTAAAGTTCTAACCGATTTATTCCCAAACATAAACAGTCTGAACCTCGATTATTCATTTTCATTGTAGCTATAAAGCAGTGTTACTATCAGTAAATAGAGTTTCAACGAAGCGCAAAGTCGCAACAACAATTTTAAAAATTAACATGTTGCCAATGCGGTCTTTTTTAAAATGCCGTACGGAACTTTTTACATCTGTAGTATGGATCTCTAATTCACTTAATTCGACGTACGCCAATGCCGAGTCTCCGGAATCGTATGTACGTACGTGACTGGAATTTCTATTGAGTTTTTCACCTGACTTTGGGCATTACTTTTATACTTTAATCTACGTAATGTCTTGGGTTTCTTGGTTTTCGTTTTATAAGATAATAATATTTGCGCACGACAAACTTGTATGTACGATTTAAAATTAAATTAAGGTTCTAAGAGAGTGAAGAAAATTGGAAAAACTTCAAGTTGTGAAGTGGATTTTTTTATATTTAGCTCGCGAAAATGACGTGACGCCGTGATGCCTGTAAGAAAATTACATAATTATGAAATTTTAGAGGCAAAGAAACTCATGAGAACATATTGACAGTGAGAGAGAGAGAGAGAGAGAGAGAGTATTATAACTCAGCCCCTGACTGATAATTGTTAATGTGTAATGGCATTACCTGAATGGGGGAGGCGAATTTGATTAAAAACTTGATTGTATAGATATATAAAATTCTACAAACAACTTGAAAAATCCATGAAAGTATGTTGACCTCATTAACAATTTTATTATTACATAATTTTATTTTCATTATTACCTACCTCTCAAGGGTGCAATCCGTTTATCATAATTGAACGATAACTTCAAGCTATGACTGAAAAGCGTGTTGGGAGCTCAATAGTTTGCAATTTGGGCGTCATGGGATTATATCAGGCTTAGATAATGTATGGAGATGGCTTGATGGGGTTATAGATTCTAGTAGATAGAAGAAAGTATCTATTGGAGCTTTGATTATAGACTTTGAGAAAATTGTTCGTAATAAACGTTACTAGTACTTATATATTATTAAAAGTACTTGACCGTAATTCGAAGCTTATATAATGAGATAGGCATATCCGTTACCCGTAGGCTTATCTTACTCATGTTTGATGACGTATTTCCGTCGACTCACCAGCAGATGGCGCCACCTGTGAACTTATTAAAGAACATGGCGTCCACTTTGTCCTCATTGGCGTTTTGATTCCCGTAGCAAAAGGTTATAGCAGGAACACCTGCTAGTGCATTTATTTTTTCTAGTTACTAGTTATATACCTAGTAAAGTTATAAAAAGTGACTTGGGATGAAGTTAGTGAATTTACAGAAATAATTATTTAACGGCTTTGCCGTTCGTTTGAATATACAGTGAATCTAAAACAAGTGACTTGTGATTGAAGTAAGTGAACCTACAGATATATTTAACGGTTTAACCGTTCGTTTAAGTCTCAGGTATGTTTTTACTTCATATTTTTACGATCACATATGAGTGTGATACGTCATAACGTGAAATACCCTATTATTTTAAAATAGCACGTAAACCTTTCGAGGTTGCAGTTTCTTTTATTTAATATCTTTAGTTACAGCTAATATCAAACTGATTTTATAGATTGTATTCATAGGTACTAATATTTTTTTTTAGATATTATTTGCTTCGTGTATGTACAGCGTAAGTACCGCGGAATATAGAAAATATTTTCAAAATATTTTTATACCTACCCACATAAAGGCACATTAATTACTAGATGTTCCTATACATGTAAAAATATGGCCTATTATGGGTAAAATCGTAATCATCCCAAGTTTCTGAATACGTACGAGTGTGTCAAAGTAATAACTAAATGTTCACCATGAAAGTAGTACTTAAATTTTAGGTACCTAACATAATACTATTTCTTTTAGTTTGGTTTCTTGATAGAAATGAATCCTCCATCCTAAGAAAGTGAGCTAATTCCAAGTGGAGTATTTCAGAAGCGCGCTCTGAGCTCCAGTTACTGTATTGGGTACGTCAAATAGCTACAGTTCCAGCTCATTTAGCTCGAACTTCAAATAAGGGCGATCGCGACACCACGTGCATTGTCGTAAGTGGAGTAAAAGAAGCCGACTTCCACTAAACCAGATAAGGATGATGGAAATAGGTGAGTTATTTCTTATTACCTAACACTGGTCCTGACCAAGTGTAAATTTCTTCACAGATCAGAGGTTAAATTACGAGGATGATAGAAACAATCATCCTTGCTTCGTATTTTATATAGGGACAGCATTAAAAGAGATTTCGGTTACCCAAGATCCTAAGACACAGTATAACCTAAGAGGTTGATAGACACGTTTTGGAGACAAATTGCCTTGATAAGATAATATGTTGATACCCACTATTGTAAAATCATAGTCCTGGGTTCGTCAACCTAAACAAAAACGGGGAGATCCGACAATTCGAATCCCTGCTACATTTTGAAAAAGCTGACAAGGTTCTTTCTGCCAAAAAGCTTTTGCTGCCAAAACCTTTTGTATTTTTAAACAAAGAGAATCTTTTGAAAAACTTAAGTTTCTTCGAAAATATTTATGACAAAATTTAAGACCTACTTTAATAATAGGATTTCCATAAATCTTTTATCAATTTATTACAAATGGCTTGCGGCCATAGATCTGATTTCATATATTATTCTCAGAATTGTCAAAGACCCAATTCTTAAAAATGAACCTTGATAAAATATCGTCTTCAAACACATACATTTTCGAGGCTGAAGCCTTTTCAACGGCACTCGGGAAGGCATGCATTTTGGTCTTCGATCTCCAAAAAGGATGACCCCGAAAAAAGTTCATCCAAATCATTACGCCAGCCTTCGAGAGGATCAGGCGTCAAGATCAGATCTCCATCGAATGGAGTCCAGATTCCATTGTACCAAGAGCCTTTTTAGGCCTGTATTACAGTTACCACTCTCGAGGGGTGTGTACAATATCCATAATAATTGGGCATACGACAGTAAATGTCCTTTCAATTAAGAAATTTCTGAGCTTTATGCTCTCAAAGAGACTGAGAAGTTTAACATCCCCTGCCCATACCAGCAAAGGAAACACTAACCAGTAACCACCCTCGAGGGGTATGTACAATATTGTGTATCTATAATAATTGTAATATACAATAGTAACCAGGCGTACGATAACATACAAAGTAACCATGCAAGGATGTCCCTTCAATTACGAAATTTCCGAGCTCGAGGCTCTCAAAGAGACGAGGAGAGGTCTAACATCCTCTGCCCACACCAGCAAAGGAAACACTAAATGATATGACCCTGTCATTCTATGTCGGTCAGTTAACTCTGTACAAAATACGTTGGTAAGGAACGAGAGTACCAAAAAGTTTTAAATTTATATAAGGGTACCGCATTCCCTTTATCCAGAAACTCCAATCCGTCCTGCACGGTATTCGAGAGGACGCAGGTTCGAATCCTGCTCAAAACTGATAACCTTCCCACATTTAAATTTACACCGAACTCTGTTCAAGTCCCGTCCTGACAAAGTTGTAAATTTTCACTTTATGTTAAAATGCTATGCAAAACTTGACTAAGATGGAATACTATTTGCTTTAAATACTTAAGAATCCATACAGGTTTCCTTTTTAACTGAAATGACCACATTGTGCAATGGTTCAAAAGATGAATGCTCAAGGCACTCTAAAACTAGTTCCTTTGTCACCAAGTTTGGTTTCTCCACTTTTCCTAACTTCAAATAGCGATGGGTCATCCGCCCAGAATTCAGTTTTAGGACATTGTACGCTTTTGTGAAGCCAGAATAATTCTATCTTTCAGCATGTTCCGTTTACCAGATTTCCTCCAACCACGAGATTGGATGTGCAAAATACATCGCAGTCAAGCTTATTTTCATGATAAAGCTGACGTAGTGTACATTATTCTTTCTCAGAGCACATTCTTGTCTTCCGCTCGGGTAAGCCGCACCCAAAACATTTTCGTTTCTCACCATCTGGGTGCCTCGATTTCTATAGAATAAGAGTATTCAAATACTCGTCTACCTACACAAAATCTCATTTTGCGCATCAAAATCCTGTTACTCTTCACAAACACGTACAAATAGCCTTGAAAACTCTTCGAACCCAGGGATGGTTAGACAATTGGGAGAAAACAATAATAGGTTCCCAAAGAAACCTCTCATATCGTTATGCGATAGACATAGAACTACCTGAAAGTCCAATACCAAAAGAAAAGATATTAGACATAAAAGGAAGATTTATTTAATTCCAAATCAAAGAAACTTAGTTCTTTTAAAGAAAATTCAAACTTGGTGGGTCTTTTGAATTTTTACCACTTTCGCAGTGCCTAGAGGTAGCTTTACCTCAGCGTCACATTCGGTCAATCCCCTAACCGACAACCCACTGAAGAAAATAGTAGTGCACGGAGTGGTACAAGTGGAACTCCAATAGTGGGTCCGCAATTACCGGTTCTCGACAATTTTACAAGCTTTCCATCCGAGATGCTTTCTTACCACGGACGCGTCAGATTTCGCTTGGGAGCCCAGCTAGAAAACATTTCTCTAACAGGCTCGAGGGCCTAGAATAACAAAGATTGCACTGCATCAATAGAGATGTTGATAATCTTACACATGATTCGAAATCATATACCGGTACTGTGTTACAGTCTGTACTCTTTCAAAGCAGTTATAGTCCATCCCCCCAGAGGGACGAGACCAAATCAATTGCCTTGACGAACTTAACTCGTCAGCTTGCGTGTAATGATGACTTCACCATACACTGCATTCCGAGCCGATACCATATGTATCAGCTCCTCCGGGTATTTTTTGGGAGCATCCTGCTTCAAACACCACTAAGGCAAGATTGCCTACAAACAATATTCCTATTATGAAATGGAGAACACTACACATGATAGGCCTGTTTGTAATGTGTGGATATTACTTTCACCACCATTTTTAATACCCAAGATGCTGTCACACCTTAATCGGTCAACAGGAGTGTTTGTGGTGTCGCGATTATTTCTTTCCTTCTACTAAACACCTCGACAGGTCTCCCACCACCTCACATAGAGAATCTGTGGAAATGTGGGGGGGGGGGGGGGCGAAGAGGTAAATAACAGATATTAAATCAAAAACTTCTACTGTTGAGCTCCTTGAGACCTACCTTTCAAGATACTTATAAATTTTACAGTTTTAACCGACTTGCATTTTATTCATGGTTATTATATAATACGATTCTGTTACATAAATCTGTTGTTGCTGTTCTTGATAATATAGAAACCGTTAGTCAACTTTACATAGTTCGCATGTTTTGGTTAAACATATTATCTTGGTCGATTTCTTTAAAAAATGTAAAGAAAGTTAAGTCACATATTCATTGATATTGGGATTGATGACTTAGTTCAATATTACCAAGTATTGATACAAAGAGAACATTTTTCAGGTTTCTCGTCATAGTGATTTTATGCTTAGGTCGCCGCAACCACGATCTAACTTTGCTCGATTGTATTAACTCACGTCATAGGTACTACTTTTAGGCCCGAATCAAGAGTCCGAAACTGATCATTTTCATTTCAGACAATCTGGTTGGAAAACTATTGTAAACAAAGATAACACCTACGAATAATCAATTGAATCCTTTATTCTAGATAGAAATTAGGATATCAGAGTATCCGATATGAGACTACACAGTCTAATAGTTTATTTATGACTGTTAGAGGTTCTCCAACTATTCTAGCCCCGGCACTACCCGGTCAACAGCAGCTTCTAAGAATTGGTGGTGGTGGTAAGATCAAAATAATCCTTAACACGAGGTAATTGACGATGGATTTCAAAAATTTTTATCGTCGAGTAATAATGTCAGCTACTACCACCAATCAAGTATAATAATAATTCGCAATTATTTAATCCTGTCAATAGAAGGAATACTTACTACTCCTTAAATAAGATTCCTTATTTACTCTGTTTAAGATTACATATGAAGTTGTTCAAGATGGTAAAGATTATAAATCTAGATACCATACATACAACATTGTATAATATTATTTTCCTAAAAATAAATTAGAATCACATTGGCGTTTCCGTCACTCACCAGGCGAAAACAAACATTTCTCATTATATAAGCTTCGAATTACGGTCAAGTACTTTTAATAGCGGCGTTTTCCCTGAAAGAAAACGCATATTAAAATACTTACCTAATTCGAAGCTTACTTTTTAAATCTGCCTGGTGAATAAAAGCCAATGAGGACAAAGTGGACGCCATGTTCTTTAATAAGTTCACAGGTGGCGCCATCTGCTGGTGAGTCGACGGAAATACGTCATCAAACATGAGTAAGATAAGCCTACGGGTAACGGATATGCCTATCTCATTATATAAGCTTCGAATTAGGTAAGTATTTTAATATGCGTTTTCTTTCAGGGAAAACGCCGCTATTAATAGGTACAAGCTTCTTGACTGTGAGAGTGGCTCACAATCGCTATATGTCTTCAGGCTTTCCATCAGGCGAACGGCATCAATTTATCGAGCTTAAAACATGCATATATATATGGTCACGCCTTTAAACCCGAAGGGGTAGGCACAGGCATATTATATGCCCACATTTCACATTTTTAGAATTTGTCCCAAGTAAAAGGTGGTGAGCCACATTGCCTGTGTGAGATGGGCATGTGCAGGTTGTGACTGCCTGCTGTTTAAATTATTCAAGCCTCCTGAAAAGGCCTTCAACTCGGCGTAATGACTGCCATTTTACTGGCAACCGGGACCAACGGCTTAACGTGCCTTCCGAAGCACGGAAACGCTCAAATAAATGTCCAAGGACTGGCCATAATGAAAGTTGCTTACTGCAGTTATCGTTTACAGAACACTGAGTCCGAAAAACATATTATATATATACTTTATATAATATGTTTTTAATATTAACCTCGAAGCGCTCGTGGATACTTTAACTTTTTATTTATTGTAAGAGGAATTTACGCAAATACAGGTAGGTACGAGTACTTAACTTACTGCAACTATTACTTACTTTGTATTACTTTTGAAAACTTATTACTAATTGATACAAGTTGCAATAATGAATTGAAAGTATCAATCTATCTTGTTAACGTGTTAGCTATGTAGATTCATAATGGAGTTGCTGATGCTTTACAAAATCATGCTGTAGATCGCTGAAAATACCTAACATCAGACTGAGAATAACTCATAAATAATCTATTGCATAATAATATAAAAACAAGGGATGTTCAACTATAAATTATTTATAAATTAAAAGCAGCATTTCAAACAGAATAATAAAGTTTATTATGATCAAGAACCTCTTCTAGTCGTAAAACTCTCGGCTCCCACATTAACTTCATCGATAAAACGTTTCAGTTATAAAAAAACTTTATTTATTTGCATTTTTGAATTACCCTCAATAAGTTGATGGGGTCGTAAATTTTGGAGCAGTTCGTAAAATATATGACCTATATATTTAACAAAGATATAAGTATGTTGTTTCCTGTAATAAAAATAAAAGCGCTTCTTATTTACACAATTCACCACTCTCCTAAGAATAGTATAGATGAATTCATTTTGCAACTATATTATATAGATTGAATAATACATGGTGACGCCTCACGCCACCGTAGACTAAATAATAGTGGACTGTATCGACTTAAGGTAAAATATTCAAAAGACTACACGGGAGACCGGGTTGCTGTTGATTGGTCTGGGAAGTGAATGCAACCCAAGGAAGCACGGACAGGACACACTAACGGTTAGTCACTATAAATCGAGTCCAATGCGCCGATCCTCTATTCCTGAGCTCAAGGGGCTGCTGTCGATCTCACTCGATCACTGGCGGTAGATGAGAGGTCCAATCCGATCAGGAAAAAGGTCTATGAAAAGCGGTTAACTCACATTACAATTTAATTTCTAAGCACAGTTCATTTCATCGCCATGATGGTTTTCTAATTCCTTTTATAATGTCTGAACGCTGAGTTCGGCGCGACCGGTCAAAAATGTCAAATGTCACTTCAAATGTCACTGGCGGGCGCAATCCATTCAAAGGCAGCAAAGGATGTTGGAAGGGGAAGCGCGCGTCCAGTGCAGTCAATTGAGCGGGAAAATTCAAATCTCAGCATCGGCGCAACCAATACATAATGTTTACGCCTTTATCCCCTATATAGACAGAGACATTATTTACCCATATACTGGGTGTAACAAAATTGACTTGATTTCTGATGCCAAGTCATCTTATGAAATTTGGAGTTTCATGAGATGACTTGGCATCGGAAATCAAATACAAATATTTAATAAAAAGGGGGCTTAATTTTTTATTTTATTTTTATTTTTGTCAAACATTAAGAATTTGTTTTTTACCGCGGCAATTCGAGGTAACATGGTCGCCGTGGCAAAAGAAACACGGAGCACCCGTCTGGCTGTCGTTGTCGCTTTCTATTGCCGCTCAGTAGCGATAGAAAGGGTGATAATGAAAATTTATAGGACCTTCAACGCAGGATTCACAAGCAAGTTGCATGTGAATCGTGCTTAGACACCTCACCATGCATGATGCAATACTCAAAAAAGTTTTATCGTCTAAAAACGACTTTTAATTTTCTCTTTTGTTGACTTCCTCGGTAGCATAGGCGGTGAATACTGATCAATAGAGCCTAAGATACTAGCATTCAAACAAACAAACTTCTTAGCTTAATTATACTAGCATAGATGTGCAAAAAGTCGTAAATATTTTATTATTTATTTATTGGTTTTGTACACAAAACTGAGAAAATAAATAAATAAATAAATAAAATATTCACGGACATCTCACACAACGCTATCTGATCCCAAAGTAAGCTAGGAATAACCTGCTTGTGTTATGGGTATCAGACCACGGATATTAATACTTATATACTTTTAAATACATACATATTATACATAGAAACACCCAGACTCTTGAGACAAACATTTATGGGTCACACAAATATTTGTCTCCGGTGGGAATCGAACCCACGACCTCCAGCGCCGCAGGCGGTGTCACTACCGACTGCGCCACAGAGGCAGTCAAAAAATGATAAATGTAAACAAGGAACATTGTGCAAGGCACTACTTATTTCTACAGAAATCTCTTCCAGTAGGTCTGAGAGAGGAGATGCGAAGGGGAAATAAAGTAAACAAGTGTGTGCAGGTTAATAAACTATAACCTGCACACACTTGTATGTAACTAATTAATAAAAATGTAATTAGTTACATAGTAACTTAATGATTATAACTAAGAAAAAAAGAGAAAAAGAAAATAAAAATAAAATTGTTATGGTAAAGAGGAAAGGTAGACTTTCTTTTAGATGAGCGAAATTCGTTAACTTAAATAATAGACGTCGATACGACTACCTCAATAAAATCCGCAGTGACTAGAATTTTTCTACGTAACCAGAGCAGTCTGGTTACGTATAAAACAGTTTTTTTTTATTGTTATACCAAGCAATTCTCACCCGAGTCGAATGAATCAAAGTTCAAATCGTATCGTTATATCACATCACGCATCGCTTTGACAAATTTGACACGACGAGCTGTGATAGACACAGAGAGGCTCTCTGCGAAATTCCAGGTTAATATGAAGGAAACTCGAAAGGCAATAATAGAAAAATTTTGGTTTTATTCAATAGTGCGGAGATACATTATTGACAATAGAAATCAATACTAACTCAACAGATACTTTTAGGTCAGGAAAGTGAATTTTTTTTAAATCCACTTTATCTTACATTGGATGGCGCCCACGACTTCGACCGTGTGAGATTTTGTTCCCGTGTTCGACTTCCCATGGGAAAAATATTCGCAGGCTTAAAATACCTGTACCAAACTTCAGTCAATACGTTCCGTCATTAGAGTGTAAAAGAAAACATCCAGATATCTACCATCCTCACAAACCAGCGCATTTAAATTATTATTATATCAATTATATCAATATAAAATCAGCCTACAGCACTCGAGCAGTGGAGTGATGTAGTAAGCCTCTTCCAGTTCACGCCACAGTACGCAGTATTAGTTTCAGTATTTATAATTGACAGAGTGAGCTAAGCGAAAGAGATAGACTTTGTTGATAGGGGGGAAAATGGGAGAGAAAAGGGGATAAGTTTGTCGGGTTTTTAATGAGCGGATCTTTACGATTTTTGACTGCAGCTTAATGTATATGATTCCTCACAGGTAATATTTTTCCTGGGTGCTCGCGAGATCTTCCCTTAATTAATATCCTACGGGTCTCATAGGTGATGAGCCTTATTGCCGGGTTGAAATGAACAGACGCAGACTGTGGCTACTACAGCTTAGTTTGCAAATGTGGGGAAAGTAGAGACATATAAGACAGGCAAATAATAAAGCAATAAACTACTTGCATTAAAAACTATAAAACCCTTTACGGGTCGAAAAATTAAATTTCTGACAGTTTTTTGAAATAAAGTTATTCGTGTTAAAACCATACTCCAAACCTACGTTTATTTTTATAATTATTACAATTTCAAAATAATCAAATAAATGGAGACATGCATTACTGATTGAGTAGCACGTGATTAACATGTCTATAAAATATATCGGAGCATTTCGGAAATGTGTGACAGTAATTCGAACTAACCAGTTCATGCGGTCGCCTTGTGCTGACAAATTATCGAGTAAGTTCACTACGAATGAATTGTTTGCAGTAACTTGCAGTGTATTGAAAATTGGTTTTTTGTTTGATGTTTTCTACTGAATGTCTGGCGGTCTCACCCTCGCAGCTCTCGTTCCCGTGGGAATATGGGATTATAATATAACCTACGTCACCCAGGGATAGTGTAACTACACTATACCTGGGTCTCCTATGTCCTGGGACATCCTTCCGAGGGCTTACCCGGGACTCCGAACCATAGGATGTTGGGCGTAACGTGAGGTTTTTAGTCGGTAGGAGTCCGGCATAGCATCCACCAGGATTTTCCCTCACGTTAAAAAAAGGGATAGTGTAGCTTCCCTAAAAATAAATAATTATTGTAATCGGTTCAGTAGTTACGGAACATATCCAATGCAAACAAACAATCAAATCTTTCCTCTGTATGTTATTAGTATAGATAACCTATTAAAGCCTTTTAAAACGTCAGATCTTCCGCTTTTAATCAACAACCGTCGAAACGGGTGCACAGTATGGCATGCAACTGAAAATCGACAGCAACCGAATTATCGGCGGCAAACATCATTTTTGATATCCCATTAAAATAACAAAAGTGCCAGCTCAAAACTTTTAATGACTGAATTTAAAACGCAGTCAAAAAGCTACGTTTATGTACATAAATAATTTTGTAAAAGCCGAACAAAATGGAAACATGCATTAACTGATTCGGCAGCATGTAATTAACATATCGATAAATTTATCGAAAATTCCCGTATGAGTGACAACGATTCGAATTTACCAATTCATGTGACCAACCTGTGATGAAAAATTATCGCGAATTATTTACAGTGAGTAGATATTGTTTCTGTCACATTCAATCGAAATATTTTTAGCTTGTATTTGGAGTTGGAATAACACGTTATACAATGGCCTTTGATAAACTGATCTGATTGAATAAATACAGTCAACAGCTTTAATCATGCATTATTTGATTAATTATTATAATAAATAAATAGTAGAACTTAACAAGTTTGCTATTCGGTCCGGAAGTTTTTCTCAGTCTTCGAAAATTATGATTCTTTAATGTAAAGTAGTAATAGTAGTAGTGGTAATAGGTAGGAGATTTTGAAAAAAAAAATTAAAATACGTCTCGCAAAAATTGCAAAAACAAACCGAAAGAAGATATTACCGCGGTTAAATGTTTATTAACCTATCTACTAACACAGCCTACAGATCATTTCTCTTAATACCGTGCTACTAACCACCATACAATTCTAATGTCATAATTTTCACATTTTGCTATTTTCAATTTTTTTTTTTGTGAAACGCAGTAAATGCCTCTTATTATTATAAAATTGAATCGTTACCAGAACTCTCGTTACTTTCTTCAATTTATGAATATGTTTCTTTCCCTGAATAACTTAAGCTTCAAATAATGATATAAGTTATAATGATTTCTCACAATATTATACCCATATATTTCTACGTAATAAATTTGTTATATAGATTATGTTATGTTTTGTATTCATTATAATTATGACTTCGTAGAACAACTTCAAACGTTCTTGTAGTTAATTCCGAGTATTAGGCAGGTAGGTGTCGCTTCATTTGAAGATCAAAGCTAAAATATAATGATCCATACTGCCTTCTGGCTAAAAAGTCAAAGATGAAAGCGACAAAAATATAAAAACAAAATTGATACAAGTCGGTGAGAATTTCAAAAATATCTACAACTATATCCCCTCAGCCCTACTCGTGGAACCTTTTCCCATTATACCTTAGTGGTATAAAAAAAGGAAAAGTTACAAAAACCATTAATACTCACAAACTTCGGCATTTATAACATTAGTAAGTGTTATAAGTCAATTCAAATTTAAGAAATATTATATAATTAATCGTAACAACACTTACAGATGAAGCACAAAATAATGAGTATGGTAGGTGAATTAGAAAGCGTGCTAGTATTAAGCTTTTAAGCTCCTTTCATTCAAGTTTACGACAAAGCTACAGTTTGATCGTTCATGTTAATGTTTTTGTTCACATCGAGGGTCTCACAGAGATTGAAATTTCACGTGTAATAGTAATTTCACAACTATGTTGTATAAATTTTCCCTATTAAGATGTTGAATGGTTTATACTCGTAGTTTTAAGTTGTTTTACATCCATTGTGTTGTCATAATCAAACTTACACGGAAAGTAGCTCACAGAATAAGAACGTAGATCCCTGCGTGAACAAAATGGTGCACTGGTTAATATAATCATTATTATTCTAGAAAATGCACAGCGTCACGGGGTCGGTCCGCCGCTAGATGGGTCTTGTCTACTGCTACTCAGTCGACCACAGTGCAATGCTCTCGCAGGGCCGAACATCGTCAAAAGTGGAGGGACATAGTGAGATGTGCAACAACCCCGAAAGAGGATGGTGACGGCAAACCTCTGTCCCGCTCATCAGTAGCCACGATCACTGACAAGAGTGACTGACTGAGAAGATTATAGAAAACACCTTCCGCGCTCAACAATTTAATACTGCATCTGCAAATAATCTGAAAACTGCAGTTTAAGAAGTTTTCAGTTTATCTCTATTTTCATGCATTGCCGAACACTCAATGGTTAGAATTGAACAAACTTTTCGTATTAGTGCTAAACTTAAGATATGATTTATTACACTACTTACTCTTATTAACCATACCGACCTTGAACCGACTTAAACAACACGGTTACTACCTATCCATTTAGCGCAAGCAACCCCGGAGAAGTTCTCAGGAGGATATCTTAATCTTCAGGCTTCTCCGCAGATTTTGGCTACCGCCTATACAGGGAACGCGGGACGAACAGCTGGCAAAAGAATAAAGGCAATAATAAAAGCCTATTATCTTATAATAGCTGCATACTCACGCCATTTTGCTGAACTGCTGAGCAAGCATAAATACACACACATTCATGATTAGTACTTACTATAAATATAAGTACCTTATAAGCTCAAGCTATAAAAGTTTGTTTGTTTACTTACTTCTAACTTCTAAGTAAGTAATTCGTAAATAAGGCGTAAAAGGGTTCAGTCTATAAATTCTCTTTCAACCTAGACTACTCAGTGAAATAAATGTTTAGGTTGAGTATTTTAGAGACGGCTCACTTAGACCAAGGTTACAAAGTGTAATTCTAATATTAACAGAAAGCTTTGAAATATAAATCTTAGGCTGTATCTACTAAGAACTTTAAACTATAACAAAATTTTAGTAATATTCTACCAAGAACTTTACTACTATTTGAGTACTAATATTTGAGTAAAGTAATACTTTGTGTACGCAAAACCGATCTGCAAAGGTTACCTTGGTTATTCATGTTTGTGTTTTTGAAACTTAAGCGTCTGTATACATTACATTGTAAGTTAATGCTCTTAATCCTGGGACATCCTTACGAGGGCTTACCCGGGGCTCCTGGCCGTAGGCAGTAGTAGGCATTGTGTGATTTTAGTTGGTAAGTGTCCGAAAAAGTATCTATTAGGGAATTCCCCACGTGAAATAGGAAGCCAACGCCCCAACCAGGGAAAGCTTAGGTACTTGTAACCATGTAGACGGCAGATGTAATCCAAATTATTACGTCCTTCATCGTCCTTGGTCGGACCACCTTTAGTCTTTGTTGGGGCACTGGATTACAACCGTGTGGCAGCTTATCAGTAAATTTGATTAAAGTTGCAATAACTTATGATTTTTTAAAGTAGGTATTATGGTAAAGGGTTGAAGAACTTAATATCAGTATTCACTTTGAGAAAATCTTAATTTTACATGCTTGCAATTTCGAATTTACTTGCCCGTACCAGTTTCAAAGCAAAAAAGTAATAATATTCAATATCAATCAAACGAGTTCATCGCAGACGACAGCTGAACGTCTTCCATCACTCTGAAAGGGTGTTTGACCTGACTGTCCCAGACTGGCCAGACGGGTTGGTACAGGGTTTTGTTAGGGCTTTTTAGGGTTCCGTAACTAAAGGGTAAAAACAGGAACCTATTTATGTCTGTTCGTCTGTCTGTCCGACATGAGGCTGTACCTCAGGAACCGTGATAGCTAGAGAGCTGATTTTTTATATATTATGTATTTCTGTTGCCACTATGATAAAAAATACTAAAATCAGAAAAAAGGAGGGATTAGGGGGTCACCAATACAATAAACGCGTTTTTTTGCTATTTTTAGGGTTCTGTAGCCTAAAGGCAAAAACGAAACCCTTAAAGAATCGTCATAATTATCTGTCTGTCTGTCCGTCCGTATGTCAGAGCCACTTTTTACGAAACTATAGGTCCTATGCTGTTTAAACTTGGTAAGTATATGTATTCTGTAAACTGCACTAAGAATTTCATACAAAATAGAAAAAAAAAACAACAAATTTTGGTGACCCCATACTCAGAACTGAAACTCTAAATTTTTTTCATGTGTGGGATATCTATAGATTCAAAAATGCCATTGAGGTTCCTAACAGCTATTTTTTATAAACTGTATAATAGTTTGCGCTAGAGACACTTTTAAAGTGGAAAAACGTGTCATAAACCGCGAGTTAAAATATCAATCAAAGTTACAACAAACTACAAGAACTTTTATATTATATTACTTGCTGCTACGAAACCCTTCATGGGCAAGTCCGACTTCACAGTCAGTAGGTGTACCACTTGCAGATGATGCCTTGGCTCCTGAATATGGCGGTAGGTTTCATAAAGGCTTCCATTTCTACCTATAAGTTATTCAATAAACTGTACTGTAAATTCGAATCTATAATTTATCAGGCTGCAGAGTCTTGGGACTCGTATGTAGGAACGTGACTGAATTTATATTGGCTTTTTCACCTGATTCAGGTGTTGGTATTATTTTTTGATCAACTTAGTGCCTTACATCTACAAAAGTCTGCAAAGGAAAGTAAAATAAACATTGCGCAGATTTTTTTATCTACCATCAGTGTTTTTTATTTGGCTCGGCAAAATATCTGATAGAAAGCTATGGCAATATCAACTTCATTGACGACCACTCTCACAGTCCTCGATGCTATTGAAAGTGCCAATAATGTTGGCGGTACATGATTCGCTTAAAGACAAGTTGTAAGGAGAGGGTTACAACGTTCCAAGTAGGTATTTTTTGGCAGAGAAATTATCTTTTAAGAATCGCTCGATTACTGCACAGATTTTCTCTGTAGTATAAAAGTGACACTTTTACCATACGCGTTGTTCAGGATCAAAAAGGGGAGATGGGATAAGTTGAACAGTTTTCGAGAACACTTTTCAAAATTAGACCCCCACTGTGCCTATCGACTTCAAGTGTATTAAAAACCATCCCTAGACAGACACCAAATATCAATAAAATTGGTTCAGCCATTATATTGTATTGTATTTAATTTCTTGACAATGGTACATTGTGTCGATAATATAAATACCCTAAACCACACCAATTTCCACACCAATTCTAGTGTTCTGTAACATATTTCTCAATTGCGATTTATTAAAATAGATTACCTACTCGAAATTACCTACATACATCTCAAGAGTGCCATATGTATGTTATTGTAACTAGCAGGAGTTGCAAATAGTGCATGAGTGAATAGCGTATTGGGAGTTCATTAGTTTGCAAGTACGGTGTCAAGGGATTATACTCGGCTTGTCGATGTGTATATTATCGATCACGTAAATTAATATTTGATCGATTAATACCAAGTTTACGGTACTCGTCTCTTTAGAGGGTAAGTTATAAGCACTTCGTATGCTTAGTTAAAGGCAGTAAAACTTCCCTAGACCAATAGACGTTAATAAGATCTATCGTCAGAACCGTAGTTTATTTTATTTTAGTACGCGGCTCTTGTACGTGACCTCTGGTACTGGTCTGGACTGTGAGAGGGCTGCTCAACATCCTCACGCACGCCCCCCTTAATAAGCGGGATAACATCCGAACAACCCCTCAAAGACGCGGGATAGCACCCGAACCCCCATAGGTGAGACCGCAGTGATGGCCGTAGGTCTGTTGGGAGTCCTGGAGTATCCTTCCGAGGGCTTACCCGGGGCTCCCAACCGTAGGCTGTTAGCAGAAAACGTGAGGTTTTTAGTCGGTAGGAGTCCGGCATAACCCTGTAGAATTTCCCTAAAGTTTACAAAAAACAGCTCTTGTACAAAATGATAACCCATCCGAGGACCAGCCAGAATAATTGCTTATTGCAATGATCGTTTACAGAACACTTAGTCAGCGGTAATACAAGTGCTTTTTCTTCGGTGTACAGCAGAGAAGATAGTTTAATAATACACTATGAATCAAACTACGAGTAAAAGTTGATTGATGGCACTTTGTGGAACTTGCTGCACATAATATTGAATAACACGCAAGTGTTTTGGAACAGTACAAGTGGTGTTATTCAATATGTACGTGTAAAACGCAAAATGTTAAATGTTTTCACATTTAAATAATTGATAACTTGACATAAATCAAATTACGCATCGGTTGTCCAGCAGAAGAATCGAATAAATTATCGATTTAATCCCTGGAACTGTCATACCAAAAGCCAATAAAGTTGAATTTAATATTTCTGAATTTCGAACCGGGTACGTCAATCACGTTCTTTTAAAGGCATTCATCCTTTTACAATCGATTGTAGTCGTTGCCAATGGATACACACTTACACAGAAGGTCAGTTCTTAAGAATTTTTGTGTCAATTTGGTTGGGTGCATGCCCCCAACTAGTTTGGTTCGCAGAATGACGGCAGCATTTCACTGTTGCACTATAATGGTCGATAAGTAGTAGGCATATTTAAGTTTTTAATCAGCATTTCACTGTTGCACTATAATGGTCGATAAGTAGTAGGCATATTTAAGTTTTTAATCAGCTAAAACTTAAATATTGCTACTGGTCTCTCATGTCTATTTATATTATGTAAAAGCACTACGGTAACTTCAAACAAATATTTCGTTTTCAATTCTGTCGACTAAACTAAAAACGCGCTAATTTTTTAAAGTGCTAAGTAAAGTAACGTGAGAAAAAATCCATCATAGATGCTATGCCGGAGTCCTACCGACTAAAAAACCTCACGTAACCCGGCCCCGAGTAAGCCCTCGGAAGGATGTCCCAGGACTCCCAATTTGTAAAGTGCTTGAATATGTGTAAGCACTGAGGCAAGCAAACGTCCCTCAAAATACCCTCCAATTATATGGCAGCTGTGGCGGGGGTGGGAAGGCTTGCTCAGTGCAAGTGTAGTGGGACAGGCCTATCTGTATGTAATAATTATAATATTTTCATTGGTACAAGTGCAATGAAATGCAGTCGTCAGCGCCACCATCTGGGAACTATACTAGCTGGGGGCATGCCCCCAACAAAATTGACACTAAATTCCTTAAGTACTGACCTTCTATGTAGTGTGTATTTATTGGCATTGCTTATTCAGGCCATCGAGGACGACATTTGCATTCGATGTGGGACAACGGCGTGAACTTTGTACGACGACATTTTTATTTTAACTGTAAATAATATCCACTAATTGATTAATGTTTGTTTGTTCAATTTGCTCCTGCGATGCGTTTTATTTCAATGAGTTTAATATAAGTTTTTTGTTAAACGAATTGAAATTTTTCACTTTTGTGTCGATAATCCGGATCAGCCCATTTAAGTCAGTATGTCTGTACGTATACGCTGCAGGCATGTGTCAGACATGTGGATACTATCCAGCATATTACCAAGATGTCAATCAATACCAATGCAATGTAAGTGTATAATTGCCCTGCCAATTCTGTGTTGAGGAACCCCATGCTGTCTGCGATGGAAACCAAGTTCTGATGAAAATTCTGGATCATCCTTCCATGGGCTTGCCCAACGCTCTCGACTGTAGGCAGTGGTAGGGCACGTGTGCTTATAGTCGGAAAGACTCCGGCATAACATACAAGAGGGATTTCTACAAGAAATCTCATACTGTTAACGGAACGATTTTTGTTTCGGAATTTGAATATTTTCTAGTTGTAATTTTTATGTGGGTATTTAGTAGTAGATAGTGCTATAGAAGTCCAGCTTTACATTTATTTGTTTTCATACAGATGAAAACTTCAATCACTATAGAACTATTTTAGAAGCATAAATACATTTATATTTTGTTTCATAATTGAATTGACATCATACCTACATTTCCCCCCTGCCCAACAGCCTTGCTATCTCGCGTCTTTGGGGAGTTTCGGGTGTGATTCCGCTTCTAAGGGGGGGGCGTGCGTGAATCTCTCACGTCACGCTGCCGTCATGCGCCTGCTTCTGTAAGGACGGTAAACAGCCCTCCCACCGTCCTCAGGCCCTCGGTCATGGAGGCTGATAGTCTTCTGTACATTTACCCCCCGGGTGAGGCCGCAGTGGTAGGATTAGAGATGGTTTGGGAGTCCTGGGAACATCCTTCCGAGGGCTTACGTGAGACTCAAAGCCGTAGGCATTAAGTAAGATACGTGTGGGTTTTAGTTGATAGGAGTCCGGCATAGCATTCATGTAGGATTTTTCTCAAGTTAAAAAAAACATAGGTACATTTTCAACATTATTACGAACACTTAATTTAAACTTTTACAATTGAATTAAAATCACAGATAATGTTATTAAATCGTTTATAAAACAGCAAATTACACTCTCCACGGTAACTAAACCTATTGGCACTATCCTAGCGCCAACAATGTAACCATTAGTGGCAGACGACATTGTAATATACGATAAAATTTTATAGTGCAGTAACTTGTTCAAGTCGAACCACTAAATTGCGTATATAAATCGTATTTAGTGGAAGCTCTTGGTCTAAATGCCTAATAGGATGACACGTCTTCCATCCTCTCACTATCGATCATGAACATCCCGTAACGAGCAGAGATGCTACTCTCTGCTCGGTTGAGAAAATCTTTGCCAGAACCAAGCCATTATAAAGGTCGTCGTTTTGTTTCTTAGTCGAACCATAGAAATATTTAGTGTGCTCTACTAGCGTATGTCCCTCCTCTAATGAATCCGAGCTTTTTAAGGCAGCAATGTTCAACCTTGACAAATCCTAAGGCAATACGAACGATTGCAGCGTACGTTTTTGCCGGATTTCATGCGATTCTAATACATTATATTACTGTTATAAAATCTGAGGAGTTTTAAGAAAAAATCTAAATATAAAATATTGTTCTAAAGACCTAGTATTATCTATTGTATGACAACTCATACTTATAGAATTCGGGACTTCACGTGAAACACATTCACTTACATTTTCACACCGACGTTTCGAGCATGGTGTTATCACTTAGAACTGAGCATTGAATTATAATGTAACCAACTTACGTAGGTTCTCAACGTTGCAGTTACATTGAGACTTGTCATGATATTTAATTTCGTTTCATTATAACGTAAGAGTTTCCAGAAACACGTGGTAGTTGACGCTGTAAGCAATATTAAAAAATCTAATATTTTAGTTAAAAATTCACAACTAGATGGCGCTGTGCCTTTTTTTAAATCGCGGTATGGTTTCGTTACATAGGGTCATATAAGTAAGACTACTTTTCTGCCCAAGGTAGTTTATTATTATTTTTTACGATCTTAAAACTAATTTTTCTAAAAGATTCAAGTTTATTTAAATATATTTGTTACACTCGATTTTTATTTTATGGCCACGCAGTCAGAAAGTTTCTTGTAATAGCTGCTTGGCACCGCTGGTGTCGTCACTTAGTCGAGTGACGTCTCTATCTCATAATATACAAAAGTACTCGGTGATGGCCACGCAGTCAGAAAGTTTCTTGCGATAGCTGCTAGGCACCGCTGGTGTCGTCACTTAGTCGAGTGACGTCTCTATCTCATAATATAGAAATGTACTCTGTGGTTTCGAGCACGTTGCAGCGCCCGTGGTCGCGGTTGGACTGAGGCGAGGATCGACGAAAACCATGAAGTAACTTCTTGCCAAACTACCCTCCGCTATTGTCACAACGAAGGATAAGGCCGGCGACACACTACACTCACTACGTCAGTTTTAATTGGCACAGTTTTACGTTCAAGTTTATTAATCACTGCATTCCACATTCCGGAGAGCTTATATCCATCATCCCTATTGAAATTTTTGCGTTTTTTAATTTCAATGGCTTCACGCACCATACGTGGATAATAGTGGCGATCAGTCGAGAGGACTTTTGGTTGGTGAAGTTCGATCCAGTGATTACTGCCCGTATCGAGGTGTTCTGCTATTTCCGATTTGTTAAACTGACGGTTTTTCACAGCTGCAATGTGTTCTTTGACCTTTTCTGCGATGGTCCGCTTGGTTTGGCCTATGTAGGAACTACCGCAGCTGCAATCTACTTTGTAGACACCTGGTGTTTGCAGAGGAATGACGTCCTTTGGTGTTCGAACGTACCTAGCTACCTTTGTTAACGGTTTAAAAATCGTCCGTATGGAGAACCGCCGTAAACACGATCCGATCTTGTCCGTTATTCCCTTTATATACGGCATATAAGCTGGTTGACGTTCCACCCCCGGCTTCACTTTCCTCGGTGCACGTCGTGTCTTCCTACTACTCGCTGCGTACCCATTCATCTTGAGTATCTCCTGAACATAGTCCAACTCCTGCTGTAAATGCTCAGGGTCGCAGAGGTCATTAGCTCGCTTGACGAGCGTCGCGCTGACTGATTTGAGATGAAGTGGGTGATGATGCGAGGAGGTATATTATATGACATATTGTATGACAAGTTTTTATGAGAATTAAACTTATTTATTAAGATAAAAAAAGTACATTACTTGTTAAGATTTTTGCAATATTTCTCATTTTTCGAGAGCGATTTCGATCGAAAAAAGTATTCTTAATCGTATTTTGATGCGTTAATAAAGCAAGAGTATCTAATAAATTACAATAATATAGTTTTATCAGATCAAATCGAAGAATATTTCCTAGTATAAAATTCACCCCAAGATGAGTCTCTTTTGACCATACAACCCTTAAAGCGGAGCGTAAAGAGGCACACTGTTCAACCAATATTGAGGACCACTGTCGATATTCACATGTGACGAAAAAGCCACATGTCACCAAGCTATCCACCAGGCAATGTGTGCAAGCTTAATATAAAATAACCTCTTTAGTAACAGAAACATCATTCAGACATATCAAAAAGAAATGTTAATCTTTATGGATCAAACCTTAGAGTAGGTATATTAAGGTACCTTCTAAAATAATACTCTAAGGATCAAACGCATTTTACAAAGATGTAATATAGCGCCCCAACCAGGAACCTTACTTACCATCCATGTAGACGGCAGATGTATCTCGAATTATATTATGACCTTCGTTCAAAGGTTAACTCTGTTGATACGCTGGCGCTGCATAAAATATTTTTAATGTAAATACAGACTTATTAACTCCACTATTTTTTTTTAGTCTAATCGAAATTTATCACACCCACACTCTTAAACCACTTCATTTATTAGTTAAATGATCAAAACCCACACTACACTCTCTAACGTAATTTTTGAAAACGCACACAAACACTTTCTACTCATTATTTTTTATTTTACTTTATCATTTTGCATGAAGCCATTCAAGTCATACTTTAATCTGACACATGACAAATGAAAACCAAAGATAAAATTTCATCCCTTGTGTAAAGTTCTAACCGATTTATTCCCAAACATAAACAGTCTGAACCTCGATTATTCATTTTCATTGTAGCTATAAAGCAGTGTTACTATCAGTAAATAGAGTTTCAACGAAGCGCAAAGTCGCAACAACAATTTTAAAAATTAACATGTTGCCAATGCGTTTTTTTTTTTAAATGCCGTACGGAACTTTTTACATCTGTAGTATGGATCTCTAATTCACTTAATTCGATGTACGCCAATGCCGAGTCTCCGGAATCGTATGTACGTACGTGACTTGAATTTCTATTGAGTTTTTCACCTGACTTTGGGCATTACTTTTATACTTTAATCTACGTAATGTCTTGGGTTTCTTGGTTTTCGTTTTAGAAGCTAATAATATTTGCGCACGACAAACTTGTATGTACAATTTACAATTAAATTAAGGTTCTAAGAGATTGAAGAAAATAGGAAAAAGTTCAAGCTGTGAAGTGGTTTTTTTATGACGTGACGTTGTGATGCCTGTAAGAAAATTACATTATTATGAAATTTTGGAGGCAAAGAAACTCATCATAAGAACATATTGACAGTGAGATAGAGAGAGAGAGAGAATAGTATAACTCAGCCCCTGACTGATAATTGTTAATGTGTGATGGGATTACCTGATTGGGGGAGGCGAATTTGATTAATAACTTGATTGTATAGATATATAAAATTCTACAAACAACTTGGAAAATCCATGAAATTAGTGGACCTCATTAACAATGTTATTATTACATAATTTTATTTTCATTATTACCTCTCAAGGGTGCAATCCGTTTATCATAATTGAACGATAACTTCAAGCTATGACTGAAAAGCGTGTTGGGAGCTCAATAGTTTGCAATTTGGGTGTCATGGGATTATAGCAGGCTTAGATAATGTATGGAGATGTCTTGATGGGGTTATAGATTAGTTATTCAAAGTATCTATTGGATCCCTGATTATGGACTACGAGTATTATAAATTTGTTCGTATTAAACGTCACTAGTATACCTATATCAATCATCAATCAATACAGATAATAAAATCGTAACCGGAAAAAATATTATAGGGGGGCTTTATGAACGCAATAGAACCCAAAACAATGATTTTTAGAATTTTTGTTTGTTTGTCTGTATATCTGTTTGTCTGTACGTTTGTGCACGCTAATCTTAGTAACCGCTTAACCGATTGCAATGCCGTTTCCTTTATTGTGTTGAGGTTTGCTCCACTTAACATTTAGTGTTTATTTCATGTCAATCGGTTTGTAAATAAAAAAAACAATGTCTCTTTAAAGAATCATACATAGACATATGAATCTAAAAATGGGTAAATCTAAACTGGCGTGTTGGCTTAATAAAAGCGCTTAATGATTAAGGCTATTTTAAAACATAATGAATTGTTTTAGAATCGCAGAAGTGTTTTAGAATCTGCAAACAGGGCAGTTTCACACGCTGCTTGATGAGTCTGCTGAAGATATACCTCTCCTTTCATACACCTTATGTGACGTAAACGAAGTTGCGGGTTCAGCTAGTTATTAATACAAGCGTTGAGACTGTGAGAGTGGCACGCAATCGCTATTATGTCTTCAGGCTTTGCATTAGGCGAGTGGCATCAATTTATCGAGATAATGTAAAAGAAATGCATTCTAAGAGGGATTTCAGCAAATACAAGTACATAAATTACTACAACTATTACTTACTTACTTTGTATTACTTATTACTAATTGATACAAGTTGCAATAATGAATTGAAAGCATCAATTTATCTTGTTAACGTGTTAGCTATCTAGAGTCATAATGGAGTTGCTGATGCTTTACAAAATGATGCTTTAGATCGCTGAAAACACCTTACATTAGACTGAGAATAACTCATAAATAATCCATTGCATAATAATATAAAAACAAGGGATGTTCAACAATAAATTATTTATAAATTAAAAGCAGCATTTCAAACAGAATAATAAAGTTTATTATGATCAAGAACCTCTCCTAGTCGTAAAACTCTCGGCTCCCACATTAACTTCATCGATAAAACGTTTCAGTTATAAAAAACTTTATTTATTTGCATTTTTGAATTACCCTCAATAAGTTGATGGGGTCGTAAATCTTGGAGCAGTTCGTAAAATATATGACCTATATATTTAACAATGATATAAGTATAATATACAGTATGTAGTTTCCTGTAATAAAAATAAAAGCGTTTCATATTTACATAATTCACCACTCTCCCAAGAATAGTTCATAATATGAGTTCATATTGCACCTATATAATACATCGATTGAATAATACATAATGTTTACGCCTTCATCCCCTATATAAGTAGAGGCATTATTTGTCCATATCTTTCCTTTTTAGTATTTTTCCCATGTAATAGGCCGTATCGCCGTGTTGAAATGAACAGGAGCAGGTTGTGAATGTCTGCTGTTGATTTTTCTCAAGCTGCGCAATAGGCACTCAACTTGACATAAGCAATGCCATTTTACTGGAAACCGGGACCAACGCCTTAACTTACCTTCCGAAGATTCGATTGAAGAAGTTTTTTTTTAATCATAATCATAATCA